>CM054057.1:176214538-176899848 GCA_028641055.1 Alopecurus myosuroides
TTTTTCTCTAGTATTACCCTCTTTTTATTTTATGAGTATATGTGTTGATATAGCATGTTTAGGAAGTTATTACTTATGTTATCATGCCATGAATTATTTAGTTGCATGTTCTATGGTTATAGGATATGATTATCCCTTATAGCATGCTGGTGTAGATTTTTCATACTAGTGTGTGATTTGTGCAGACCTTTTTTTATGCCTGTGTAATAGAAGTTTTATCTTGTGTAAAGATGGTGTTTTAGAGTACCTTTATGATTGTATTCATTGCTTTTTAGCTACTGGTTGTTTGCTAATGGTTCATGATTGATGGATTCCAAAACCTCTAATAAACAATAACCTAGTGAATAAATGGTCTATTCATATGTGGTGTTGTTTGCTTGCTTATTGGATTCTGTTTAAATGTTTTACCTTAGCATAAGTTTATAATTGTGTTATAATTATGCTTAAGAGTACCTTATGAAACTAAAACATCCAATTAAAATCATGAACATATTAAGTGATAGTTGCTTGTGGTGAGTAACACCCACTGCCATGGGTATTTATTTTGTCTGTTTATTTTACCTTAGCAACCTAACCTTTGCACCCACAAGCTATATTTTTAGCTTTTTATATACTTTGTTATGAGAGTGGTACACCACTCCATATGTGGTATGTAAGATGTGGGATATAGCTAGGAACTCATGTAAATAATTGACGGTACGTTTCCAGGTAGTTCTGCACTAACCTTAATTTTTGTTCAAACTAGGAAACAAAAGTTTTGGACCTAAAACAGTACTGGTGTATTTTTTAAAGTGAATTTGCTAATTTAGGGAAGTACCCCTCCTCCCAAGAAAAGTCAAAGGGGGGAAGCACCTGCACTCCAACACTAACATTGTGTTTGTTGGCCCTCCCTTAGTCCTCGCTTGCGAATCTCGGGGACGAGATTATTTTTAAGGGGGGAAGACTTGTCACATCCCAATTTTGGAATACCTGATAACACTGTTGTTTTGCTAATTGCTTGACAAATAAACTTTGGTTGTGTTTGTTTGAGTGCAACTAAACAAACTAATTATATAAACTTACATGGCTAAGAAATTGAAAACAAAATATTCAACATATTGTTCCAATGACCTTGGCAATATTTTCTAAAGTAAATATTGATCAAAGATTTTTCAAAAAACTATCTTATGAATCTCATACTTGTTGAATATTATTCTAAGACCTAAATTAAGAAAGAGGAAACACTTAATAAATTTCCCTAAAAGATTATCAGAAAAAGAGGCATTCTTAGATGCTTCACCAAAATATTATCAAATGTTTTTCCAACCTTGCAAGATTAAAAACAAAGGTATTGGAGAGAATTGACTTGCTATCCCTAGTCACATAAACATTTTGGCAAAGCATTGTTAAAGAAAAGCCAAGTGCTTTATTAAATTGAATTTCCAATATTTCCAGAAAACAGAAAACTCAAACAAGTTACTATTGGAAACTTTCTTCAAATGAGCTGAAATTAATACCATTGCTTCCTTATATCAAATAAGGAACACACACAAGAGGATACCTAAAATTGAATCCATTAAAGTCCTGAAAACATGAATTTTCTCCACAGCAACATTTAGAATTTTGAACAAGTTTGTTCTACAAACTTTTTCAAAATGCCATGAAATAAATACCACATGCTCTACATCTTAAATAAGGATGAAAACCAAAAGGGAACAAGTTTTTGAATAATTTAAGTTGCCAAAAACCCCTGTTTTCTTGACAGCACCTTTTTGAAATTTGAACAAGTTTGTTCTATGAAGTAACTCTAAATGACTTGAATTTTATACCACATAAGGAAAACACCAAATAAGGAACGTGTGCCAAAAATTATCATTTTTGGAAGCTCCTAAGTAGGTTAATAAATTCAATGTCCATTTATGTAAGAATTCAAATTTGAACAACTTTGAATTATAAAGTTTCTCCAATTGAGCCAATTTTCACATATGTTGTGTATATCAACTAATAAGAATTTTGGGCAAAAGGAATTTAAATTTTGACTTTGTTTGATTAGTGAAAACAGCCTTTTTCAGAGGGAAAAGGACCTTGTTGTAAATTGCTAGGGACCAATTTGTAAGCTGAGTCACACACCCTTCTTCAACCTAGGCTCTCTGTAGAAACAGCAGCCCTACCCCCATTGCTTCGATTAGAAGGCTTCGAGGAGGATAAGAGGCCCCCCATGTGCCTTGTCTGCTCCTTGCCCCCTCTACCTCCCCCCCCCCACGAGCTCCCTCTCTCTCTCGGTAGAAAATGCCCAAACCGAAAACCCTAGGTATGGCTCGCCGGCGATTAGGCCAAAGGAGAGCTCGCCGCCTGCAGCCGAGTGGCCCATCGTCTCCGCCTCGTCGAGTGTGACCTCCCTGCAGAAGGAATCGAAGGTAAACGCAGTGTGGTGCCCGCGCCGTCCAAGTTCGTCTTCGAGCCCGACGAACTCCGGCGAGCCATCACCGTCCCGTCGAGCCTTCTCCGCCCTAGCCGAGCATCCCAGCGCGTTCACGGTGAGCAGGCAAACCTCACCGCATCTTTTCCCCCTCCCTCTCCCTCGGTTGCGTCCCCGCGTCGTGGTCGTGTCCGGCCGCCGCCGCGCCACCGACGCCGCCGCTCTCCGGCGCCTTCCCGGGAAGCGAGGCATCACCCTTTAGGTTCCCCGCAACAAGAGCATCACGTAGACGTTTTTACTTTGCGTTTTGGTCGCCGGATTCGCCATGTTCGAGCTCGCCGGAGACGTCCCGCCGGCGAGTGACGCCATCCTGGCGTCGTGCTTGCGCCAGCAGGCCATTGACCCCGCGCAGAGAGTCAAACTGGCGCGTGGGCCTCGCCTCTGCCGCGTGGCTGCCCGCGTGGACGGCTGGCCCGTGAGTCAGCGACTTGAGGCTGGATCCGCGCGCGGTAGAGCTGGATCTAGCCGGCCCAACAACTAGATCTGGCCCAAGTCTAGATTCTTTTCCAATTTTGTTTTTACAGAAACAGACATGTTTACTTTTGGCTCTAAAAACCTACCTAAAAGATGAATTTGACCAAACCAAAATTCACAGTGGTACACCAACAAAATCTAAACCATCTCCAACTTGTAGATCTACATTTGGATGTATAGTTTAGAAATGAAAAATGGTTTGGCAACAGGTACCAGAAATACCAAAATGAGCACCATTTTTATTTCACAACTCAGAATGAAGTGAGTCCAATTGCATTGGAAAGAACTTGAAATTTCCTAACAAAAGAAATTAACGTTGTTTCCAAATTCATTGTATTTTTGAAATGGAATGCAATTTGGTAAAACACCAGAGAGCAATTTGGTGATTTTTATAAAATAATTATAAATGATTTTTGATGCAAACTCAACTGGATGGTCTTGTATATGTTTAGGGCTGTCCAAACCTAGATGGGTTTAATTTTTAGAGACTCATATAAAATTTGGTGGACAGATCTTTAAATTGCATATTTCTGCCATTTTGGCATTTTTAGGTAATTAATTTGTGTGAGTTATTTTTGTGATGCAATATTGTTTTCTAGCATGTATAAGTTGGGTGAACTTGTTTTCTAAGTGTTACTTAACTATTTTAGCATGTTAGATTGTGTGGACTTGAGTTGAGAAGAAATAGGATTTTATGTTATTAACATATGATTATTCTCTAGTTATTACTTGCATAGAAATTTTGAGTGTTTAATTTGTGTGCAAGCATTTGGATTTTTGTGTTGATAGATTGTAATCAGTACCATGTTGGTACATATATTATGATGGTATCACCTCTGCTAGCTTGCATTTGATTTGGTAGAGAAGCATGAGTAATTTAGTCATTACTACGAGAATGTTATGGAAAAAATTCCCTCTTGTGTGGAATTTTTGACATAAACATTTGTCGTTGAGTAGCCTCATATTTTTGTGTTTTGTTCATAGGACCAGTAGAATTTTGATGATGTTATTATGAGTACTTGAACCCTAGAGTTTTCACTTGTGTGAAAACAATAGCATGAGTAGCATTACCTTGCTTATTTTTGCATCCTAGTATTTTCTACTAGTATGGTTAATGCACTAGATGCTAGTTTAGTCTTTTGTTAATTTTTAGCAAGTATGAACAGAGGCCTTGTGACCTCTTAATGCCTTGATATGCTAGTGGAACACCCACTGGTGTCATTGCATTTCTGGTGGAAACATTATTTCCCCACACTAGATGTGTTTCTTTTAGTTCTCTAACTAATGAGTGCCTAGTATTTTTGCTTTGGGAATTTTTGTGCTAAATGAAAATGTGTATGATTCTGTTTGTAAGTGGTTGTAATCATGTGTGGCTTGCTAGGAAAAATCCATCTTTGGAGTGTTGTTTGATTCCTCTAGTGATGCCCTTTTTATTACCACTAGTATGTAGGAGTTGCCTTGCAAATTGATGCATTGTTTTGTTAAATGGGATATTTTTGTTATAGCAAGTATAGATACTTTTCAATACTGTTTTTATGACATGGGCCCTCTGGTTGAATTTCAATTACTTGGTTGAAATGCATCCATTGATTCTTCATGTTTGAGTAGTACTAGTTTCCTTAGCATTTTTGTATTGAATTATTTTTCCTGTCAACTTGTGTTTGGTAGATATTTGTGTATCCTTGCATGAGGACATGTTTTCATTTCCCATAATGATAACATGGTTCCTTGTTTGCATTTTAGTACTTTACTTATTATGCTTGCTTGCATAGCAAACTTTTAGTAGAAACATGACTATAGGATTCCTCCTTTTAGTCATTGTTTCTATTGTTCTCACTATGAGAAATTATGTGTTTTGTGATGAGTCTATTGCCTTGTTGCACTTGCGTAGGCTCACTGATTTGTAAAGGTAACTTTTGCAAATCATGTGTCTTATTTATTCTTGATGAGAATTTAGGCTTAGCAGATTAGCTACCTTGTTCTTTTTGTGGTTTGGTTGATAGACCCATTGCCATGCTTATTGTTGTGCATGTTTTATATACTTTTAGTAGTCTCACCCTTGTGAAACTAAGTGTATTTTGGGTTTATAAATATCTTGGTATGAGAGTGGCACACCCACTGAATCCATGATATTGAGGTTGTGAGATATATTCCTCCAACCTTAAGCTGTCTTATTGAATGGCATTTCTGCCAAGTGTGTTTGTTTGATTGTTTGCCTCAATTAATAATTGAGTGATAGGTTATTATTACTTTTCCTTGCTGTATGTATGGTTATGCATTGTTGCTTGCCTTGATTGGTTCTGAATGTGTGTCCTTTATTCCTTTTTACGACGTTAGAAAACGAAGAGGAAGGAAGTGTCGTGAAGCTCAGTTCCAAGTTCCAGTCACTCCAAAACCAGGGACACAAGGAGATACCAGGCAAGCCATCCTGATGCTTGCTGATACAATAATTATCATTATCTATCATGCATGTTTTACATCTGAAGTTTTACCAAAAACTTGATTATCAAAACTATTTTTGATGTGGCTATTACTACTATACTAGTATATAGGTTACTATCATGCCAGTAGTTAAACTTGGTAATACCAAGCCCATAAGCCACCATATGGTATTTATTACCATCAAATACACTAGTCCCTAAGTGGACACCCTAAAATTGTGATTCTACAAAACAAAGGCTTTACGGAAAAACCCGGAGAAAAGGCGGATCCTTGTTCTCCGAAGGAATGTGGAAGTGGTCATTTTTGAGAAAGTGGTGTTTTCAAAAATGACACATAACCTAGTCTTCGCCGGACAACCTTTACCGTACTGCCACCCTACCCCAACATGGGCACGGGGCTTAACTGGAAGTTTGTCCTTGTTAGTCTGTGTTCTATCTCAAACGCTATAAGGGACGGAATCCCTTGAACCGATTGTTGTCAAGAGTTGAGACATAAAAAGTGTGGGATTAAGTTTTCCCTCCGGCCGCATCAGTTGAGGCATCCGGGCTGGCAGGGATTAGCTCGGTGCCGGGGGTGACCGGTAAAACTCAACTGAGAGATAGACACATTCTAGCTTGAACATAGTGGATGGTTATGATCATATACCTGATGTTTACATACTGTTGTTACAGTCCGTGATTGTTCATGGGAGGTGTACTGGATCTGGTGGATGTGTACACCTCTGCAGAGTACAACTTTTTCGAAGAAGCCGCGTCCTCGGATATGGACAGTTGAATGGCCATGTAGCTAGCATTGTGTCAATGTTTTCAAAAGAGGAAGTTTTTGAAAAGTAATTTTGGAAAGGAAGTGTTGAACTTGTGAAGTTCGGAAAGGAATGGAAACTTATACCGTGGAGGTATCGTCGATGATGAAAAGCCAGATGCTGTTTTACAAAACAAAATGTTTTGCAAAGAAAACCTTTTCTACTCTACGCAAGAATTCTGGAAACTGATTCCAAGAAGTTTTGCAAAGAGAAAATATTCTTTAACAAAGCTTTACAAAACCTCTTGTACGTGTGATATCTACAAGAGAAATAAAACTATATTATTTTCTTCTGAAGTATCTTCTTCAACGAAGATACAGATTAACCTGACTGCAACTGTGGTGTCATCATATATGAACACCATTGATAGTGAACCCTATTTATAGCCTACCTATTCCACCATATAAGCATATTTGCATGTTTGGTAAGTGACATGATGGATGTCTTGCTGAGTACATTCAAATGCACTCATTATGGTTTCGCCCCTGGTATCTACTTGCCAGACTTTGAGAAGGAGCCTCCGAAGGAGATCTATGAAGAGAAGTACGGAGCTGACGGCTTTGCGAACTAGGATCGTCTCCGGGTCAGCAGCCTGTAGGTTAAGGCGTGACTTGGGCTCAACTACGTTGTGTTTTATTTGTCTTCCGCTGTGTTTGATAAGTTGCCTGCCCCATGTGGCAGTTGCGTTAAACTTGATCATGTGTTCTTTTATGTAATACCTTTGTGTATTCGTGTAATGGATGATGTATTTCTGTGTGCCAACTGTGTATGTTGTTCACGACTGATCTTTCTGGGATCGTGAATGTATGCATACGTAGGGTTTCAGACTGCCGGTCTGGGGTCCTTACAGTTCCCGTGGCCGACGAGGGGTCGAGGAGGAAGCCGGCGGTGGGGGGATTCCATTCCCGCACTCGCCCTGGCCGGAGGGGGGCCCTCCCGGCGGCGATCACCGGAGAAAGAAGGAGGTTTTCGGGTGGGGTTCAGGTTCAGCTACAGAGGAGGGAGGAGCAGAGCAGAGGGAGAGGAAAAAGGAAGAATGGAGGCGGGGGAGAGGGAAGAGAGGAGGAGAGGGCATTAGGGCTAGGGCAGCTCGAGTGCCTAGGGTTTATAAGGAGTAGGGGGCGAGCTCGCAGCCGTTGCTGCTCCTCCCTGTCAACGTGGACGGGGTGGATGTCGAGCCGTACAGAGGAGGAAGAAGCAGCGAGGGGGTATGGGCCAAGGGGGAGAGATGGGCTGGGCCTTCCCCTCTCTCTCTTGCTCTCTTTTTTTTTGTGCTGATTGTTTTTTTTTTTTGCTGAATAGAATTTGGAAGAAAAAGAAGATAGTTTTGGGGTAGAAAATTTAAGAATAAATTTTATAGATTGAATATTGCAACAGCAACATTGCAATCCTTTGTTTTCAAGATTTTTGATTTATGTTGTTGTTTGGAAAGATAATTAATTTAATTGAATATTTGAATTAAGTGAAATATTGAAAGCAATAATTTAAATAGTTTGAACCTTAGTTTAATGGAAACAAATGATGGAAGTGTTTTGTCATTTTCATAATTTTCAAAAGGGTTGCTGTTTTGGAAATTAATTGAATTTGAAAATGGTTTGGTATTAGATGAAATATTGATTAGAAACAAATCAATAGTTTTGAAATTACAACTTTAATGGAAAC
This sequence comes from Alopecurus myosuroides, assembly GCA_028641055.1. Taxonomy (NCBI): domain Eukaryota; kingdom Viridiplantae; phylum Streptophyta; class Magnoliopsida; order Poales; family Poaceae; genus Alopecurus; species Alopecurus myosuroides. Next base: position 176,222,377 of record CM054057.1, read on the forward strand.
AATTGATTGTTTTGATTTGAAATATCATTTTGGAAAATTTGTAACATCACAAGTATGAAACCAAAGGTTTGAAATTTGGTTTGAAATTCAAATAGAAAACAAAGGAAAACAGAGGAAAACAATTGGAAAACAAAGCAAAACAAATGCAATAAACATGATGTCATGATGCAAAACATAAAATAACAGAGAGCAAACATTCTAATGGCTATTTTTCATACTTGAGATGTTACATTTATGGTGGGCATTACAACAATATATATAGACCGTGATCCAACTGCATCTATGACTAATAATCCATCGTTAGGTTATCATCCGAACCCCCTTAGGTATTAAGTTGCAAGCAACAGATAATCGTATTAAGCAATGTGTGTAAAGTAAGCAATGATTGTACACACGGGCACTCACACCGGTGTTTTCTCCCTAGTGGCAACAGCACATCCTCCCCCGTCACGTTTCTGTCACTCGAGCACAGGCGAAAATGAGGCACGAACCCACTATCTAGCATAAATACTCCCTCTTGGAGTCACTAGCAATGGAAAGCATGCAAGATCATAAATAACATATGCAATAGAGACTATAATCAACTTGGCATAAATTCAATATTCATCGGATCCCAGCAAACAGAGCACATAGAATTACATAATAACAATCTCGATCATGTTAGGCAGCTCACGAGATCTAAACATGGAGGCATATGAGGAGAAGACAACCATCTAGCTACTGCTATGGACCCGTTGTCCAAGGATGAACTACTCACACATCACTCCAGAGGCAGGCATGGTGATGAAGAGGCCTCCGGTGATGATCTCCTCTCCGACAGGGTGCCGGGAGACAGCTTCAGAACCCCCTGATCTAGGGTTGACGACGACGGCGGCTGCAGAACTTTTTGAGGATATTTTATCAGGTTCTTAGGGTTTTCCATTGGAGGGGAATATATAGGCGAAAGAGCAAAGGCGGTGGAGCCCTGGGGGCCCCACACCACCCCCCGGCGCGGCCAAGGGGGGCGCGCCACCCCATGGTGTGGCCCCCCTGGTGCCCGTCTTCGAATCCTCTTCGGTCTTTTGGATGCTTCCGGGGAAAATAGGAACTTCGGGATTTGTGGGGTCCAATTCCGAGAATATTTCCAAAACAACTTTTCTGAAATAAAAAACAGCAGAAAACAGAGAACTGGCACTTGGCATCTTGTTAATAGGTTAGTCCCGGAAAATGTGTAAAATGCTATAAAGAAGGGGGGAAACATGTAGCAATTGGCATAATATAATCATGGAGAATTAGAAATTATAGATACGTTGGAGACGTATTAATATGCATGACATCAAGGCAGTGAGGCACTCCGAGGATTGGCCAGTACCGCAAGTCCCAAAACAGGGACCTTCTTTTCCATACCCTAAGAGCGGTCCTTCTGGCGGAGGAAAAAATTTCTCTCCTTGCTTTCGCTTCTTTAGCTTTCCCTACAGAGGACACGTTTTCCAATTCTTCAATAGAGTATCGGTCTCTTCTCCTCTTCTCTTGCGTGGAGGTAGATCGAGCTCGTCTTTACCGTTGAACGGGTCTCCACGCTTTCTCCACGGGTCGTTATGTTGTAGCCACATTCGATGCCTCATGTAGAAGGTTCCCGAAGAATCGGGATCCTTGTCTAGATGTAGAAATGGCATCAATTCCATGCACCTGACACAAGCCTTGTGTCCATGGCACACGTGGCACGCAATATATCCATATCCGAGATAGTCCTGCATCAACGTGATCAGCGCTGCTCTCATACGAAAAAGTTCTTCTTTGAAGGCCTCCCATGTTTCCACCCCTTCCTCCAACAACGTGTCTATCTCCTCCTTCAGTAGCTCGAGATACAAGTTGATATCGCTCCCTGGCTGGGTCGGCCCTTGAATTAGCATACTCATGTGTATGTACTTCCTCTTCAGACACAACCACGGGGGGGGGGGGGGGAGGTTGTACATCCATACAAACACAGGCCAAGTGATATGTTTGTTGCTCTGGTTGCCAAACGGATTGAGACCGTCAGTGCTCGCACAAAGCCTGATGTTCCTTGGATCGTTCCCGAATTCTTCATCAAATGCGTCTAATCATTTCCACTGCCGTGCATCCAAAGGGTGTGTCAGCACTAGTTTTTCAACACATTCTGGATAACTCAGCACCGCCTTCTTTCTTTTCGCGTGCCAGCGCATGAGCTTTGCTTCCTTGAGGTCCACAAAGTACCGCTGCAGACGGGGAATGAGTGGAAATTACCACACAAATTTTCTAGGAGCTTTTTTTGTCCCCCTCTTGTAACGATCAGCACCGCACACTGGACATTTGATCCGGTCCGCGTGCTCGTTACGATAAATTAGCAGTCACGGACGCAAGCGTGGTATTTTGTGTGCGGTAAATCGAGGGAGCACACGATTTTCTTTCCCTCCTATGGACTACTAGCACATGTGTTCCCTTCACGTAAGTGCGTCTTCAAGTATCGCAGAAGATCATCCATGCTTGTGTCGGTCCATCCGTGTTTTTCCTTCATCTCTAGAAGGTCGAGAGCTACTCTCAAGAGGGACTCCTCCGCCCCGCGACTTGCGTCATACAACGGAGTTGCAGAGTCTATATCTAGTTGCGTGATCTTAGATTTCCGTTTGGCGTTAGTCGGCATGTTCTTTAGAAGTAGCTCTTGAACATGAGGGTCCCGCACGGCTGACTTTAGCGGATTATTCATGTCCTTGTCTTCTACATGTTGTTGATCACCATGACTTCCTTCTTCTTCATAGTCGTCTCCACCGGCAGCCTCTTCGTCCTCTCCATTTCCATGTTCAGACTCTTCCTCCTCTTCACATGTCGCCGCCCCATTGGTCTTGTCGTTATCATCGTCTTTATCATCACCCATCCACTGAGTGTGGCCCTCCATGAAACTATACCTGAGCAGGTGCTGCTCGACATTAACAGAAGCGGGTTTGAACATAGACCCTAACTTGCATTTTTAACACAGACACTCTATCTCCGTGCGATTGTTTCGATGCATGTCGGCCGTCTCGCGTTGCACGTATCTATGTGATGGTGCAAGAGTTGATGGTGATGCTTGCTTGTTGGGAGACCCCAAGTGTAGGGTGTGAAGAGTGCAGCAGCAAGTTTTCCCTCAGAAAAAACCAAGGGTGAATCGACCAGTAGGAGAAAAAATCACTTCTGAAGGTTGATGCAGCTGATATTGGCAGGGCGCACTACCGGTTCAGCAGAAACGTGGAACCTACACAACACAATCAAATCACTTTGCCTCAACAAAGTAGTGAGGTTGTCAATCTCACCGGTTTTGCTAAAAACAAAGAGGTTAAACGTATGGTATGGAAAACAGTAGGAACCAATAGTAACAATATCAAAATAGTGGTTGCAGTTGTTGTATTATCAGTGCAAGAAAAATGGACCGGGGTCCACAGTTTATTAGTGGTGTCTGTCGTGGTGGTGTCACGGCAGATGCCATAGGATGGCTAAAGATGTGGGGACGAAGGACGCTGGAGGCGCTCGGGGAGGGATCACGCGACGAGTAGACGCGTGAAGGATGAAACAAGCACTGCAAACAACACGATCTACCCAGGTTCAGGGCCCTCGTGAGGAGGTAAAACCCCTACTCCTGCCTTTCTCGTTGTATTTGGATGTCTCACCGAGTAGCCACAGTACAATGGTTCTTGCTACCGAGTAGCCACTCTTCTCTCTACCAGATGAACTAGGTCAAGAACGTGAACCAGTCTAGGATCTAGGTCAGCGTCCTTCGCGCAGGAGGGGGCATGGCACCTTATATACTCGGTGCCCTGCCGGATACAGCCAAATACAAATAGATGTCGACATTGTGTGCACACCGTCCTTCTTCCGAGTTCCCGCTGACAGCTTTGGCTTCTAGATTTGTCCCGGTGCGGAAAGTCGTTGGGCAAAACCAAGTGTCCAGTCCGTTATCACTGTGGCGAACACAGAGTAGGTCCCCCCTATCCTGCGACGCCCTGCTGACACACTATCGCTGTCAGGCACGCCGTCCTCAGATGAACAGTGATGTGAACAGTGCCAAGTACGGACCCAGGATACGCGGGATTCGGTGTCAGAACGGCTCCTTTGACTTCTGGCCCGAGTAGGTTCCCGCCATTTCTACTCGGACCAGCTCTTCTATTCGGAGGAGCATAACTCTCTTGATTCATCCTTCTGGCCGTCTAGGTGTAAGACCGGGTAGCAGTCGACCGGGTAGCGAGTACCAGGTAGCCGGCTACTCGGCCAAACATCCCTTCTGATCTTGCCTTTAGCACTTGCCTTTACCCTACTCGGGGGTAACCCCCCGACAGCAGTCCCCGAAGCTGGTAGAGTCCTGTGAATTCGTTCACTGGGCCCTGCCAGCTTAAAAACCAACCTTGACAGTCTTGCCCTTGAACCTTGGGATACCGAGTGAAAACCTCCGAGTAGCCCTTGATCTTGTTCTTTTCTTCCGAATAGGGTCACTTTTCTTCTCTGTAGCCGAGTAAAATGACTTGGTGAAATCTTGAAATGGAATCTCTGCGTGACAGAGCACAATCCGGCTTTCCGCGCTGCAACTGGGCACGTGTCACGCGGACACGACTTCGACGCCTCGGTGCCCGGGAACTGACAGGCCACGCGCCTAGTTTTCACGGGGTGGGCCCACCAGCCCGTTATGTCCCATCACGCGCAGTAATTGCCCACGATCTCGTCGTGGGATCTAATGCGGCTGTTACGCGCGCGTTCCGCGCTGTGTGCGTTTCTAACCGGCCCACAGACCCCACGCCACACGATTACTGCCACGATCGATCCCACTTCCTCAACTCGTAACGGTAATCCGAGGAGCGGTATAAATACCCCCTCGGTAACTCCTTCTTCTCCTTCCGCTCACAATTTCCCCTCTGCCTTCTCGTTTCTCCGCCGCCGCAGAGCTCCTCGCCGCTGCGCAACTCACTGCGCCGCCGCGAGCTTCTCCACACACCAAATCCTTCGATCTTTTCCCCAATTTCCTCCTCACCGCCATGGCTTGCGACGACAACGCTCGCGCCGGCTGGGCCGGATCCGAGGTCACCGCCGAGGACTGCCAATGGCTGGTGAACACTCGGCGAGTTCCTCCCGGTGTTCGCTGCCGGCAACCTGACGGTGAGCTCGTCCCTGCCCCGCAGGAAGGTGAGCACGTCGTCTTCCTCGCGCACTTCGCGCGAGGATTCGGGCTTCCAGCATCAAATTTCCTCCGGTCGTTCCTCGACCATTACGGCCTCCAGATGCACCATCTCCCTCCGAACGCCGTCGTCTTCCTCTCGTACCACGCCGTGGTATGCGAGGCCTTCCTGGGTGTTCGCCCCACAACAGAGACTTGGTCCAGGTATTTCTTCTTTCGCCAGCAGAGCAAAGGCAAGAAGGACGGCGCGGACACCAGCAGCCGGATAACAGAGACCGGCAGCGCCATGATGGTGCAGCGCCCTGGAACCAACCATCCGCGCATCAAGGGATTGGATTCTGTCCGCAAGTGGCAGAGGACGTTTCTGTACGTGCAGAATGTCTCCGCCACGAAGGGAGCCAAGGTGGAGGACCGAATCAACCTGCCCCGTTGGAGCAACCGAGCTCCCACCGGGCAGAACTGGCGGACCAAGCCGTCCATCGACAGCAACCTGAAGCAGATGGACGAGCGCCTCGCCTATCTGGCCGGAGAAGGGCTCAAGAGCGACGACCCAATCGCCTGCTGGATCTCCAAGCGGGTGCTGCCGCTCCAGCACCGCGTCCACCCCATGTGCTACATGGGCGGCCCCCGCGACTGTACTCGGACAACCACGTTCGAGCTCAGCAACGCGGATGTCGCCGCTCATGCGCGGTCCATCATGACCACTGGCCTCAGGGACAATTGGCAGTATGGCTTCATCCCATACAGCCGTACGAAGCCAATCGAGCGGGTATGTACTTATTTTCCTATTTCTTGTATGCATGTTCCGAGTAGATATCCTTCTTATCTTGCAGCGACTAGTATTTGCACTCTGCGTCGAGTAGGGCACTTAGCAGAACTGCTTAGGCTTAATGTGATTTATGTTTGCACGCCTTGCCGAGTAGCTGTCGCACCCGGACTTCTAGAGGATACTCGCAGTTCCGTTGAACAGTAGATGATTGGATTACGGGGCTTACCGGCACCCGCATCTCTTACGATTAGGCCAACACACGTATGTGTGACAACCAACCCCTACTGTTCATCGTCTATGTAAACCATCCCATAGAAATCAGGATACTACCATTGACGTACTTCATACCATACACACATGGTACGTCAACGGCATGTAACAAAATGATAACACAACATATCTCTAAGACACAAATAAATAGAAATAAGTTGCAAATAGCTCTCACTAGAGCAGAGATAGCAAATACAATCATCCAGAGGACACATGTCCCAACATAACATCATTACATCTCAGCGGAAGCATTCAAAAGGTCTGAGTACAGACAAATCCAAATAGGCTTAAGAAGCCGGGAATGAAAGGAAAACGGAGCCCATCCACGTAGTCTCGGATCCTGCCCGGGTCCGCTATCTACTCGTCAGCAGCCTCGTCAAACTCCACGTAGTAGCCATCACGGGGATCCTCGTAAGCGTAGTCTGCGGAAACCACAGCCCCAAAGGGGTCAGTACATAAACGTACTGGCAAGCAAGACTCACAGTTCACCAAAGTGTACCCCACAACATCAAGCACAGATGCTTTGGGTTCAACGGAAAGAAAAGGTGATACAAAAGATGCGGCAGCTGGCTGCACTAACCAACTACAGATACATACTATAACTTCCGGCTAACAGAAGGAGATAAGATAGCGTATCGTAACCAACTATAACTAACCACCAAACAAACCCATCCTGGATCTCGCCCCTTATCCAAAGAGGCAACCCGAGGATAACTCACACAGTTTGATTAATGATGGATCAAGTTATTGTGGCAATAAGACTGTTACTAGTCAGGTTATCATTAGTTAGTTGTAAGTTGTTCTGAGTACTTGTTAGCCAGTACTTTCACCAGGTCATCCATAACCGCGGAAAACACGGCTTCTCGAGAAGATTTATCCCTGCAGGGGTGCACCAATTTGGCCGTACACGTAAGAATATCCCGCCAGACGGGGATCAAACCCACCAAGCGAGGCACTCTACACAACTCAACTCTTCTTCGCATCAAGCCCAAAGAACCACGTGCTGTGCGTGCGCGGCTAATCGAGCCCCACGAAGACAAGGGGACCCTCATTGCACTCTAAGACCACGCCTCCCTAAATGCCGACTACAAAAGTTCCACCCTGGCCTCGGGTTCGTACCTGCATATGAGTGCATCAAATGGAAACCCCGAACTAAGTGTGGCGATTTGGATGAGATGCGAATCGAATCAAATTGAGGGGGGCGCCCATACACGCTTCCCACATGCGGTTAGTGCGCTCATCATGGATCAGTAGACAAGACCCTTTCCCTAATTAGGGTCGACACTAGCAGGCCTCAAAACCACGCCGGGCCTCCTGCCGGTGCCTTATCAGCAAATTATTATTACCTCAAAATTAACAGGTTGTTGTTTAACATCGAGCCCCAGAACATAATAGAAATATAGTAACGGAAAGTAACGGGTAACAGACTCGAGCAAAACAACCCTAAGCATGCTAGTAAGACACGGGCAACAAGCAAAGGGGTTATAGGTGTGGAGGTGAGGCAATAACAGGGTTACAGGATAACAGGTGATAGGTTCGTAACAGAAGCAACCATTCATAGGGCTAGCAGAATAGACAACGGAAAGTATCAGTAACCAATGTTGAAAGGAACACAATGGTTCGTGTGAGTGAATACTTGCCTGCAAACTCAGCAGCCTGGTACTGAGCTAGATCCTCAGAAGGGATGTCGTAAGTATCGTCTGTCTCAACGTCGTCGTCTATCCGAGAAGAAGCAAACAAACAAGCAGAGAGACAAACAATCAATAACATGGCATAATGCACAATCATGGGATGATGCATGACCATTTAATTGATGCATCAAAATAAACTAGTTGACATGGTAACATGACATAATTAAATGGGCCCACATGCAATTTGGGATGGCATATGGAAAGCCCATGAATTAAGGTTGGAATAATTGTTTTACAACTAATCAACAGGTGAAAGTGGTTTAGTATGATGCATGGATGAGGAAAACAGAAAAATAACAACAATAGAATCAATTGGGAATAAGGTTTACCTAGTTTAGGATTTTATTTATTAAGTTATGGAATTTTGGTTCCTTAAAGGTGTTACACAAGAATTTGTTGTTTTCAGCAATTTAAATTTTTCAAAACAAATAACAAAATTCATATTTGGAAAGTACACAAAATTTTAGGTGGATTACATGTTTCAATTATTGAAAAAGGAATTAAGATGAATTATTTATGAATTAAACAAGTTAAACAAGATTTAATTGAATTTAATTCAAGTATGAATATTATTTGAATTTTATTTGTTCAAAACATAAATTCAAATTCATATTTGAAAAGTTTATACTTTTCTAGTTTGAAAACATATTTTATAAGTCCAAAAATAATTTAATTTGAGCAAGTTATGAATTTAGCAAATTTTTAATGATTTAAACAAGGTTTAAAATATTTAACCAATTTTAATTATTCAAATCATGAAAGAAAATTTATATTTGGAAAGATGGTTCAAAATGGCATGGAAAACATATTTTATTTGTGTGATTTGAATTAAGTTTGAAATAGTTATGCATTTAATCAAATTTAAAAGGAGTGGTTTGAATTTGAAATTTGAATGCATTTGAATTATTCAAAACAGAATACAAATGTTATAAACAGTTAGAGAATTAAATTTGGTTCAACAAACATATTTTATTTACATTATTTGGATTTAGGAAATAAAAGTTATTAGCATTTTAGTGGCAGGGACCAAACTGTAAAGAAAAGGACTTGTTTGTTAAAAAGAAAAGGGGCAGAAAAACATTTTTCACTCTGCAGTGGCTAGCCCTAGCCACTGACAGAGGGCCCCTGGGCTGCGTGGCGCTCACGTGGTAGCAGTGGTCGCTGACAGGGGGGGCCAGCCTGTCAGCAACCCTTGCGAAAAAAAGGTTGGGTTTTAATCGCGAGCAGAGGGCTCGAACCCGCGCTGCGGTGCGCGCGCTCGCTGTGTGCTACCACTGCGGTAGCGAAGTGTTCTTGTCAGTATAGCATGCGCAACGAGGTTAAGGTTCAGTTCGTGTTAACTGAACTTTTGTTCAGTTAACTGAACCTGAACGTGGTCGTGCTTGCATCGCTCGCCGGCGGCGACTGGCGATCTGCTGCTACGCGTTGGTGTTCCCGTGCTGCTACGGTGCGTGTGCTTGTGCTTGCGATGCAGAGAGGATAGAGAGGAGCGGTGGTGGCTGTTGCTCACGGTCGCTGTAGTGGATGCAGAGGCTCGACGGAGGAGGCGGCGGTGTCGAGGACAGCGGCGACGCTCCGGTGGATCTCCGCGGCTGATGTGGCGTCCAAGAGGTAGACGGAGATACGGAGGGCTGATTCCAGCTGCTAGCCAGCGAGGTGGAGCGAGGTAACGGCGGCGATCGCCATGGCTTCAGAGAAGTGGAGCTCGGGTGGTGGTTCACAGAGGGGGGAAAATCCGGGCAGAGAGAGAGAGGCGACGGCGCTTTGCAAGGGAGAAGGGGTGGTAGGGCTAGGGCTAGCAGGGGAACCCTAGGGGGTAGGCTATATAGGGCTAGGGGCGTGAGCTCGGCCGTTCACTGTGCGCGCCGTCGACGTGGATAGTCCCGATTTCCTGCCGTACGGGAAGAAGACGATGGCGAAACGGTAAGTGGCAGTGGGCTGGTTTGGGTGGGCTGGGCCTGCCCACTGCCTGCCCTCCCCTCTCTTTCTATTTTTTTTTGTTCTGTTTGCTTTTTTTTTTTGCTGAATAGAAATAGGGAGAAAAGAAAGGTTTTGGGGTTTAGAAAAAATTAGGACAAAAGTTTATATTGCTTATTTATGTAATAGCAACAACTTGCAAGTTTTTGTTTTACAAAAAGTTCCAAATAAAATGTTGTTTGTAATTTAATGGAATTTGAATTAATTTTGAGATTAAGTGATTTATTAAAAACAAACATTTCAAATAGATTGAACCCTCAATTTTATTTGCAACAAATTGCTTAGAATTGTTTTGTGAATTTCATTAATTCCAAAGGGGTTGCTGTTTGGAATTTTTATTTGAATTTTGAGTGCAATTTGAATTAAGTGGATTATTAAAGAACAAATTAATAGTTGAGCTTTTTATTTTTCATGGAAACAATTGGATGTTTTATTTGAACCTTTTATTTTGAAAGTTGTAACATAACAAGTATGAACAAAGCATTTGAAAGAATGTTTGAATTTTCAATTGTGAAAACTAAGGAAAACAGATGGGAACAAAATGAAAACGAATGCAATGATTAAGATGCCATGATGCAAAACAATAATAAAGCAAGAAACAAACATTCTAGGGGTGTTTTCATACTTGGGATGTTACAGTAGCACACGGAGTAGCACTGCTTAGGCTTAATGTGCTTTATGTTTGCACGCCTTTGCCGAGTAGGATGCCTCTATGCTACTCGATTAACTTGTGATGTTTCTCTATTCTTCAGGTCCTTGCTCGCCAGCTCGCTGAGAGCATGGAACGCTTCGAGGACAACTGGTCGGACGACCGAGAGGAAGACGACGAGGTCTCCTTCGAGACCGCGGACAAGCTCAACCTCCCTCATGCCGCTCAGACGGAGAAGCATCACGTAGATGCGTCTGTCCGTGATTGGTCCGAGGATGATGACGAAGGTAATTGAGCTCATCTCGTCTGGCCGCTAGTAGCGCAACCCCACTTCCTCCCGCTTCTGAACTGTTTCCTTCTTCCCAATGGTACAGACGATGCCGGCGCTGAGGAGGAGGGCGAGGACGAGGAGGAGGACGCCCTGGCCGTTGATCCGCTTGCAGTCGCCGCTCCTGTTACTCGCAAGCGGACGGGTAGCGGTGCTCAGGAGCCCCCCTCCAAGAAGACGAAGACGGCCGGGAAGAAGACCAAGAAGGTTGTGGCAAAAGGGCGACGGCTACCCCCTTCCCGCAAAGGGTACGCCACTTTCTCCTAAGCTATACACCTCTGTGGCCGCAATTTCCCAATCCTTTTACTCCGTTGTTTCTTCTCGATTTCTTCTGTCCTTTTTCCTTTTCTAAACTTCTTTCTTCTCTTCAGCGCCCCCTTGGACGCTAGTGCTGCCGTCGCATCCACCAAGCCCAAGAAGAAGACCGCCATCGATGTTGACAAGCTCATCGAGATCTCTGAGCAGGACGAGGACGCCGCACGGGATGAGGCGCGTGCATCCTCTCCCGTGAAAGGAGACGACTCCGACGACGCTCGGTACATGGACAGCGACGCCCACGACACCGAGAAGGAGCAGCAGGCCCGCGCAGAACAAGAAGCGCGGGACGCTGATCGCGACGCGAGGCCACCTTCTCCTCCGGCCACCACGGCCGAGGAGAACTTAGAACAAGATCTTTAGCAGCATGATGACGCCGCCCTTGAGCGGCGAGAAGAAGACCAAGAGCAGCCAGCGACAGGGGCTGCTGAGCATGACGACCCCGCGGCCCAGCCGTGGGTAGAAGGACAAGACGCCACACAGCAAGACCCCGCTGCCGAGCAGCGGGTTGAGACAATTGATGAGATGGAGCAGTACCCTCTGAGCGACGCGCAACCAGACGCCGCGCAGGGTAGCGCTCAGCCGGATGCTACGCCGGGTAGCGCGCCCTTGGCGCCGCCTACCCAGCAGGGCACTTCCTCCACCGCGCCAAACTCACCATCAGTGAAGAAAACCAAGACAGCATCTAGCCCTCCGGCCAAGCAGCCTATCAAGAAGATCAAACAGGAAGTCGTTGAAAAGAAGGCCGCCGAGAAGAAGGCCGCCGAGAAGCAAACTTCCGGGAACCAGACCGCCGAGAAGCCAGCTGGCCAGCCAGAGGGCACTGTCCGCAGGAATCCCTCGCGTAGCGGTGCGCGTGGTGCTGCCACGATGCCGCCGCCAAGACCAACTGCCAAGCCCGGCCAGCTCACCATCCGTGAACCTGACGCGGCTGTTGACACCGCCGCAGGATCCAGCTTCCCAGATCCACCCACCTTCCCACCTTACATGGTGAAGATGAGCCAGCAGCACAACATCCCAATGACCCCAGCCGAGAAGAAACTTGCTATCAGGAGGGGCAAACAGGCCACGCCGGTGGACTCCAAGCCTCCAGCCAGGAATAAGGACCGATCCATCTCGATCTACTCGCGCGAGGTTCAGGAAACCGAGGTAACGTCCACGGGCCTTGAGCAGATAGTCGACCGGGTTGGATTTATTGACGCTGAGTGGGACAGCGAAGTCCTTGGCAACAAGAACTGGCACGGCACGTCTTTGGGCGATTTGGATCACATGCGCATCGACTGGAACAAGGCGGACATGGGTTATAAACCCATGACTATCTCGTCCAATACCAGCACGCTCTCCACCAAGCTGTTCGTCCATCGCAAGGCCGCAGAGGATCTTGAACAGACTTACGCGGTAAGCTTTGCTCATCTGTCCCGAGTTGCATTTTCCTTCTCTCCTATTCTTCTCCTTCTTCTTATCCATCCCCCAGTCCCCGAGATTCTGGCCGAGTAGGCGGGTACTCAACCGAGTTGCCGCCTTCTCGGGTTGAATCTTTACAACTTCGTCTGATTCTTTTTTCTTTCTTCCTCTCAGAATAGCCTTCTGAAAAGAACCAACCTGTACCGGCGGCTGCTATGGAACCACAGCATCGCTAGGAGGCGTCTTGAGGCCCTGGAATTGGAGCGCAAGTCCGATGAGGCGGCGGAGAAGGAGGTCATGGATAGCGCCCTCAAGATCTCCGAAGTCGAAAGTAAGCTTTTAGCTACGCGGTTTCTGCGTTTGGTGCTTACGCCCGCTTTTTGCTTTCTGCTCTAATTGGCCGTTCTCTGCAGGCAAATTCAAGGCCCTGGCCGAGGAGCACGAGAACTGCCGCGTCTTCGTTGAGAGCGGCCAAGCCACGATCAAGAAACTGGAAGGTGAGTTGATGTCTTCTCGGCTTGTTTTCTTGCTTTCATCTTCGCTACTCTGCTAACCGTGCTTTGCTTTTCACAGAAGATCATAAGAAGTTTGTCGAGGAGCATCTCGACCGTCTCAAGCCTGCTGAGGTGCAGCAGCAGCTTGCAAGCCTTGAGGTGGAATTCAAGAAAAGGCACCTCTCCGAGATGGAACCATTGCAGGTCCAGCTGCGAACTGCTCTCCAGAAAGCCATTGATCTAGCTACCGAGAGAGATAAAGCAGTGGCCGATAAGAAGAAGACCGAAGCAGCAGCCGTGGCCAAGCAAAGGGCTCTCGAGCTGGAATGCAAGACGCTGAAGGAGAGCAACTCGGATCTCATGCTTCAGCTGGCGCAGTTCCGGAAGGTAGAAGAAAAGCATGTTGCTGACGAAGAGTCATGGAAGAACAAGCTGCAGGCGCTACTCTACGACATGAATAGTAAGTGCCCACTTCTTTGCTCTTCCCTTTTCCTTTTGCTTCTCTTCTACTCGACTCATTTCTCTATTCTGCCCCTGTCTCTAATCTCTTTGATAGCTCTTTCAGAAATCTTCCCCGACCTCGACTCGTCTTGCAAGCCTGCTCTGGCAGAGGCCCAAGCTGTTCGCACCGAGAAGGGCGAGCCTATGGACGCCAAGGCTTCAATTGAAGACAGCATCACCACCATGCAGGTCCAGCTCCAGCGCCTAAGGGGCGTGGGCACCCATTTGGTGCGCACTGCCTTCCAACTTCATGACCTATTCTGGCCGCGGGAGACTGCGCCACCAACCATCCGCGGGCTTGCCGAGAAGCTGACTGGCGTGAAGGCCGAGCTGAAGAAATGGCGGGCATCTGGAGCTCGGGCTGGTGCTGACATGCTGCTGCTGTTCATCTGTAGCTGGTATGAAAACCTCGATCTTAACGTCATTCTCGAGATGAGGCAGAAGTCGAAGTGGGAGACGGATCCCGACTGCGTGGCGCGCCGCCAGTCGGTTGCGTACGAGATCGCCCAGTACGCGGACACCGCGCGCTTCATCGACGGCGTCACCGAGCCCGACGCGGAAGTGAGGGACGATGATGACGACGATGATGAAGACGAGGACGCCACCGAATCTGAAGGCCTGAGCAGCTTCGAGAGTGAGCGCTACAAGACCGGGAAGGGGAAGGCCGCGGTCGTTGCGGACAGCGAGGAGGAGGCCGAGAGCGTGGAGATGACGATTGACACCGCGGCCCTCGAGTTCGGCACCTCCTCAGGTGCGGCTCTCGACGACACGGCGCGACTCCGCGCTCAGACTGCGGCCTCCACCTCGGCTACGGACGCCACCTCGGTGGCCACTGCCACCTCTGAACAAGCTGCTACAGAGCCAGATGCGGATGCCGCGAAGACCGACGCCGCCAACTCGGAGGTTGATGCTGCTAAGGCCAGTGCTGAAGCTGAAGCCGCCAAGGCCAACGCTGACGCTGAAGCCACCAAGGCCAGCGCCGAGAACACTGCTGCCTCTAGTTGATTACTTCCTGCAACTTTATTCTCAAAACTTTTATCAGATCCCCGGGATGCCGGGTGCAGATGTATCGAAACAATTAAGCTTGTCGTTCGCTACTCAGTTTTATTCACGTTTGATATTTAACTTAGTCAATTTGAGCAACTTTGGCTCGAATGCCGGGTTGCGTTATCATGCAAGTCCCCGAGTTGCAGTTCTTATTCGCTCTTCCTTTTCATCTCAGCTCTTACCCGCAACTCGTTGCTTTTTTGGTATTCGAGTCACAAGAATTCAAAGTTGGAGTTGCAAATACTTAGCCACTTAGAAACACTCATAGTAACGCAGCCCACCACTTAGCCGAGAAGGAGTTAATAAGAAACAACAGTAAAAGACATCCTACTCGGTTCCTGCACTTTTTCTTTCCTTAGTAATTTTTCTTGTGCTCATTGACCTTTTGCTTGTTCTCTTGCTTGCCATGAAGCCGGGTTTCGGACAGCAGCAGAGTCGAAGAGTTGGCATGTAGGTTTAAACACAATACTCAACGTACTTATGAAATTTGAAGCAGAGCAACTGAATAGACGAAGAGTAGAGTCGGGTAGAAACACACGGGGCAAGTTTGGACGAGGGCAGTCCCCGAGCTCAATTTCAGATTGCAGGGTAGAGTTTTAATTCGGATAAGAGAGTACATACACATCTTTGCTCACGAATGAAAGCGACGAAGTAGGGCTACATTCCAAGGGCGCTTGGATTCCTCTCCAGCTTTATCTGCCCTGTTCTCCTGCGATGGACGCATGTCCACGAGATAATAGGCGTCATTGTGCAGCGCTTTGCTCACAATGAAGGGCCCTTCCCATGGAGGAGACAATTTGTGCATCCCGGCTGTGCGTTGCACAAGCCTGAGGACCATGTCTCCTTCTCGGAAGACCCTTGGGTTCACCTTTCGGCTATGATAACGCCGCAGGCTTTGCTGGTAGATAGCTGATCGTGACAGAGTAAGCTCTCTTGCTTCTTCGAGCAGGTCAACGTCATCTTCTCGAGCTTCTCTCGCCTCCACCTCAGTGTAGAGGGTTACTCGGGGGGAGTCATGCTCTAAGTCTATTGGCAACACGGCCTCAGCCCCGTATACCAAGAAGAATGGCGTGTAGCCGGTTGACCGGTTAGGGGTAGTCCTTAGACTCCACAACACCGCTGGCAACTCGTCTAGCCAACACCCAGGTGTTTTCAGCAGCGGCTCAATCAGCCTTGGCTTTATGCCTGCTAGCACCATGCCGTTTGCTCTTTCCACTTGCCCATTGGAGGCGGGATGCGCAACAGACGCAACATCTAGTCGGATGTGCTTATCTCTGCAGAACTGCACCATTGCCCCTTCTGCAAAATTCGTGCCATTGTCGGTGATGATGCTGTGCGGGTAGCCGTATCTCAGGATCACATCCTTTAAGAATTTCACGGCTGTAGCTCCATCGCACTTCCGAATAGGCTTGACTTCAATCCACTTGGTGAACTTGTCCACCATGACTAAGATGTGTGTCATGTTGCCTTTAGCCGGCTTGAAGGGGCCAACCATATCCAGGCACCATACAGCAAACGGCCATGTGATAGGAATGGTTTTCAACTCGGAAGCAGGCATGTGGGTCTTACTCGCGAACGTCTGACAGCCGTTGCACTTCCTCATGATGTCTTCAGCTTGCTGCAGAGCTGTGAGCCAGTAGAAGCCATGCCGAAAAGCTTTCTTGACCAATGCCCGGGAAGAGGCATGGTGCCCGCATTCTCCTTGGTGTATTTCCAACAGAATATCTCCTCCTTCTTCTGGGTCCACACAACGTTGCAGCACGCCGGTGGCACTTCTTTTGTGCAGCACATCTCTGAATATAGTGTAGCCCTTGGATCTCCTCTGAATCTGCCTTGCGGCCACCTCATCTTCTGGCAGAGTACCGTCCTTTAGAAAGGATAATATGGGCATGGCCCAACTCGGTGTCTCCCGTGTGCGAAACACTGGTTCGTCCACTTCCATTGGGACAGGCACCTCTGGCTGCTCTTTAGGGTTTGGAGCACTTCTCTGGAGCCCTGAACAATTGGCAAGGACCTCCTCAATGAATGCGACAGTCCTCGGGTTAAGGACAGCAGTCCCCGAGTAGGGAACAGCAGTCCCCGGGTAAGGAGCGGCAGTCCCCGAGTAGGGAGCGGCAGTCCCTGAGTAGGGAGCGGCAGTCCCCGGGTTCTCTGTTGCATTCTCCCAGTCGATCTCCATTGGAACGGATTCTTCACTTGGCAGAGAAGGAACGAATATGGATTCCGAGTTGGGAGATGGCTTGATGGATGGCTTCCTCAAGTGCTCTAAGGCAACCCCCGCCGGGATGGATTGCCGAGAAGATCCCAACTTGGACAGCTCGTCTGCCGCTTCGTTCTCTGCTCGGTGAATGTGCTGGAACTCGCAGCCTTCGAAGAATCCAGTCATAGACTGTACCAGGAAGCGATATGATGCCATGTTGGCATCCAGAGCATCCCAAGTGCCAGAGACTTGCTGCACCACTAGATCTGAATCGCCATAGCATATAATGCGCTGCACGCCAACCTCCTTGGCTACTCGCAAGCCGTGCACCACGGCCTCGTACTCTACTACATTGTTGGACGCCTTGAAATGAATCTGCAGCACGTACTTGAGTTGATCTCGCTTGGGTGACGTAAGCACTACGCCAGCACCAAGGCCTTCCTTCACCTTCGAGCCATCAAAGTGCATCTTCCAGTAATTGGAAACTGGAGCAGGAGGTTCGTACTGCACCTCAGCCCAATCCACCAGAAACTCTGCCAGGATTTGAGACTTGATGGCTTCTCTTCTCGCATACGCGGGGGCGTACGCGGCCAGCTCGATTGCCCACTTGGCTACTCGGCCACTCGCCTCCTTGTTGCCCATGATATCCGAGATGGGAGCAGAGCTCACAACAGTGATAGGATGCTCTTGGAAGTAATGCTTTAGCTTCTTGGCGCCCAGGTACACGCCATAGGTCATCTTCTGGTAATGCGGATAGTTTTGCTTGGAGCTAGACAACACTTCACTGAGGTAGTATACTGGGCGCTGCACACTCTTGCCTTCTTCTTCTCGCTCCACCACAATCACCACACTGACCACTCGGTTGGTGGCAGCAATGTACAGCAGCATTGGCTCCTTGGGTAGCGGACTAGCCAAGATAGGAGCGCTAGCCAGCATTGCCTTCAGCTCGTTGAATGCCACATCCGCTTGCGGAGTCCAGACAAACTTGTCACTTTTCTTCATCAGCTGGTACAGAGGCAGGGCCTTCTCGCCCATTCGGCCCAGGAAACGGCTCAGAGACGCTAGGCAACCAGTAAATTTTTGCACATCCTTCAGGGATCTCGGCAAAGACATGCTCTCAATATCTTTTATCTTTGAAGGATTGGCTTCAATGCCCCGACTAGACACCAGGAAGCCGAGTAACTTGCCAGCCGGGACACCAAAAGTGCATTTACCGAGTGCTCAACCAACTCCCTCGGGACTCCTGGTAAATCTTCATTGGACCAGGCGAACACGTCCCGATTCTCATGGAGGAAGTGGATGAGCTCGCTTTCCTATTTCTCCGCCAACCCGGAGCCAATGATGGCTACGCGGTCGGGGAACTCAGGGTCGACCTGGACCTTCTTTGTCTCTTGAGATGCCTGGAACGCAGTCCCGTGCTGTGTACTCGGCACGCCTTGAACACCAGCTTGCGCGGATTGCGCCATAGCCACCACCTCGTACATCTTTTTCTTCTCGGCAGCAATCACCATGGACTCCGCCAACTGAGAACCAGCAGAGGCACACTCCATGGACTTCTTGTAATCACCAGATATGGTAATCACGCCATTGGGACCAGGGATCTTCATCTTCAGATATGCAGTGTGGGTAGAGGCCATGAACTTGCTCAGAGCAGGCCTGCCGAGTAGGGCATGGTAAGGGCTTTGGTGATCAACCACCTCGAACTGCAGGCTCTCTGTGCGGCAGTTCTCCCTTGTGACGAATAGCACATCTATCCACACTCGGCCAATCGGGTTGCACGAGACTCCCGGCACAATGCCATGGAAAGTGGTCTTGCTAGGTAGCAGCATGTTCTCGGCTAGCCCAAGCTTCTCGAGTGTGTCTCTGTACGCAATGTTGATGCTGCTGCCGTTGTCGATCAGCACTTTGCTAAACCTCACATTCTTCTCGGGACCCAAGAAGGTAGGATCCACCACCAAAGCGTAGCTACCCGGGATGGGCATCACCTTGGGATGATCTACTCGGGACCACTTGATCTCTTGGTTGCACCAATGCATATAGTGAGGAACGGCAGGGATCACGGCATTGACCTCCATGGCGCGCCTGTGCTGTGACTGCTTGTCGACGGGCTTAGAAGTGAAGATCATGTAGCTCTCATGGTGCTCTTGGTACTGGTTGCGGCCTCCGCCCTCATTGTTGCCGTTGTTGTTGCTCTGGTAGTTGTTGTTGCCTCTGTTGTTGTTGCGGTTGTAGTTGTTGTTGTTGTTGCGGTAGCCCTCATTGTTGAAGTGACGGTTGGCTCCTAAAGCCACTTGGTTCACGTTTTCTCTTCTCGGAAATACTGGAGGCCGAGCTGCGGGTGTGCGAGCAGGCTGCACATTGGCATTTGCAGCTGGCAGAGGAGGAGGAGGAGGCAAGCCTTCATTCCTGATCAGATCCCACCACTCACACTGTCGGGTAGTGTGGTTAGCAGGCCTCGAGGGGTGATGAGTGTGGAAACTGCATGGGTCATCCCTCATATCGTCGAAGACGAACTTCCTTGTCTGCTCCGAGTTGCCGCTACCCGACTGAGGAGCGCGGAATGGTTTCTTGTTGCCTTGGCCCTGGTTCTGGTTCTGCCCGTAGGCTCCAGCAGGTTTCTGCCTTTGGCTACCCCCAGCTCCAACAGCCACTGCATTCACCTCCTCAGGGTCGTACCGAACATCTATTCGGTCACCCCTGCGCTTGTTGCGGAACTCGTTGCGCTTGTTGCTGTTGAAGTTTCTTCTCGGCTCGGAGGAATCCATCAGGGGCTGGGTAGGATCACCGAGTGCGTACTGATCTGCAATCTTGATGGTCTCCGCCAGAGTGTTTGGCATCTCCCTCTGCAACCTTTGCCACAGCATACTGCCATGTCTGCAACCCTGCGCAAACCAAGTAATGGCCTGGGCTTCATTCACACCTTCACAGGTGTTCCGCAATGTGCTCCACCGAGTAAGATACTCGCGGTCCGTCTCGTCTTCCCGCTGCCTGCAAGTGGACAGCTGTTGTGGCCTATTCGGCCTCTTGTAAGTGCTGGTGAAGTTGATGATGAAGGCTTCCGAGAAGTCCAGCCAGCAATTGATGCTGTTCTTGGGCAGGTTGTTGAGCCAAGTGCGAGCTGGACCCTCTAGCATCTGTGGAACGTACCGCACCGCCCATCTCCGGTTGCCGTTCGCGATATGAACCGCGGTGACATAGTCATTGAGCCAATCCTCCGGCTTGGTGCTACCATTGTAGCTCTTGGTGCCCCTTGCCAGCTGGAAGTTCTTCACGGACGGCTCGTTCATGATGCGCGGGCCAAAGCACTCGGGGCCAGGAGGACCCGTGTTCTCCAGCCGCGCCGACAAGCTGATCCGGTCCAGCTGGTGCCTTGCATCTCCAGGCGCTAACACGCGCTCGCCCACACGATCCAGAATGTCATAGCCAGCCATCCCCATGGCCGAATCGCCATCATCATACCGGTCCACCTGCACAACTGCAGGCTGCTCCACCGGGTTGGCGGCTGGCGCCACTGCGCGCGGCTGCTGCCTCTGCCGAGTAGGCTGAGCGACGGGATGCTGAGAAGGACATGTGCGCTCTCCATCTCGGGCCTGGCTTTGAGCTTTATGGGCTTGAAAGCCTGCTCCTGCAGCGTTGTGTTTCTGACCGGACTGTCGCGGCACAGCGAGCTGTTTCACGGCGACAGCCGGGTCGTACACCTGCATCTTCCTACCCTTGCCGGAATGCCCACTCCGGCTTCTCTCACGGCTAGGATGCGGAGATGAAGCCTGATCGTTAGATCTGGCCACGTGCGAGTGCACCACCTGAGAAGCTCCAGCACCCGGGTTGGCTTTCCGGAACTCCTCGTTCTGCCTAGCCGCCTCTAGCACCAACTCGTTCAGCCTCTCCTGCTGCCTAACGCGCGCGTCGCCAACTAGATGCGGCAACTCGGCAGCTACGGCCTCAGCAGCTCTAAGTGTCTTGGCGGGTGTGCTATATCTGGGTCTAGTGGAGGTGTTTGTGGTGGCGGACTGACTGGGAGCCTCTACAACCGTTGCCATCTCGGCACCTAGGTTGCGACGCGTAGCACCTACTTTGCTAGCTCTCCTAACAACTGGTGTGAAACCGTGAGCCTTGTTGTACTCAAGCTGATCTAAGCTAAGCTCTAGCCTGATCTTCTCCAACTCCGCCTGCTCAGCGAGCAGCTCCTGGCGCTGCCGGTCGAGCTGCGCCTTCATGGTCAGGAGCTCGAGGTCAGTGGGAGGCGGCATACCCGTCCGCGCAGCAGACGCAGGGATCGTCGGAGTAGTGGAGAGCGGAAGGTTGCACTCCTTCTCGTAAGGCTTGTGTGTCTTTCCGCCAGCACTTGAGCCAGCGAGATCCTCGACGACGGCCGCAGCGGTAGCAGCCGCGCCCTTCCCGGCGTCAGCAGCAGGGCCGGTCATCATCACCTCTGCGATGTCCGCGGAGCGGCTCAGCGGCCTCCCGCGCGCGGCGATGACAGCAGGTGGATCTTCCGCGACATGCACCAGCTCAGGGTACTCGCGGTCGATGATGGTGGCGACGTAGACGAGGTGCGCGCCGAAAGAAAGCACCGTGCCGCCCTCCGGCATGGCCCTGCCGCCGAAATCGCCGGCATTGTCGGTGACGAAGTCGAAGGAGCCGAATTTGTGGACAAGGCCGCAGACCACGCGCTCTCCGGTAGCAGAAATTGATCCCGTCCGAACGGAAACTCCAGCCAGCGCCGCTGGTTGCCCCACGGTGGGCGCCAACTGTCGTGGTGGTGTCATGGCAGATGCCATAGGATGGCTAAAGATGTGGGGACGAAGGACGCTGGAGGCGCTCGGGGAGGGATCACGCGACGAGTAGACGCGTGAAGGATGAAACAAGCACTGCAAACAACACGATCTACCCAGGTTCAGGGCCCTCGTGAGGAGGTAAAACCCCTACTCCTGCCTTTCTCGTTGTATTTGGATGTCTCACCGAATAGCCACAGTACAATGGTTCTTGGTACCGAGTAGCCACTCTTCTCTCTACCAGATGAACTAGGTCAAGAACGTGAACCAGTCCAGGATCTAGGTCAGCGTCCTTCGCGCAGGAGGGGGCAGGGCACCTTATATACTCGGTGCCCTGCCGGATACAGCCAAATACAAACAGATGTCGACATTGTGTGCACACCGTCCTTCTTCCGAGTTCCCGCTGACAGCTTTGGCTTCTAGATTTGTCCCGGTGCGGAAAGTCGTTGGGCAAAACCAAGTGTCCAGTCTGTTATCACTGTGGCGAACACAGAGTAGGTCCCCCCTATCCTGCGACGCACTGCTGACACACTGTCGCTGTCAGGCACGGCGTCCTCAGATGAACAGTGCTGTGAACAGTGCCAAGTACGGACCCAGGATACGCGGGATTCGGTGTCAGAACGGCTCCTTTGACTTCTGGCCCGGGTAGGTTCCCGCCATTTCTACTCGGACCAGCTCTTCTATTCGGAGGAGCATAACTCTCTTGATTCATCCTTCTGGCCGTCTAGGTGTAAGACCGGGTAGCAGTCGACCGGGTAGCGAGTACCAGGTAGCCGGCTACTCGGCCAAACATCCCTTCTGATCTTACCTTTAGCACTTGCCTTTACCCTACTCGGGGGTAACCCCCCGACGGTGTCTCTCCAAAACAGATAGATAGCATGTTGGGTAAACAAATTACAGATGGGCAATTGACAGATATAAAGACTACACCATAGTGCATATGCATGACATGATGATTACTATGTAATTCATGCGGGCATTACAACAAGATACATAGACCATTATCCAACTGCATCTATGACTAATAATCCATCCTCAGAATGTCATCCGAGCAAACCTTGGGTATTAAGTTCCAAGCAACAGATAATTGCATTAAACAAAGTGTATAATGTAAACATCATTGTTTTCCCCCTAATGGCAACAACACATCCCCCACCTGTTACGTTTCTGTCACTCGAGCATGAGTAAAAGGGAGGCATGAACCCACTATCGAGCATAAATACTCTCTCTTGGAGTTACTAGCATCTACTTGGCTAGAGCATCTAGTAATAACGGAGAGCATGAACATCATAAATAACATACACATGAAAAGAACATGATAGATTGATAATGATTGGACATATCATTTAAGATTCATCGGATCCCAGCTAACACGACATGTAGCATTACAATCAGATGATCCTGATCTTGTAGGGGAGCTCACAAGATCTAAACATGAGGCATAAGAGGAGCAAACAACCATCTAGCTATTGCTATGGACCCATAGTCCAAGGATGAACTACTCACGCATCATTCCAGAGGTGGGCATGGTGGTGTAGAGCCCTCCGATGATGATTCCCCCTCCCGACAGGGTGCCGGGGAGAGCTCCAGAACCCTCCCAAACTAGGGTTGACGATGACGGCGGCTGCGGATGTTTTTAGTGGAAAAGGCTTCCGTATCTAGGATTAACCTCCCGAGAGGTATAAATAGGCGAGAGGGCAACGTCGGTAGGTGGCCAGGGGGCCCACACCACCCTGGGCGCGCTACCCTATGGTGTGGGGCCCCTGTGGCCCCCCTCCGGACTCCGTGTGCGCGACAGATTTCTAAGATTTCCGGGCTTCGAATCGTCCAATTCCGAGAATATTTCCATAACAAGTTTTCTAAAACTAAGAACAGGAGAATACAAGAACTGCTTCTGTGGCATCTTTTCAATAGGTTAGTCCCAAAAAATGATAAAAATGGCATAAAGTTTAAAGGAAACATGTAGCATATAGTATGAAAACAACATGGAACATCCGGAATTATGTATACGTTTGAGACGTATGACACCACGATTTCCCTCATCGCAATGACCATTGTCGCCTGCACGTCAAGAGAGATTTGATTAATTAGATCCGGTTTTCACGGAAAATTTCGGCATGACCTTTGCTAAAAAAAGGTAAAGCGGAGCGCCAGAAATTTGCCGAAACGGAAATGAATCAACATTTCGGCAAAACATTGGCAACTCGTCCTCATGGCAACACAACACAATGCAAAATAAAAAATTACACATAGATTTCTTCCACCAACCAATCTCACACCTATTAAGATGACACACAATGAAAAATATATAGACGCGATGACGACATCAAATTATCACCCCAGAGACGACCGATGAGAGAGTGCTAGATCTAGAAGTAGCTAGTGGTGCATTTGTGGTGAGATCTAGTGTCTCCGGTTAGTAGATCTACTGGACATATGGAAGAGGGCAAGTGGGGTAGGGTAACTAGCTAAAATATATAAAACATGATTGGTTAAATTAGCTAAAAAGGGTGGAGTGATATGGGGGAATGAGCTTGGAGCACTAATGGCTCGAGTTTGGAGTAGGGGGTGAGTGAGTGCTGTGGATAGAGTTGGTGGTGTGTGGCGCATAGTGACAAAATGCACCTGGGGTAGTGAAAAGTACCACAGGAGAACATGTGTACTATGCGCCAACGGTATGGGGGGGCTGCGGGCTGGCAGTACCACAGGCGCATACGCACCGTATTTGCCAGCGATAAAGTAACTTAGCGCAGTCGAATTTGGTCTATATTTGCCGGCAGTACAAGCGACGTGCCTCGGGTGCCCCTGCCACCTTTATCTCCGGCTTATGACAACCTTATTCGCTTGGGGTATGTATCTTAACGCAAGCGCAAATATAGCATGTTCCTCGCCTGCGCTACATAGCGCATGCACGTGGGCAGTGCGCCTGCGGTAGAATATGCTGCTATAACCATTTCTCTAGTAGTGTATCTCTTCCTCCCCCTTTCCTCTTCTCTTCTGCTCGCCCTTCCTTATTCGATTTAGCCTGATGTGTTGAATGGAGTGACATTTAGGAACTTGGAAAAACACTCAAGTGGAGACTTCAAATCATTCAGAAGGATCCCCGAGGAGATTAAAGCCTTCAAGAGGAGATAGAGAAGAGTAAAACCTAGAAGACTCTTCCTAGTGATACACACCATTTGTTAATGACTTAGAATTTTATTTTGCCTTTTAGCCAAAAGTTTTGTGAGAATTTTAGAACTAAGACCAAACCCTAGTATGTTCCTCTCACATGTTAAACACGTTAGTAAGCTCAAACATATATACCAAAACCATTCATTTCTGCAAAGGTTCAATGGAGTCACCACACTGAGAAGGAAGCTACATGGGATCATGAAGATGAACTTCCAGAAGACAAACCATGAGAATCCTTGAAACAGCCATACAACCTATTCAAGTTGATTGGTACCAAGGTTGTTTTGTCCCACCATTGACCCAAATGGAAATCCCTACTACTTGTCCAAGGAGACTGAAAATAAGATCAGGACACAAGAAGATTTGACCAACGCTCAAGACAAGAAGTTCAAGGCACAAGATAAGAAGCTCCAGAGGGAAGGGCCAGGGCGAAGAACAAGGATATTAAAAACTTGAAGATGGAACTTCCTCGACAAATATGGTTCCATAAAGTTTGAGTACTTCAAACTTAACCTAGTCCAACCCGAGTGAACTTTTGAAACTTTCTTTCATAGCATAAATCATTCAAACTCAAACCAACCCATACCCTAGTAGCTAGTCCTAAACCATTTTACCATAATTATTTTGTAAATTGAATTATGTGTTGAACCCTGACTTTGTTTAGCCAGCCTTGTTGTTTATGTCTTTTATGATCGTGTGATTCCTTGTTTATATGGCTGTTGGATTGTTTCTTTATTATGATGTGTTTTCAATGTATAGATTGTACGGAGAGCGGCGTTCTATTTGTGAAGAGTGTGTGATTCTTCACCAACCTCAAGAAGTCAAGTGACACACCATAAACTACCTATTATTTCTGTATGCATTAGAACCTATGAGTAGCATGCATGATAGGTCTTTGGTAAACTATTATGCCTTGCTATTATCCCAAATAGTGTGTAGCCATCCTTATTGCCTTATTGGTGTAGCAGCCTTTAATCTTGGTAGTTGATTGCCTAGCTATGCTTGTAGACAAAGTTGATGTAATTGGAAAGTATAATTATCTTTTGATTGATTACCCTAAGGGGTTTATGAAATATTTTTGGTATAGTATTAAATACTTACAAGTTGGTGTGGCATGGTCGGGGACCATTTACATGGTTGAATCTATGAAAATGTTCACATGAATAGCATGGTAGGAGACCACATTGGTGGGTGAACCTATGAATATTCTCTAGTCTCTTATCTCTTACATGGTAGGGGACCACTCCGGTGGTTGTACCTATGAAAATGATTTATTCTCTAGCATAGTAGGGGATCACTTTGTTGGTTGTAACTATGAAAATACACTTATGTCTAGCATGTTAGGGGGACACTCTTGTGGTTGAACCTATGCATATATGCTCTTATCTATAGCATGGTAGGGGACCAAACACGTGGTTGGACCTATAAATATGTCGACATTTCTGTGTCTGTAGATGACACAAGGTTCATTGGTTTATATCAATGGTACCGACTTAATTTATTTTTGGTCCACTGGTTTCTTCGGTGGTACCAACTAATGATCAAAAGTGTTTTATGAAAACATATGAGAAAATTTGCTTTATGCAAATTTAGTCAAAACTCCACTCAGCCAGATATTGATGTAGATGATAGTTATTTTCACATATATTCACCATAGTGTCATTTGAGAGTACATAAATTGTACTGACCCCTTATGGTTGCATATTCAAAATTGCAGGTTCGTCTGATGTCGAGTGAGAATACGTTAGGTCTCGAGTCTGCAACCAAAATGTCTTTGCATATGACACGTGAAAATGATGAGGCTCATTGATATACTATGTTTTTCAGCTGATGATCTTGTATTATGCTAGTATTCTGGTGCTATGCAAATTGTAATAAAGTTATATTGTAAAGACTGGATCAAGCTATGTAATAGAGATTTGACGCATTTGCATATTTCATTCTTATATTGTTGTGCTAGCAATTGATTCAGGGGATTAACACAATAACGTAGAGGTCTTGCCTTTATTTAAAAGGTGGGATCACTACACTATAGGAATTGAAATCCGTTGCTTTTCATATTCCTACGTTTTGAAAATTCTGTAAAATACAGAGAAGGCCCTAAGAATCCAAAGAGAGAGATTAGCCAGGCAGCAGACTTGGGGAAAGGGACCGACGACTTCTGCGGGTCTGCCTCATGTAAAAACCTGAATGCCAGCTACGAGCACCTGTTGCAGTCCTGCAGAAGTCACCGGAAAACTGCTCCAGCATACAGGCAACTGTGCGTCACTGATGATCGCTACATCAGATATGGATGAGTCATGTGTACCCGCACACATAGCAGCACATTGCTGCAGCAGCAACACCATTCAACGGTCGTAGACCTGCAACAGATTCTGCAGTAAGTGTACATTGCTTCTATGTGTATCCCCTTCAATTCGGATTCCACAAATCAGAACAAAACAGAACATCAAACGCTGATGCAGACAACTAGAATAGGAGACAGTAAAAAGTTCTGCATTCAGGGTCTATCACAAAGTTAACAAACGAACACAAATACAAATGTCCAAATAACTGAAGCAGTACCAGAGAAGCATTACACGGACTGATTACTTCGGATCTGGAAGCACGGCTAAAACGCTAAACGATATTATGAAGACAGCTTAAATCTCACACACGACACAGGGTGCGAAAATGTTCAGTTTAAGCTAAGATACTCCTTTGCTGCTATTGTTTTTCACTCCTTGGAAGACTTGTTGATCAGGGACTTGTGGATGTGCGGGATCACACCTCCACCAGCAATGGTACCCTTGATGAGGGTGTCCAGCTCTTCATCTCCACGGATGGCCAGCTGAAGATGGCGAGGGGTGATACGCTTCACCTTCAGATCCTTGCTGGCGTTTCCAGCCAGCTCCAGAACCTCGGCAGTAAGGTACTCCAGAATAGCAGCAGAGTAGACAGCTGCGGTAGCACCAACACGGCCATTCGCCTGAGTCCTCTGCTTCAGCTGACGATGGATACGTCCAACAGGAAACTGTAATATAGCATAGCAAAAATATTAGTACAGGGATCGTAAGTCACAACTCGATAGGATAAACTCGTCTACACAAAAACTGCGTAAGGACAGAAGCATCATGTGTGTGCATGAACACTAATCAAAGGATGCAAGTACACAAAATTAAGTGGCTTGGTAGGATTTCGTGAAACATCTGACTAGTAGGACCTACCAACCTAGGATCATGCTGCAAAGCGAAACGTCAATAAAAAGACACCCAGAAATCAGAAAATAAGGACCAATTACCATCATATACTGGGAAGTGGACTGTGAAACAGATGTGATGGTGACAAGTACACAAAATTAAGCGCGATTAAAGTGGGTTAAGGCTTGTGAGAACGACGTGATAATACTCCCTCCGTTCCAAAATAGATGACTTCCACTTTTCCATATATGCATGTATCTAGACACTAAAACATGTCTAGATACATGCATATATGGACAAATAGAAGTCATCTATTTTGGAACGGAGGGAGTAGTATATACACACAGTAAAACTAAGGGCAGCACTTCGAGCTAGTTTGGCTTCATGCCTGGGAAGAAGAAAGAGAAAAAAACAGAGCTAGTTGGCTTCATACCTAGGAAGAAAAACACTCTAAGGGCATCTCCTACGGGGCTGCTCAAATCAGGACGCAATTTGTCCGGATTTTGTCTATTTGAGCAGCTGTCCGGGCCACTATCCGCGCGATTTTGGTCCCTGCACCCTACGGGGCTGCTCATTTAGTGGCCCGGGCCCTATTTTTTCTAAGTTTTTGTTCCAATGGATACTTTGAGATTAAAAACAAACACAATACTTTAAATAAAATACGGGTTATTTATTACAAATTTGACTGTTCAATAAAGACACAAATAAGTCTTAATAAAAATTATGAAGTTCAAATAAGCACAACCGAATAAAAAGTCTACTGGTTTCCTACGAAGTTCCAGATGTGTTGCACCAAATTATCCGAAGTGTGCTGTGGGTGCCCTGATCACGGCGCCGGAATAGCTTCGCCGTGTACACCGGATTGGTGGGGTGGAAGTAGTCCTTGTACAACTGGGTATGGCCGGCTGCTCTGTCCCTGTCCAAGGCCGGCGCATGGCCGGGAATGGACCCTCTGAACACCGGCCGCATACTTGAGATGTGGTCATTGACCACAAGAGTGGCAATGAGGATGTCGCTCTCGTCCTCGGAATCGGACTCCAACGAAGAAGTGTACATGATCACGTTGTTGAAGAAGAACTCGTCGCCGCTGTCCGTCATTTTTCGGGCCGAGGTCGGGCAGGCACACGGACGAACACCTTGTGTGCGTCCCGTGGGGGTGGGGAGGTAGACCGGGCGGTAGACAGGCCGGCGAAACGCCTGCAGGACCGGCGGCGGCATGGGTGAGAGGTGGGGGGCGGAGGGGGTGGTCGCCGTGGCCGGTGGGGGTCGAACGGCGGCGGGGGTCGCCAAATCAGCGAGCCGGCGGCGGTGAGGTGGGTCGGGGGGCGGCGCGAGGTGGGAGGAGGGGTCGTTGTGCGCGGGCAAGGGGAGGGAATCCACTGGACACTTTGTTGTCCGCGGGGCTGCTCAAATCTGGACCAAATTTGGTCTGGATTTGAGCATCCGCGAGCCAAAAAAACCGGACAGTGGTCCGTTTGAGCAACGCCGCAGGGGCCTGGTTTTGGCCCAGCCTGCTCAAAACGGACCGGTCCGGGGCAAATGATTAGCCCCGTAGGAGATGTCCTAACACCCTCTTTCAATTGTTGATGTGCCTCCCAGCACGGCTCAAGTCACCACATGTGGTCCCAAAGCCCAGGATCACCACCTTCCTCTGAACAACCTGAACGCCCACTTTTACATACACCTAAGCTAGTACACAAGCAGTGACATGGTTTACATCCATACTTCCGAATCTCCCCATATGGAAGTACCACCAATGCAGCCTGACCACCCATCTATAGACCAACACACACTGAACTGTATCACAGCGAAATCTAAAATCCCACTAACATGCCTGGAGGAAGTTAAGAGAAAAACACACTAACATGCCTAACACCCTCCTCTCTAACAAGTCAACAGCCTGAACACCCACTTTTACATACACCTAAGATAGTTCACAAGCAGTGACATGATCTCCATCCTTCTATATAGACCAACGCAAATTGAATTGTAACACGGCAAAATCTAAAATCGCCTACGGTATACCGCCCTCTCAACCAAAACCTCTGCTGAGACAATCCGTGAAACCGTCCAAAACTTATGATCCCATAGAAGTGCCCACGACAAAACCAAAGGGACACCATAATGACAGAAAGTCGAGCTCACTTAACAGAGCTAGAATGACCAAATGCTTCTCCAGATCTACAAAAATCCAGCAGAGACTAAACGAGTTCTCGAACCTCTAAAACCTCGCCTTACTGGCGCGCAAAGCAGGGCATCCAATCCACCTTAGAATCTAACACACATATCGAGCTTAACGAAGGAAATAGAACGCAATCACGTCTCTACAGCTCCTGAAACGGGTGCCCTAAAGCCCGCGAGCCGCTAAACCACCCGAATACCACGCCCAGGAGGCAAGCGCGCGTAGGAGGCTTCGAATTCAAACCAAATCTAAGCCCGCGTACGGGGCGGTCAAAGCAGAGCGAAGCGAGCGAGCTCACCTGCAGGCCGGCGCGGGACGAACGGGAGATGGGGGCCTTCTTCCCCTTGTCCTTCTCCGCGGTCTTTGCCGCCGTCGTCTTGGCCGCGAGCAAGCCCTTGCCTCCCTTCCCGGCCATCTCTCCTCCTCTGCTCCGCTTCGAACGCGACCCGGCGAAAACCCTGCGCAGGCGACCAAATCCGACGAGGCGGGCACAGGATCAGAGCAGATCGGGGCGCGAATCGGGCGGATCCCGGTCCCGGCTCGATAAATCGCGGGAGAATTGGAATTCGGATAGGATTAGCGGGGGAGCCCTCACCTTTTCCGCTTCCCTTCCTTTCTCCTCACGCGACGCGAACGAAAGCAAAGATTTTTTTTCTGCTCAGGTGGGGAGGCGCTCTTGGTTTGGTGGGGATTTTATAAAGGAGGGCAATTTACGATTTAAGCCCTATAGTACTATGTTATTCATAAAGGAGGGCTGCGATTACTCCTGTCCTGTGGGATGTGACGATCTTTCGAATTCGGCGCTGGAATTCCCAAATTACTCCTGTCCTGTGGGATAATTACGCAAGCCAGCTAGGAGCATGGACGAGAGATGGACGAATTTATAGAAGGGTATATTCGGAAGATGAATGGTGGAAAGTCCTAGCTCACCCTGTGCATTCCCGGTTTAATCCGGTTTCTATGGTTTCATTAAACCAGACCGCTGGTTACGGTTTGAAATGGTTTGAGCTGGTTACACAGCGTAGATAGGACATGAGAGGATGGTGTGGTCTGGCCTGGTTACACGGTGTAGATGGTTTGGCACCAGGAACACCTTGCTCATGCGCTGCTCCGCATAGAGGGGCCACGCCGGCATCGGCACGCCCACCATTACCGACACCAGCACCGAGCTCCAACCTGACGAACCCGCCCACGCGCCGTGCGCCGGCACCTCCCGTTGCGGCGCCCACGACGTGACCACCGGCCAGCCCCCCTCCTTTGGTCCGCTCGACGAACCCGCCCAGCAGGCGCTCATGGTCGTCGACCCGGATCCGCATGGCCCAGAGGAACCCCTGCCAGCTCGCCTCTAGCCCCGCCGCGCCGCCGCTACCCGGTTGATCCGCTTCGCGTCGAGCCGGCCCCTGTTGACGAAGCAGAGGAACACCACAGTGACATGTCGAGCCATGCCAGGCCCTCGTGGTCGTGGTGCCCAACCTCAAGGGCCAACGCCAGTGTGCGGAACCGCTGACCGGCAGCTATTCGCCGCCACGACAACCCAGCAGCGCAAGAGATAGGTCGGCAGGTTCTTTGTACTTCTTAACAACGACCAGGGACAGCTGCTCGCGGGCGCACGGATGAGCCGCTTGATCAATCACGCACGCATGCGGGAGTGCCACCGTGACCATGCCCGTGGTCAGCTGATGATCGGAGCATGGAAGAGCTATCTGCTCCTTCGTGAATGCACGCCTGGGAGCCAGCTTCTCTTTTTGACATGGAGCCAGCTTCTCTTGATCACACGTGGACTTGCAGGGTGACCGCGGATGAACGCGAACAGCTATCGCTGACGTAGGCGCCGCCATGACCATAGGACTGCAGGGTGACCGCAGATGAACGCGAACAGCTACCGCCGACGTCGGCGCCGCCATGACCATTGCGGGAAAGATGGGCGCCCGTAATATCCCTTCTTCCGCTATAACGGGATCAAACGTTATACGGTTTGGTCCGCTTCCTTCGTCCAAACCCGTCTCAACCCAGTTCAAGTTTTTCTCCTGCCGTTTCAATCCACAAACCGGGCCAACCCGACATAAACCGTGCAGCAGGTCCGGTGCGGGCTGGGCTGACGGTTTGGGCGGTTTCAGACCAAACTGTGCTCAGACTGAGTCCTAGCGCTTCAGCTGTCCTTCCCGGGAATTTTGACCTGGAGATCATGAAATCGAGCGTGTCGACTGTCGAGCATACCCAGCATCTCTACTGTCAGCCCGTCACACCCCTAAAAACGTGTCCGACACCCTCTAATTATACTTATATTGTTTTTATATGGTGTTGGACATATGCACAAGCAACGTCTCCCAAATCAAATACTCTAAAAGTGATCATGATCATTTGCAAACTTGGCAACTCTAGGTTGAAACTAGGACACATTTTTCAAATGGAAGAGCACGACACACACGATCAAACTAAACTAAGAAAAAACCTAACTAAAAGTAGGGAGCAGGCGAGTTTGGTCCAGCCTCGTCGTCGTTCAACGCCGAGACGACAAGGTGAGATGGGCCAGTTTCGTCGTTGGTAGCCATCGGCTCGGCGAAGTACGACGGGGATATAAGATCATGCATGCGCCTGCGTCTCTCCGCCCCGCCTTCGAGCTTCCGACGGTGATCATCCGCCTTTGTTGTTCGCACGAACGCAGACGCCTCTCCCGACATCCCGCACTAAGCTAGCGTCGCCCGGCGAAGTACGAGCCATTACGCGCGGAACAACCTCCTGCACTGCGCCATTAATCGCGCATGCTCGCTGCGTCTATATGACAGTTGGGCCTTGCCTACCGGAAGGAATGTCCCACACCCCTAAGGAGGCTCCCAAGCTTGGAGGGTGTCTCGGGAGTGCCAAATATAAAATGGTTCGGTAATGTGGCCATTTTTTGTGTGTCTAGGCCCCCATTGGGCCTTTGGGGGGAGGGGCATTTGGGGTGCCGGTAGATATACTCTAATTCTTTGTGGGGAACTCGCATTCCCATATTGATCGTTTACAACGATTCACATATAAAAGTTTACTATAATAGTCTCCATTCATCGAACTATTCAAAACCCTCCAGAAAATAGTACTTGGTCTAATTTATGTCTAGTTTTACGTGTCCTCGTGCTAATTTCTCAATGCAACTTCTTACTTCCTCCATTCCAAATTAGTTGTCGTTGATTAAGTTTAAAAAAATATGGAGGGGGTATTAGTGAAAAGTGGCTTTTTTAAAAAAGACAACTACGGAAATTACGCCAATTTCTAGACTGAAGTTGCACTTTTCTGAATCGGTAATGGTTGAAAGAAATCTTAGTTGATTGAGACTTAGACGAACCTCTGTGCCAGCGAGAGCATTGGTTGATGTCCATTAATGTGTGTATCTTGGTGTAATGTACGCGAATAATTTGATATGATGTGCGGCTTTTCTCACCCACCAAATCTTCATTGAATGCCCATATCATATCGGCATTTCACATCACTATCATTTGATCTACGAGGAAACCAAGTAAAATAAATGAGTGGAGAATACATCTCAGTATGCCAACCATATATTACATGTCGTATTTGAAACTTTTCATTGATTGCCTAAATTTGCTTTTAAGAGTCGATCTTTTATGTGCTTCCAGCTGTCTCAGGCCGGAGGTGCAAGTACGAATTAAGAAGGCTTAACTTGCCTTCCTATATCTCTTTTAATGTCAACATATGAAACACAATAGTATATGCAATTTGAGCTTATTCTCCACTGACTTCCATTGGTGTCCTGATGACCCACAAGTGTAGGAGATCTATCGTAGTCCTTTTGATAAGTAAGAGTGTCGAACCCAACGAGGAGTAAAAAATATTGACAAGTGGTTCTCAGTAAGGTTTCACTGCAAGTTCTAGAAGACAATTTTGCAGAGCTTTTTGTGATAAAATGTAAATAAAGAGCAAGTAAATAAATGCAAATAAGTAAAGTTGCAGCAAGTGACCGGATCCTTTTTACGCAAATGACAAACCAGTTGTGTTACTTATAAAGATTAAAATGTTCCTGAGGACACACGGGAATATCGCCAAGTTGCTTTCGTCGTGTGTCGTTAATTAACATTTATCGTTTTGATAAGTGTCGTGTGGGTGAACCTATGCTAATTCATGATGAAACGTTGTAAGATGGTGGGAGTGAAGACAACACAAAATTTGTACTTAGCTCAGCCGGGATTGGAAATCCCAAAGCCCGAAGCCTAGTTCCGTAACCAAACATCTTGATTACATGCTTGCTCACTGAGCTTCCTTTTGCCATGTGACATGACCACAAAACCTTTGTTATATCATAACGTTTTGTCTTGGCTTGTGTCTGCTACATGGCCGTGAGTGAAACAATCATTTCACACGCGGACGTACGATCAAATCGTTTATGCAAATCAGGATTCAAACATGTCAACATGAGACATTGAACATCTATTGCATCATCACTCATCAAGGTGTGTGCATCCTTTTCAGCATCAGAAGTGTCGTCACCGGGATCCTCTAGAAAAGGAGCATCGAAGTCATACTCTTTCTTGATACCCCTGAGAACAATTCTCACGGCACAGACCCAATCTGTATAGTTACTTCCATTGGTAGCAAGTGGTTTCTTCTCAAGTAGTGTATCAAATTTAATAGCGAGTGTGTTATGATACATGGATCTGCAACAATTTAATAGTTCACTTAGACATGTTCATAATTATTTTGCAAGCACTTGTTAAAATAACTATGTGCTCGCACTAAATTTTATATTCCTCGTGATCGGGATTTAATGCATTATGGAATCCACGCTCAAATTGTAACCAATGATGGATACATCTCAAGATTATAAGATCAACGGGTAGGCCAACTTCCAATCATTCTGCTTCACCTTTCGGTGTGTGTGCTCCGATATCATGACTATGATGCCTGAACGTCAAGTCAACCAACTGATCCTGTAGCATCAAGTGATGTCATGCTGACCCTTGTATACAAGTAATCAACATGGATTAGCTTGGTGCCCGCCTCCCAATCATAAGAATATGTTGGCTCTTGGATACAAGTGATGAACGCGAACCCCAAGTGGTTTGACGGTGCTAAAGTTGGAAGAACACGATCTACCTAGATATTTTATGAGTAATCACCCTAATAATCACGTCTATCGCGCAATCAAAGGGAAAGAAATAAAACAAATAAAACATGCACGAGTAAAACTAGTTCATGTA
The DNA here is from genome assembly GCA_028641055.1 of Alopecurus myosuroides. NCBI lineage: Eukaryota > Viridiplantae > Streptophyta > Magnoliopsida > Poales > Poaceae > Alopecurus > Alopecurus myosuroides. The sequence goes on from CM054057.1 coordinate 176,257,664, forward strand.
GTATAGTCCTCCTTCATCTCCAACGGATCATGCGTTTTCAGTCTCATGTCGAGGTTCGCGACAAGTGCAACCCTTCTCCTTTCCCATCATCGCCATGATCTGGTTTAGGATGGTTTGCTAGCTACAAAATAGTGTTAGGTAAAGCATCTGAAAGTTCTAAACTCTGAGACTACACCACATCATGTTTCCTGCGAAACTAAGATAGACATCCCCAACGTTTGTTTTTCATGTTTTAGCGTGGCTGTAGGATCTACGAAACGAACCGTTAAGTAACCTACGCTTCCATAAGGCATGATTATTCACATTGCTAGATTAAAATTGCGGGGTGATTGAAACACAGACATTACAAAAACTTCTAGAGCCTCAATCTAAACTTATTCATAACCATGACCACCGTGTGGATCCAATCCACATGCCCCGTCCGCAATGTTGTTTATGAGACCAACTATAAAGAGGCCCAAAGCTATTGAAGCACTTCTTCAGACTAGACGAGATATTCCATGGGCAACTCGAACGTCCTAGGATTGCCATAAGTTTGTAAATATATCGATATGCCATCGAAAACAAAACAACAAAAGCTTATTAGGAAGCAATCATAAATAATATAAACGTTGGAGAACTTTCCAACGTACTTGCAATGCAATACCCGCAACCTCCGGTGTTGTAGACCAGATCTTGTACCTACGCATAGACAACTCTGATACCACTGCTGGGTTGCGCAACAGGAATTTAAATTTTTTGCCATGCATGCTACGCAAAAATCAAGACCTTGCTATGAAGATACAAGTGAATATAAATTCCAAGATCTAGTTTCCGAGATCGTGTACCAGACACCGTAGTAGCGGAATAGCTGTCAGTGACAATGTCGATGAAACCTATAGAAGATTCTCACGCACAAACCTATGGGCGAGGATGTTGTCGTCTCCCCGTATCTAGCACCTTGATCCAGAAGAGTGAGGGTCTCACGTGTTACCCCTCTGAGAGTATGAACACATACGTCGGGGCAAATTCTGCCGCGCTTTGCCGTCCCGGACTAGACGTTGCATGTGTATATGAAGGTGGAGTTCTCAACACGCGCGCGAGAGAGAGAGAGAGAGAGAGAGAGAGAGAGAGAGAGAGAGAGAGGGAGAGTAACTAGGTTTAATCGAGAGAGGACACCTCCAAACCCAATTAGAAGAAGATCTAATTTAATTAGAGGAAGCTCTAATTCAATTAGAGGGGCTCTAATAGAAGCTCTAGTTAGACCATCTAATTCTTCTACAGAAAGAGAGAGAGAGAGAGAGAGAGAGCCAAGCCTTGAGGTGCTTTACATAGTGGGAGGAGGGGGAGCCTTTCCGAAGGGGAGAGGAGTCCTAGTTCAGATAGGAGGAGGTGGCTGCACCCCTCCCCTCGCCCAACTCGGATTGGGGTGAGGTGGAGTCCAACTCCACCTCCCGCCTGCCCTTTCTCTTTTTATCCTTTTTTCTTTTCTATTTTTCTCTCCAAATAATTCAGGAAAAATAAGGGGACGATGAGTACCATTTTGTGAAGCTACTAGGGTCCACCTGGCATTCCCCAAAATTAGGGTTCGTCCATGAGTGGGAAATGTTCCCCCTCCCTGTACTCCCCTTATATGGAAAGTTCCCGAAACTTCTCCGAAACCACTTAACCCCTATAGATAAAATCATAGATATTATCTAACAATGTTAGAAGTATATTTTTGACACCCCGAGACATCTCATGCCCCCAGGATTTGCTCGTAAAGCGTGCATCCTCAATATCTTTTTCATAACAACTCCGGAATAAATTTCGGTAGTAATAGAAACTGTTTCTATTACTCTGGGACATCAAATGCCCTTGTTATAAATTCTCTCCGATATATAACATATATCTATTACACAGAAACACCGTTCTGATGATACTCCTAGTTGATCCGGACCTACCGATATACACAAAAATCATCCCAAACTTAAGTGTGTTTCCCCTACAGGTTCGATACTGTGTGGACATGAAACTGAAAACTCTGTCCTTTTTAATAATCAATAGCGGGGCCGTGGCACCCATATTGACTCTCACATACTAAACTAATAAACTGCTTAACATGTTGGTTATTATACAATTCTCCCATTACTCACGATACCAAACTTACTCGAGACTATTGATTCCGGTATTGCGTGAAACAATCTCTGGTTCACTTATTCCTTTGTCTTGTATCATTATCCGGTAAGTTTCCACTTTATCGTTACTGTATTATGATATCCCACATGATGTATCATCGTCATGCATTGTTTACAGAACTTATGGATATCAAGAATATCAGGTGGGACCGGGTATGTATCTCTCTTTTTACAAAGGAGTAGTTCCCATCTCATAACATCGAGATAATATAATCCTTTAGAATTACCCAATAGGTACCTTTTTGCTCACCCAGTTTACGGTTTGACTCTTGATAGCACAAAAGTAAAACCTTCTGAACATGTCACCCCGATAACCTCATGGTCAAAGGATGTCTTGTAATATAACCGTGCTATGATACGATTCTAAGGACAAAGATGTCTTAGTGCAATCTCTTAGCATATAAATCTACTTAGGGAATATCCAGACATATTGTTCCCTTCCAGCGATATGCTATTCACTGATGTTGACATATACAATGTCCATGACCAGGAAAACCAAGTCATCATACATCCAATGAATTTGTCGTAAAAGGGAAGACTAAGGTTTATTTATGTGTTCATGTTACTACACGTGAGCATGAGTTTTCCTCTAAATATCATATTCAGGAACCACGTCAGTTATAGCATAGTAATATGAATCATAATCATGAAACAAATGTATAAATACTATTGCCTTTTGGGCATACAACCAACACCGCTGACTTTCTGAAGAAGTAATTTCTCGAGAACACCCCTGACAAAATCTTTGTCCTTGATGGGAAGAATTCCCTATTCTTGGGATAACGATTATAGAAGCAAAAATTCATTTTGTGATTTCTTGTAAATATTTTACATCATAAATGAAATTTATATGGCTTTATTTTTAGTGTAAAGCATTAGTCTCTAAAGCATGACTTATGAAAGATGTAATGAAATTTTAACAACCTTAATCCATCCTATCAAAAAAAGGTTGGAGTATGTACTTGGACACTCCATAAACTCATGGTGTTCCTAATGACCAAAGTTGTTGAATCCATAACTTTCTGGATGCCCGCTAAACCTTATAACTCAATTCCATGACAAGTCCAGGAATATATCTTGTTACAAAAATGATTGCTACTAACCATTTATCCTTTAGCGCCTTAATATTATTGATTTCTACTTGTAAGATTCATTGTATCCTACCCACATGGTCATAAGTAAAACTTATGTCCCCCAGCGAGGCAACAAGTGCCAGTGCTCACAATAAATCCCTAAGGTAAATTTAGTGAATGTAGTAATCTTACTCCATTACCAATTATTTATTTTCTTTTGATAGTTCCTGTTAGGCCATAGTAATTCTTGTATCATGTTGCACATAAGAGCAACTGATCCGGCATTCATGTGATTAAATCACTATACACAATAACCACACTGACTAGCAACATCAATAACACATACTGTAACATCCCAAATCTTACATTTGGAATGTTTTGCATTTAGAGCATATGCATAGCATGGCATGGTTTTGAAAATTGCATTTTGTTGGTTGCATTTGAACCCCCAAACTAAATCATGTTTAAAAAGAAATCATTTTCTTCTATAAGGCAATATAGGCCAAACTATTTTATTATTTTTATCTTTCCCAAAAATCCCCTTCAAAATAACCTAGGTTGATATGTTTTCAAATTTCAAAAATTTCAAAATTTGTTTGACACTTTTTGGAGTGGTATTTTAAAATTTATTAATGTTTTAGTTTTTGATTAAAAAAAATCCGAGCGGGTCGGCCGAGCCAGCCCAACGCGCGCGCAACGCGCAGCGTAGTGGGCCAGCCCAGCCCAGCCAGCCCGCAACGCCCCCGTCGCGGAAGCTTTTTGATAAAAAAAACAGCAGCCGCGCCCGCTGACGCGTGGGCCCCGCCCCACGACGTCAGCGGTGACGTCATCGTTGCCGGAATCCCGTCCGGATCGGAATCCGGCAACCGCCGCCGCGGATTTCGTGGCCGTCTCGGCCACGGCCAGCCCCTTGCCCACGCCACGCCGCCCCCCTTTAAATACCGCGCGCCCCCGGGCCTCGACGTCCGCACCCCGCCCCCTCGAGCCGCCGCCGCCTCGAAAACCCTAACCACCGCCGCTATGCGCCGCCGCCTCGGGAGCCCTCGCTGCCGGCGAGTTCCGCCTCGAGAACTAGCGCCGCCACCACCTCCAAGCTCGCGAGGAGGAGCCGGACACGCCCGTGTCCACGCCGTCGCCGGAGGAGGCCCCGAACGTCGCCGCCGTCCACCCCCGAGCCGCCGGCCGCCCATCTCCGGTGAGCACTCGCGCGATTGGATCTGGGCCGTCGGATCTTGATCCGACGGCACAGATCGGATCAGACCGCGTCAACGTGCGGGCTGACGTCGCGCTGACGTCACGCCTGCGTCAGCGCTAGTCAACGCCCGGTCAATCTGTTTTTTTCGGTTTAAAAATTCCAGAAATTATTTAAATTTTGTAAATTCAATATCTTTACATCCATAACTCCGTTTTGTGCATACAATATACCAAACGAAAGAGAAAATTTAGATCTACCCATCTACGCAATCAAATTTATGTTTTGATCTATAATTATTTTCTGTTTTCAATTATGATTTTTGGGCTATTTAAATCATATAAAATCAACCGTAGCTCGAAATTCATCAAATCCTTTTTGTATGATCTTGTTTTGATTAGATCTATTCAGGAAATATATCATTAATTTGTGTAGATGCATAATTCAAATTAAACCTTGCATGTTCTTAATCTAGCACTATTAAACCATTAAAATTGCTTTAATTATTTTCCTTGCAACAAAAACACTTTCCTTGCATCATACATGTCATTAATAACCAGAGGATAATAGTAGATCTATTTTTGTATCACTAAACTTTCATGCGTGCATGTATTGCATATTGTTATGTTTTGTTGCTTATGTATGTCGATTGCAACGTGTAGATTACAACGATTACAACGAGTGTGGTTGCGAGGATTGTTTGAACAGCTGCACGTGTTGCCAAGGCAAGTGACACGCATGAACCCTCTATTTTACTATATGCATTAGATATTTATAGTAGTTATGCATGTTTAGGAGTTGAGTGATATCGCTATGCTAGATGTTATTGGAGATTGCTTCACTAACACCCAAGTGGTGTAATCACATGTTACCCCTAGATTGTAGCATCCATATGGTAGGCAAACATCGTACTTGTAGATTGCTTAGCCATGCTATAGTTATTCGTGGTTGGGATCATTACCATGTTATGATGAAAGTCATTATTTTAATTGCTTATGAAAACAACATGATAATTAATTAATCACTGGGCGGATTGCTAGCATGTCATCAGAGTACAAAGTTTGGTGGGAACCGCCGCCCAGTTTATTGAGATTTTGTTTAGTTTTCTTTATGTAGTTGTTCTTTCGTGTAGCCGTGTTTCATATTAGTGTGGGCTAGACATAATTTGTAGGTTGTGGTGACTCGAACCCAACGTGTCCAGAGATGTAGAATAGTGGTAGGATTGGTCCGGTGCATGGAGGGTTTGGGGATCTACTTCTTATGAGTTATGGCTTAATCTTCTTTCCTTCAGTGGTACTAATGGTGTATCATGGTGTTTGGGGTCGATTGGACAACACGGGTAAAGGGCACAAACCTCGCGAGGGTTAAAACTAAGATCTTAGCCGTGTTCCATTGGTTAGGAATAATCCAACAACTAGATGGGAAACATGACATATCTCGTTCATTCTTGTTTTATTGATTAATAATAATTTGAATATGGGTTATTGGAGAAGTGCCTGATGGTGTTTCAGTGTGCCGATCCAAAGGGTAGGAGCACTTTGCTATCAACCAAAGTTTCCAATTATGTGAAAAAACTAATTTCTAATAAATGATAGGTCAAATTCCTTTATGCAAAATAGCCTAGAAACTCCACCAGCCAAATATGCATGTAGACTAGAACTTGCCATTTATTGTACCACCATAGTGTCACTTGCCACCATTGCTCAGAATGATCTGGCCTCCTTTTGGGGGCTGCATATTCCAACGTGCAGGTTATTCGGATTCGGATTAGCTTTTCGTAGGTTTTCGAGGCTTCACATCAACCTTTGTTCGCCTGTGGCTTGCAAACAAGAAGATGGAGGTCTACCGCTGCCTTGCCGTGTGTTTAATAATTATTTGAGCTAGCACTTCGCTATGCAGTTTGTAATAAATTACTTTACTCTGGATATTTCGATAGTATTCAATACATTTGTTTCCTTTGATTACTATCTGTGCTGTGTGTGCTGGTGAACGGTCCAGGGGCCAGTAATACACACAAAAGTATGGCTTGTGATGGGCTGTACTACTACAGATGGTATCAGAGAAAATGTTGATTGTAGGCTCGAAAACCTAAGTTTGGAATAGGAAGCCATAGGATGAAAATTCTACTTTACCTTCTATCTTTACATTCATTACCTTTCGTCTCATGCCGCTTGTCTTTGCTAACTTCCACTCTTACCTTTCTATAGATGAGTACCGAAGAAGAAGTATACCATGTGGAGGAGAATTTGGACGTGGAGTTCGAGAACGAGCTTGCAAACCTAACCAAGCTGATGGGATTCTTCTTGCCGAAGATTGAGGGCTACAAGATGGATAACAATGTTCCAGGAGACAAGAGGTGGAACCTCAAGACCACCATTGTGATGGGTATTGTGGATGGTGAAGCCCAAGTTCTCATCTACAAGGACGTCTACTCCAGCTGGGAAGAGGGACTTGTTGCATCCATGAAGTACGCACTGGCGTGGCTAAACTATGACTACCGTGACCAGATATCTGAAGATTCCATCTATGGAGATTTTGGGAAGAGGAGTGAAGATGGACAAGTTATGGTGAGCTACGATCCAGACAAGACCAAGATGCAGAAGCACGTGGAGGATTTAGAGTCTTATAGTGCTGGAATGGAGGATCGTGCTCGTAAGAACTTGATGGATAGTGAGGAGGCAAGGGCCACCATCTATCACCAAGCACAGGAGATCACCGCTCTCAACGCCCAGCTGAATGCCCTCAATGCTCAGATGGACGCACTCAAGGCCCAGATAGAGAACTTCAAGGCTAGTGACACTAGACTCACCATGGAGCTAGTGGAGAAGGATCACATACTCGCAAGGAATGGGATTAGCGTGGACTTACCCGAGGAGGTCCTTCAACCACCTCCACTACCGCAACCATCTAGTCGAGAGGTTAGAGAGAAGAGCTGTGATGAGGAGATCAAAGTGGAAGGCCCTGAGGAAGAGGAGGAAGATCCAGAGGAGGTGGAAGATGAGAAGGATGAGGAAGAAACGGATGATGAGGACTATGACGTGAATGAGGATCGTAAGAGGAAGAAGGGAGGAAAGTCTCCAAGTAGCAAGCGCTCCCGGAAGTAGATAGTTAGCCCACCATTAGTCTTCGTTAGGAAATAAATCGTGATAGGTTTGACCATACCAAAATATGTGGTATGGCAATAGTAGTTCGAGTATTTTCAATAAGTTTTGTAAACATTAAGTACCTTAATTTCGCAGGAATTTTAGGCCTATTTTCTAAAAGCTATATAAAGTGTTTGATTGGTTTGATTGATGATTGCTAAGTGTTGTTTGGTTCATATATAGTATGGGTAGCTATTCTCCTTAGTACTATCCATCTAAACTCGTCTATGCTAACCTTTAGATGGCTCCCCGTCGCGACACCAGCCGCAATAACGAGGAAGAGGAGAACAACAGCAACAATAACAACAACAACAACAACAACATGGAGAATGCAGTGACCCAACTAGCCCAACTGATGGCCCAGTACATCACCCACAACAACAACAATCCCCCCCCCACCACCACCACCACAGGTGGACATGCTCACTCGTTTCCTGAGGTTGAGGCCAGAGAAGTTCTCTAGTGCATCTGAGCCCATGCTTGCTCTTGATTGGCTGCGTTCTGTGGGCAAGGACCTAGTGACTATTGGATGCAGCGAGGAAGAGAAAGTGAGATTTGCCGCTCACTTACTGGAGGGACAAGCTGCTTCCTGGTGGGATAATTATCAGATAACCCACCCCATTGAGGAGGTCACCTTGGATATGTTTCAAGAGGGATTCCGCAACGCCCATGTCTCGTCTGGAGTGATGAGTCTCAAGAGGAGGGAATTCCGCAACCTGCGACAGTATCATCGTTCAGTCACTGAGTACATAGATGAGTTTAGCAACTTAGCTCGCTATGCACCAGAGGATGTGGACACCGATGCTAAGAGGCGTGAGAAGTTCCTCGATGGACTCAATGATGAGCTGGCCATTCAACTGTCAGTGGTTCACATCACTAACTTCCAGTCACTCATTGACAAGGCCATCATACTGGAGGGCAAACACAAGCAGGCTGAGAAGCGCAAGAGGAAACACATGGGTGGAAACCACAGCTCAGGCTCACATCAGAGGGTACGCACTCATCATGATAACGGTGGAAACCCTGTACAGCACAGGACTGGAGGAAATGGGCACAACCATCGTGGAGGTCACCAGCACAATGGAGGTAATGGTCACAACAATGGTGGCTACAGAGGCAACAGCCAGTACCAGGGAGGCAACAGACAGAACCGCAACCACAACCACAACCACAACCACAACCACCCCTTCAAGAAGGACCTTAGCCAGGTGCAATGCTACAAATGCAAGAAAACGGGACACTTCGCTGACAGGTGCACTAAAGAGAAGGCCGTAGATGGAACCAAGGCCAACATGTCCCAGAAGGCAACAATTAACCACGTGAACGTGGAGGAAGTGCAATCTGAACCAGACCTCGTGCTCCGTAAGTTTTTGGTTAATACTTACATCGCACTCGTACTATTTGATACTGGAGCATCGCAATCATTCATATCAAGGGCATTTGTGGATAGAAATAAGCTAGCTACTGAGGTTCTTAAGAGGTCCATTAGGATTAGTTCTCCAGGTGGGGAAATGCTATCAACCCAGGGGTGTCGCCTACTAGCCTTATCTATAGGGACACACACTTTCCCCACAGACCTCATAGTGTTGGATTCACAAGGTTTAGATGTGATTATTGGAATGGATTGGATGGCAAAGTATGAAGGTCAGATAGATTGTGCCAAGAGAACGATCACACTCACGACACCTGAAGGAAAAAGAATCAGATATAGGTCCACTCACGTTCTTAATGATACCAAGCTGAATTCTCTTAAGGGGGTTAGCCTAGAGGATGTACCTATAGTGAAGGAATACCCCGACGTGTTTCCGGAGGAACTACCAGGAATGCCACCTGATAGGGACATCGAGTTTGTCATTGACTTGATACCGGGAACATGACCTATAGCTAAGAGGCCATATAAGATGGATGTGGATGAACTGAAGGAACTCAAGAAACAACTTAGAGAGCAGTTGGATAAAGGGTTCATTCAGCGGAGTTCCTCGTCATGGGGAGCACCAGTTTTGTTTGTGGAGAAGAAGGATAAGACACAACGTCTAGTTATGGACTATCGTTCACTGAATGAGGTGACGATAAAGAACAAATACCCACTCCCCAACATCAATGACTTGTTTGATCAGCTGAAGGGAGCTAGTGTGTTCTCTAAGATCGATTTGCGATCTGGATATCACCAGCTAAAGATTAGGAAGGAGGATATTCCAAAGACCGCCTTTACAACAAGGTATGGTCTATATGAATACACCGTCATGTCTTTTGGACTGACCAATGCCCCGGCATACTTTATGAGCATGATGAACAATGTATTCATGGAGTTCTTGGATAAGTTTGTGGTGGTATTCATAGATGATATTCTAGTATACTCCAAGAATGAAGAGGAGTATGGAGGTGTAACATCCCAATTTTGCTAAAATAGGGTGTGTGGTGTTGTGTTCATATCATTCATGCATGAAACAAAAATTTAAACCATGTTTCAACCAATTTAAATTGTGAATTTAATTGGTTTGAGAAAAGCCCACAAAAAGCACTGATTTTGGTTTCCAAAATCTTGTGTTGGAAAATATCTCAATTCCACCAAAGAAAAATATGGTTAGGTTGGAAATTTCACAAGCTTTCCAAAAGTTATTTTTGCCAATTTTTCTGATTTCAAAAAGGTCCTTAAAACTTTGTTTTGGTTCTGTTTTTAAAGAGAAAAAGGACCATTCTGTAAATAACTGAAGTTTTTGGGGGTTTTCAGAAAATCTCCGTTGTCTTCTTCCTCCTCCGGCCAGTATACCGGCAACTTGCCGACGCCGCCGCACGCCACCTCCTGCTACTCCTTTGGCGCGGATAAGGGTGAGGAGTTACCCTCTAGCACTCCTCTCTCGCCTGCTCACCCGCCCCATCCCTTGCTCACTGTATCTTCCTCAACCGAAGACCAAACCCTAGCGTGCTTGCTCCGGTTGCCGCCCACCGTCGCCGTTTCAGGCCGTCCCTGGCCCCGCTGAGCATGCCGTTCTTCTCCCCATGGTCTCCTCTTCCCCCTCGAGCTCGTTCAGCAACAAAGAAGGCCGGGGAAGGACCAATTTCGTCGCCGTTCCCCGCCATGGCCGCCGCGGATTTCTCGTCTCCGGCGACGATTCCGGCGCCCCCTCGCTTCCCCGACCACGCCATCCGCTTCAAGGCAGCGTGGTGAGCCTCCCCATGCCCTCCAAACTCTCCCTCCCTCTCTGGTTCTCTCCGGCGCCGTGACCCGTCAGCCGCCGCCGCGCCATTGCTCGTCGGCGACTCTCCGGCAGCTGTTTCTCGGCGGCGCCGCCACTCCAACGTTCACCGGATCCCCCTCTAGCTAGTCATGCAATCGATTTCATGTTTTGCGCGCGAATTTCATCGGATTGGAGTTCTTCTGTGAGGAGCAGAGCATGTTGACGTCATCATCGCGTCATCGTGATGTCATATTTCCTCTGTTTATTAAGTTCAGGAAAATGTTTAAATTTAGAAAATCAATATCTATTATTTTATTAATCAGAAAAATGAAGTAAAAACATGGAAATGTTTGGAAAAATAAACTCTACCCAATTATGTCATTTTCACACATGTTTGACAAAGTCCAAAAATGAGTATTTATTTAATGTTGTTTAATCATTTAAAATGGAGAAAATAAGTTTTTATTCACCAAAATTAGAAAATTAAAAGTTATATATCAAATTGCTCAAAATGACAAATGCAACCTAGTTATGATGTTTTTAAACCCATTTGGGCAACTAAAATGGTGTTCACCTTCATAATCGCCCGAAACCCCCTCCGGGGCCTATTTCGGGCTAGTTTCAGTAAAAAATGCTTAATTGCCATATTAACCCTAGCAACCCAAAGAACATGTTTAGGGCTTCTTTCAGTGCATTAACTTGCTCATGCATACATATTGCGCATTGCATCGATGCCATGTTTGATTGTTGTTTCTCTTCCGGTGTTTTGCTTCTGATCGGTAGAACGCGACCCCGAAGAGAAGATCGACAACGCCATGGCGAATACTTGATCCTAACCGACAAGTCAAGCACTTATTCCCGAAGATCTTTCTCTGGTTTTCTTGAAGCAAGGCAAGCATAACCTCTTATCTGCCCATATATGATTTCGAAAGACTTTTCATTCTCGTACAAATGCATTCGGTTTCAATGTATCTTGAGTCAATAGATAGAGTTATCCTATTTATTTGCATAACCAGATATCATGATTCAATGCTCCTAGCAGACATAGGATTTGTTTGTGTGTATCGCCAGAACCTCAAATATGCCATGCTTAGTCATACATGCCTGTTATCTCTGCTCCATCCGGTTGATGAATCAGAGTTGCGAATGAATCTAGTATGGCAGGAAGTGGTGGTAATTTAAGATATGATTGATTAACATGATTTAAAGGTGTGGATGACGAGACCACAGAGGGTCTGTGGTGGTTGTCTCGTTCATGCCCCTAGGAGCGAGTTCTCGTCTTCGAGCCAAGACTGAGCGTGCATCCACACGAGGGATTGGATTCCCCTCGGTCTCAACTTGCCTAGTTTGTTCCATGAGTTGCCTAGTTCGGGCTTTCCATTTGGATTTGCGGGGATATCAAAACGTTTTCAAAACTAGGACGTGGCGATGTATCGGCGCTCTGCGGGTAGGTAACCGTCGAGCATTGCGCACAACGATAGAGACCCGGCAGGAGATGGCCACTCCCTATTGGCGGTCCATCTCTACTCGGAGCGACTCATGGAATAGGCGAAGCAAGGGAAAGGTCGTGGTCAACCTCCATCTGCCGGCACTTCCCGGAATAGTGCTAATGTACTGGCATTAAGAGTTGGTTGGTACGTGTGGTTAAAGTTGTACACCCCTGCAGGGTTAAATCTTTTCGAAAAGCCGTGCCCGCGGTTAAGGACGACTTGGTGACGGATTCTGTGATCATAGACAACTTAAACAGAATGATTAAAACTTGTTGATAATGAGTGAAGGATGCCTCCTCGGAGATGCCGAGAGGGGTTACCTTGTAGCATGAGTTACCGGAACAACTTGAGGTGGTGATCTTTGAAGCACGAGGTGCTGAAATTGTTCGGTGGATTAAAAAGATGATGATATCATTAGTTGAGTAGCTTTCTCATCTGTTTTGAAAACATTCTATGAGACGTGCTATTCCTCCCTCAATTTGGAAAACAAAGATTGCTTTACGCAAATCAGCCTTCATAAAACCCTTTCTGAAGTTAGCAGATATATAATAGGTTAATTAAGTCTTGTTGAGTACCTCCCGTACTCAGGTTTGCTTAATTTTGGTTCAGGAGAAGAACTCCATCGGTGGTGATTCAACGAGGACATCGACGAGTAGTTTGGGGTTCCCAGGTAGCAGCCTGGAATCTATGGGCTGGGACGTCGCCTTATGTTGCGGCCTCTTAGGCCTTTTTGGTACTTGTTGATTAGCAACATAATTTGCCTTCCGTTGTCTGATGCAATGTTGGGTCATGTGACCTCTGTTTGTAAGCTATACTCTAGTATTACTTGCTTAATAAAGCTTCATGTCTAGAGTGCTGCTTTGATCGGTTGTTGGTTTCGAGCCCGTTGTTATACAGTTTTGGCTATGCCTGCATAGTTGTCGCAGTCGAGGGGTTGTGGAGCCGATGATCCATGTCCGAGCCCGCCTGTCGATGTGATCGGCCTGGGGCGAGGTAACCCCAGTAACCCTCGATTGTTGTTGCACTTTATGGACACATAGCAGCTCTGTATAACTTTGGTCCCGTTCCTTCAGTTTCATCCGACTCGTGGACGTTTGGGTATGCATAATTGGTTATGACTAGCATGGATACAAGGAGTAGTAGACCGGGGATCCGGACTACGTGCCGATGAATCCGGTCTGCCTGCCGTTGTTTGTTGCGGCCGGGGCTGGTAACCCTGAAGCCCTTGTGAGTCCATGGCTAAGAGCACATAACAGTATGTATATCTCTGGGTCCGGGGTCTGACAGGAGGACACCTACGTTTGATTCTTGGAAAGCTAAGGGAACATAAGTTATATGCTAAATTTGGAAAATGTGAGTTTTGGTTGAATACAGTAGGATTTGTAGGACACGTGGTGTCAGGAGATGGTATTGCAGTAGACCAAGCCAAAGTGTCAGCTGTAACTGAGTGGGAATCACCAAAGAATGCTAAGGATATCCGGAGTTTCTTAGGACTTGCGGGATACTACCGTAGGTTCATTGTCGAATCCCTGACTCAACAAATCCCTTCGATGAACCTATCGGGTTTCGATTAGGAGAACCCATGAGCGCTGGTGGAATCGTCGGCTAGACAGGGGGCGAGATTTACCCAGGTTCGGGGCCCTCGTAGAGGTAAAACCCTTACTCCTGCCTCTTGTCGATCTGTATTGATGATTAGATTGGTTACAAAGGTTGTGCTCGAATCGAGAGTAGGTCTCGAGTTCAAGGCTTTTGGTCGTGCGGTATTGCTTGGTCCTCTCTCGGGGGCTCTCCTGGCCTTATATAGGCGGCCAGGTCTCGAGTTCTACCCGGAGAGGACTCCAACCCTAGCTAGGTCGGTTACATGTTTTCTAACTTAACCCGCAAGTTTAGTGCGGGTGGGCTTCACGTGGGCTTTCTGGAGTACTCCAAGGGCTCCTCTTCTTGGGCCTTCACCTTGGGCCTGAGAGGGGGTGTCCTTATCCGCAGGATCCAGAATCCATATCTTCGTCAGTAGCCCCCGAGCGTTTGCTCGAGTGGGAATTTTCCAGTCGAGTAGACGGTCAAACCTTTTTGGCCTGGCTTTTCCTCTTGAATAAAACAGCTTGGCTGCCTACTGTTTTAAAGGGTGTGTTCCCTGTGCAATGAGTCCTTATGCTCGAGTGTCGAGCGACTTAGGTGCCTGTTATTGCGGCTTTATTTGCAGAAGGATGCGGCACAGTAGCTTAGCTCTCCCGAGAGATCAGGGCCAATTAATTGCGACTAGGGCAAAAACATTCCTGGCCTACACGGATTCGAGACCTCCGACTCGAACCCGATAAGGTGATTGTTGCGACTGGGCCGTTGTGGACTTATCGAGTCGAACTTAACCTATGAGGGTACCCGGCGCGTCCGCTAGGATTTTTCTTCGTGTTGTTGACACGGAACTGTACCGGAGGACGCAGCTTTCGAGTGCGATTCCAGGCCCTTAAGAAAGATCTTTTTGGGTCTTACCTTCATATTCGAAGAATATTGCATCCGGATGTGCCTAGTCGGCTAAACAATCCAGGTTTTTATGATGTAGAAATATCATGCGTGAATGGAGGTAGGTTCTTTCTACCCGAATGACTGTTTAAGACTCAGTCGAAAGAGTTTTCGTACTGTAGATAGTCGTGCCCATATGAAAGAGTTTTCATGTTTGGACTGTTGCGCCTATACGAAAGAGTTTTCGTGTATAGGTTGATTCTCTTGTTTAAAAGAGGTCTTGCTCCATGATCTATTCGTAAAGTAATTGCCTTTAGTCGAAGGAATTTCATACGAAGCTATTTTCGTGTTTGAATTGTCCATTCGAAAGGTCTTGAATTTGATGATGCGTGCCATGACGTCATGGCGCACTCTTCTCCTCCCGATGGGACGTGACGGAGTGGTAGCAGATGGGCTGGCCCACCTAGTCAGCTTTTTGACCGGGAAACGAGACGCCGCCTCCGTTTTTTACGCGAACTGCGCAGTAAATGCGCACGATCTTCTGTTAAGATCGTGGCACGGAACAGCGTTCACCGCCCCTTCGTTTCATCTTCACACGTGGTGGCTGCGATACGTGCCACGTAGCACATCGAGTGGCTGAGATCGACCCACTTCATGTATAAATACGGGACTTAGCGCTGCGGTAAAATTTTCCCAGCCTTTGCCTTCAACCATCTTCTTCCTCGTGCTCATCTTCTTCCTTGCGCTCGAGCTCACACTGCTAGCCATGGCCGGAGGCAAAAGACGTGGTGCTGCCGCTTCTGCATCCGGAGACGTTTCCGCGCAACCAGCGCCTCGGGCCGGCGACTGGCGCTCCCCCAATACTACCGCGAAGAGCATCAAGGAGATGCAGCGGGAGGGGCTGCTGCCGGCTGAATCTGAGAAGCGGGTGAGCCTCGGGAAGAAAGAAGAGGTACCAAACCCGCAATCGAACGAGCGCGTGGTCTTTGCGGACCACGTGTCTCGGGGTCTTTCTTTCCCTCTCCATCCTTTTCTCCTCGGGTTGCTGTATGTCTATGGCATACAGCTTCACGATCTTCCTCCGAATGCGGTGCAACACATTTCGTGCTTCATCGTGTTCTGCGAATGCTTTCTTGGCATTCGCCCTCATTGGGCGCTGTGGAAGGCCCTCTTCAAAGTTCGCATCTTCCGCGAGAAATCGCGGGTGGACTCCGAGCCTGGCGAGCCGCTGCGCACAGGCGGCTTCGGGATCCAGGCGCGACTGGAGAGCAGCTACTTCAACATGCACTTCGTCGACTCCGCCCAAGGCTGGCGGAAAAAGTGGTTCTACGTCATCGACAACAGCTCGGGTGGGCTCGTGGAGTTCCACCCGTTCGCTGTTTTGAAGAGGCGGAAGTCCTGAGCGCACAAGCTGTCAGCCGAAGAAACCCAGGTCGTCATGCCCCTACTCGCAAGAGTGTCCGCTCTCCGGGATCAAACCGCCGGAGTGGTACTCAACGGGCTGCACCTGGCGAGTATTTTTCTGAAGCGCAGGATCCAGCCGCTGTAGCAAAGGCCTTCCACCATGTGGGAATACCAAGGTGCTGAAGATCCTAGCCGAGTGAGCCGCGAGGAACTTTCGAATGCTGAGTTCGAGAAGAAAATCGCGGCTGTCACCAGCTTGAAGGTGGGGGAAAAGTTCCCCGACTGCTCAGTCGAAGCCTCCGACGCTTCGAAACCTCCACCAGCCGAGGTTAGTTTTATCCTTCCCGTTCGTCATTATTTTCTTCTTTTCTTTGAGTCTTTGGTCGACTGAAATTTTTCTTGCCTCCCTCTTCCGTCTTTGTAGAGCTTAGCGGTGGCGAACTGCTACCCGCCAGTTGTGGGAGAGGACGCCTCGGAGTTATTGGCTAGTCACCTGGACGGCTTAGCCGATACCAGTGTAGCCGATGCTTCCTCGAGCTCCGAGGACGATTCTTCGGATGACGCGGAGGGCTCGAAAGGCGGCCTACGTCGTTGCAAGCGTCGTCGCGTAGAGGACGATAACGAGGCTACTTCCAAGGATAATTGAGGAATCGCCCGGGAAGGCCCCTATCTCCGCGACTCCACTTCGCTCCCTCGCCCCTTCGCCTTCATTCCCAGTAATCGCAACCGCTTGGAACGCGGATTTGCTGGATGAAGATGAAGATGACGAGTAAGTTATTTATCCCGTCCTTAGTCGAACGTTCTTTCTTCTGCGCTTTATGTTTGATTCCTTGTTCTTTTTTGCCGCAGTGTGCAGGCCATCAACCCTCGCAGGTACGCTTCTTGTGTTCCTCCTGAAAAGAGGAACAAAGCAGGAACTGCGGGTGGAGCTCCCAATGCTGGCACCGTCCAGAATTCTCCCAGCGCAGCCCCCAATGCGGCGACTGCGGAACGTGAAGCTCCTAGCTTTGCCGCTAGGACTTTAGCTTCGAAAGAAGCGACGGACAGCTCCGCAGATCCTCTCTCCCGCGCCACGGGCCAGGTAGACTTTGTAGTTTGTCTTTGAATTTGTATCGGGTGCACGACAGTGCTCCCGATGGGAGTAGCCCCCGAGGCTGTAGTCGATTGCTTGCGATCGGCTACAGGCTCAAAATCTTGCTTTATTTTCTTCGTCTTGATTTCTATCGGGTGCACGACAGTGCTCCCGATGGGAGTAGCCCCCGAGACTGTAGTCGATTGCTTGCGATCGGCTATAGGCTCAAAATCTTGCTTTATTTTCTTCGTCTTGATTTCTATCGGGTGCACGACAGTGCTCCCGATGGGAGTAGCCCCCGAGGCTGTAATCGATTGAATTCAATCGGGTACATGCTCTAATTTATATCTTCTAATTCTTCTACTTCTGTACTTCTGCAGTCGCTTGTTGACTCGCTTGCGGCGATCGGTGGCCGCATTGTTCTTGCCGAATCGGAGTGCGAGAGGCTTCAGTCACACTGTAGTCGATTCCACACCGAGAACGAGCTCCTTAAGAGTAAATCTCATTGTCTTCTTTTGTTTCTGTTGTCGTCTCCATTCTTGATGTCTAACAAATGTTTATTGCGCAGCTCAACTCGAACATTCGGAGTCCGAGAGAGTCAAGCTCTCTGAGCGGGCAATCGCTCAGGAAGCTAATGTGGCAGCTGTTCGACAAGAGCTGGAGGCCTCCCGCATGCGGTCGGAGGATCTTGACAGGCAACTCGCGGATGCGAGAAAAGCTTTGAAGGATCAACAGGAAGCTGGCAATAAGGCCGATTCTGACCTTGTCACATTCCTCCGTCCCCTTGCTGAGCGTTTCGCGGGTAAGTGGCTTAGGCTCTCGCAATTGTATCTTTTGTCTTGGTGAACTTGCGAAATTTTGACATTCTTTTCCTTTGCAGGTCTTCTGGATGTTCCTTTGGAGATCCCTGGGATCCAGCGAGTAGATGTGTTAACCGATACACTTGCTCAACTCAAGAGGCACGCTGAAGGAGTGTGCTCCTTGATTGGAGATGCCACCCAAGTGTTGTCGCAATTGCACAGTCGCTTCCTCGCCAACGCTGTTCCTCCATCCGCACTAGACGGCCTGCTGAAGATCTTCTCGGAGGGTAATCTCCTAGATGCTTACGCAGTCGCCCAGTCGGAGTCTGGCGCGAAGACTGCGATTCAGTTCGCGCTGGCGCACGGAGTCAATGGTTTGGAGGAGGCCTACTCAGCTCTTCCAGTCGACCCCTCGACGGGAAAAAAGGTACGGCTCTCTCGTTTTGGCGAGCAGGCCACCATTCTTGCTCGGAAACTGTCTGAGCTATTTGCTCGACTGAAAGGAGGGGCGACTGCCACCAGTGGGAGCACCACTGTAGTTTCTTAGTCTTGTTCTTTTTTTCTTTCCTTCGTGAATGTAATGAACCTTGGGATGTATTCCCGTATTTTCATCGTCTTTAATCGAAATGTTCGTTCTGGAAATTGCCTCCCGTAGTTTGTGTATTTTCTCCCGATGGGAGTAGCCCCCGAGCACTTTTGTCAGATGTGCGACTAGAAATACTTTGAATAGGGCTTCTTACTTCTTTCCTTGTATTCTTCCAGGCTACCGGGGTAGTTGCAGAATCTTCGAGTGGACATGCTACTCCAGTAAATCCCCTTGTTGCCGCGGTTGGCACCTATGGTGGTCTTTGTGATAAGGTCCGGGAGGGTGAGCGTCAGCTTAAAGCTTTGCGCGGTATAGCCGATGTGGCGAAGTCCAAGCAAAAACTGGCGGCTGAACGTGAGCAGTTCCTGATGGATGAATTATCGCTGGTTGCGAGGGATTTGCTGTGTAAGTAATACATCCCCCGTGTCTTCTTTTTGCTTTGTTTCCTTAGCTGATTAAGCATACTTGCTCTTCAGTTGTCAGACCTGATGACAGGGAAGAAAAGCAGTGGGTTGAAAACCATATAGTTCAGGGGGCTGGTAGCTCGAATCCTCATGCGAGTAACTTCTGGTCTGATCGCAGTCGAGGATTTGTGATGGCCACCTTGAAGTTCCGTATTCTGCAAGCGAGAATTCTCGTGAGTTCTTTTCACGAGGTCCTGATTGCGATGAACGCTGCTTTCTACCCACTCGAAAGGGGTCCTGAAGACTGGAGCTATCTTCTCAGATTGTATGGACGTGAAGGAGAGGTTCGCGCGTGTGTGCGCAATCAAATGACATGCGGCGCGGTTGTAGCTCTATCCTTTGTCCAAATATGGTACCCAGAAGTAGATTTTAACTCCGTAGCTAGGCTCCCAGATGATCCAATCGATGATATTTCCCCCTTCTATGATGCTGTTCGCCCTGCAGCGGAGAAAATCATCCGATTGTCCTCTGAGGAGGTAGATAGAGTTTTGGCGACTGAGAATGCTCAGCGCTTTGATTGATTGTCGGATGCGCATATCCTGTATCCTTGTATAGTTTGTAAAACTGTTGTAAGGTGTATAACCTTGTATGTATGCTTTTTTCCTGTAATGCTTAGTCGTAGGCGTAGCCCCCGTGTGTTTATGGGGTGTGTTCCTGTAACTTTTGAGCGCGTAAAAATAGGAAGTTGCGAATGAATATGATGGAGAAACCATGTTTTTATTGCAATGAATGAGAAGCCATGTATTCGAGCTACAAGAGTGGCTAGCATAGCCTTATTTGTTGTGAGAACAAGTAAACCTAGGGATAGAATTTGCGGAGGTGCGCAATATTCCAAGGATTGGAATAGATTCCTCTAGTCGATGGATTCTTCAATCTGTAGGCCCCGCCTGGGATTACTTCGTGTATGATGAAGGGTCCTTCCCAGGGTGGTTCGAGCTTATGTCCTTCTTTCTGCTTGAGTCGCAGCACTAGGTCTCCAACCGCGAATGCTCTGTGGCGTATGTGGCGACTATGATAGTTTCGCAGGGATTGCTGATATACTGCGGATCTGGCGAGTGCGATGTCCCGCATTTCGTCGAGTGCATCCATATCTTCCGCGAGTGCTCTGTTAGAGGTTTCTTCGTTGTAGGCCACAACTCGTGGGGCGCTGAATCGAACATCCTCGGGGAGGACTGCTTCTGCCCCGTATACCATGAAAAATGGCATGTATTTTGTAGATCAGTTGGGAGTTGTGCGGAGGCTCCATAGGACGGAGGGTAATTCGTCCGCCCAATGTCCTGCGGAGGGGTGTAGACGATCGAGTAGGCGTTTCTTGATGCCAGCCGAAACTAAGCCGTTGGATCTCTCGACTTGTCCGTTCGTTTGCGGGTGGGCAACGGAAGCAAACTTGAAGTTTATGCCCTTTTCCTCGCAGAACTGTTGCGTTTCCTTTGCTGTGAAATTTGTACCGTTGTCTATAATGATGTCGTGTGGCACACCAAATCTGCATACGATGGAGTCGAGAAACTTGACGGCGCATTGGGCACTAGCCGAAGTTACTGGCGTGGCCTCGATCCATTTGGTGAATTTGTCGACTGCGACCAGCAAGTGTGTATATCCTCCAGGGGTGGACTTGCGTAGTGGTCCGAACATGTCTAGCCCCCATTGTGCGAAGGGCCAGGCAATGGGTATCATGTGCAATTCCGTAGCAGTGCTTGTGGTCTTGGTGCGAATCGCTGACAGGCATCGCATCGTTCGACCAGGTTCTTTGCGTCGGTAGCTGCTGTCAGCCAGTAGAATCCTGCTCGGAAGGCCTTCCCCATTATTGTTTTCCAGCTAGCATGATGTCCGCAGTCTCCTTGGTGGATGTCACGGAGCAATTCTTTGCCATCTTCGGGTGCAATGCGGCGTTGAAGTATTCCCGAGATGCTCTGCTTGTATAATTCCCCATTGACTACCCGAAAGGATTTGCTGCGTCTGATTATTTGTCGAGCCTCGCGTGGGTCAGCCGGGAGCTGTCTGTTGGTCAGGTAGTCGAGATATTTCTGCGTCCAGACTGGCTCGACCAGAAAAACCTGTCGTGATATGTTATGAACGAGCTCGATAAGGGCGACTTGCGGGCTGACCTCTGTTTCTGGCACTGCTATTGCTTCTGCAGCTTTCTTGATTTTTACCGATCGCTTGATCATCCGTTCGAAATATATTCCTGGTGGTATGGGCGTATTCGTGGAACCCATGTTTGCCAGTCGATCTGCTTCTTCGTTGCTGGATCTTGCGATGTGCTTTAGCTCGCATCCTTTAAAACTTCCTTCGAGTAGATTGTACATGTCGCGATACGCGATCATGTTTTCGGTGATTGCGTCACACTCTTTCATTGTTTTTTGCACAATGAGATTGGAGTCGCCGTAGATCATTAGGCGAGTAGCTCACAGGCGATTGCCATCTTCATCCCGTGCAACAAGGCTTCGTACTCTGCGTCGTTGTTTGATGCCGGATCATCTGGTGGAAAATCGAATCGTAGGACGTATTGCAGCTTGTCTCCCTGAGGTGATATAAGAACTATTCCGTCTCCTGCTCCTTCGTTTCTCTTGGACCCGTCAAAGTACATTATCCAATTGCTCGTGTACTCGGGTGGTCCTGGCGTTTGCAATTCTGTCCATTCGCTTAGGAATTCAACAAGTACCTGGGATTTGATTGCGCTTCGTCCTGCGTAAGTGATGTCCCAAGCGCCCAACTCGATGTTCCATTTTGCTATTCTTCCGGATGCCATAAGGTTGTTCATGATCGTCCCGAGTGACGCATCATTAACCACTGTAATGGCGTGTTCCTGGAAATAATGTTTGAGCTTGCGGGCGGTAACAACAACTCTGTACGCGAGCTTCTGGTAGTGAGGGTAGCGTTGCTTGCATGGTGAGAGTACTTCGCTGATGTAATATATTGGACGTTGAACTCCGTACGCTTTGCCTTCCTCAGGTCGTTCGACCACGATTGCTATGCTGATGACCTGGTTTGTGGCGGCTAGGTACAAGAAAAGTGGCTCCCCTTCTCGTGGTGTTGCGAGGATGCGCCTACTTTGCAATGACCGCTTCAAATCTGCGAATGCTTGCTTAGCTTCGGGTGTCCACTCGAATTTGTCTGTCTTCTTCAACAACTTGTAGAAGGGTAATGCTTGCTTCCCAATCGTGCGATGAATCTGCTTAGGGCGGCTAATCGCCCCGCGAGCTGTTGTACTCCGCGCAGGTTGGTTGGCTCCTTCATGGTTAAGATAGCTTGTATTTTCTCCGGGTTGGCTTCAATGCCTCTGGCAGATACCAGGTACCCGAGAAGTTTTCCTGCCGGAACGCCAAAGACACATTTGGTCGGATTGAGCTTGATCCTGTACGCGTTGAGGGCGTCGAATGTTTCTCTAATATCTTCAAGGAGTGTGTCCTCAACTCGAGTCTTGATGACAATGTCGTCAACGTACACTTGCACGTTCTTGCCAATGAGGTTGGCGAGGCATCTTTGCATGCAACGCTGATATGTTGCGCCTGCGTTCTTCAGCCCGAAGGGCATTGTTGTGTAGAAGTAGACACCGTGAGGTGTGATGAATGCTGTCTTTTCTTCATCCTCCTTTTTCATTCGGATCTGATTGTATCCCGAATAGGCATCCAGGAAGGAGAGGCGTTGGCAGCCTGCTGTAGAATCCACGATCTGGTCGATTCGCGGGAGGGGAAAGTTATCCTTGGGGCAATGCTTGTTTAACGACGTGTAGTCGATGCACACCCGAAGTATATCCGTGTTCTTTTTGGGGACCAACACCGGGTTTGCTAACCAAGTGGATATCTTGATCTCCCTGATGAATTTCGCAGCTAGCAATCTGTTTACTTCTTCTCCAAGCGCCTTTTGCTTGGGTTCTGAAAATCTTCGCGTGGTCTGTTTGATGGGTTTAGCGTCTGGAAAGACTTCGAGTGAGTGCTCGGCAAACTCCCTGGGTATTCCTGGCATATCTGAGGGCTGCCAGGCGAAAATTTCCCTGTACTCACGGAGGAGTTTGACGAGAGCGCTTTCCTATGCTTGCGAGAGGGTTGTTGAAACCATCGCTGTCTTCGCAGGGTCTGTCGGGTGCACTTGATGCTTTCGGGTGTCGCTGTTGGCGCTAAATTCTAGCTCAGGCGCATTTTTCTTCGTGAGGGGCATCACGGAGTGATCCGTGGTTTTTGCCAGCTCTTGGAGTTCTTCGTGCATCCCGAAAGATTTTGCGATCTCGTTGAACTCAATGTCGTATTTGTTGGATTTCTGAAAGTCCCCGTCAATGGTGATTACGCCATGTTCGCCGGGCAATTTGAGCTTCAGGTAGGCGTAGTGAGGTACTGCCATGAATCTGGCGAACGCTGTTCGGCCTAAGATGGCGTGGTACTGTGAAGGCCAATCGACAAATTCGAAGTCAAGGAACTCTCTCCTGTAGTTGCTCTGCGTGCCTAGCACAACTTCTAGGTTGATTGTTCCGAGTGGACGGACAGCCTTGCCTGGAACTATCCCGTGGAAGGATGTTTCTGATTCCGGGAGGCCGTCCAAGTTCTTGTTCATCGACGGAGTGTATCCGCGTAGATAATGTTGAGGCCGCTGCCCCCATCCATGAATACGCGGGATAAGTCGTAGTTGCCAATTTGCGCCTGGATGACCAGGGCGGCGTGTCCTGGTCGATAGACTCGTGGTGGGTGATCTTTCATCGAGAACGTGATCGGCTGGTCCGCCATTTTCAGGTACTCGGTCTTCGTTGGCGGTGTCTGCACTGCCATGCATAATTGCCTTGCGTTAGTCTTTTGAGCCCTGCGGGAGGGGCATACCTTCTGGATCATTGCGAGTTGTCCTGCCGGGTTCGGATACGCGTTTGCTCCGGCGTTTGGTGGTGCGGGTACTGCAGCTAGCGCCATGTTTGGATTTACGGGTGGAGGTGGTGGTGGTGGCGGCTGGAATCCTTGGTGTCCTCCTCCTGGAAGCGGTGGGTAGTTTTGAGTGGAGGCAGATCTTTTCCTCGCGAGTGCGTCCGAGATCTCATGGAACTTTCGGCAATCCTTAAGCAAGTGTGTTGCCTTGGTTTTTCCCGTGCGCTTATCTGTGAATAGATGTAGCGAGCAGTATGCATCTAGGTCTTCCTCGGGGGATTTTTCTTCGGCCTTTGGTCTCCACTCGCGATTTCCACGGCGACCGGAATCGCGGTTGCGAGTGAATTCCGCGGCAACCAACTCTTCTCTATCCTCATGATCGTAATATTTTCTTCTTTTTCTTCGACCGTGACGATCGTCATCGTGTGCTGGTGACGATGCTCTTTCGTTGCGCACCGCATCTTCTCCGTTAGCCCATTTTTCGGCTATGATCATCAGCTCCCCAATAGTCTTGGGTGCAGCTCTGCCTAGCTCCTCTCGAAAGGCAGTTCTTCTGGCGCCCTTTGCGAAGGCTTCGATCGCTACTTCTTCTGAGATGGTTCCCGCGGTATTCCTGAGCGTTGTCCATCGCTGGATGTACTTGTAACATCCCAAATTTTTCTACAGCAGGGTGTGTGGTGTTGTTCATATCATACATGCATGAAACCACAAATTTAAATCATGTTTTAACCAATTTAATTTGTGAATTTAAATGGTTTCAGAAAATCCCACAAAAAGTACTTAACTTGGGTTCCAAAACTTTGTATTGAAAAATAATTCAAATGCACCAACCCAAGTTATGGTTTTTTTGGAAATTTCATAAGGTTTCCAAAAACTATTTTGGCCAATTTTTCTGTTGCAAAAAGGCCCCCAAAACCCTCTGTTTTTGTTCTGTTCTTTTATGGAAAAGGACCCACCTGTGAATTTCAGAAGTTATAGGGGGTTTTCAAAAACTTCCTTTTGTCTTCAACCTCCGGACGGGAAGCAGCTGCGTGTCCGCACCTCCGCTATCGGATGCCACCTCCTGCCTCTCAGCCTGCTCGAGAGGATAGGACCGTGAGGAGGCTTCTCTCTCTCTCCCTCCTCACCCCCGAGCTCTCTCCCTCTCTTGGCTTTCCCGCAGAGAACCCTAACCCTAGCTCGCCGGCCGCTGCCTAGCGCCGACGACTCCGGCCATCTCCGGCCTATTGGAAGCCACTTGGAGGACCGCCTGGATCCCCTCTACCACCTCGAGCTCGCTCGGAAGCTAGGAAGCCCGGGGAGGACCTCAATTTCTCGTCGCCATCCGCCATGGCCGCCGGCTTCCTCGGCTCCTCGCCGCCGATTCCGGCCCTCCCTCACCTCCTAGTCGACGCCATCGTGCTCCCCTCGATGCGGTGATCCTCGCGGTACCCTCCATCCACTCCCTCCCCCTCTGAATTGTCTCGCCACCGTGCACCTTCCTCCGCCTCCGCGGTTCCTCGCCGCCGGTGTGCTTTCCGGCGACCTTTTGGTCAGCCGTGACCACCCCTAGAACCAGCACAGCTTCCTCCGTCCCGTGGTATAGTTCGATTCGAACCTCGCGCACGGAATTCGTCGAATTGCATCGCATCTGTGAAGCTTGGCACGGGATGATGTCACTATGAGGTCATGCCCATGTCACAGCCTTTAATTCCTTTTAAATCAGAATGAAACTGACACGTGGGCCCTCTGTTTTAAGTAATTACAAAAAAACTTTTAAAATAAGAAAATTAATATCTTTATTTCTGTTTATCTGAAAAATACAAATAAGATACCAAATTGACCAGAAAAATATTCTCTACTCAAATATGTCATTTTTAATCATGTTTGAGAATTTTGAAAAAATGGCCTTTATTTAATGTTGTTTAATCTTTTAAAATAGAAAAATAAGTTTTTTTTTCACTAAAATTAGAAAATTAAAAGTTATATACCAAATTGCTTAAAATGACAAATGCAACCTAGTTATGATGTTTTCAACCTCATTTGAGCTTTTAAAATGGTACCCACTTTCAGAATCGTCCGAATTGCCCCTCCGGGGTCTATTTCGGATTAAATTCAGTAAAAGTGTTTAACTGACATACGAACCCTAGCAACCCAACGATCATGCCTAGGGCTTTATTTCAGTGCATTAACTTGCTCATGCATACATATTGCGCATTGCATCGATGCCATGTTTGATTGTTATTCTTCTTTTCGGTGTTGTTTTCCCCTCGGTAGAACGTGACTCCGAAGAGAAGGCCAGTAATGCAATGGCGAATACTTGATCTTAACCGACAAGTCAAGCACTTATTCCTGAAGACTTTATCTGGTTTTCTTATAACCAAGGCAAGCATAACCTCTTATCTGCTCATATACGTTTTCCAACAACATTTGATCTCGTACTTTGCATTCGATTCCAAAATATTTGATGCTAGTAGATATAGATCACCTATACACTGCATTGCCTCAATATCCTGATCCACTGCTGACGGGGGGATGATAACCCGGTAGGCCAAACTCCAAGGAGTAACCCGGCCCAAAGGACGGTGCGCAGGATCCGGCTAAGGATAAGGAAGCTTGTGGAAGGCCCAAGTTTGTAGGCCCAGTAATCCGGATTGTGGATTATTGTAAAGGAAAGCTAGGGTTTGTGCGCCGTGTCCGGGTAGGATTCATGGTGCGCCTTGGGGAATAAGCCGGGGGTACGGGTGCTTTATAAACCGACCCCCAGGTCTAGTTTTAGACAGAGACATTAGAACCCTAGCAATAGCGCTTGGTATCGAGCATCCAGTGTAATCCTAGAGTTGAGTTGTTATATCGAGATTGGAGACTCGGCGACTTTGATTGCCGGCTACCAGATTGAATCGCACCATGTTTTCCTCTGAGCTAAACCCTCTCCCAAATACCCGTGTCGTCTTGCCCCAAGATCAGTTACCCCCGGTAACATCTGCCGTGATTATCCCACGACAGTTGGCGCCCACCGTGGGGCCTGCGTCCAAAGGTGTTTACATCACGGGAGAAGCTCGGAAGGGCATGGAGAATCTTGTCATCGGCGAAGTCTACATCGACCACGAAGGAGAAAAGATGGTGGACGATTCCGGCTGGGGGCCGGAGTCGGATCACCTCGAATCCGGATCCGTCGTGACGATCGGCCGGATCAGCATCTTCATTGGTATGGTATGTGCTTCCAATTCGGTCCCTGACAACGTTGGATCTGATTCTATGCCAGGAAAAGCCACGTATACCCGATCAGATGATGAAGAATCAATTGGAACGACACATCCGGCAGAAGAACCCATCGCGGAGTGGGAACAGCCGGAGGAGCCGGCATGGACCCCACGCGACCGGGCCGAAAGAGAAGATGATACCGGGTCTATCCTGGATCTACTGGAAAACCGGTATGAGGAGAACGGCGAGGAAGAACAGCATGAATTTACACCGGATATCGTACGCCGAGTTGCAGTCTATGCGGCCCCCGCGGCCAACCAAGGAAACGCAACCGCGGCATCAGTCGGGGCGGCTCAGGCAGTGGCCCAGCAACAGGGCGCGGCTAACGGAGACCCGGTCTTGGCCCGGGTTGATGGAGAGTCGGCGTCAGTAACTAGCAGAGCAGCGGATGAGGAGTTGCATGCAAACACGTTCGGATTCTTAGAAAACGGACACCAGGGCGGGTCCTTCGAACCCGCGC
Organism: Alopecurus myosuroides; assembly: GCA_028641055.1. NCBI lineage: Eukaryota > Viridiplantae > Streptophyta > Magnoliopsida > Poales > Poaceae > Alopecurus > Alopecurus myosuroides. The sequence goes on from CM054057.1 coordinate 176,285,233, forward strand.
CACCCGGCCTTATTCGATAACAATCTGATTCTAGATCCCACGGTTCTCGCAACAGTTATCACTCCGGAAAACGCAGCGGAACGCGTCAGGGATCTGGATGTGGCTCGTCGTGCGCTGGAACAGCAAAGAAGGCAGGGTAGAGGCAGAAAGGCAAGGGATGGCCACGCGGCGGCGTGAGCTAGATGCGTTGGAAACCCGGCTCCGAGAGGAAACGTCTAGAATACATCAAAGGCACCACACCAGGTTACCAGCAATGGGCGGGGTTATTAATCCGGCTAATTTATTTGTTACACCTCAGGACCAACCGATACCAGTGGTGAACCAGGGGACCGCACCCCAACAGGTGACAGCAGCGACACATCCGGCAAATGAGCGGACCGGGTTACCCCCACCACAAACTAGAGTCACAACCGGCAACGATCTACCCCCACCGCCACCATCACGGTTCCGCACACCAGCCGGCCACTACAATAACCCCATGGACAATGTATATGCGGCGACACTCGCGTTGAATCAAATCCCTGTGGGAGAGTCGCCCCATGCAGAGAAGACCCGGCAAGCCATCGATCTGTTGCACACTGCGGTGGCACAGCAAGCCAATTATCCGGATCACAGAAGCGGTATGCACGGGACGCCATACGTCAGTCAACAGCAAGGGAATATCCAAACAAGTTCAGCGCGACGGAGGGAAGAGCAGCAGCAAATACCGCCTCCTCCCCGCGCTCAGGCAGCATCAGCAGCATAGGCCGTCGTGGACAGTTCTAGGGCTCGGAGGGCCGCGGCCGGGTCTGCAGCACATGGACTTCCCGCAGCATCGCGCCCCAGCCGCGCCCCCCCGCGGTATCACACGTTTCCAGAGCCAGGCCGGCCTCAACCGTTCTTGCAGGGCCTAAGTGTCTCTCGGACAGTATCAGAGCTGAGCCTTACCCGGAAAAATTCAAAGAGCCAGGGAAAGTAGTGAATTATGAGCCAACTATGGACCCCGAGACATGGCTAAGCAGTTACGAGATGGCAATGTCAATTCGAACGCGTCCGAGAACCTCCAAGCCAAGTTCATGTACCTGATGATGTCGGAAGGAGCAGCAAAATTGTGGTTCACCAATTTGCCGGAAGGATCGATCAAGTCTTGGGAGGAATTGAAGACCGCGTTTGTCAAGCACTTTCACGGGACCTGCAGGAAATTATTCACTATTGATGATCTAGAGCGATGCGTCCAGAAGAAGGGAGAATTGGCGCGTAGTTGGGTGCGCCGGGTTATGGAGATACTTCACTCATCCACGGATATCCAGCCCAAGGATGCGCTACAGGCCATGGCAAAAACATGCAAGTATATACCTTTAGTGCAAAAGTTAACTCGCATGAAGTCCAGTCGAAATGCGTCGGAAGTTACAATGGGAGAATTGATGGATGCGTGCAACAAACACGCTGCGACAGATACTACAGAAGAAGAAGCTGATGACAAGAAAATAAAAGCAAACGCAAGCAATAACGGAAGAACCGGCAATGGATCAGCATCAGGTAATAACGGAAATAGCCTTAACAAGCGCCCGTTCGAAGGAGGCTCCGAGTTTGTCGCCAACACAGAAGCCGGGTCTTCGAGACCCAGAGCAGAAGGAAATTTCAACGGAGGTAACCACAATGGAGGAAACTATCAAGGTCCACCAAGGCCGGGTAACAATTGGGACATATTCAGGATGGCATGCCCGAAGCACAGCAGGAATGGCAGGCCAGCTAACCACTCCCTAGGACAGTGCGCCGATTTACAAAGATGGAAAAATGAGGAAGTGCACAGAGCTATGCGAGGTGCAGGACGGGGAGGAGGACCGGGTCCAGGAGCAAACTCGGGCAACGGCCCACCCCCAGCCGGCAATCCGGCGGCTGGAAATCAAGGTAATAACCAAGGGGGGGCAGGAGGTTTCCAGGCTAACCCCAAACAATTGGGTCAATATCATGTGCATACCACAGGAGGCTCCAACAAGGACAAAAAGATACTGAAGCAAGCGGTCAACTCGGTTTCGTTAGCTGTCCCGAGGTACTTGAGATGGTCAGAACAGGAGGTAACATGGAGCAGAAGGGATCACCCAGAAAGAGTGGAGCACCCAGGAGTCTTGGCACTAGTAGTCGCACCGCAAGTCTATGGGTACGAACTGAAAAAGGTTTTAATGGATGGTGGAAGCAGCATCAATATACTGTATTGGGAAACCTTCCTACGCATGGGTCTCAAGGAGTCTCAGCTGCAAAAAAGCTCAACAGTTTTTCATGGGATAGTGCCGGGTCATTCAGCATGCCCCGAGGGAAAAATCGCATTGGAGGTAGCCTTTGGAGAGTCAAAGGATAACTATCGAATTGAGTGGCTTACCTTTGAGGTAGTCAAATTGCGCAGCCCTTATCACGCGTTATTTGGAAGGCCGGCTTACGCCAAATTCATGGCTAGGCCGTGTTACGTATATCTACAGCTAAAAATCCCGGGTCCCAAGAAGACCATTACCATACATGGAAATCGAGACATAGCAGCTGAATGCGACGAAGGAGATGCAGCAATGGCCGAGCAGGCCTGTAGAAAAGAAGAACTCAAGCAGTACCGGTCTCAAGCAGACCCGGAGGGTAGAGCCACATCAAAAAGGCCGAGTACTGAAGGCGAACGAGCAAAATCCAAGGTAACACAAGATGCTAAAATGGTGGCTTTTGTCAAGGATGACCCCTCCAAACAATCCGCCACAGAAGAAGAAGCTGCCGGGTTACTCACAACCGGCCATGTCATGGAAATACCTTACCCGGGTTGGCTAGCAAACCCGGGTACTCGTCATGAAAAAGTCTAACGTGTGGAGAATGTGCACCGGTCACGCCAGTTCGGGACCGGTGTCCACGAAGAACTAAACAATGTAACGGGCAGCAGGTTTCAGACGCGCTCTTTTCCTACCCAGGGCACCTAAGGGGACTGGAAGGTTTTTAATGAGGCGGCCTGCTGATCCAAACTTTCTCGCAGCAATAAAGAGATGGTTATCAAGTCCTATTTCGTTACAGCCTGATTACAAGTAAGTAGTATCCACGTGGTATCAGTATTTCCGTATCATTAAGAATGTTGAGTATATACAGGTCTCGGGGGCTGGCGGCTCAAGTAGCCCAGCTAGCAACCCAAAAGACCCGGCCTTGATGCCTATAAGTTATAAGGGCCGATTATTCGCAAACGAGTACGGCTGCAATCTTATAACTGGACAAAGGAGCCAAATTTTCTTGATTTTTCTTACTTAAGCTCGATGTGACTCGCATTAAAGTGGCATGATTCGTTCGCTTACGATTACAATCAGCCATGAAGCCCAATGGGACTTGCCTGACACTGTTCTCGTATGGATGTAACAACATGGTATCCACGCGAAAGCCGGCTTACAGTACAAGATAGTCAAAAGGGTCATCTAAACCACAAGTTTATGCAGAGTACAAAGCTAAAAGCTGGAAACTCAACAACTATCAAGCATAACTTCAGTATTCACACGGAATGGCTTTAGGCTTGCGACTCGGTAAAAAATAATTTGTTCTCTGAGAAAGGCCACACCCCCATGACTCGGACTTTGGGTCCTGGGGACTGGGGACTTCGAAACAGAAACAAACTACTTGGCTATCGCAGTTCGAAAAACCTCACCATCCGAGTCTTGGGGACTTAAAGAAAAAAAGCCCACGTATCAAAGCCCCTGGTACTCGGAAAACCGAGTCTTACGAAGGGAGCCAAAATAGAGAATCGGGTATCGAGAAAAAGTTCAAAGAATAGGCAAGCAATACGGTTATCAAAAGGCCAGAAAAGCCGCAAAGTATATCACGGACTAAAAAGTACGTTACAAGGTACGGCATCAGTATCAGGGGTGCACAGGCGCACCATCAAAAGCATAGCAGTGTGATTACAAAGTATTACAAGGTATTATGATAATACGGCCCTATTCGGCCTCCTGAGTACGGCCTTCCGGGTCTAAGTCCTGGGTTTGCTGCTTAGCCTTCTTGGCACTCTTACCCGGACGCATGGCATCAGGGCGGACTGGTGGAGGGACGGCTGGTGTAGAGGCAGACGGGCCCGATCCTAACTCGGCCTCTCTCTTCGCAGTCGCCTCCCTCTTCCTGGCCGAGCTAGAAACCCACTTCTCCAAGATATCAAAAGGCGGGGGCGCTTCCTCCGTAATAACTTTGCCATCAGCGTCATATGCACTCATAATCGTATTTAGATCCAAGCTATCGGCCAAAGCGGTAGCTGAGGGGCGCACTGCGGCTTGTATGGCTTTGAAATCCTTGGGTGTAAATTTGGAACCGTCAGCCTTGAATTCGGGAAACCCGGATGTTACCTTTGCCGGGTCAAGCTTTGGAAAGAAAGCCTTGGCCAGAGTAAAAGCCCGGGTCATTCCAATTCGGCATGATGAGCGTTTCCAGATTTCAATCCACCCAGGCACAGTGGAACAGGCTTGAACGAGATTCTCTTCACCCGGATATACTTCCGTAGGCCACTTCACAGCATCCAATATAAATTTTGTGCCGGCAAAGAAAGTACGGAGTACAGTCTTGAGGGTTTTAGCCTTGACAATGGCATTTTCCTCTGGGGCCGCAAGGTTGGCACCTGCAGTCGTAACAAAAGAAAGAGCGTATCAGTAATCCCGAGTCTGTTATAATAAAGCAAAAACATTAAGCCAATCGGCAGCAGAAAACTTACTGAGCAAGATCTGATAAGTATCGGAGACCTGGTCCGATAGTTTCTTCAGTTCGGTCTGAGCGGCATTGCACTTCTTCTTGTATTTGGAAACATCTTTTTTCAAGGTTTTCATGTCATCCTCAAGGATTTCCCTTCGTTTCATCTCGGCAAGAAGAAGTTGTTCGGTCCTCAGTAAAGTTTCATCAGACCGGGTTATCTGTGCCTGTAAGTAGCAAGGAATGCAAGTATTAGTTGGATTGTATGGAAAGCTGAATGTGGCGTAAAGTACCAAGCACCACTTTTGCAAGTCATACTTGGAACTTGGGGACTAGGTATGCAATATGAGGTACAAAGTGTCCTTACCTGGTGCTCTGCAGCCATGCGCTCCAAGATCTGGCTCTCCGAAGTCTTCATAGTGAGGAGGGTGTCCATCAACTGATCGAAAGTGTCTTTACTCGTATCAGAAGACCCGGGGCCTTGGAAATTCCGGGAAGGATCTTTCTTCTTAGTAGGAGGCGGAACCCGGGTCATTTGTGTGTCGGAATCCGACGCTCCTTCTTCTGCGCCCAAGATGGTGGTTTTGTTCTTCTTGCTTGCATGGGAAGCAATTGGATACTCGGCTCCTTGCGTGTCCGGGTTTGGCGGCGACGCTTGTTTTTCACCGCTGGACGCGGCTGTAGTCTTATCAGCCGGGATCCCCTTACCCGGGCCCTCGGTCCCCGTTTCCTCTTGATCGCTGACAACGACCGTGGCCCTATAAGATGTTGTCAGTGAGCAGCTAAATACACAGTCAAGAGAGGGTGATAAAATATGGTGGAACATCAGGAAGGGGATTTTACCCGGTATTCACCGCAAAGTCACAAGGAAATCCATCGCTGGACTCGGGAGAAGCTGGGAATTATCAAGTTAGATGTCATATGGGAATGGTTTAAAGAGAATGTTTTGACCCAGAAAATATAGGGTAATTACCAGCCCGCCGCGGGGGGGGGGGGGTAGATGAAATACCCGGGTTAAGGGCATCATCACCCGGGTGATTTCGAGTTGACCTACACTTGGGCACGGGCGACTCCTTCAAGAACGGCCAGTGGGATAATGTCAAGTTAGCCCAAGTATATCATTAAAGTAATGCGAGTTGAATGCGAGGAGGAGATATGAAACCTTGGAGGTGGCCTCTTGAGTCTTTCTTTTGGATCCGACCTTGACTGTCGGCTCCAGTTCTTCCTCGTCGCTGGCAGATTCTACCTTGCCATCGGAGTTTTCTTCCTCGTCATCTTCTTGTTCTGGATATCATCAAAAGTTATGGTTGGAAATGAAGGGGTTATGGTGAGTTCAAGGGAACCAAATAAAATCCGGAGAGTACCTTCGTCCGAGTTAACAGTTTCTTGCCCCTCTGGACTTTCGGAGCTAGGGGAGGCATTGGTTTTCCAAAAATCATCGTCAGCCTGAAAAGTGTTAGCATAAGGGTTATTAACTGCATTAAGTGGAAAAAGCAAAGGTAAAGGCATCAAAGTCGGGTTTTCACCTTGGGGGCTGGGTTCTCAAGCGTGAAGGGCTCTAACCCGGATATGTTCCGGATTACCTCGAGCTTTTCGGTCAGAAAGCCCTTGATGGTTTTATGAGTATCGCCAGCTGCGAAGATGTTGTCGGAGTACCGGAGCGGGTCTGTAGGTTGCCCTGAATACTCGCACATTAACTTTGTGCGGATGGAGTTGGGTTGAATCCGGAAATCTACCCAAGTCTTCACCAGGTTGAGCCCGATGAGGCCTTGGGCTGTGAGAGTGGTGATTTTGGCTAAAAGAGGTTGAATTGCCTCCCTGTCCGAGTCAGGGGCAAAGGCACTAAATTTATCAGAGATGTCAAGAAGACCCTCTGAGTAACCCGGCAGCTTCCTTTGGCCGGGTGGGGAAGTGTCTTGGCAGTAGAAGTAGGAGAGCTGCCAGTGCTTGACATGGGAATTAAGGGTGAGGGGTGGCATCAGAGAATTCTTGCGGCGCTGGATGGAAACCCCGCCGCAAGCGAGAAGCGCCCCGTCACCGCTCTCGCGGCACGGTTTGCATTGAAAGAGCTCGATGAAAAGAGCTAGACTTGGCGAAGTGCACAAGTATGATTCGGAAAGGACTATGAAGTGGGAGATGTTGAGAACAGAATTAGGCCCGATATCAAAGACGCGAAGACCGTAATGATTTAAAACATCACGGAAAAAGGGGTGACCCGGTGGGCGGAAGCCCCGGGTCACATGTTCCACAAAGCAAATTACCTCGCCTTTTGTCGGGGTGGGCCGGGTCTCCTTACCCGGCACTCTCCATTGAATATCCTCTTGAGGAGGAAGGACTCCCAGCTCCACTAGTTCCTCCAACTTGGATTTGGTGACTGAAGACCGCGCCCAGTTGGCGGATATGGAGTTGGCGGCTTTGACTTTGGTTGGAGTTTTCCCTTGCTTTTTGGGAGCCATGTGGTTGACCTGCAAAATACAAAGTAAAAGGATAAGAGGACTAAGACCCGGAAGTTGTGAGCCGGCCGAATATTAGTGGGGTAATATTGAGACATGAAAAATTGCGTGTAATCCGGGTGTTAGCTCACCGAGTAAAGTTCGAAATCGTCCGGGTATCGAGTATTATGACGAAAATTATGAAGATCTAAGTGTTGAAGGGGCTCTTTGGGGACGATGGATGTCCGCATAGGCACTTAACGCGAATAAAAGGAACTGAAAAGGGGAAGTCCGGCCGGGTGATTGAGGCCAAGGCGGAAATTTTGAGTGGATCGGGCCCAGATTGGGAATTTTATCTTCGGATTTGTGGTGAAATTAGTACTTGCAGGTAGTAGGAGAATGGATTGGAATCCATAACTTATCTATTATGCGAGCTGGAAAGAATGTTAGCAACTTAATTCGGCATGGCCGAGGAATCGTTGGCGGGTCGATTTGGATCTAATCTAAGGCAAAATCAAAAGGTACAAGAGCGAATTAATGGACGCAAGTGGCTTACCGGAGGAGATCTGAGCGAGGCTTTGCGGAAGCAAACGGCTATTTATTTAAGTTTCTGCGAGATATACGCAGAATATTGAGCAAGGCATCTGGATAAAAGAGAGAAGGGGATCCATCCCGTGATATCAGGATCGATTATCGAGCATGGAATTAGGGTTTAGACCTGGAAAATTAAAGGTGTTTGGGGGAAAAAACCCGGGTTACTACATGGCCGCCGTGGAGTAAGGCCTAGCTGAATATCAGAGCATCTTAACCCGGCCTCCATGTGCCTGTATGTTTGATATCTTTGCAGGGAATAGCGAGCGCTTCAAGGAGGATCCATGAAGCCCAGGCTATTCTGGGGACTACTGACGGGGGGATGATAACCCGGTAGGCCAAACTCCAAGGAGTAACCCGGCCCAAAGGACGGTGCGCAGGATCCGGCTAAGGATAAGGAAGCTTGTGGAAGGCCCAAGTTTGTAGGCCCAGTAATCCGGATTGTGGATTATTGTAAAGGAAAGCTAGGGTTTGTGCGCCGTGTCCGGGTAGGATTCATGGTGCGCCTTGGGGAATAAGCCGGGGGTACGGGTGCTTTATAAACCGACCCCCAGGTCTAGTTTTAGACAGAGACATTAGAACCCTAGCAATAGCGCTTGGTATCGAGCATCCAGTGTAATCCTAGAGTTGAGTTGTTATATCGAGATTGGAGACTCGGCGACTTTGATTGCCGGCTACCAGATTGAATCGCACCATGTTTTCCTCTGAGCTAAACCCTCTCCCAAATACCTGTGTCGTCTTGCCCCAAGATCAGTTACCCCCGGTAACATCTGCCGTGATTATCCCACGACAACTGCTCCTAGCCGCCATAGATTTGCTTGTGCGCATCGCCAGAGCCTCATATCTGCTTCGCTTAGCTTTACATGTTTGTTTACCTCTGCTCCATCCGGTTGATGAATCAGAGTTGCGATAACCTAGTATGATATGATGACGTGGTGGGATGAGCACTGTGTGGTTAACTTGACTAAGGCTTGGACGGGAGGCCACTTGGAAAGTGGTTGTTTGTTCCGTACTTTCCAACCCTAGGAGTAAGGTCGGGGCGCAGAAGCCAAGACTGAGCGTACAACCATGCGCGATGGCCATGAGCCTCGCCGACCGACTAACTTAGCTGGCTTTATCCATGAGTCACGTAGTTTGAGATTTCCATTCGGCAACGCAAATAAAACCCTTTAAACGGTTTTGAAAACAAAATGCTCCGCTAGGGCGTGACCGGGGCCAAGTGATGGACGTACACGGATCTTGACCCCGCCTCACAGAGACAGGTGCCGTCAGGAGGATGGCCAACTCCCTGTTGACGGGGTGGCCCTGTCTTGGGTTGACTCATGGATAGGGTCGGGTAAGGTAAAGGTCGTGGCCGACCACACTCTGCCGGCACATCGTCGGAATTGTGCCAATAGCTTGGCATTAAGAGTCGGTTGGTACGTGTGGGTAAAGTGTACCCCCTGCAGGGATAAATCTTTTCGAGAAGCCGTGTCCGCGGTTAAGGACGGCTTGGTGGAAGTATTTCTGGCCATAGATACCATGAACATGACGTAAAAGATGTTGACAAAGCATGGAGGCAATAGATGAAGGGTGCCTCCCCGGAGATGCCGGGAGGGGTAATCCTTGTAGCATGTGAGGTGCTGGGAAATGATGTTGGTGGATGAAAAGATGATGACTTCAGAAGTTGAGTAGTCTTCTCATCTGTTTTGAAAATACTCCTTTAGACGTGCTATTCCTCCTCGATTTGTAAAGCAAAGATTGCTTTATGCAAAACAACCTTCATAAAACCCTTTCTGAAACCAACAGATATATAATAGGTTAACTAAGTCTTGTTGAGTACCTCCCGTACTCAGGTTTGCTTAAGTTTGGTTCAGGTGGAGTTCGTCACTTCAATGGTGGTTCAACGTGGACATCGACGGGTAGTTTGGGGTTCCCAGGTAGCAGCCTGGAATCCATGGGCTAGGACTTCGCCTTATGTTGCGGCCTCTTAGGCCTTTTTGGTTCTTGTTGATTAGCAACATAAGTTGCCTTCCGTTGTCTGATGTAATGTTGGGTCGTGTGACCTCTGCTTGTAAGCTATACTCTAGTAACACCTACTTAATAAAGCTTTCATTGTCTAGAGTGTTGCTTTGATCGGTTGTTGGTTTTCGAGCTTTCATCTTAAGGGGGTTAGTCTGTAACATCCCAAATCTTACATTTGGAATGTTTTGCATTGCATATGCATAGCATGGCATGGTTTTGAAAATTGCATTTTGTTGGTTGCATTTGAACCCCCAAACTAAATCATGTTTAAAAAGAAATCATTTTCTTCTATAAGGCAATATAGGCCAAACTATTTTATTATTTTTATCTTTCCCAAAAATCCCCTTCAAAATAACCTAGGTTGATAGGTTTTCAAATTTCAAAATTTTCAAAATTTGTTTGACCCGTTTTGGAGTTGTATTTTAAAAGTTATTAATGTTTTAGTTTTTTATTAAAAAAAATCCGAGCGGGCCGGCCGAGCCAGCCCAACACGCGCGCAGCGCAGTGGGCCAGCCCAGCCCAGCCAGCCCGCAACGCCCCCGTCGCGGAAGCTTTTCGATCAAAAAAAAAAACAGCAGCCGCGCCCGCTGACGCGTGGGCCCCGCCCCACGACGTCAGCGGTGACGTCATCGTCGCCGGAATCCCGTCCGGATCGGAATCCGGCAACCGCCGCCGCGGATTTCGTGGCCGTCTCGGCCACGGCCAGCCCCTCGCCCACGCCACGCCGCCCCCTTTAAATACCGTGCGCGCCTGTGCCTCGACGTCCGCACCCCGCCCCCTCGAGCCGCCGCCGCCGCCTCAAAAACCCTAACCACCGCCGCCGTGCGCCGCCGCCTCGGGAGCCCTCGCCGCCGGCGAGTTCCGCTTCCGGAACTAGCGCCGCCACCACCTCCGAGCTCGCGAGGAGGAGCCGGACACGATCCGACGGCACAGATCGGATCTGAACGCGTCAACGCGCGGGCTGACGTCGCGCTGACGTGACGCCTGCGTCAGCGCTAGGCAACGCCCGGTCAATCTGTTTTTTTCGGTTTAAAAATTCCAGAAAGTATTTAAATTTTGTAAATTTAATATCTTTAGATCCGTAACTCCGTTTTGCGCATACAATATACCAAACGAAAGAGAAAATTGAGATCGACCCATCTACGCCATAAAATTTATGTTTTGATCAATAATTATTTTCTGTTTTCAATTATGCTTTTTGGGCTATTTAAATCATATAAAATCAACCGTAGCTCGAAATTCATCAAATCCTTTTTGTATGATCTTGTTATGATTAGATCTATTCAGGAAATATATCATTAATTTGTGTAGATGCATAATTCAAATTAAACCTTGCATGTTCTTAATCTAGCACTATTAAACCATTAAAATTGCTTTAATTATTTTCCTTGCAACAAAAACACTTTCCTTGCATCATACATGTCATTAATAACCAGAGGATAATAGTAGATCTATTTTTGTATCACTAAACTTTCATGCGTGCATGTATTGCATATTGTTATGTTTTGTTGCTTATGTATGTCGATTGCAACGTGTAGATTACAACGATTACAACGAGTGTGGTTGCGAGGATTGTTTGAACAACTGCACGTGTTGCCAAGGCAGGTGACACGCATGAACCCTCTATTTTACTATATGCATTAGATATTTATAGTAGTTATGCATGTTTAGGAGTTGAGTGATATCGCTATGCTAGATGTTATTAGAGATTGCCTCACTAACACCCAAGTGGAGTAATCACATGTTACCCCTAGATTGTAGCATCCATATGGTAGGCAAACATCGTACTTGTAGATTGCTTAGCCATGCTATAGTTATTCGTGGTTGGGATCATTACCATGTTATGATGAAAATCATTATTTTAATTGCTTATGAAAACAACATGATAATTAATTAATCACTGGGCGGATTGCTAGCATGTCATCAGAGTACAAAGTTTGGTGGGGACCGCCGCCCAGTTTATTGAGATTTTGTTTAGTTTTCTTTAATTAGTTGTTCTTTCGTGCAACCGTGTTTCATATTAGTATGGGCTAGACATAATTTGTAGGTTGTGGTGACTCGAACCCAACGTGTCCAGAGATGTAGAATAGTGGTAGGATTGGTCCGGTGCGTGGAGGGTTTGGGGATCTACTTCTTATGAGTTATGGCTTAATCTTCTTTCCTTCCGTGGTACTAATGATGTATCATGGTGTTTGGGGTCGATTGGGCAACACGGGTAAAGGGCACAAACCTCGCGAGGGTTAAAACTAAGATCTTAGCCGTGTTCAATTGGTTAGGAACAATCCAACAACTAGATGGGAAACATGACATATCTCGTTCATTCTTGTTTTATTGATTAATAATAATTTGAATATGGGTTATTGGAGAAGTGTCTGATGGTGTTTCAGTGTGCTAATCCAAAGGGTAGGAGCACTTTGCTATCAACGAAAGTGTCCAATTATGTGAAAAATCTAATTTCTAATAAATGATAGGTCAAATGCCTTTATGCAAAATAGCCTAGAAACTCCACTAGCCAAATATGCATGTAGACTAGCACTTGCCATTTATTATACCACCATAGTGTCACTTGCCACCATTGCTCAGAATGAACTGACCTCCTTTTGGGGGCTGCATATTCCAACGTGCAGGTTATTCGGATTCGGATTAGCTTTTCGTAGGTTTTTGAGGCTTCACATCAACCTTTGTTCGCGTGTGGCTTGCAAACAAGAAGATGGAGGTCTACCGCTGCCTTGCCGTGTGTTTAATAATTATTTGAGCTAGCACTTCGCTATGCGGTTTGTAATAAATTACTTTACTCTGGATAATTCGATAGTATTCAATACATTTGTTTCCTTTGATTACTATCTGTGCTGTGTGTGCTGGTGAATGGTCCAGGGGCCAGTACTACACACAAAAGTATGGCTTGTGATGGGCTGTACTACTACACATACTCGAGCTAGTTTCACTAAAATCTACTTTTATGCAATAAACTTTCAGCAGTCTTTATTTTGACGTTTGATTTCCTAGAGAAGAAACATTCAACTTTTTAGAATGACACTAGCTATACTGGGATACTTTATCAGTGTATCAATCATGACACCATTACTTCCTAAGTTGAACCCTTTACTCATCACAAACTTATGACAAATATTCTTCCAGATTCCAAAGTGTACTGAATAAATTCATTCAATATCATTCTTCCCTTAGTCATTAATAATGACAAAGCTCTTAGAGCTTTTATTGGAAAATAAAAAAAGATTAAGATTAATGCCCAATTTCTGGGGGGGAACTGGGACATCCAATGTCTCCAATCCTCGCATGTACCAAGCTTAGTACACATACGTTTTCTTCACCAAATTTAATATTTTGTTTCTCCTGCATAAAAACTAGTTCTTGAGATATATCATATCTTGTTTGTATCTGAAATAACTTTTTCAGCTCCTTGTCTATCTAATGGACATATATATCTCAATTGCCTGCATGTGTGCATAATACTATACACACCCGTCCTTATGTCAACAAGTGCATGTCACACTTGAAAACGTTGACAACTTCACGGTGCTTCAATTGCGATATTCTTACCGAGACAAGATTAATAGGAATCAATGCTCTTTGGATTACATCCATGCTTTTCATGAATCTCATTCATTGATATACAATGAGAAATTCTATCAAAATATTGCAATAGGACTTTTCCTTGACATTTTGAAGGCAATCCTCAAATTACGAAACAATTTCGTAAAGTTTTCCGTAACTAGATATCTTACTCAATCAACTAACTGAATGTGTGGGTGGGATATAGATGTCATTTCTATAGCAATCTATGAAAAATACACAAGTTATTATCATGATTAATTGCACTTGGTTAAAACCAAATATTTAACCAATTGTGCACTCCCACTGAAATTGATAGTCCTCATAATCAATATTAAGTTACTCGAGATCCACATCAGGGTTATGATTAGAAGGGCGTATCCATCTATGTAGCTAATCATAATCTCAAAGTGTAGGTCAACAGTCCAATCACAACGCATGTGGCTCGATGTATCTGCTCCGAGGTCATGGCTTTCATGCCGGAACGTCAAGACAACCAACTACTATTTCTTCTTGTATGGTATTGACCCTCGTAGCCAAGTGATAAATCCATAGCCTCCTATAAGGTTCTAAGAACATGTTGATCCCTGTGTCCAGGTGATGGACATGAAGCCGAACCAGTTTGACAGTGCACAGTTTGGAAGAGCATGATCACCTTGATAAATGTAAAGTGAGGAAACACCCTAATAATCACAACTAATGCGCAATCAAAAGTGTGCATAAAAATGATTAGCCATCTTAGGTAGTTTAATATTGATGTAGTATAGTACTCTTCGTCTTGTGGGCTCAGAATTCCTTCTTTGATCCATGGATCATCGTCGAGGTCTACGATATTTGTTCACCCTTCTCCATGTCCATCTCCTATCTCTAAGATACTTTAATGAAAGCATGGGGCACACATGCCAAAGATTACAAACACATGGTTTCCAACCATAATGCTCTAAATTGACTCGCATGTCAGAATAAATACAGTGGATAGCATTTCATACAACTCTTGAACGAGAACGGACTATACCACATCACTCTCATGCTCCGCTAAAACAAGTTATATGGATCTAACGCTTGTGTTTGAAACTTTTACGTGGCTATAGGTTCTACGGAGTGAGACGTTACTACCTACGAAAAAATCAGGTATGATTGTTCACGTTGCTAGATTGACACTGCATGGTGATTGAAATACAAACATTACAGAAATGTCTAGAGCCTCCATCTAAACTTATTCATAACCATGAACACTGTGTGGATCCAATCCACATGCCCAGTCCATCATGTCATCCACGAATCCAACTATAGCAATACCCAGAACTACGGAAGCACTTCTTTGGACTAGAGTAGATATGCTAGCGGCAACTCAAATGTCCTAGGATTTCTAGAAGTTTGTAAAATCTTACTATGTCGTTGAAAACAAAACGACACGACTTATTGTGAAACAATCATAAAAATCTGAATATTAGAGAGCTTTCTAATATACTTGCACAAACTTATGCAATACCTGCACACACCAGTGCTCTAGATCGTACCTATACCTACTCATAGAATGCTCTGATACCACTATTGGGTCACATAGTAGAATTTAAAATTTTCAGCCCTACGTAACACATATGATGTACTATGAAGGTAAAGACGTGGGTACATATGATTTGTTATCGCCATGAAGCATGGAACAAGAGTTGATGACGATGTTGGTGATGCCTGATGAAGAGTCTCGCGGCTAAGCCTAGCATTGGGACCGTTGCCGATTCACCGTATCCCACCTTCTGGATCTAGTAGAGTGAGAGTATCACGTGTTACCCCTCTAAGAGCTCGCACACATATGTCCGTAAAAGTCCTGCAGCGCTTCGCCATCTAGAACTAGGCACCACAAGTTCACATTGAGGTGGAGATTTCGAACACATGGGGGAGAGAGAGAGTAAGAGAGATTAGAGCTAGGTCTAATCGAGAGATCATCATCCTCTCTCAATTATAAGAAGCCCTAAACCAATTAGAGGGTTCTAATTAGAATCTCTAATCCAATTAGAGGGTTTCTACTTAGAGTCTCTAATCCAATTAGAGGCTCTAGTTCAATTAGAGGATCTCTAATTATAGGCTCTAATTCTTCTTGAGATAGAGAGGCCTGATGGTGCAAGTCTTGCACTCGTTGTGAGACCCCAAGAGGAAGGTATGATGAGCACAACAACAATTTTCCCTCAGTAAGAAACCAAGGTTTAATCGACCAGTAGGAGGAAGGAGTAACTCCAGAAGGTTGAAGCAGCTGAGATGGCAGGGCGCACTACCGGTTCAGAAGCAACGTGGAACCTACACAGCACAATCAAATCACCTTGCCCCAACAAAGCAGTGAGGTTGTCAATCTTACTGGTTTTTCCGAACACAACGAGGTTAAACATATGCTGTGGAAAATAGTAGGAAAGCAATAGCAGCAGTATGAAAGCAATAGGTGTTTATCAGTATGAGGAAAAAGGACCGAGGTCCATAGTTCACTAGTGGTGTCTCTCCGTGAAAGATAAATAACATGTGTGGTGAACAAATTACAACTTGGCAGTTGACATAAATGAAGGCTGCACCATAGTGCATATGCAAGACATACAGATTACTATGTGATTCATGCGGGCATTACAACAAAATACATAGACCGTCATCCAACTGCATCTATGTCTAATAATCCACCCTCCGAATATCATCCAAACAAACGTTGGGTATTAAGTTGCAAGCAACAGATTATCGCCGTAAGCAAAGTGTGTAATGTAAACAATGTAAACTAAGTAAACACCATTATTTTCACCCTAATGGTAACAACACATCCTTCATCTGTCATGTTTCTGTCACTCGAACACAGATGCAAAGGAGGCAAGAACCTACTATCGAGCATTAATACTCCCTCTTGGAGTTACTAGAATCTACTTGGCCAGAGCATCTACTAATAACGGAGATCATGCAAGATCATAAATAACATAAGCATGAGGATAACATGATATATTGATAATCATAAGACATAACATTCAACATTCATCAGATCCCAGCAGACACAACATGTAGCATTACATAAAGATGATCTTGATCATGTTAGGCAGCTCACAAGATCTAAACATGAGGTACAAAGTGGAGAGAATAACCATCTAGCTACTGCTATGGACCCGTAGTCCAAGGATGAACTACTCACACATCACTTTGGAGGAGGGCATGGTGGTGTAGATCCCTCCGGTGATGAGTTCCCCTCCCGGCAGGGTGCCGGGGAGAGCTCCAGAACCCTCCCGATCTCGGGATGACGATGACGGTGGACTCATGTGTTTTTCGGGATGAAGTGGTATATCTTTAGGGTTTACGTCTTGGGGGGTATAAATAGGCGAAAGAGCAAAGGCGGTGGAGGCCGGGGGGCCACACCACCCCATGGCGCGGCCAGGAGGGGCACTCCGCCCTATGGTGTGGGCCCTCTGAGGCCCCCGTCGAGGCTAATCATGCTACTAAATAACCACAAGGCTTTCAAACAAAAATAACATCTAGCATGATATGAAAAATTCTAGCCACAGTCTATACAAGCTTCTACTTGCACCGTTAAAAATTCTACCTCAAGCAGCAGTTTCTTTTCCCAACAAGCACCATACGAGACATGCTTTAACAAAAAACTCTCTAAATGCTACAGAAAACAAACATGAGAGGAATCACATAACACTACTAAAACTAACAACACTAAATAAGAGATGCAATGAAAACAAGAGCTAAACATGAATTTTTGCAGCAGCTAGAAGAAAAACTAAGAATACGAGCATATCAAGTATTCAAACGAAAAATCGGAGCGTTTCTCTCTCCCAAACAAATAATGCTAGGATCCAACTATATTATTACAGCAAGGAAAACAAAAGAAAACAAAAGAAAAACAAACAGACGCTCCAAGTAAACTTCATATGATGTGACCGAGTAAAAATATAGTTTCACGAGAAGTGACCTGATAGATAGTTGATGAAGAAGGGGATGCCTGGGGCATCCCCAAGCTTAGATGCTTGAGTCTTCCAAAAATATGCTTGGATGAACCACGGGGGAATCCCCAATCTTTGACATTGCTCTCTTCTTGATCACATATATCATCTCTTCTCTTGACCCTTGAAAACTTCTTTCACACCACACTCAAACAGTAATTCGCATTAGAGGGTTAGTGCAACAATTAAAAATCCATTGGTTCTATATGTAAAATTTCTATTGATACTTTTAAACATTAGCTACATCCACTAATGTTTCATGAAGCAAAGAAACCCACTTGACATCGCAAAAGAGCAAATGCAAGAAAAATGGCAGAATCTGTCAAAACCAGAACAATCTGTAAAGAAGAATTTTCGACGCACTTACGTTGCTCAGATCGAAAAACTTAAAGAACAAAAAAGTTTCATAATTAGCGGAGGAATAAGCAAAAGAAATTTCAGGTCATTCTGATTTTTCTATGATTTATACGATTTTTTACGGTGGACAGCACAGATCTGTTTTCTGCGCAGAAATCCAAAAACTAACTCCAACTCTCGTCACAAACCTTACTTGGCACTACTAAAACATGAAAATAAAGATACAAAGTAGTTTCTAAAGAAGTAAACAACCCCTTTACTCAAAGAAAACAGATAAAAAGAAAACAAAAATAAAACCATGGGTTATGTTCCAAGAAGTGCTTTTCTTTAACGCCTTTTAGCTAGGTCCAGAAAAGTGGAATCAAGTGTTTTCAAGTGAAGAAGATGCTCACATAAGAAATATGAATTAAGCAAAAGAGAGCATCACGAAGCAAGTATAAACCAAATTTAAGTCTAACCCACTTCTTATGCATAGGAATCTTGTAAAAAAATAAATTAAAGAAGCTCAAACTAGAAATCATGAAGGTAGAACAAGAGCAAGTTCAAAACTTTAAACAAAAAGAGAGGTATTTTGGTAACATGAAAATTACCACAACCTTATTTTCCTCTCTCTCATAATAATTTTCAGTAGCATCATGAACAAACTCAACAACATAATTATCACATAAAGCATGTTTGTCATGGTCTAAAAGCACGCAATTCATATCAAGCTAAAAAATAGTGGGATCAAAATTTAAAATCAGCTCCTCTTTTTTCCCACTTTTAGAAATAGAAATACAAGATGATTGATCACTCATAAAAGGTATAGGACACATTATTGCAATCCTATTTTCAGTAGCATTGTAATTTATAACATCAAGTAACATAGGACCATCATCAAGAGCATTATCATATAAATTTTCTAAACAAACTTCCTCATTATCATGCATATCAATAGTTGGAATAAATAGAGGATTATCATAGGATTTATCAAAGTAACATGGATTATCATGAATAACAGTAGAAATATCATATCACGAGTTTCGTTCATAGTAGTATCAAGGTCACAAGTATAGCAAGTATCAATTTCATCAAATAATGTATGAGTTAAAGAGTTACTATCATTGGGAGGTAGACATGGGTAGCTCCATTCTTCCTCCTATTGATCATCACTCTCCTCCTCTTTTTCATCCAATGATCCTCCAGATTCAGTAGTTTCTTCTTCCACGGGTTCCTGCAGGGCATTAGTCTCTTCCTTAGGTTGAGAGCATTTATTAAGATATTCCATTATGTAGTAATTACAATCCTTGCAATTATCAAAGCAATATTCAAGTATAGCATAAATCTCGTATTTATAAGGTGCATCATCAATACTTTCAAGTAAATAGGCAATTTCGAATGCACCCTTCCAAGCAATAATTTCTTCAATTTATTCCACATCATATAATTCATAATTTCCCTTAACATAAGAAGATATGATAACATCATCATTATACTCACATTGAAAACGGAGGTGTTTATACCTCCTACAACAACAAGATTTATCAAAGCAATAAGTAACATTATAAGTAGAGCACTAGTTTATAGCAATGATATATAATTTATTAACTTGTTCCCATAAGTGTATCCCTTTTTGTGACAAGCGGTGTTCCTTATAATATTTTTGTTGTTCATCCGTGAACCCACTTTGCCTATAAGATCTAGTTTCAAAGACATCAACCATTGATAGCAAGCATGATAGAGCAAAAATAACAACTAGAATAAGAAGTATTTTTTGTGTGTGTTTTGATAAAGAGAAGCAAACAAGACAAAATAAAATAAACTAAGCAAAAGAAAAACAAAGTAAAGAGATTGGAAGTGAGAGACTCCCCTTGCAGAAATTCTCTTCCTCCCCGGCAACAACGCTAGAAAAATAGCTTGATGGTGCAGATCTTGCACTCGTTGGGAGATCCCAAGAGGAAGGTATGATGAGCACAACAACAGTTTTCCCTTAGTAAGAAACCAAGGTTTAATCGACCAGTGGTATGATAAGCACAACAACAGTGAGGTTATCAATCTCACCGGTTTTGCTGAACACAAAGAGGTTAAACGTATGGTGTGGAAAACATTAGGAAAGCAATAGCAGCCGTAGGAAAGCAATATGAAAGCAGCATGTGTTTATCAATATGAGGAAAAAGGACCGGGGTCCACAGTTCACTGGTGTCTCTCCGTGAAAGATAAATAACATGTGTGGTGAACAAATTACAGCTCGGCAATTGACAGAAATGAAGGTTGCACCGTAGTGCATATGCAAGACATAAAGATTACTATGTGATTCATGTAGGCATTACAACAAAATACATAGACCGTCATCCAACCGCATCTATGTCTAATAATCCACCCTCCAAATATCATTCGAACAAACGTTGGGTGTTAAGTTGCAAGCAACCGATTATCGTCGTAAGAAAAGTGTGTAATGTAAACAATGTAAACTAAGTAAACATCGTTGTTTTCTACCTAATGGCAACAGCACATCCTCCATCTGTCACGATTCTATCACTCGAGCACAGATGCAAAGGAGGCATGAACCCACTATCGAGCATAAATACTCCCTCTGGGAGTTACTAGCATCTACTTGGCCAGAGAATCTACTAATAACAGAGAGCATGCAAGATCATAAATAACATAAGCATGAAGATATCATGATAGATTGATAAACAGAAGACATAACATTCAGCATTCATCAGATCCCAGCAAACACAACATGTAGCATTACATAAAGATGATCTTGATCATGCTAGGCAGCTTACAAGATCTAAACATGAGGTACAAAGTGGAGAGAACAACCATCTAGCTACTGCTATGGACCCGTAGTCCAGGGATGAAATACTTACGCATCACTTAGGAGGAGGGCATGGTGGTGTAGACCCCTCCGGTGATGAATTCCCCTCCTGGAGGGATGTCGGGGAGAGCTCGAGAACCCTCCCGATCTCAGTATGAAGATGACGGTGGCCTCGGGTGTTTCTCGGGACAAAATGGTATATCTTTATGGTTAATATGTTGCGGGGTATAAATAGGCGAAAGGGCAAAGGTGGTGGAGGCCTGGGCATGGTGGTGTAGTACCCTCCGGTGATGAATTCCCCTCCCAGCAGGGTGCCGGGGAGAGCTCCAGAACCCTCCCAATCTCGGGATGATGATGATGGTGGCCTTGGGTGTTTTTCGAGACGAAGTGGTATATCTTTAGGGTTTACGTCTCGGGGGGTATAAATAGGCGAAAGAGCAAAGGCGATGGAGTTTGGGGGGCCGACACCACCCCAAGGCGCGGCTAGGGGGCGCGCTGCCCTATGGTATGGGCCCCCTGAGGCCCCCCTCCGGATCTCTTTGGGACTCCGTGGAACCTTCGGGAATTATAAGACTTCCGGGCTTCGAATTTTCCAATTCGGAGAATATTTCCAGAACAACTTTTCTGAAACTAAAAACAATAGAAAACATGGAACTATCTCTGTGGCATCTTGTCAATAGGTTAGTCCAGAAAATCAATAAAAATGACATAAAGTGTATAGCAAACATGTGGGAAACAATAAGAAAACAACATGGAACATCAAAAATTAAGGATACGTTTATGAGGTATCAAGGCCCAAAAGACAATTGGGTGTCCCTTGAAGGAGGAGGGGTGGGGATTATATCGGTGGCCTCACGGGACACATGCCAAGGGGAAGGTCGGTTTGGGATCGTGATACGTCCAAAACGTATCTCCTTTTCCGAACACTTTTATTATTGTTTTCCTCTAAACTTGTGAGTTTTGATACCACTAACACGGACTAACGCTGTTTTCAGCAGAATTACCTTGGTGTCTCGTTTTTATGCAGAAAAATCAATGTTCGGGAAAATGCCCAGAAAAGATCCCGAAGACCTTAAAACACCCAAAGACCCCCGGAGCCAAAAAGAGTCCCGGGGAGGGGCCAGGAGGGGGTCACACACCCCTGGGCGCCACCCCTTGGCCGCGCCGCCTGGTGGTGTGGGGCCCCCAGGAACCCCCCCGTGCTCCCCTTTCGACTACATATCCCTCGTAGACCTAAAACGCGAGGGGTTCGTCATATTCCACAGAAACACAACAGAGCGACGCCGCCACCTTGAAACTCAATTCGGGGATCATAAGTTCATGTTCTGGCGCCCTGCCGGGACGAGGATTCGAAGGATATCATCGCTATCGACACCGCCACCTCTTCTCCATCAACCATCCATGATTCCCCCGTCCATGTGTGAGTAAACACCATTGTAGGCTGAGAGGGGTGGAAGGGATTGGATGAGATTGATCATGTTTTCCTAGTATCCATTGTTAGTGTTTTCTACCGTTGTTGCAACTTGCTATGCTTAATGCTTGTCACTAGGGCCCGAGTGCCATGATCTCAGATCTGAAAATGTTATTGTTTCATGAGTATAAATATGTTTCTTGATCATATCTGCAAGTTGTTTACACATGTCATTGTCCGGAACCGGAGGCCCAAAGTGACAGAAATTGGGACAACCGGAGGGGATGGTTGTGATGTGAGGATCACGTGTGTTCATGGAGTGTTAATGCTTTTCTCCAGTGCTTTATTAAAAGGAGCACCTTAATTACCAGTAGTTTCCCGAGAGGCCCCGCTACCACGGGCTAGTAGGACAAAAGATGTTGTGCAAGTTTCTCATTGCGAGCACGTATGACTATATTGGAACACATGCCTATGGTTTGCCTAGAAGTCGGATGCTTTATTATTATTATCTGCAATGCCCGTGTTTAGATTATTACATGACCTATGTTATCCATGCAACGCCCGTTAATCCATTCCCTCGATGCCTAGGTACTCCCATCCTAATGTTTTCCGCGATTGCTACTGCTATTACAATTTCACTATTGTTGTTATTTTATTACTGTTGCTGGTAGCAAATTGCTACCACTAATAAATTGTTGCGAGCAAGTTTACTTTCAGGTGCAGCTGAATTGATATCTTAGTTGTTAAGGCATATAAATATTATTTGGCTCCCCTTGTGTCACATCAATAAAGTTGGGTTTACTTCCCTCGAAGACTGTTGCGATCCCCTATACTTGTGGGTCATCAAGACTAATTTCTGGCGCCGTTGCCGGGGAGCATAGCTTTATTTATTTGCTCACTTGATCGTGATATTGTCTGCTGCAATCCTTTCATCATGGGCAAGACTCGTGATGGAAAAGTCTCTATATTGCCATCCACTACAAGAAGAGGTACAACTTTGAACACCTCTGTTGCTCTTGATTCGCCGTCTGTTATGAGTAAGCTTCTTACTCCACCACATGCTACACGTACTGTTACTTCTGCTGAGTCTGATTTTTTTTTGATACTTTTGATGATGCTTCTACTGTTCTTGATGATACTGGTTCTCTAGGTCCTTTCCTAGATGCTACTATTGCTAAATCCAAACAATATTGATGAAACCTATATTGAACTTAATGACGGCTTTATTGAAGAAGCTTGTGCTATTATTGGTGCAAGTGCTCTTAAGAGTCTTCTTGCGGGACATGTTGTTAAATATAAATCTTCTCTTGATGCTAAGTTTGCCACATCTCCCATACACATTAGAGACAAGGATTATGATTTCTCTCTAGATTTATCTTACATATCTATTGTTGAGACAGAACCTTTTTGTGGAACTGAAAGTAAAAGTGCTATGGAACACATGAATGAGCTTTCATCTTTGAGTAGTTTATTTTCTGATGATACCAAGCTGCGTACTTATTTTGTTACCAAGATTTTCCCCTTCTCATTGAAAGATGAAGCTAAAAGTTGGTTTAATAATCTGTCACCTAGATCTATCACTAATCCTATGGATTTGGTTAATGCTTTCTTTCAAAAATATTTTCCTTCTAGTGCCCAACATGCTGCTGTGCAGGAAATCTTTAACTTTGAGCAAATTGAAGGAAAAAAAATTGCATGAATCTTGGACAAGGTTTTGTTCTTTGATAAGAGCTCGCCCGGGATATCCATTACCTAAAAATGAGCTTCTAGATATATTTTGTACTAACTGTTGAGTCTAGGACATACCTGGATAGTTGTGCTGGTTGTGTTTTCCGGAAAATAACTCTAGATGAAGCTGAGGAATTAATGGCTAAAATAACAAAAAATAATGATGATTGGAATATACCTGAGCCTACACCTACACCAGAGCCAACACCAATACAACACCCAAGTAGAGAGGGATGATTGAATTAAATGATGAAGTGATGAAGGAAGCCAAGAAATCTCTTAAAGAGAGGGGTATTAAATCTAAAGATGTGAAGAATTTACCTCCTATAGAAGAATTATGTAAGCCTATTCCTCATCCATCAACAGTTGAGGTACACGCTCTCCAATACTTTGATAATAGAGATATTCCCTACTCTAAACCACATGATCAATGCTTAGATGAATTTGATAATTACGTTGTTAAGCAAGACAACTTTAATATGAGAGTGCAAAACCATCTTATGGAAAACTCTAGAGTTATTGATAATTAGCATGGTATTATTGAGAGAACCTCTAATGGTGTTAAAATGCTTGTTAAACATTTTCATATGGTTCAAACTCAAATTGATCAACTTACTAAAGTGCAAAATGATATGCTAGCTAATGCTTCTAGATATAAACATGTTTGTGAAATAATTACTAGGAGTGGCATTTCTACTCAGGACCCCTTGTATCCTGA
The DNA here is from genome assembly GCA_028641055.1 of Alopecurus myosuroides. Taxonomy (NCBI): domain Eukaryota; kingdom Viridiplantae; phylum Streptophyta; class Magnoliopsida; order Poales; family Poaceae; genus Alopecurus; species Alopecurus myosuroides. Next base: position 176,309,483 of record CM054057.1, read on the forward strand.
AGGACATCCTAAATGAATTGAACAAGATTCTCACCAACATAAAAACAATATTTCTCCTTCTAAGAAAAAGAAGAAGAGACATAAAAATGTTGTAGAATCTCCTGAACCTGCTAAAGATCCTAATAGTATATCTATTTTTATGCTGAAACTGAAAGTTGTAATGATAAAAGTGATGCTTCTGATAAAGAAGAAATTGTAGCTGAACCTGAAAAACAAACTAAAACTGTGAAGTATACTAAGGAGGATTTTAGTGCTAATAAACATGGTAATGAAAGAGAGCCTTGGGTACAAAAAGAAATGCCTTTTCCTAATAAGGAACACAAATCAAAGGAAGAAGAACATTATAACAAGTTTTGTGAGTGGATGAAACCTCTTTTTTTAAAATCCCTTTGACTGATGCTATTAAACTGCCTCCTTATTCTAAATATATGAAAGATATTGTCTCTAACAAAAGGAAAATCCCTAATGAGGAAATTTCCACTATGCTTGCTAATTACTCTTTCAATGGCAAGGTTCCAAATAAGCTTGGAGATCGGTATTCCTACTAACCCTTGTTCTATTAAAATAATTACGTTAGAACTGCTTTATGTGACTTGGGAGTTGGAGTTAGTGTTATGCCTTTCTCACTTTATAAGAGACTATCTCTTGAAAAACTGATACATACTGATATATCTTTGCAAATGGCTGATAAATCTACTGCTATTCCTGTTGGTATATGTGAGAATTTTCATGTTCAAGTTTCTACTAATTGTTTGATATTAAATGACTTTGTTGTGTTGAAAATGCCTGAAGATGCTAATATGTCTATTATTCTTGGGAGACCTTTTCTTAACACTGCAGGGGCTGTTACTGATTGCAATCAAGGAAAAGTAACTCTTAAAGTTAATGATAAAGAGAATACTGTTTATTTTCCCAAGAAGATTGATAGAAGATATGGTTTAAATTCAATTGAAAATATTGAGACCATCAAGATTGGAGAATTTTATTGTCCCATTCCAGTACCACCAAAAGAATATGAAATTATTATGATTGGGACTATGTCTATCAAGGTTGAGGTAACATAATTAGTTAGTGATTAGAAAAGTTTTTCTTCATATGAAAATTGTTCTGGTAACAAGACTTGATCACCCTTGTTAACAAGATTGTTTTTAATGAAGAGGACAATGTTTTCACTATGTTTTCACCTTCACCATTATGTTTTCACAATGTTTACTTCTGTTATCACCTTGCTACTTTCATACAATCATGTTTTCCATCATCCATATTCATGTTTTCCTCATGTTTTCACCATGATTACTGGGGTTATGCATGTTTTCACCATCCATACTTTTGTTTCACCACTTCCATCTTTGTTTTCCTTTGTTATTTTTCCAATGGAGTGTCATAGAACCTCTATAGTGCTGATTTTCATTTTTTTTACGCCTTTTCACTTTTTTCTGAGTTTTTATTAATTATTAAATTCTGGAAATACCTCAAAAATAAAGTTTCTCAAAAAATTCCAAAAAAATTATAATAATTTTTTACGACAAAAATGAGGCAGAGATCCACCTGGGAGACCCCAGGGGGACCCACCAGTTAGGAAAACCATAAGGGGGCGCAACGTTCCCCCTAGTGGCGCATGGGCATGGTGTGGGGACCCCGTGGCCCTTCACTAACTCTCTCCCCTGCCAAAGATTCCTCTCTCACCCCACAAACTCAAAACATTTGCTGGAATCCGAGTTCTTGTTGTTCTTCCTCTAGATTTTTTGATCTCTTTGCTCAGCCCACCATTTGTGCTGAAATTGGGTGCATTTTCTCTCCGGTATGTGACTCCTCCGATGATCTAAGTAGAATTTTGTTTGTTGGAGTATTTCTTGAGTATTTTGGTACTGTAGGTGACAACTTATGTGAGTTTGCATGCTTGATTTGAGTAGAAATAATATAGTTTTGATGCATGTTTAGCTCTCCTATAAGTCTGTATGGTAGTTTCCACCTTGTAGTTGCTTGACATCAATTTTTGTGATGATTGTTGAAAAATTTCAGAAATGGATAGCCATAACTTTGGAGAAATATTTAGGACTGATGCTCCTAGAAGAACAAGGCCCTCACGTTCATCCACCTTAGTGAGGCCATCTTATAATGAAGACCTTCTTGCACCGAACATCGACGATGCGTGAGGTGATGAAATTGCTAATCCTTCTAGCTTCCCATGTGTTACATTTTTAAGAAGTGTAGGTCTATTGGATGACTTCTTGATGCTTGTCGAAAGAGTTGGTTTAACCAGCTACATGGAGGATGAAAGTCTTCAATATGCTACTCTCGCAAAAACTTTTGTTGAGAGCTTTAAATTTCAGAATAAACAATTTGGTCCCACTGTTGCTTTTAAGTTAGACAGTAGTCCTTTTTTTTTGCCCTTGGAGACTTTTTGTAACATTATAGGTATCAATGCTTCCGGGACAACGTGCAAGATTCAGGAGAGACCCGCTGATCTCATGGCGCTCTATCGAGAAATCACCAATGATGATGGTCGCTCACCCCATCGTGGGAAGATAAGAAACATCCAACTTCCTGCCCTTAGATATTTCACTTATTATCTTGCTACTAGTATCCTTGGTAGGGAGAATACTAGCAAAATTTCTAGCTATCACCTTGCTTTTATTTATGTTGCACTTAACCGTAGCAAGAAGTATAACCTTGGTTCTCTCATTGCTCGCCGCCTTGTTGCTAAGGGGCCAATTTATGGGGGCATTATTGCTACACGTATAGCAACTGACCTAGATTTTATATTGCTCCTCATGATGAATTAATTGCTCCTTATAGACTCAACCTTGTTGCCATGAAGGCTCATCATTTTATCACTGCTAACTCTACTGCTGATCATTTAGTATATAGAGTTTTATTTATGGACGGAGATGAGCGGGAAGTTATTTCGCCGCAGCCTGTTTTGTTCAAAGTTGATAGGTCACCATGGTCGCGCTCCAAGGGGGAGATAAAGGAGCATCTGAGCGTGACGGAGTTCCACAGGCAGCGGGCAAGGCGAGACACTCCTTCCGAGGACTACACCACGCAGTACACCAGCGCGTCCTCGAGCACATATCAGGAGGAGGGCTCCTCCTCAACATACTACGGGGGCGCCACCTCATGGTACCCTTGGGGATGATCTCCACTTAGGCCAAAAGCCTAAGCTTGGGGGGAAGTACACCGACATCGCACTCATCTTTATATCATTTTCAGTCGGTTCTTTGTATATCCATGTTTTCGTTTCTTTCGTTTGTTTTCATTCTCTTTCCCTTCTTTCGTTTCTTTTTGTTTTTATCGTTTTGTTCTTGTTTTCCAAAACACAAAAATACCAAAAATAATTCTGCTGTTTCTCTTTGTTTGCTTCTTTAGTTTCTTTTGTTGGTTTGCTTTCTTTTCTCGTTTCGGTTTAATAATAAAAAATCTAAAATATTTTGCTTTGTTTGCTTGTTTCTTTCTGTTCTTGTTTTAATTCGAAAACCCAGAAATATTTGTTGTTCTTCTTTGGTTTTGTAAAGTTTGTTGCAGAGTTTACCAGACTTCCCTGTCTCCATTGGAGCTTGATTATCATTTTATATTATTCAATCCACAAGTGAAGAGCACTAGTGACGGTTTACGACAATTCAAGTTGTGGTGAGAGGCTAGTATGAACTCTATTTGTTTTGTTTTTGTACATATACTCATCCATGTGAACATGATTAGTTCGTTTATGTAAGGTGTATGTTATTTAATTGATGCTTAGTAGTTCGTGCTCTCACGTGTTTAGTTCCAACTTATTAATATAAGATAGCATGTCGTATGAATGTTTGCTTGCATTGTTTTATTCATAGAAGGGTATGACATTGTGGTATCTCCCTCTGATTGTTTCGCTTAAATCGACTTGGCACATGCTCACGCATTCTATGAATGGAAACAAAAAGTCAATTAAGCCTCGATGATTTATTTTGCCTCAGGGTATTTGTATCATTTTTATGCCCCTATTAATTTTATTTTTTCGCAAGAATGATTATGACGGTTGTTTCTCTCTTGACTGTCGCTCCCCGTCTATTTCTAGCCTTCACCTGTACTGAGTATGAGCTCTACTCATACATCCAACTCCCAAAAACCAAAGTTTCCCAAATGTGTCCACTATACTTACCTATATATGTGGTATTTAACCGCCACTCCAAGTAAATTTCTCGTGTGCTACCTTTAAAATCTTCGAAAAATTATTCATGTTTTGTGCCCCTATTTTAGCTCATGAGGACGTAAATAGAGAATCTTTATCTCACTTGTTGATTGGATTTAACACCTTGGACTAGTGGCTTCATCCTCTTATCCAAATGATAGAAGAGCCGGCAGCGGGGTGCCCAGCTCCAAATTAATACAACAAATTCTCTTCACTATTTCCCCCCTGATTTATCAGTCAAAGCATAACTGTGTAAACAAAAGAGAAAGAGGGATGACCTTCTACCCAGATGTGTCCTTCTATGGGATCCGCTCTTGTGAAGTCTAGTTGGCTTGTGACGTACTTTATTGTCTGTTTACCATTCGTTGACATAAGCATACACCTCTCTTAAAAATGTTTTCAATACCTCTGTTTAATAAAATAAAAAGCTCTAGCACATGAGTTAATCCTTGCTTCCCTCTGCGAAGGGCCTTTCTTTTATTTTTCTGACGAGTCTTCACCTTCTCACTTTATGCACCTTCTTGAGAGCATGACTGTTATTCTTAGTGTAATGTTCTTGTCCCAAAACACGGTTTGATTGTGGTATAACTTTGATGCTTGTATCTTTGATATCTTTATTTCTAGTCTTCATTTGAACTTTGGAGGCGCCCTAGCATTTATGTTCTATTCCATTATTAAGGGCAAGCGATTACACTTTATCATACCCTATTATGAGCATTTCAATCCCGCAGATTGATTTACTTCATGTTGTTTATTATTAGTTTGTTGGCATCTCTTCATGGTTTGCATAACTGCTAAGTGACTTTTATCTTGCATACATCTTATTATGAATTGCCTCAGCACTTGATCATATAGTGAGTATATTTACATCATATGAAACAAATGTGTTCGTAAAAGTCTTTTATCGCACTCAGTTGTCACTGAATTGCTTGAGGACAAGCAATAAACTAATCTTGGGGGATTTGATATGTCCAAAACGTATCTCCTTTTCCGAACACTTTTCTTATTATTTTCCTCTAAACTTATGAGTTTTGGATACCACTAACAGGGACTAACGTTGTTTTCAGCAGAATTACCTTGGTGTCTCGTTTTATGCAGAAAAATCAACTTTTTGGAAAATACCCAGAAAAGATCCCGAAGACCTTAAAACACCTGAAGACCCCCGGAGTCAAAAAGAGTCCCGGAGAGGGGCAGGAGGGGGCCACGGCACTCCTGGGCGCCCCCCTTGGCCGCGCCGCCTGGTGTTGTGGGGCCCCCAGGCACCCCCTCAGGCTCCCCTTTCGGCTACATGTCCCTCGTAGACCTAAAATGCGAGGGGTTCGTCATATTCCACAGAAACACAACAGAGCACCGCCGCCACCTTGAAACTCAATTCGGGGATCAGAAGTTCCTATTCTGGCGCCCTGCCGGGACGGGGATTCGAAGGATATCATCGCCATCGACACCGCCACCTCTTCTCCATCAACCATCCATGATTCCCCCGTCCATGTGTCAGTAAACACCGCTGTAGGCTAAGAGGAGTGGAAGCGATTGGATGAGATTGATCATGTTTGCCTAGTATCCATTGTTAGTGTTTTTTACCATTGTTGCAACTTGTTATGCTTAATGCTTGTCACTAGGGCCCGAGTGCCATGATCTCAGATCTGAACATGTTATTGTTTCATGAGTATAATTATGTTTCTTGATCATATCTGCAAGTTGTTTACAAATGTCATTGTCCGGAACCGTAGGCCCCAAAGTGACAGAAATTGGGACACCTGGAGGGGATGGTTGTGATGTGAGGATCACTTGTGTTCACGTAGTGTTAATGCTTTGCTCCGGTGCTTTATTAAAAGGATCACCTTAATTACGAGTAGTTTCCCTAGAGGCCCTGCTGGCACGGGCTGGTAGGACAAAAGGTGTTGTGCAAGTTTCTCATTGCGAGCACGTATGACTATATTGGAACACATTCCTATGGTTTTCCTAGAAGTCGGGTGCTTTATTATTATTATCTGCAATGCCCATGTTTAGATTATTACATGACCTATGTTATCCATGCAACGCCCGTTCATCCATTCCCTCTATGCCTACGGTACTCCCATCCTGCTCTTTTCTGCGATTGCTACTTCTGTTACTATTTCTCTCCTGTTGTTATTTTATTAATGCTGATGCTATAAAACAGTTACCACTGATAAATTGTTGCGAGCAAGTTTACTTTCAGGTGCATCTGAATTGACAACTCAGTTGTTAAGGCATATAAATATTCTTTGGCTCCCTTGCGTCGAATCAATAAATTTGGGTTTTACTTCCCTCGAAGACTGTTGCGATCCCCTATACTTGTGGGTCATCAGATCCACAAGGGCCCTCCCTTAGGTGGACTGGGATTGGACTCCTTTTGGAGTCAAACTCCCTCTCCATTTCCTTTTTTTTCTTTTTTATTTTTTTATTTTTCTCCTTTAATCAAGCATGGAATAAATCTGGGAGGGTCAATGCGCCTTGACTGAGCCTGGGGCAACCCTACCAGCCTCCATTACATGGGTGTGGCCATGGAGGCAACCTTGCACCCCTCCGACACTCCCCCTTATACATTTTTGCCCGAAACTCTTCCGGAACCATATAATCCCTGAAGATAAAATAATCGAATCTATCTAACAATGTTATAAATATATTATAGCATCTCATAGACATCTCATGCCCATGTGCACTTGCTCCGTAAAGCATGCAAAGTATTTATCTCTCATACTAACTTCTACGAAATCACTCTGGTTGACACCGGACTTGATTGTGTGATATCGTAATGACATCGATCATTACTTATTGATGTCAAAAACATATTTCCTACATCCTAAGACATCGCATGTCCTCCGCAATCTCTTTTGAATATTATTTCTATCACGTCGGAATCACCCGAATGATACCTGCTCTCCTCCAGACCAACCAATGCAAACAACAAACTTTGACGCCTTAGGTGTGTGACCCCTTAAGGTTTGATAACTAGTAGACATGATTAGAAAACCATTTTCCTAATAAATAATCAACATCAATCCCATGGACGTCCATTGATTCCTACTAGTTATACGAATAAAACTGTTGAACCTGTTGATTATTAGGTAAGTTCCTATTACTTCGCGATACCAATCAATACCTCGAGACCAGATGAATGATGTGACCGTGATTAAACTTTTTAACCACCATATAAAATTATTCTTGATGTCCGGTATGATTCTTTTCACTCGCTACAGTGTTATAGTATCACCATGAGTAGTGTCATGTCTTTGTCTGCGTAGATTTATTTACAAATACTATTGCACTGAATGGATCATGGATGGGTCTCTCTACTATCTAGAGGAGTAATTCCTAGTCTTGAACTATCACGATAATAAGAAAACTTTTGAGACGACCTAGTGTTAGCCTTTTTTGATCACCCAGTTTACCGTGGGATACTTGAATATACCAAAATGATCTTTACGGTGAACATCATCGTATATTCTCATGGTCTAAGGATGCAAAAACAATAACCATCTTGTGAGGATACTATTTAGCAAAACTGATCTCGTAGTATCTCAACTACTTGGGTCTACCCAGCCATAATGTTGAAACAACATTGTGCTCCCATTAGTATTGGCATAAGAAATGTCCATGACCAGTAAAATATTGGCATCTAATATTAACGAGTTTATCTGTGAGACATGGCAAAGGGTTCTAACGGTATGTTCACGTTTCTACAAGTGCGTATGGGTTTTCCTCTAAATCTCATATTCCGTGACCACAACAGTTATAGCGTAAAAGCATAATACATTAATCATGAAATTGATGTATTTTATTGTCTGTTGGGCATACATCCAACATAAGTAGTGTGTAGTCGGCGTTCACATGATACTGATGGTGCAGGTCTTGCACTCATTGGGAAACCCCAAGAGTAATGTATGATGAGTACAACAGTAGTTTTCCCTTAGAAAGAAACCAAGGATTAATCAACCAGTAGGAGGAAGGAGTAACTTCAGAAGGTTGATGCAGCTGAGATGGTAGGGCGCACTATCGGTTCAGCAGCAACGTGGAACCTACACAACACACACAATTCACTTTGCCCCAACGAAGCAGTGAGGTTGTTAATCTCACCGGTTTTGCTGAACACAAAGAGGTTAAACGTACTGTATGGAAAACTGTAGGAAAACAGTATGAAAGCAGTGGAAAAACAGTGGAAGCAGTGTGTGTATTATCAGAATGAGAAAATGGACCGGGGTCCATAGTTCACTAGTGGTGTCTCTCCGTGAAAGATAAATAACATATGCGGTGAAAAAATTACAGTTGGGCAATTGACAGAAATGAAGGCTGCACCATAGTGCATATGCAAGACATAAAGATTACTATGTTATTCATGCAGGCATTACAACAAAATACATAGACCGTCATCCAACCGCATCTATGTCTAATAATCCACCCTCCAAATATCATCCAAACAAACGTTGGGTATTAAGTTGCTAGCAACAGATTATCGCAGTAAGCAAAGTGTGTAATGTAAACTAGGTAAACACCTTTGTTTTCTCCCTAATGGCAACATCACATCCTCCATCCGTCACGTTTCTTTCACTCGAGCACAGATGCAAAGGAGGAATGAACCCACTATCGGGCATAAATACTCCCTCTTTGAGTTACTAGTATCTACTTGGCTAGAGCATCTACTAATAACGGATAGCATGCAAGATTATAAATAACATATGAATGAAGATAACATGATAGGTTGATAAACAGAAGACATAGCATTCAACATTCATCAGATCCTAGCAAACACAACATGTAGCATTACATATAGATGATCTCGATCATGTGAGGCAGCTCCGAGATCTAAACATGATGTACAAAGTGTAGAGAACAACCATCTAGCTACTGCTATGGACCCGTACGCCAGGGATGAACTACTCACGCATCACTTTGGAGGAGGGCATGGTGGTGTAGTACCCTCCGGTGATGAATTCCCCTCCCAGCAGAGTGCCGGGGAGAGCTCCAGAACCCTCCCGATCTCGGGATGACGATGACGGCGGCCTCGGGATTTTCTCGGGACGAAGTGGTATATCTTTAGGATTAATATGCCGGGGGTATAAATAGGCGAAAGGGAAAAGGCGGTGGAGGCCTGGGGGCCCCACACCACCCCATGGAGTGGACAGGGGGGCGCGCCGCCCTATGGTGTGGGCCCCCTGTGGACCCCCTCCGGGTCTCTTCGGGACTCCGTGGAACCTTCGGGAATTCTAGGACCTTCGAACTTTGAATTTTCCAATTCTGAGAATATTTCCAGAACAACTTTTCTGAAACTAAAAATAACAGAAAACAGGGAACTGGCTCTATGGCATCTTGTCAATAGGTTAGACCGGAAAATCGATAAAAATGACATAAAGTGTATATCAAACATGTAGGAAACAACATGAAAACAACATGTAACATCAGAAATTATGGATACGTTTATGACGTATCAACATCCCCAAGCTTAGTTCCTACTCGTCCTCGAGTAGGTAAACGATAAAAACACAAAATTTCTGAGGTGACATGCTACCAACATAAATTTGATCATCTATAATGTAAAAGCATAAGTAAGCTGAGATCATAGAACTTCAACGCAAGCATGATAAATAGAACTTCAACACAATCACCTTGCATCATGAGAAGTAACACAAACAAAAGATCATGAATAACAATGCAACAAAAGATATACGTTTGTTTCAAGCATGGAGATAACATGGCAAAGTGATATTTCGCTAGTCCTTAAGAGTGGGGCAAAACATAAATGCCATGACACCTTTAAAGTTCATGAGGAAGACAAGAACAAATAATTAGAGAACAAGCAATAACACATCATAAATCAATTAATAATGTTTCTGGGACAAATGCACATAAAACCCAGAATGGCAACTATGGTCTTTCAACTGTGCATAAAGTTAGAAGATGGAGACTCAACATAAAAGTAAAAGAAAGGCCCTTCGTAGAGGGAAGAAGGGCTCAACTCATGTGCTAGAGCTTTTATTTTATTAAACAGAGGTATAAAAAACATTTTTAAGAGAGGTGTATGCTTATTTCAACGAATGGTAAACAGAAAATACAGTACGTCACAAGCCAACTAGACTTCACAAGAGCGGCTCCCATAGAAGGACGCATATGGGTAGAAGGTCATCCCTCCTTCTCTTTTGTTTACACAATTATGCTTTGAAAGATAAATCAGCGGCAAAAATAGTTAAGAGAATTTGTTGTTATTAATTTGGGGCTGGGCACCTCGCTGCCAGCTCTTCTATCATTGGATAAGCAGATGAAGCCACTAGTACAGTGTGTGAAATTCCAATCAACAAGTGAGATAAATATTCTCTATTTACGTCCTCATGGGCTAAAACATGAGCACAAAACAGGAGTAATTTTAAAAGTTTTAAAGGTAACACATGAGCAATTTACTTTGGAGTGGCGGTTAAATACCACATGTAGGTAGGTATGGTGCAAACATTGGGCATACTTTGGTTTTTGGGAGTTGGATGCACGAGTAGAGCTCATACTCAGTACAGGTGGAGGCTAGCAAAAGACTGGAAGCAACGAATCAAGAGAGTACAAGAGCCATAATCATGTATAGCGACATAAACATCACTAATCAAAGCATAAGTGGTACCACAAGTTCAAAAACTAAATGATCATAGAGGCTATAAGTGACTGGTTCATAGTCATAAACATGGTGTGAGCATGCGCCAAGTCAACCAAATAAAACAATCAAAGGAGAACATCACACATTTATGCTTCAATATGACAAGAACAACTCATGATTCTTTCAATGGCACATTAAACATTCTCAGCTATTTGAGGATAATCATGCTACTAAATAACCACAAGGCTTTAGAATTAAAATAACATCTAGCATGATATGAAAAAGTCTAGCCACAATCTATACAAGCTTCTACTTGCACCGTTATAAATTCTACCACAAGCAAAAATTTCTTTTCCCAACAAGCACCATACAAAACATGTTTTAACAAAAACTCTCTAAATGCTACATCAAGAAAATATGAGAGTACTCACATAAAACTACTAAAACTAACAGCTCTGAACAAGAGATGCAATGAAAACAAGAGCTAAATAGGAATTTTTGCAGTAACTAGAAGAAAAACTAAGAATGCTAGCATAGCAAGTATTCAAACAAAAAAGTGGAGCGTGTCTCTCTCCCAAACAAGGAATGCTAGGATCCAACTATATTATTGCAGCAAGGAAAACAAAATAAAACAAAGGAAAACAAAAGAAAAACAAACAGACACTCAAAGTAAACTTCATATGATGTGACGGAATAAAAATATAGTTTCACTATAAGTGACTTTATAGATTGTTGATGAAGAAGGGGATGCCTTGGGCATCCCCAAGCTTAGACGCTTGAGTCTTCTTAAAATATTCTTGGATGAACCACGGGGGCATCCCCAAGCTTTGACCTTGCACTCTTCTTGATGACATATATCACCCTCTTCTCTTGACCCTTAAAAACTTCCTTCACACCACACTCAAAGAGCAATTCGCATTAGAGGGTTAGCGCAACAATAAAAAAAATCCATGGGTTCTGTAAGGGCACAATTTCTATTGATACTTTTAAACATTAGCTACAGCCACTGATGTTTCATGAAGCAAAGAAATCCACTTGACATCGTAAAAGAACAAATGCAAGAAACATGGCAGAATCTGTCAAAACCAGAACAGTTTGTAAAGACGAATTTTTTCGGGGCACTCATGTTACTCAGATCGAAAAACTTGAAGAACTAAAAATTTGCGGAATTAGCCAAGGAATAAGCAAAAGAAATTTTTAGTACATTCTGATTTTTCTGTGAATTATACGATTTTTTACGGTGGACAGCGGAAATCTGTTTCCCGCGCAGAAATCCAAAAACCAAATCCAACTCTCGTCAGAAATTTTACTTAGCACAACTAAAAATAAAGATACAAAGGAGTTTCTACAGAAGTATACAACCCCTTGACTCAAAGAAAACATAGAAAAACAAAGAAAAAATAAAACCATGGGTTATCTCCAAAGAAGTGCTTTTCTTTAACGCCTTTTAGCTAGGCCCAGAAAAGTGGAATCAATTGGTTTAGAGTGAAGAAGATGCTCACATAAGAAATATGAATTAAGCAAAAGAGAGAATCAATAAGCAAGTGTATATATATATATATAATTAAGTCTAACCCACTTCCTATGCATAGGAATATTGTAAATAAATAAATTAGAGAAGCTCAATCTAGAAATCATGGGAAGGTAGAACAAGAGCAACTTCAAAACTTTCAACAAAAACAGAGGTGTTTTAGTAACATGAGAATTCTTACAACCATATTGTTCTCTCTCATAATAACTTTCAGTAGCATCATGAACAAACTCAACAACATAGTTATCACATAAAGCATGTTTGTCATGGTCTAAAAACACACAATTCATATCAAGCTCAAAAATAGTGCGATCAAAATTTAAAATGAGCTCCTCTTTTTTTTTTTCACTTTTAGCAATAGCAAAGCAAGATGATTGAACACTCATTAAATGTATATGACAGATTATAGAAATCCTATTTTCAGTAGCATGATAATTTATAACATCAAGTAACACAGGACCATCATCATGAGCATTATCATATAAATTTTCTAAACAACTTCCTCATTATCATGCATATCAATAGTTGGAATAAATAGAGGCTTATCATAGGATTTATCAAAGTAACATGGATTATCATAAATAACAGTAGCAATATCATTCTCACAAGTTTCATTAATAGTAGTATCAAGGTCACAAGTATAGGAAGTATCAGCTTCATCAAAAAGGGATATTTCAAAAGAATCAATAGGATCATAACTTTCATCAAATAATGTATGATTTAAAGAGTTACTCTCATTGGGAGGTAGACATGGGTAGCTCCATTCTTCCTCCTCTTGATCATCACTCTCCCCCTCTTTTTCATCCAATGAGCTTCCAGATTCAGCAGTTTCTTCTTCCATAGGTTCCTGCAAGGCATTAGTTACTTCCTTTGGTGGATAGCATTTATTAAGATATTCCATTATGTAGTAATTACAATACTTTTAATTATCAAAGAAATATTCTAGTATAGCATAAATCTCGTATTTATAAGGTGCATCATCAATACTTTCAAGTAAATAAGAAATTTCGAATGCACCCTTCCAAGCAATAAATTCTTCAATTTCTTCCACATCATATAATTCATAATTTCCCTTAACATAAGAAGATAGGATAACATCATAATTATACTCACATTGAAAAGGGAGGTGTTTATACCTCCTACAACAACAATATTTTCAAGACAATAAGTAACATTATAAGTAGAGCACAAGTTTCTAGCAATGACATGCAATTTATTAATTTGTTCCCATAAGTGTTTCTATTTTTGTGACAAGCGGTGTTCCTTATAATATTTTTGTTGATCTTCCGTGAACCCATCTTTCCAATAAGATCTAGTTTCAAAGACATCAAACATTGATAGCAAGCATGATAAAGCAAAAATAACAACTAGAATAAGAACTATTTTTTTTTTGTGTTTTTTGATAAAGAGAAGCAAAGAAGACAAAATAAAATAACTAGGCAAAACAAAAACAAAGTAAAGAGATTGGAAGTGAGAGACTCCCCTTGCAGAAATTCTCTTCCTCCCCGGCAACGGCGCGAGAAAATAGCTTGATGGTGCAGGTCTTGCACTCGTTGGGAAACCCCAAGAGGAAGGTATGATGAGCACAACAGCAGTTTTCCTTAGAAAGAAACCAAGGTTTAATCGGCCAGTAGGAGGAAGGAGTAACTTTGGAAGGTTGATGCAGCTGAGATGGCAGGACGCACTACCGGTTCAGCAGCAACGTGGAACCTACACAACACAAACAATTCACTTTGCCCCAACGAAGCAGTGAGGTTGTCAATCTCACCGATTTTGCTGAACACAAAGAGGTTAAACGTATGGTGTGGAAAATAGTAGGAAAACAATATGAAAGCAGTAGCAGCAGTATGAAAGAAGTGGAAAAAACAGTGGAAACAGTGTGTGTATTATCAGATGAGAAAATGGACCGGGGTCCAGAGTTCATTAGTGGTGTCTCTCCGTGAAAGATAAATAACATGTGCGGTGAACAAATTACAGCTGGGCAATTGACAGAAATGAAGGCTGCACTATAGTGCATATGCAAGACATAAAGATTACTATGTGATTCATGCGGACATTACAACAAAATACGTAGACCGTCATCCAGCTGCATCTATGTCTAATAATCCACCCTCCGAATATCATCCGGAAAAACGTTGGGGATTAAGTTGCAAGCAACAGATTATCGCAGTAAGCAAAGTGTGTAATGTAAACATTGTAAACTAGGTAAATACCGTTGTTTTCTCCCTAATGGAAACAACACATCCTCCATACGTCACGTTTCTGCCACTCGAGCACAAATTGAAAGGAAGCATGAACCCACTATCGAGCATAAATACTCCCTCTTGGAGTTACTAGTATCTACTTGGCCAGAGAATCTCCTAATAACAGAGAGCATGCAAGATCATAAATAGCATATGCATGAAGATAACATGATAGATTGATAATCAGAAGTCATATCATTCAACATTCATCAGATCCCAGCAAACACAACATGTAGCATTACATAAAGATGATCTCGATCATGTGAGGCAGCTCACGAGATCTAAACATGTGGTACAAATTGGAGAGAACAACCATCTAGCTACTTCTATGGACCCATAGTCCAAGGATGAACTACTCATGCATCACTTCGGAGGAGGGCATGGTGGTGTAGACCCCTCCGGTGATGAATTCCCCTCCTGGCGGGATGTCGGGGAAAGCTCGAGAACCCTCCCGATCTCAGGATGAAGATGACGGCGGCCTCGGGTGTTTCTCAGGACAAACTGGTATATCTTTAGGGTTAATATGTGGGGGGTATAAATAGGCGAAAGGGCAAAGGTGGTGGAGGCCTGGGGGCCCCACACCACCCCATGGCGCGGCCAGGGGGCGCGCCGCCCTATGGTGTGGGGCCCCTGTGGCCCCCTCCGGGTCTCTTCGGGACTCCGTGGAACCTTCAGGAATTCTAGGACCTCCGGACTTCGAATTTTCCAATTCCGAGAATATTTCTAGAACAATTTTTCTGAAACTAAAAACAACAGAAAACAGGGAATTGGCTGTGTGGTATCTTGTCAATAGGTTAGTCCAGAAAATCGATAAAAATAACTAAAGTGTATAGAAAACATGTAGGAAACAACATGAAAACAACATGGAACATCAGAAATTAAGGATACGTTTATGACATATCAGATTCCACTAGAGGAATAACACCACAGCTTAAATATCAAACCATTGAACATTTCTGAATTTAACATGTCTACTAACAACGAGACTTCTCCCATGTTCTTAAGAACTAAACGAACTATTCACAAGACATCATTTGGATCATACTCATAAGGGATGTATGAATGAATATCAATTTGGTCATAAAAAGAATTCATCGATAAAAATAAATAGCATCAACTACAATTAAGAAATCAACACCAGGAGAGAGATCCCAATGAATAACACAAGTTACAACCCTATATGCTACATCGATATGAGATGTGATGAAGGGGATGATAGTTCTGGAGGTGGAGATGATGTTGATGATGATCTCGATGATTCCCGACATGATGATGGTGACGGTTTCCCCTTAAGGGAGGGAATTTCCCTTGTAGAATTATGCTTGCCATAGAGATCTCTTCTCTTTGTCTGGAGGTGGTGATGACCCACAAGTGTAGGGGGTCACAAAAGTCTTAGAGGGTAAGTGTAAACCAATTTATTGGTTCAACACAAGGGGAGTGATGAGGATGTGATCACACGCTTGTTGGGAGACCCCAAGCGGAAGGTATGATGTAGTCTAGAGTATGTTTCCCCTAGTAAGGAACTAGGGTTATCGAACCAGTAAGACTTCATAGTCCTGAAGAAGGTTGCTTTTTCAATGGCGCCAGAAAAGTACTGTTGACGAAGCGTGGAACCTGCACACAAGGACAAACTCTATCTTGCCCCAACTCTCCGGAAGGTTCTCAATCTTCTGGTCTTGCTGAAAACAGAAGAATTAAACGTATATAGTCTTGTAGAGTGATAAAAGTAAGAACGGGACAGAAAGGAAACAATTATGAAAGTGCTTAAAAGGTTTCGAATATAAGGAAAATAGGACCGGGGCCATAGGTTCACTAGTGGTGTCTCTCCAAGGAAAACAAAGATGCTGGGTGAACAAAATACAACTGGACAATTGACAAATAATGAACGTATAACAATACTATTATGACGAGATAAAGTTCACTGGTTCTAACATTGTAGGAATTACGTCAAGGCATATGGAACACTATCCATCATGCATCCATATCTAAAAGTGCACCTAAAAAAAGCTATCCAGCAAACCCTTGGTATTAAGTTGCAGCAACAAAATAATTACTATGTGTGCAACAAACAAATGCATTAAGAACAATACAGTAATGTAAGCAGTGGTTCTCATCTCTAGACAAGGGCACCGCTGTTTTCTCGCTAGTGGCAACATATAAGGTGACTCGAGTACAGTCAACAAGGAGGCATGAACCCACTATCTAGCATATAAGGTGAAAACAACTATGTGGCCAAGGTAATCATAAAACCGGAGAGCATTGCAAGGCACGATTAAAACTCTCTACGAATGTAAGTGAAGCATCTCAGATTGAAATCAACAAAATAATCATAATCTCATGATTCATCAGATCCCAGCAAACACAACATGCACAACTACATAATGGTGGTCTGGATCATGTTTGGCAGCTCACGAGACTCTAAACACGGAGGAATAACAGAGAGAACAACCGTCTAGATACTGCTATAAATCCGTAGTCCAGAGACGAACTACTCACGCATTTGTCTAGAGGCGATCATGGTGACGTAGAGGCCTCAGGTGACGACCCTCCTCTCCGGCAGGGTGCCGGAGCAGGACACCAGAAGCCCTACATTGGACTTTCAAGGTGACTATGCCTCTCTATGTGTTTCGTGGAAAATAACTCTGTCCCCGTGATTTTTAGGGTTAGGGGCATTTGATAAGCAAAGGGGGGACGTGAGGCGGTGGCCAGGGTTTGATGACCCACAAGTATAGGGGATCGCAACAGTCTTCGAGGGAAGAAAAACCAAATATATTGATTCGACACAAGGGGAGCCAAAGAATATTTATAAGCCTTAACACCTGAGTTGTCAATTCAGCTGCACTTGAAAGTAGACTTGCTCGAAACAATTTATCAGTGGTAACAGTTTTATAGCAGCAGCAGTAGTAAAATAATAATAGAAGTAAAATAGTAAGAGCAGTAGCAATCGCAGGAAACAACATGATGAGAGTACCGTAGGCATAGAGGGAATAGATGTATGGGCGTTGCATGGATAACATAGGTCATGTAATAATCTAAACATGGGCATTGCAGATAATAATAATAAAGCATCCAACTTCTAGGCAAACCATAGGCATGTGTTCCAATATAGTCATACGTGCTCGCAATGAGAAACTTGCACAACATCTTTTGTTCTACCAGCCTGTGGCAGCGGGGCCTCTAGGGAAACTACTGGTAATTAAGGTGCTCCTTTTAATAAAGCACCGGAGCAAAGCATTAACACTCCATGAACACACGTGATCCTCACATCACAGCCACCCCCTCTGATTGTCCCAATTTCTTCAACTTTGGGGCCTTGGGTTCCGGACAATGACATGTGTAAACAATTTGCAGATATGATCAAGAAACATAATTATACTCATGAAACAATAACATGTTCAGATCTGAGATCATGGCACTTGGGCCCTAGTGACAAGCATTAAGCATAACAAGTTGCAACAATGGTAGAAAACACTAACAATGCATACTCGGCACTATGCCCTAACAATCTGGCATTATTACATGATCGATCTCATCCAATCCCTTCCATCCCTCTCATCCTACATCGGTGTTTACTCACACATGGACGGGGGAATCATGGATGGTTGATGGCGAAGAGGTGGCGGTGTCGATGCCGATGATATCCTTCGAATCCCCGTCTTGGCAGGGTGCCAGAACAGGTTCTTCTAATCCCCAAATTTAGTTTCGAGGTGACGGTGGCGCTGTGTTGTGTTTCTGTGGAATATGACAAACCCCCTCGCGTTTTAGGTTTACGGGACATATGTGGTCGAAAGGGGAGCCCGAGGGGGTGCAGGTGGCCCCCACACCACCTAGTGGCTTGGCCTAGGAGGGCGCCCAGGGGTGGTCTGGGACCCTCCTGGCCCCCCTCCAGGTTTCCTTCTAGCTCCGGGGGTCTTCTGATGATATAAGCTCATTCTAGGCAATTTCTCGAAAGTTGATTTTTCTGCACAAAAACGAGACACCAAGGCAATTCTGCTGAAAACAACGTTAGTCCATGTTAGTGGTATCCAAAACTCACAAGTTTAGAGGAAAACAATAAGAAAAATATTCGGAAAAGGAGATACGTTTTGGACGTATCAACTCCCCCCAAGCTTAGCTTATTGCTTGTCCTCAAGCAATTAAGTGACAACTGAGTGCGATAAAAGACTTTTATGAACACATTTGTTTCATATGATGTAAAAATAGTCAATGTATGATCAAGTGCTGAGGCAATTCATAATAAGATGTATGCAAGATAAAAGTCACCTAGCCATTATGCAAACCATGAAGAGATGCCAACTAACTAATAATAAGCAACATGAAGTAAATCAATCTGCAAGATTGCAATGATCATAACAGGGTATGATAAAGTGTACTCGCTTGCCCTTAATAATGGAGCAAAACATAAATGCTAGGGCACCTCTGAAGTTCAAATGAAGACTAGAAATAAAGATATCAAAGATACAAGCATCAAAGTTATACCATAATCAACCGTGTTTTGGGACAAGCACGTTACACTAAGAATGATAGCCATGTTCTCAAGAAGGTGCATAAAGCGAGAAGGTGAAGAATCAACATAAAAATAAAAGAAAGGCCCTTCGCAGAGGGAAGCATGGATTAACTCATGTGCTAGACATTTTTATTTTATTAAACAGAGGTATTGAAAACATTTTTAAGAGAGGTGTATGCCTATGTCAACGAATGGTAAACAAACAATACAGTACGTCACAAGCCAAGTAGACTTCACAAGACCGTCTCCCATAGAAGGACACATATGGGTAGAAGGTCATCCATCTTTCTCTTTTGTTTACACAATAATGCTTTGACTGATAAATTAGGGGCAAAAATAGTTAAGAGAATTTTTGTTGTATTACTTTAGGGCTGCGCATCCCGCTGCCGGCTCTTCTATCATTTGGATAAGCAGATGAAGCCACTAGTCCTGGATGTGAAATCCAATCAGCAAGTGAGATAAAGATTCTCTATTTACGTCCTCATGAGCTAAAAGATGGGCACAAAACTGGAATAATTTTTCGAAGGTTTTAAAGGTAGCACACTAGAAATTTACTTGGAGTGGCGGTTAAATACCACATATATAGGTAGGTATGGTGGACACATTTGGCAAACTTTGGTTTTTGGGAGTTGGATGCACGAGTAGAGCTCATACTCAGTACATGTGAAGGCTAGCAATAGACAGGGAGCGACAATCAAAAGAGCAACAACTGTCATAATCATGCTTGCGGCAAAACAAAATTAACAAGGGCATAAAAATGATACAAATACTCTGAGGCAAAATAAATCATTGAGGCTTAATTAACTTTTTGTTTTCAGTCATGGCATGTGTGAGCATGTGCCAAGTCGATTAAAATGAAACAATCAGAGGGAGATACCACAATGTCATACCGCACTACAAGAAATGTGTTGATACATGAAGTTCTCGCAGTAACGATGGATGAAATTGTCATAAAGTTACAACAATTTCACACAAGATCGTCATAAGTCAATTGAGGGGATCAAAACTGTCGGGGGGTTACCCCCGAGTAGGGTAAAGGCAAGTGGTAAAAGCAACTGTCAGAAGAGAGGTTTGGTCGAGTAGCCGCCTACCCGGTACTTGCTACCCGGTCGACTACTACTCGGTCTCACCTCAAGATGACCAGAAGGAAGAATCAACCAAGTTCTGTCCTTTCGAGTAGAAGAGCTGGCCCGAGTAAAATTGGCGGGAACCTACTCGGGCCAGAAAGTCAAAGGAGCCGTTCTGACACAGGATCCCGCGTATCCTGGGTCCGTACTTGGCAGTATTCGAACTACTGTTCGTCTGGGACCGGCCTGCCTGACAGTGACAGCATGGAAGCAGGCCGTCGCAGGATAAGGGGGCCCTACTCTGTGTTTGGCACAGTGATACCAGTCTGTCCCCTTGTTTTGCCCAACGACTTTCCAGATGCAGCCAAGGTTAGGAAACAAAGCTGTCAGCGGGAACCCGGAAGAAGGACGATGTGCACACTATGTCGACACTTGTCCATGTTTGGACGTATCCGGCTGGGCACCAGGTATATAAGGTGCCCCGCCGCCTCCTGCATGAGGATCGAACACTTGGTGACCTAATTCTTGACCTAGTTCATCAAATAGAGAGGAGAGTGGCTACTCGGTAGCAAGAACATTGTACTGTGGCTACTCGGTGAGACACCAGAATACATAAAGAAAGGCAGGAGTAGGGGTTTTACCTCCTCACGAGGGCCCTGAACCTGGGTAGATCGTGTTGTTTGCAGTGTTTAGTTTGTACCTCACGCGGCTACTCGTCGCGTGATCCCTCCCCGAGCACCTCCAGCGTCCTTCGTTCCCACATCTTTAGCCATCCCATGGCATCTGCCGTGACACCACCACGACAGTTGGCGCCCACCGTGGGGCAACCAGCGGCTTTGGTTGGAGTTTCTGTTCGGACGGGATCTTCTTCAGCGGAGCGCGTGGTCTGTGGCCTTGTCCACAGATTCGGCTCCTTCGACTTCGTCACCGACAACGCCGGCGATTTCGGCGGCAGGGCCATGCCGGAGGGCGGCTCGGTGATCTCCTTCGGCTCTCACCTCGTCTACGTCGCCACCGTCGCCAACCGCGAGTACCCCGAGCTGGTGCATGACGCGGAGGATCCTCCCGCGGTGATCGCTGCTCGAGGAAGGCCCGTGCCGTTCTGCGAACTGCGCTGAGGTGATGGTGACGGGCTTGGCGGCAAACGCTGGCGCGGCCGCTACTGGCGTTGCGGCCGTCGTCGAGGATCTTGCTGCACCGGCTGCTGGTGGCAGGACTCACCGGCCCTACGAGAAGGAGTGCAACTTGCCGCCTTCCACTTCTACGACTGTTCCCGCATCGGCTGTTCGACCTGGCATGCCGACTCCCACCGACATAGAGCTTCTAGCCATGAGGGAGCAGCTCGAGCGGCAACGCCTGGAGCTGCTTGCCGAGCAGGCGGAGTTGGACAAGGTGAGGTTGGAGTTGAGTCTAGATCAGCTCGAGTACAACAAGGCTCACGGCTTCACGCCAGTCGCTAGGAGGGCTAGCAGAGTAGGTGCCACTCGGCGCAACCTTGGTGCCGAGATGGCGACAGTTGTAGAGGTTCCTGCTCAGTCCGCCACCGCAAACACCTCCACTCGGCCCAGATATAGCACACCCGCCAAGACACTTAGAGCTGCGGAGGCTGTAGCAGCCGAGTTGCCTCGTCTTGATGGCGATGCGCGTGTTAGGCAGCAAGAAAGACTCAACGAGTTGGTGTTGGAGGCTGCTAGGCAGAACGAGGAGTTCCGAAAAGCCAACCCTGGTGCCGGAGCTTCTCAGGTGGTGCACTCGCACGCGGCTAGATCTAACAATCAGGCCTCGTCCCCGCATCCCAGCCGCGAGAAGAGCCGCAGCGGGCGTTCGGGCAGAGATAGGCAAATGCAGGTGTATGACCCGGCTGCTGCCGCGAGACAGCTTGCTGTGCCGCAGCAGCCCGGGCAGGAACACAACGCTGCAAGAGCAGGCTCTCAAGCCCATCAAGCTCAAAGCCAGGCCCGAGATGAAGCGCGTCCAGGTCCTTCTCGGCGTCCCGCTGCTCCGCCTACTCGGCAGAGGCAGCAGCCGCGCGCAGTGGCACCAGTCGCCAACCCGGTGGAGCAGCCTGCAGCTGTGCAGGTGGACAGGTATGATGATGGCTACTCGGCTATGGAGATGGCTGGCTATGATGTCCATGATCGTGTCGGCGAGCGCATGCTGGCGCCTGGAGATGCGAGGCATCAGTTGGACCGGATCAGCTTGTCGGCGCGGCTGGAGAACACGGGTCCTCCTGGCCCCGAGTGCTTTGGCCCGCGCATCATGAACGAGCCGTCCGTGAAGAACTTCCAGCTCGCAAGGGGCACCAAGAGCTACAATGGCAGCACCAAGCCCGAAGATTGGCTCAATGACTATGTCACCGCGGTCCATATCGCGAACGGCAACAGAAGATGGGCGGTGCGCTATGTTCCGCAGATGCTAGAGGGTCCAGCTCGCACTTGGCTCAACAACTTGCCCAAAAACAGCATCAATTGCTGGCTGGACTTCTCGGACGCCTTCATCAGCAACTTCACGAGCACATACAAGAGGCCGAATAGGCCACAGCAGCTATCCGCTTGCAGGCAGCGAGAAGACGAGACAGACCGTGAGTATCTTACTCGGTGGAGTACATTGAGGAACACCTGTGAAGGTGTGAATGAAGCGCAGGCCATCACTTGGTTTGCGCAGGGATGCAGGCATGGCAGCATGCTGTGGCAGAGATTGCAGAGGGAGATGCCGAATACTCTGGCCGAGACCATCAAGATTGCGGATCAGTACGCACTTGGTGATCCTACTCAGCCACTGATGGACTCCTCTGAGCCGAGAAGAAACTTCAGCAACAGCAAGCGCAACGAGTTCTGCAACAAGCGCCGAGTAGATACTCGGTATGATCCTGAAGAGGTGAATGCAGTGACTGTTGGAGCTGGTGGCAGCCAGAGGCAGAAACCTGCTGGAGCCTACGGGCAGAACCAGAACCAGGGCCAAGGCAACAAGAAGCCATTTCGCACCTCTCAGTCGGGTAGCGGGAACTCCGAGCAGCCGAAGAAGTTTGTCTTTGATGACATGAAGGATGGCCCATGCAGTTTTCACACTCATCACCCCTCGAGGCCCGCTAACCACACTACTCGGCAGTGCGAGTGGTGGGATGTGATCAAGAGTGATGGCTTGCCTCCTCCTCCTCCTCTGCCAGCGGCCAATGCCAATGTGCATCCTACTCGCGCACCCGCAGCTCGGCCGCCAGTGTACCCGAGAAGAGAGAATGTGAACCAGGTGGCTTTAGGAGCCAACCGCAACTTCAACAATGAGAGCTACCGCAACAACAACAACAACTACAACCGCAACAACAACAACAGAGGCAACAACAACTACCAGGGCAACAACAACAACAACGGCAACAATGGGGGCAGAGGCTCCAATCAGTACCAAGAGCACCACGAGAGCTACATGATCTTCACTTCTGAGCCAGTCGACAAGCAATCACAGCACAGGCGGGCCATGGAGGTCAATGCAGTGATTCCTGCTGTCCCTCACTACATGTATTGGTGTGACCAGGAGATCAGGTGGTCCCGAGCAGATCATCCCAAGGTAATGCCCAATCCGGGTAGCTACGCCTTGGTGCTGGATCCTACCTTCCTGGGCCCCGAGAAGAATGTGAGGTTCAGCAAGGTGCTGATCGACAACGGCAGCAGCATCAACATCGTGTACAAAGACACGCTCGAGAAGCTTGGCCTGGCCGAGAACATGATGCTGCCCAGCAAGACCACCTTCCATGGTATTGTGCCCGGGATCTCGTGCAACCCGATTGGCCGAGTGTGTATAGATGTGCTATTCGGCACCAGGGATAACTGCCGCACAGAGCGTCTGCAGTTCGAGGTGGTTGATCATCAGAGTCCTTACCATGCTCTACTCGGCAGGCCTGCTCTGAGCAAGTTCATGGCCTCTACCCATGTTGCATATCTGAAGATGAAAATCCCTGGTCCCAATGGCATAATTACTGTCTCTGGTGATTACAAGAAGTCCATGGAGTGTGCCTCTGCTAGTTCCCAGTTGGCGGAGTCAATGGTGATAGCTGCCGAGAAGAAGAAGATGTATGAGGTGGTAGCTATGGCGCAATCCGCGCAAGCTGGCGCGCAAGGTGTGCCGAGTACCCAGCACGGGACCGCATTCCAGGCATCTCAGGAGACCAAGAAGGTCCAGGTCGACCCCGAGTTCCCCGACCGCGTAGCCATCATTGGCTCCGGGTTGGCGGAGAAATAGGAAAGCGAGCTCATCCACTTCCTCCGTGAGAATCGGGATGTATTCGCCTGGTCCAATGAAGATCTACCAGGAGTCCCGAGGGAGTTGGTTGAGCACTCATTACATGTGCGTCCTGACGCCAAACCAGTGAAGCAGGCTATGCGCCGCTTCGGAGATGAGAGAAGGAAGGCCATTGGTGACCAGATCACCAAGTTACTGATAAGCAATTTCATCATGGAGGTGCTGCATCCGGATTGGCTAGCCAACCCGGTCATGGTCAAGAAGAAGAAGGAGGATCCCAAGGCTGCCACTGCATGGCGCATGTGTGTCGACTACACCGACTTGAACAAGGCATGCCCCAAGGATCCCTTCCCGCTACCTCGCATCGATCAGGTGATCGATTCCACTGCTGGTTGTGAACTGCTGTCTTTCATAGATGCCTACTCTGGTTTCCACCAGATTGCACTCAATCCTGCTGATCAAATAAAGACTGCTTTCATTACCCCGTACGGGGCTTATTGCTATCGTGTCATGTGTTTTGGCTTGAGGAATGCGGGTGCAACCTATCAGAGATGCATGCAGAAATGCTTGCACGACCAGCTCGGCAAGAATGTGCAGGTGTACGTAGATGACATTGTCATCAAAACGAATAAAACACATACTCTGCTTGCCGACCTGGAGGAAACCTTTGCTAACCTACGCGAGTACAAAATGAAGCTGAATCCGAGTAAATGCACCTTTGGTGTCCCGGCTGGCAAGCTACTCGGCTTCCTGGTGTCTAGTCGGGGCATTGAGGCCAATCCTTCAAAGATAAAAGCTATTGAGAGCATGTCTTTGCTGAGATCCTTGAAGGA
Organism: Alopecurus myosuroides; assembly: GCA_028641055.1. Lineage (NCBI taxonomy): Eukaryota > Viridiplantae > Streptophyta > Magnoliopsida > Poales > Poaceae > Alopecurus > Alopecurus myosuroides. Next base: position 176,334,657 of record CM054057.1, read on the forward strand.
TGTGCAGAAATTCACTGGTTGCTTGGCATCCCTGAGCCGTTTTCTGGGCCGAATGGGCGAGAAGGCCCTGCCTCTGTACCAATTGATGAAGAAAAGTGACAAGTTTGTCTGGACTCCGCAAGCGGATGTGGCATTCAATGAGCTGAAAGCAATGCTGGCTAGCGCTCCCATCTTGGCTAGTCCGCTACCCAAGGAGCCAATGCTGCTGTACATTGCTACGACTAACCGAGTAGTCAGTGTGGTGATTGTGGTGGAACGAGAAGAAGAAGGCAAGAGCGTGCAGCGCCCAGTATACTATCTCAGTGAAGTGCTGTCCAGCTCCAAGCAAAATTACCCGCACTACCAGAAGATGACCTACGGCGTGTACCTGGGCGCCAAGAAGCTAAAGCATTATTTCCAGGAGCATCCTATCACGGTTGTGAGCTCTGCTCCCATCTCAGACATCATGGGCAACAAGGAGGCGAGTGGCAGAGTAGCCAAGTGGGCAATTGAGCTGGCCGCGTATGCACCCGCGTATGCGAGAAGAGAAGCCATCAAGTCTCAGATTCTGGTGGAATTCCTGGTAGACTGGGCCGAGGTGCAGTATGAGCCTCCTGCTCCAGTTTCTAACTACTGGAAGATGCACTTTGATGGCTCAAAGGTGAAGGAAGGCCTTGGTGCTGGCGTGGTGCTCACGTCACCCAAGCGAGATCAACTCAAGTATGTGCTACAGATTCACTTCAAGGCATCCAACAATGTAGCAGAATACGAGGCAGTGGAGCATGGCTTACGAGTAGCCAAGGAGGTTGGCGTGCAGCGCATTATATGCTATGGTGATTCAGATCTGGTGGTGCAGCAAGTCTCGGGCACTTGGGATGCTCTAGATGCCAACATGGCATCATATCGCTTCCTGGTGCAGTCTATGACTGGGTTCTTCGAAGGCTGTGAGTTCCAACACATTCACCGAGCAGAGAACGAAGTAGCAGATGAGTTATCCAAGTTGGGATCCTCTCGGCAATCCATCCCGGCGGGAGTCGCCTTGGAACACTTGAGGAAGCCATCCATCAAGCCTTCTCCCAACTCGGAGTCCATATTTGTTCCTTCTCTGCCAAGTGAGGAATCTGATCCCATGGAGATTGACTGGGAGAGTGCTACAGGAAACCCGGGGACTGCCGTCCTCTACTCGGGGACTGCCATTCCTTACTCGGGGACTGCCATTCCTTACCCGGGGACTGCCACTCCTTACTCGGGGACTGCCACTCCTTACTCGGGGACTGCCACTCCTTACGCGGGGACTGCCACTCCTTACTCGGGGACTGCCACTCCTTACTCGGGGACTGCCACTCCTTACTCGGGGACTGCTGTCCTTAACCCGGGGACTGTCGCATTCATTGAGGAAGTCCTTGCTAATCGGTCTGGGCTTCAGAGAAGTGCTCCCATCCCTAAAGAGCAACCAGAGGTACCCGTCCCAATGGAAGTGGACGAACCAGTGTTTCCCACACGGGAGACACCGAGTTGGGCTATGCCCATATTATCCTTTCTGAGGGACGGTACTCTGCCAGAAGATGAGGTGACTGCAAGACAGATTCAGAGAAGATCCAAGGGCTACACTATAGTCCGAGATGTGCTGCACAAGAGAAGTGCCACTGGCGTGCTGCAACGTTGTGTGGACCCAGCAGAAGGAGAAGAGATCCTGGTAGAGATACACCAAGGAGAATGCGGGCACCATGCCTCTTCTCGGGCATTGGTCCAGAAAGCTTTTCGGCATGGCTTCTACTGGCTCACAGCTCTGCAGCAAGCTGAAGATATCGTGAGGAAGTGCAATGGCTGCCAGATGTTCGCGAGTAAGATTCACATGCCTGCTTCCGAGCTGAAAACAATTCCTATCACCTGGCCATTTGCTGTTTGGTGTTTGGACATGGTTGGGCCTTTCCAGCCGGCTAGAGGCAACATGACTCACATCTTGGTCATGGTGGACAAGTTCACCAAGTGGATTGAAGTGAAACCTATTCGGAGTTGTGATGGGGCCACAGCTGTGAAATTCGTGAAGGATGTGATCCTGAGGTATGGCTACCCGCACAGCATCATCACCGACAACGGCACAAATTTTGCTGAGGGGGCAATGGTGCGGTTCTGCAGAGATAAGCATATCCGACTAGACGTTGCGTCAGTCGCGCATCCCGCTTCCAATGGGCAAGTTGAGAGAGCAAATGGCATGGTACTGGCAGGCATAAAGCCAAGGCTGATGGAGCCACTGCTGAAAACACCTGGGTGTTGGTTAGACGAGTTGCCAGCGGTGTTGTGGAGTCTAAGGACTACCCCTAACCGGTCAACCGGCTACACGCCATTCTTCTTGGTATACGGGGCTGAGGCCGTGTTGCCAATAGACCTAGAGCATGACTCCCCCCGAGTAACACTCTACACTGAGGTGGAGGCGAGAGAAGCTCGAGAAGACGACGTTGACCTGCTTGAAGAAGCAAGAGAGCTGACTCTGTCACGTTCGGCTATCTACCAGCAAAACCTGCGGCGTTATCATAGCCGAAAAGTGAACCCAAGGGTTTTTCGAGAAGGAGACATGGTCCTTAGGCTTGTGCAGCGCACAGCCGGGATGCACAAGTTGTCTCCTCCATGGGAAGGGCCTTTCATTGTGAGCAAAGCGCTGCACAACGATGCTTACTATCTTGTAGATGTGCGCCCACCACAGGCGAACAGGGCAGATAAATCCGGAGAGGAAACCAAGCGCCCTTGGAATGTAGCTCTACTCCGTTTTCATTCGTGAGCAAAGATGTGTATGTACCCTCTTATCCGAGTTGAAATTCTACTCTGCAATCTGAAATTGATCTCGGGGACTGCCCTCGTCCAAAAATTGCTCTAAGTGTTTTTACTCGGCTTTACCTTTTGCCTATTCGGTTGCTCTACTTCAAAATTCAAAGGTACATTGAGTACTGTGTTTAAACCTATATGCCAACTCTTCGACTTTGCTGCTGTCCGAAACCCGGCTTCATGGCAAGCAAGAGAACAAGCAAAAGGTCCATGAGCACAAGAAAAATTACTGAGGAAAAGAAGAGTGCAGGAACCGAGTAGGGTGCTTTTATTACTGTTCTGTGACTTGTCTTTTCGGCTAAGTGGTGGGCTGCGTCACTATGATTGTTTCTAAGCGGCTAAGTATTTGCAGCTCTACTCTTTAACTCTTGTGACTCGAATACCAAAAAAGCAACAAGTTGCGGGTAGAGCTGAGACGAAAAGGGAGAGTGAATAAGAAATGCAACTCGGGGACTCGCATGATAACGCAACTCGGCATCCAGCCCAGGTTGAGCAAATTGATTAAGTTGAAAATAACAAAGTGGGAATAAAAGTGAGTAGCAACGGAATAAAATAGTCTGATACATTTGTTCCCGGCATCCCGGGGATCTGATAAGTGTTTGAGTAAAAAGTTTGCAGGATAAAATCAAATTCAGGTCGACGGGCTGTTCTCGGTGCTCGCCTTGGTTGCTTCGTCTTCCTAAGTGGCCATGGTGGCGTCCGCCTCTGCGCTGGCATCAACAGTCCTCGCTTGCTCGGCGTCAGGCTCGGTGGTGACCTGCTCGGAAGTTGCAGTGGCCACCGAGATGGGCGTTGTCGCGGAGGCGGAGCCGGTCTCGGGGGCGCGGAGGTTGACAGTGTCGTCAAGGGCGGCCCCTGACGAGGTGCCGAACTCGAGGGCGGCTGTGTCGATCTCCTCGGCCTCTTCATCGCTACTCGCGACGACCGCGGCCTTTCCTTTGCCCCTGGGTGAATCGAAGAAGCCCAACTCGGGATCTGATTCTTCATCCTCCTCCTCGTCCTCCTCCACCTCGGTGTCGGGTTCAGTGAGGCCATCGATGAAGGTTGCCGTGTCAGCGCACTCCGCAACCTCATGCGCAATCAGCTTGCGCATGGTCACGCAGCTGGGATCCATCTCCCACTTGGAATTGGCGCGCTTCCCGCGGATAACCTGCATGTTCAAATTCTCATACCAGGAGGCGACGCAGAGCAGCATCAGATCAGCACCCGCCCGAGCTCCCGAGGCGCGCCACTTCTTCAATTCGGCCTTCACGTTGCGCAGCTTCAGAGCAAGGCCACAAATAGTTGTTGGCGCAGGGTCCTCAGGCCAGAAGAGCTTGTGGAGCTGGAAGGCGGTGCGCACCAGGTCAGTGCCCACGCCGGCTAGGCGTTCGAACTGCCCTCGCATCACCAGCAGGCTATCTTCGATATCAGCTCTGGTGTCCGCGGCCTCGCCCTTCTCAATACGAGCTGCTTGGGCCTTGGCCAAAGCAGGCGCGCAAGAGGACACGATGTCAGGGAAGATCTCTGCAAGAAGCAAATGAGAAATTCAGTAACATGATCAGAGAAGAGGCAGGAACGAGAAGAAGAGATGCAGAAAGGAGAAAACTTACGATTCAACTCGTGGCGCAACACCTGAAGCTGGCTCTTCCATGTTTCTTCATTGGACACGTGCTTCTCCTCGAGCAAGCGGAGCCCCTCAAGCTGAGTAAAGAGCCCAGCATTGGCTTTTTTCAACACCTCGCACTCCTGCTCGAGGGCTTTCACCTTGGCATTGGCTGTTGTCTCGGCCTTTGCCTTCTCGGCGATGATTCTGTCCCTCTCGGCACCAAGGTTGACAGCATCCTGGAGTGCCTTCTGCAGCTGGAGTTGCAGTTTCTCCATCTCGGTAGTGTGCGCACTCTGCAGAGCTGCAGATTGGCTTACTAATCGCACCTCCACCTCAGCAGGTTTAAGGCAATCCTGATGCTCTACAACAAACTTCTTATGATCTTCTGAAAAGAGCACAGCACGGTTAGCAGAGAAGCAAAGGAAACAGACACAAGGGCGAACCGAGTAGACAGTGGTTTACCTTCAAGCTTCTTGATGGTGGCCTCGCCATTCTCGACAAAGGCACGGCAGTTCGAGTGCTCGTCAACCAGGGCTTTCAGTTTCCCTGCGAAGTAGAAAGGGTTAACGCAAAAAAGCAGAAGCGGGCGTAAACAAAAAACGCAAGAACCGCGTAGCTAGAAGCGTACCTTCCACCTCAGACAGCCTCATGGTGCTGTTCATTACTTCCTTGTCGGCTTCCTCGGCACTCACTTTCTCTTTCTCCAAGGCAGCAATGCGCCTCTTGGCAATGGCATGATTCCAGAGAAGTTGACGGTGCAAGTTAGTCCGCTTCAGTACGCTATTCTGAGAAGCAAAAGAAACAAGAGTCAAGCAAAGTATTTGAGATTCAACCCGAGAAGGCGGCTACTCGGGAGAGTGTCCGCCTACTCGGCCAGAATCTCGGGGACTGGGTGATGGATAAGGAAAAAAGGAAGAGTAGAAAAGAAGTGAAGATGCAACTCGGAAAAGATAAGTTAAGGCTTACCGCGTAAGACTGCTCGAGATCTTCTGCGTTCTTGCGGTGCACGAACATCTTGGCAGCCAGAGTAGCAGAGGTGGTCGAGACGGTCATGGGTTTGCAACCCAAGTCCACCTTGTTCCAATCCTGACGCATGTGGTCGATGTCGCCCAAATCGATGCCGTTCCAGTTGGGGTTGCCGAGAACCTTGCTGTCCCACTTGGCGTCGATGAAGCCAATCGGGTCGAGTACTTGCTCGAGGCTCTGGGACGTTATCGCCTAGTCTTGAGCTCCCCGAGAAGCAATGGAGACGGATCTGTCCTGGTTTGGGGCTGGGGGCCTGGAGTCCACCGCCACGGCTTTCCTTCCCTTCTGAATAGCAAGAGTCCGGTCTGTGGGGGAGAAGCCGACCTGGTGCTGTTGGCTGACCTTCACCATGTAATCCGGGTAGAGGGGCTGATCAGCTATGGTAGCGGCGGCAGGAACCGCACTGGGATTGCGGATAACCAACTGCCTGGACTGGCCAGCTGATGTCGGCGGCGGCTTGTCGGCAGCTTTCTTCTTTGCTTTCTCCTTCTGAGCAGTTGGCTTCTCGGAGATTGGCTTCTCGGGTTTCTTCTTCTCGGTCTTTTTCTTCTCAGCCTTCTCCTTCTCAGCTCTCTCTTTCTCGGCTGCCTCCTTCTCGGCAGCGTCTTGCGCACTCTTCCTGGTAACCGGCTTGGCTGAAGGGCCGGTTGCAGCTGTGGGTTGTGGCACCAGGGAGGAGTCTGGCTGGGCGCCACCTTGGTCAGTTGGTGGCGTCAGGGACGCGCTGTCTGATGCGCCATCTGGCTGGGCGCTACTCTGCGCGGCGTCTGGTTGCACGTCGCTCAGAGGGTAACGCCCAGTCGCGTCCTCTACCCGCTGCTCAGCAGCAGGATCAGGCTGGGAGATATCCATTGCCTCCACCCGCGCCTGGGACGCAGGATCTTCTTGCGCAGCACCCCCTGTGGCTGGCTGCTCCTGTTTTGCTCCTGGCCGCTCGACGGCGGCGTCATGGTGCATCTCTGTATCTTCATCTCGGTTCCCCTCGGCGGTGTCGGCCGGAGGGGAAGGTGGCTTCTCCTGATGAGCTGCATCCTGCGGCTCTGGCTCGGCGTTCTGGGCATCAGTGCCCTCTATTGATGCATTGGCGGCATTGTTCTCGTCGCCATCGAGATCGATTAGATTGTCGACATCGATGGCAGCCTTCTTCTGAGTCTCGCTGGATGCAAGAGAGGCATCCGCGTTCAAGGGGGCTCTGAAGAGGAAATTGGGATCAAAGATAAGAAAAGGGCAGAGGAAAACAAGAGAAAACAGTGAAGGAAAAGGATTGGGAGTCAACCGAGAAGAACTAAGTAAACTGAAACATGCAACCGAGAAGAAACTTACGCATTGGTGGAGGGAATCATTCGTCTCGTTCTCTTCACGACCGCCTTCTTAGTCGTCTTCTCGGCGGGTTTCTTCTTCTTGGCGGGGGGCTCTAGGGCACCGCTGCCGGCCCGTTTGCGGGTAGCAGGTGCAGCAATTGATAGAGGATGGACGACCAAGGTTGCCTCGTCCTCATCCTCGTCCTCTCCCCCGTCCTCAGGATCGGCATCATCTGCAAGGATCGAGAAGAAAAAGGAAAGACTCAGAAACAATAGGCAAAGGGTTCGTTTTTCTCGCGAACAGAACAGGAAAAATCCAATTACCTGCATTATCGTCCTCGGACCAGTCGCGAAGAGACGTTCCTGCACGCTGCTTCTCCATTGTGGGAGAATGAGGGAGGTTAATCTGATCCGTGGTCTCGAGGGAGGCCTGGTCGTCTTCTTCTCGATCATCTGACCAATTGCCCTCGAAACGCTCGCAGCTTTCAGTAAGCTGGCGGTCAAGGATCTGGAGAAACAGAGAGACATGGCAAGTTAGCCGAGTAGCGTGAAGGCATTCTACTCGGATGGGCGTGCAAACACAAAGCACACTAGGCCTAGGGAAATTCGCTAAGTATCCTACTCGGCAAGGCGTGCGAACAACAAGCATATTGAGCCTAAGTATTTATCCTAAGTATGCTACTCGACAAGGCGTGCAAACATCAAGCATACTAAGCCTAGGCAGTTCGATAGAATAATCTACTCGGTGCAGAAGGCAATTGCTAGTCGCAGCCAAGAGAGAAGATTTTCTAGTCGGATGGCATATGTTGAGAGCGGAATAAGGAGAACGTACCCGGGGGATCGGCTTCGTGCGACTGAAAGGGGTGAAGCCATACTCCCAGTCGTCGGGGAGGCTCGTGGTCAGAATAGACCTTGCGTGATCGGCGACATCCGCGTCACTGAGCTCGAGTGTGGTCGTGCGGGTGCAATCGCGAGGGCCTCCCAGGTAGCACATTGGATGGGAGCGCCGCTGCAGCGGCAGCACGCGATTCTTGATCCAGCAAGCGACGGGATCGTCGCTCCTGAGCCCTTGGCCGATGAGGTAGGCCAGCTGCTCCTCCATCTGTATCGAGTTGCGGTCGTTGGAGGGCTTCGTCTTCCAATTCTGCCCGGTTGGAGCTCGGTTGCTCCACGCGGGCAGATTGATGCGATCCACTATCGGTCCCCCTTCCGTGGCGGGGATGTTCTTGACGTAAAGGAAGGATTTCTGCCACATGCGGACGGAATCCAAGCCCTTGATACGAGGGTGGTTGGTTCCCGCTCGCTGCAGCATCATGGCGCTGCCGGTGTCGGTTACCCGACTGCCACCGGCCGCGCCATCCTTTTTCCCCTTACTCTGATGACGCAGGTGAAAGTATTTCAGCCAAGTATCCACCGTGGGGCGGACGCCTAGAAAGGCCTCGCACACCACGGTGTGATAGGCTAGGAAGACAATGGCGTTTGGAGGGAGGTGGTGCATCTGGACACCGAAGTGATCCAGGAAGGAGCGCAGGAAGTCCGATGCCGGCAAGCCGAATCCTCGCGCGAAGTGCGCGAGGAAGACGACATGCTCGCCTTCCTGTGGGGCCGGAACGAGTTCGCCGTCGGACGGCCGGCACTGAACACCAGGAGGAACCCTTCGGGTGTTCACGAGCCAGGCGCAGTCATCGACGGTGACGTGCGAACCAGCCCAGCCGGCGCGAGCAGCCATGGCAAGGGGTGAGCGGATGGTGGAGAGTTGGAGAGATTGGGTGGAGGAAACGAATCCGCAGCGGCGCAAGGAGTTGCGCGGCGGCGGAGAGCTCAGCGGCGGAGAGGAAACAGGGCAGAGAAAAAGGAAAGTGCGGAGGAGGAAGAAGGGGAAGTTACCGGTGGGGGTATTTATACCCTCGCCTCAGGGTACCGTTACCACTGGGGTAGTGGGATCGATCGTGGCCATAATTCCCGTGTGGTGGGGCCTGTGGCCGGATAAGAAACGCACGCAAGCGCGGAACGCGCGCGTAACGGCCACAGTTAATCCCACGACCAGATCGTGGGATATTACTGCGCTTGATGGGACATGACGAGCCGGTGGGCCCGCTCCGTGAAAACTGGGCGCGTGGCACATCGTGTCCTGGGCAACGAGACGTCGGGGTCGCTGATGCACGACACGTGTCCAGTTGCGGCACGGAAGGCTGGATTGTGCTCTGCGCTGCAGAGACGCAAGAGGAGAAATTCTCTAAGTCTTTTTACTCGGTTACAGAGTAGAAAGCTGGTGCTACTCGGAAGACAGGAAACTCAAGGTACTTTTTAGAGTACTACTCGGAAGTTCTTACTCGGCATCTTGAGGTTCAAGGGCTGTGTTGCAGAGGTTGGTTTTAAGCTGGCAGAGCCTAGTGAACGAGTTCGCAAGATTCTACCAGCTTCGGGGACTGCTGTCGGGGGGTTACCCCCGAGTAGGGTAAAGGCAAGTGGTAAAAGCAACTGTCAGAAGAGAGGTTTGGTCGAGTAGCCGCCTACCCGGTACTTGCTACCCGGTCGACTACTACTCGGTCTCACCTCAAGATGACCAGAAGGAAGAATCAACCAAGTTCTGTCCTTTCGAGTAGAAGAGTTGGCCCGAGTAAAATTGGCGGGAACCTACTCGGGCCAGAAAGTCAAAGGAGCCGTTCTGACACAGGATCCCGCGTATCCTGGGTCCGTACTTGGCAGTATTCGAACTACTGTTCGTCTGGGACCGGCCTGCCTGACAGTGGCAGCATGGAAGCAGGCCGTCGCAGGATAAGGGGGCCCTACTTTGTGTTTGGCATAGTGATACCAGTCTGTCCCCTTGTTTTGCCCAACGACTTTCCAGATGCAGCCAAGGTTAGGAACCAAAGCTGTCAGCGGGAACCCGGAAGAAGGACGATGTGCACACTATGTCGACACTTGTCCATGTTTGGACGTATCCGGCTGGGCACCAGGTATATAAGGTGCCCCGCCGCCTCCTGCGTGAGGATCGAACACTTGGTGACCTAATTCTTGACCTAGTTCATCACATAGAGAGGAGAGTGGCTACTCGGTAGCAAGAACATTGTACTGTGGCTACTCGGTGAGACACCAGAATACATAAAGAAAGGCAGGAGTAGGAGTTTTACCTCCTCACGAGGGCCCTGAACCTGGGTAGATCGTGTTGTTTGCAGTGTTTAGTTTGTACCTCACGCGGCTACTCGTCGCGTGATCCCTCCCCAAGCACCTCCAGCGTCCTTCGTTCCCACATCTTTATCCATCCCATGGCATCCGCCGTGACACCACCACGACAAAAACCCCATAAAATAATGACGATTCGAGTCAAAAACGTCATGGCCACATAAGATGAAATCGTCACAAGCGTGGTCAGGTGTTCTATGGGCGTATTTTTAGCTGATCACGATGATTTGAAATCGTCATGAAAGGATGCAAATATATGAGTAGACGGATTTCGCCTACTTGTCATGGTCACACCATTAGTTTCTCCTACATGTCGGGTTACATGTCATTTTTTGGGATTATATGTGTCAAGGACCCTCCTGTCAACGTGTCATTTTGGGGTACCCTCCTGTCTACGTGTCATTTTGGGAATTATGTGTAGGCCACGCAACACACTAATAGGTAGGCCACGCACCGCACTGGACCAGCCACACGCACACAACGCACAAGTCTAAAATATCAGCCAAAATGTGCATGCCAGGATTCGAACACGTGACCTCTGCGTTGGCCAACCAAGTAGCTCACCACCAGGCCAAAACGGCACTTCTGATAAGGGAGTGCGGTAGCTCTTTTTATCACGAATCTTTCAGTAGGCTTGGGCCACGGGGAAACAAGGCCACCATGTTTCAGTAAAATAGGCCGTCCGCTTGGGCTTGGTCTTGGGCTTCAGCCTTTGTAGCAGGCCGAAACTCTGCCAATGAAGTGCGCGCTGACGGAAGCTGGGCCGGGCTGGCTCTATTTTTTTTCTTTTTTCTGTTTTCATTTGTAGAAATTGAATTTGACATCCAAATTTACCGAAATAAATTCTAAAAATATTTGTAAAACTATTCCTAGTGATTATAGACAATTGAGAACCATTTTAGTACAAAACAAAAATACAACAATTTCTGTGAGCATTTATTTATTTAATAAAGACTATATTGGATTTTGAATTACGGTTTGGGGTCAAAATCATCTACATGACCGTTCATATCTAGTAGTGGAATTTAAAAAAAATATTGTTTTATCTATGAAGAAATAGGTACTTTTGTACCTAAAAAATATTTTTCCAAAAAATCATGAGCAAACTACGAGGTACATGTAGTTCGAATTTGGCCCGGTTTCAGCTCAATCTGCAGAAATTTGTATTTTTCAAAATAGGTGTAATTAAAGCTATTGAGAGGTAGTAATTTTGTTGTTTGAACATGAAATGTGGTATAATAACTTTATAATTTTATTTGCTACAATTTTGTAACATATTTTTGGTTGGTGCTTCACAAAAAAAACCCTTTTTTGACACTCCGAAAATGGTATTTTTATTAAGAGTAAAATAAAACTTTCTTTGGCAACATTGTTTGTTGTTCCAACGTGCATGTTTGTGAAGAATATGGGCACATTTCAATAAACTATGCCATGAATGTGGCCATAACATCCGTTATTTGGCCCGAAACACAAGAATCTTCGGAGGAGATAGCTCATTTCCGTGAACACCTTTTCAACCCAATTGTCGTATCCCAAGTTTCTTATTTTTGGTGGATACTAGGACATATATAATGAAACCACACAAAGGTCTTGCATCATTTCGAGTTTTTTTGAATTTTCTGGAATTTTCTAAGCCGGTTTTAGGAAAAAGTCAAGGCGGCGGGCATTACCTTTCGTAGCTAGAGGATTAATATTGTGAAAATCTAGGTGTATATCTGAAGAAATAGGTAATTGCGTATCTAAAAATGATTTTTACAAAAAATCATGAGCAAACTATGAGGCACCTATAGTTCAAATTTGGCCCGATTTCATCTGAATCGGTAGAAATTTGTCTTTTTCAAAAGAGGTGTATTCAAAGCTATTTATAGGTAGTAATTTTGTTGTTTGAACATGAAATGTGGTCTAATAACTTTATAATTTTATTTTCTGCAATTTTGTAACATATTTTTGGTAGGTGCTTCACAAAAAAACCTTTTTTGACACTCCAAAAGTGGAAAATGGTGTTTTTATTAAGAGAAAAATAAAAATTTCTTCGGCAACTTTGTTTTTTGTTCCAACGTGCATGTTTGTGTAGAATATGGGCATATTTCAACAAACTATGCCATGAATGTGGCCATAACATCTGTCATTTGGCCCGAAACCCAAGAATCTTCGGAGGAGCTAGCTCATTTCTGTGAACACCTTCCAAGTTTCTTATTTTTGGTGGATACTAGGACATATATAATGACACCACGTGAAGGTCTTGCATCATTTCGAGTTTTTTTTTAATTTTCTGGAATTTTCTAAGCCGGTTTTAGGAAAAAGTCAAGACGGCGGACATTACCTTTCGTAGCTAGGGGATGAATATTGTGAAAATCTAGGTGTATCTCCGAAGAAATAGGTACTTTTGTATCTAAAAATGATTTATACAAAAAATCATGAGCAAACTATGAGGAACCTGCAGTTCAAATTTGACCGGGTTTCAACTAAATCGGCAGAAATTTGTCTTTTTCAAAAGAGGTGTATTTAAAGCTATTTAGAGGTAGTAATTTTGTTATTTGAACATGAACTGCGGTTTATTAAATTTATAATTTTATTTTGTGCAATTTTGTAACATATTTTTGGTAGGTGCTTCACAAAAAACCCTTTTTTGACACTCCGAAAATGGAAAATGGTATTTTTATTAAGAGAAAATTAAAATTTCTTCGGCAACATTGTTCGTTGTTCCAATATGCATGTGTGTGTAGAATATGGGAATATTTCAACAAATTATGCCATGAATGTGGCCATAACATCCGTCATTTTGCCCGAAACCCAAGAATCTTCGGAGGAGATAGCTCATTTCTGTTAACACCTTTTCAACCCAATCGTCGTATTCCAAGTTTATCATTATTGGTGGATACTAGGACATATATAATGACACTACGCGAAGGTCTTGCATCATTTCGAGTTTTTTTTGAATTTTCTGGAATTTTCTAAGCCGGTTTTAGGAAAAAGTCAAGACGGCGGACATTACCTTTCGTAGCTAGGGGATGAATATTGAGAAACACTTGGTGTATCTCTGAAGAAACAGACACTTGTATATCTAAAAATGATTTTTACAAAAAATCATGAGCAAACTACGAGGCACTTGTAGTTCAAATTTGGCTCAGTTTCAGCTAAATCAGCAGAAATTTGTCTTTTTCAAAAGAGGTGTATTTAAAGCTATTGAGAGGTCATGACCCACAAGTATAGGGGTTGTATCGTAGTACTTTCGATAAATAAGAGTGTCGAACCCAACGAGGAGCAGAAGGTGTTGACAAGCAGTTTCGATGAAGGAATAACTGTTAATACTGAAAGATAGATTTGAAGTGGTTTTTGATATTGCAGATAAATAAAGTGCGAGTAAATAAAATGCAGTAATAATAATTGCAGCAAGTAGCCCAATCCTTTCTTCAGCAAAGGACAAGCCGATGGGTTTACTTATGATTAACAAACATTCTCGAGGATACACGGGAGGTTTCTGTCAAGTGCTTTTGTTCCATGCCGCTGAATAATCTTAGTATTTAGATAAGTGTTGTGTGGGTGAACCTATGATAAATTACCGTCCCATCCAAGACTAATACATAGTTATGATTATACCCCTTGCAAGCATCCTCAACTACAAGAAAGTAATTAGGAAATAAATCTAACCACAACTTTAAACTCCGGGATCCTACGCTGCCTCGTGTAATGGTTTTCTAACGGGGGTTTACGTTTCTGTCACTCCGGCAACCCCACAATTAGTAGCCAAATACACGATGCATTCCCCTAGGCCCATAAATGGTGAAGTATCATGTAGTCGACGTTCACATGACACCACTAGGAGAATAACACCACAACTTAAATATCAAACCATTAAATATTACTCAACATTACTTCACTACTAACAACTGGACTTATCCCATGTCCTCAAGAACAACATGAACTACTCACAAGACATCATATGGAGCATAATCATAGGTGATATAATGGATGATAACAATTTGGTCATAAAGTGCAAACACCGATAAATCTCACAAGCATCAACTACTAACAAGTAATCCACATCGGGAGAGAGATCTAATGTAAAACAACGATAGAGGGCCCTAATTGTTACAACAGGATGGCGATGATGATGATGACGATCTTGATGATGCCCAGAGTGATGACGGTGACGATGGCGATGATTTCCCCTCTCCAGAGAGGAATTTCCCCGACAGATTTCTCCCTGCCAGAGAGCATTTCTCTCTCGGGTGTTTTCCGCCCCGAGGCGGCGGCGAAATAATTCTTCGATGATGGTATGAGGCTTAGGGTTCCCTGGGGGTCAAGTACGCGAAAGACCTCCACCAGAGGTGGGCTAGGGTGGCCACACCTACTGGTGGCGCGGCTAGGGGGAGGCGCGCCACCTCATGGTGTGGGCCTCTGGTGGCCCCCCTCTTGCTCCCCTTCTGGCTGGACTCCTCCTCTAAACTTCTAAGACACCCCCGGTTCCCTCTTCTTCTTCTTCTTCTTCTTCTTCTTATTCTTCTTCTGATCTTCTGCAATATGATATCTCGACGACGCTTTTTCCATCAGATTTCTGGTCCCAGTGTTTATTCTCCAAAAATTATGAAACATGCAAAATAAGATAAAATAACATAAGGGATGCATCATAACATGAAATATATCGATTAATAACAACAAATTATGATATACAATAGTGATGCAAAATGGACGTATCAATAGGTAGGAATTTAGTTATTTGAACATTAAATATGGTATAATAGCTTCATAGTTATACTTTATCCAATTTTGCAACATAGTTGTGGTAGGTGGTTCACAAAAAAACCATTTTTGACACTCCGAAAATGAAAAAAGTTACTTTTATTCATTGAAAAATAAATTTTTCTTCGTCAAAATTATTCCTTGTCCCAACTTACATGTTTGTGTGGAATATGGAAACAATTTAACAAACTATTCCATGAATGTGGCCATAACATCCGTCATTTGACCCGAAACCCATGAATCTTCGTAGATGATAACTCATTTCTGAGAACACTTTGCGAGATAATTGTCGTATTCAAATTTATTATTTTTGATGGATACTAGGTCACAAATAATGACATACTTTGAAGGTTATCCTTTTTTTTGAACCTTTTTATGCAGATTTTGAAATACAGTCAAAACAGGGGACGTGACCGTTCCTAGATAGGTGTTGAATATCGCAAAACAAATTGTATATCTCTAAATAAATAGCTACTTATGTACCTAAAAATGATTTTTACAAAAAATCATGAGCAAACTACGAGGCACCTGTAGTTCAAATTTGGCCCGGTTTCAACTGAATCGGTACAAATTTGTGTTTTTAAAAAAAAAAGGTTATTTAAAGTTACTGAGAGGTAGGAATTTAGTTATTTGAACATTAAATATGGTATAATAGCTTTATAAATTTACTTTATCCAATTTTGCAACATAGTTTTGCTAGGTGTTTCACAAACAAACCTAATTTTGACACTCCAAAAATGGAAAATGGTATTTTTATTCATTCAAAAGTAAAAATTTCTTTGTCATTATTGTTCCTTGTTCCAACGTGCATGTTTGTATGGAATATGGACATATTTTAAAAAACTATGCGATGAATGTGGCCATAACATCCGTCATTTGGCCCGAAAGACATGAATCTTCGTAGATGATAGCTCATTTCTGTGAACACTTTTTCGAGATAATTGTCGTATTCCAAGTTTATTATTTTTCATGAACAATAGGTCACAAATAATGACATATTGCGAAGGTTATCCATTTTTTTGATTTTTTGAACCTTTTAATGCAGATTTGGAAATACGGTAAACGTGGGGCATGACCGTTCCTACATAGGTGTTGAATATCGCAAAACAAATTGTATATATCTGAATAAATAGGTACTCATGTACCGAAAAATGATTTTTACAAAAAATCATGACCATCCTACGAGGCACCTGTAGTTCAAATTTGGCCCGGTTTCAACTGAACTGGCAGAAATTTTTCTTTTTCAAAAAGGGGTATTTAAAGCTACCGAGAGGTACGAATTTAGTTATTTGAACATTAAATATGGTATAATAGCTTTATAAATTTACTTTATCCAATTTTGCAACATAGTTTTGCTAGATGTTTCACAAAAAATGTCATGAGATGGACGACGAAACTTACTTAATTAAAGTCACATTGTTGTAATAAAGCATATGTTATAAAAGTTATACTCCCTCCGTCCGAGTATTTGTCAACAAAACTATTAATTAACTTTATATCTTGTACTTTTTTGCCATTAAGTAGAGAAAAGGAACTATTATAAAAATATGATATCATCAGAAGTAGTTATGTTACTACCGTACCACCTAACTGGGCACTGTTTGGCGGGGCCATGAGGATCCATGTCCCAGCTGCAGACACTCTAGGTGGAGCAAGTGACTAAATTAAGAAAAGAGGGGCGGGAATTTTTTGGAAATGGGCGCGGTGTGAAAATTTCCAACCCGTCGAAAGTCGAAACCCTAAGGCACCCTCTCTCTCTAGTCTCCACCCCCTCGTTTCCCTTCTTGCCCCGCCCCGAGCCAGATCCCCACAAACAGTGTCGCACCCGGACTTCTAGAGGATACTCGCAGTTCCGTTGAACGGTAATTGATTAGATTACGGGGCTTACCGGCACCCGCATCTCTTACGAGTAGGCCAACACACGTATGTGTGACAACCAACCCCTACTGTTCATCGTCTACGTAAACCATCCCATAGAAATCAGGATACTACCTTTGACGTACTTCATACCATACTCACATGGTACGCAGTGGCGTTGAACAAATGATACACAACATTACTCTAAGACACAAATAATTAGAAATAAGTGCAAATAGCCTCTCACTAGAGCAGAGATAGCAAATACAATCATCCAGAGGACACATGTCCCAACATATCATCATTACAACACAGCGGAAGCATCCAAAATGTCTGAGTACAGACAAGATCCAAATAGGCTTAAGAAGCCGGAAACGAAAAAGATGGAGCCCATCCACGATGTCTCGGATCCTGCCCGGGGTCCGCTATCTACTCGTCAGCAGCCTCGTCAAACTCCACGTAGTAGCCATCACGGGGGTCCTCGTAAGCGTAGTCTGCGGAAACCACAGCCCCAAAGGGGTCAGTACATAAACGTACTGGCAAGCAAGACTCACAATTCACCAAAGTGTACCCCACAACATCAAGCACAGATGCTTTTGGGTTCAACGGAAGAAAGGGTGATACAAAAGATGCGACAGCTGGCTGCACTAACCAACTACAGATACATGTTATAACTTCCGGATAACAGAAAGGAGATAAGATAGCGTATCATAACCAACTAAAACTAACCACAAACAAACCCATCCTAGATCTCGCCCCTTATCCAAAGAAGCAATCCGAGGATAACTCACACAGTTGGATTAATGATGGGTTAAGTTATTGTGTCAATAAGAATATTACTAGTCAAGTTATCATTGGTTAGGTGTAAGTTGTTCTGAGTACTTGTTAGCCAGTACTTTCACCAAGATATCCATAACCGCGGAAAACACGGCTTCTCGAGAAGATTTATCCCTGCAGGGGTGCACCAATTTGGCCGTACACGTAAGAATAACCCGCCAGATGGAATGCCTTCCACCAAGCGGGGCACTCAACACAACTCAACTCTTCTTCGCATCAAGCCCAAAGAACCCCGTGCAATTGAGCGCACGGCTAATCAAGCCCCACGAAGAAAAGGGGACCCTCATAGCACTCTAAGAACGTGTCTCCCTAAATGCCGACTACAAAAGTTCCACCCTGGTACCAAGGGTTCGCACCTGCCTATGCATGCGGCAAATGGAAAACCCGAACTAAATGAGGCGATTTGGACGAGATGCAAATCGAATCAAATTGAGGGGGGCGCCCATACACGCTTCCCACATGCGGTTAGTGCGCTCATCATGGATCAGTAGACAAGACCCTTTTCCTAATTAGGGTCGACACTAGTAGGCCTCAAAACCACGCCGGGCCTCCTGCCGGTGCCTTATCATCAAATTATTATTATCCACAATATTAACAGGTTATTGTTTAAACATCGAGCCCCAGAACATAATGAAAATATAGTAACAGAAAGTAACGGGTAACAGACTCGAGCAAAAACAACCCTGAGCATGCTAGTAAGACACGGGCAACAAGCAATGGGGTTATAGGTGTGGAGGTGAGGCTATATCAGGGTTAAAGGATAACATGTGATAGGATCGAACAGAAGCAACGATTCATAAGGCTAGCAGAATAGACAACGGAAAAGTATCGGTATCCAATGTGGAAAGGAACACAATGGTTCATGTGAGTGAAAACTTGCCTACAAACTCAGCAGCCTGGTACTGAGCTAACTCCTCAGAAGGGGTGTCGTAAGTATCGTCTGTCTCAACGTCGCCGTCTATTCGAGAAGAAGCAAACAAACAACGCAGAGAGATAAACAATCAATAACATGGCATAGTGCACAATCATGGGATGATGCATGACCATTTAATTGATGCATAAAAATAAACTGGTTGACATGGTAACATAACATGATTAAATGGACCCACATGCAATTTGAGTTGCATATGAAAAGCCCATCAATTAAGGTTGGAAAAATTGTTTTACAACTAATCAACAGGTGAAAGTGGATTAGTATGATGCATGGATGAGGAAAACAGAAAAATAACAACAATAGAACAATTTGAAATAAGTTTTACCAAGTTTGGAAAGTCATCTATTAAGTTATGCAATTTTGGTTTCTTAAAGGTGTTACACAAGCATTTGTTGTTTTCACCAATTTAAATTGTTCAAAATAGATAACAAAGTTCATAGTGGAATAGAGCACAATTTTTTGGTGGATTACATGTTTCAATTATTGAAAAAGGAATTACAATGATTTAATTATGAATTAAACAAGTTTAAACAAGATTTAAATGAATTAAATTCAAGTATGAATTTATTTGAATTTTTATTTGTTCAAAACATTAATTCAAATTCATATTTGAAAAGTTTATACTTTTCTAGTTTGAAAACATATTTTATAAGTTCACTAATAATTTAATTTGGGCAAGTTATGAATTTAGCAAATTTTAAATGATTTAAACAAGGTTTAAATTATTTAACCAATTTTAATAATTCAAAACATGAAACAAATTTTATATTTGAAAAGGTGGTTTAAAATGGCATGGAAAACATATTTTTTTTTGTTATTTGAATTAAGTTTGAATTAGTTATGCATTTAATCAAATTTGAAATGAATTGTTTGAATTTGAATTTTGAAACAATTTGAAAAGTGCAAAACAGGAAACAAATGATGTAATCATGTAGAGAATTTAATTTGGTTCAGCAAACATATTTTATTTGCATTATTTGGATTTAGAAAATAAAAGTTATTAGCATTTTAATTGCAGGGACTAAACTGTAAAAAGAAAAGGATTTATTTTAAAAAGAAAAAGGCCAGAAACCCTTTTACACTGTGCAGTGACCTAGCCTAGGTCACTGCTAGTGGGCCCTGGCCAGCGTGGCGCTGCGTGGCAGCACGCGTGGCAGCCACTGCCACCGGCTGGTGGGCCTGGGGCGAGGGGAAATAATTCCCAAAAAGTTGGCGCAGCGGGGGCTCGAACCCTCGACCTGGCGCTCGCGCACGCAGGCTGCTACCACAGCGCTGTTGTTCTGTTCGTTGACAGAACAGGAACGCGGCGACGATCGGCTGCAGCTGGCGGTGGCTGCTGCCGTGGACGCGTGCGGGGCGCGTGTGGTAGGGTGGTGTGCGTGCGTGCAGAGAGAGAGGAAGGCGGAGGGCACGGCGATGCTCACCGGCGAGTGGAGAGGGAGCAGAGGCTCGGGGAGGCATTGCCAGCGACAGAACAAGGACGGCGGCGGCGATGTAGGCATTCCCAGCAACCGTGGAGGTGTCGATGAGCTCGAGGGAGGTGCGGGGAGCTGATTCCCGGGGTTAGCCCGAGGGGAGAAGGAGCAGGTCGACGGCGATCATCGTCGATTCAGAGAGGATGGCGCGGTGGCGATGTTCAGAGAGGAGAGGATCGTGGCAGAGAGAGGAAAACGACGGCGCAGCTCGAGGGAGAAGGAGGAGTAGGGTTAGGGCTAGCTCGGGGGGCCTAGGGTTAGGTTTTATAGGGGCTAGGGGCGCGCGGTGGCCGTCTGCTGCGCGCGCCGTCGACGTGGAGGTGCCCGATGCCCTGCCGTACAGCGAGAAGAAGGAGCGAAGGGGTAAGCAGGCCCTCGGGCTGGGCCTGGCTGGGGGGGGCACAGCCCACCTGGCTGGCCTGCCCCTCTGCGCTGGCTTTGTTTTTTTTTTGTTGTTTCTTTTTTTTTGCTGAAAATGAAAAAGGAAGAAAAGGCTAGGGTTTTGGGGTAGAAAATTTTAGGGAAATTTTGCAACAAATATTTATTTGTAACAGCAACATCTTGCAAGTTTAGATTTCCAAAATAATTAAATTATGTTGCTGTTTGAAATTTGTTTGAAAATTGAGTGAAATCAATATTAATTGAATAATTTTGACTTAAGCAACTTAGAAGTTTTAAATTCAAATTTATGGTGAAACAAGTGATTGATTTGTTTTGCAAAGTTCATAAGTTCAAAATGGTTGCTGTTTGTAATTGCATTTGAATAAAATTTGAATTAAGTGAATTATTAAAAGCCATAATTTTGAATAGTTTGAACCTTATGGTTTAATGGAAACAATTGAATGTTTTATTTGATCTTTTTATTTGGAAAATTGTAACATAACAAGTATGAAACAAAACGTTTGAATATTGTTTGAATTTCAAATGGGAAAACAAAGGAAAACAACTGGAAATAAATGGAAAACAAATGCAATGATTAAGATGCCATGATGCAAAACAATAATAAAGCAAGAAACAAACATTCTAGGGGTGGTTTTCATACTTGGGATGTTACACACAGATCCCTCCTTTGCCCCCTCCCGCCCCGAGCCAGATCCCCACACACAAATCCCTCGTTTGCCCCCTCCCGCCCGAGCCAGATCCCCACCTCCCCTGGCTCCTTCGTGACCGACGGCGGCAGCACCACCCCCTCCAGCCCTTCGATCCATCCTTCTCCCCCGCTCCCGCCTCCATCTCCCACAACAACGTGACCGCTCCCGCCGTCTCCCGTCCTCTTTGCGGGGGCATCGATCATCGATCACGCGGCCGAGATGGACGGCCTTGGCGCACGTGAGATCCTGAGGTGGACCAAATCCACAGGACCATGTTCTGCTGTAGCTAGGGCAGACAAGTGACACCGCCGGCGCCGTCCCGGCTTCCCCGGATCTCCACCGCCGACCCGACTTCTAGACGCTAGGAGGGAGACACCACCACCACCTTGATTTCCACATGTGTGGATGGACTGCGCGCCCACCTCCCCTTTTGAGGATGGTGCCGTCGGTCGCTGCTGCCGCTCCTCTCAGCTGCGCGTGAGGAAGGAGCAACTGCTCCTCCTGCCGGTTTCCAGGTGATGCTTCCCTGTCGCTGATGCCCTTTGATGGTGTGTTGGAAACCCCAAGAGGAGGGTGTGATGAGTAAGCGGCAAGAATTTCCCTTAGTTAAGAACCAAGGTTATCAATCTAGTAGGAGGAAGAGGATCTTAGGAATGTTGATGCCACTGACGGTGGTGTTGTCGCTTCACCGGTGTCAGCAACAATTTGGAACCTGCGCACAACACATCCAAAATACTTTGTCCCAATGGTACAGTGAGGTTGTCAATCTCACCGGTCTTGCCGAAAACAAAGATTAGACGTATAGTGTGGAAAATGATGTATGCTTGCAGCAAGTAAAGAAAGCAGGAAATAGTTGTGGTTTGTTTAATAGTATGAAAAATGGACTGGGTTTCATAGGTTCACTAGTGGTGTATCTCCATAAAAGATAGCATGCTGGGTGAACAAATTACAACTGGGCAATTGACAAATAGAGGTTGCACCGTAGTGCACAATATGACATGAAGATTACTATGATATTTAGTGCGGGCATTGGAAGAAGATACATAGACCGACATCCATCTGCATCTATGACTAAATAATCCACCCTCAGGTTATCATCCGAACCCCCTTAGGTATTAAGTTGCAAGCAACAGATAACTGCATTAAACAAAGTGTGTAATGTAATCAATGATTATGCACGCGTGCACTCTCACCGCTGTTTTCTCCCTAATGGTAACAACATATCCCCCCTTCACGTTTCTCTCACTCGAGCAAGGTAGTGAGGAGGCATGAACCCACTATCGAGCATAAATACTCCCTCTTGGAGTCACTAGCAACTACTTGGCCGGAGCAACCACTAGCAACGGAAAGCATGCAAGATCACAAATAGCATATGCAAATAAAGACTATAATCAACTTGTCATAAGTTCAATATTCATCGGATCCCAGCAAACATAGCATATAGAATTACATAAGATCAATCTCGATCATGATAGGCAGCTCACGAGATCTAAACATGGAGGCATATGAGGAGAAGACAACCATCTAGCTACATCTACGAACCCGTAGTCCAAGGATGAACTACTCACGCATCACTCCGGAGGCAAGGATGGTGATGTAGAAGCCTCCGGTGATGATCTCCTCTCTGGTAGGGTGCCGGAAACAGCTTCAGAACCCCCCTGATCTAGGGTTGACGGTGACGACGGCTGTGGAACTTTTCGGGGATTTTTTATCAGGTGCTTAGGGAATCTCCAGCCGTCCCCCCCCAGCGCCCCCCACGACGCGAATTAGCACCGTTTTCCTCCAAAAGCACCATTTTTCTACCAGCCGGCCCCCCAGAACCCCAAATAGCGCCGTTTCGGCGGAAATTAGCGCCGTCGCACCTAGGTGGAACCCAGCGCATTGGGTTCGGCTTGGGGGGGCGGCGGAAGGAAAAGCACGCGTGGGCCAGCGCTGTCGACAAGGCAACACCATTTCCCCCCGCTTTCCCCACCCCGACTCCCGTTTTCCTCTCGCTCAACTTGCCGTCGCCACCCCGTTCGCCACCCCCACGTCGCCGCCTTCGGCCGCCATCACACGCGAGCGACGAGGCAAACCACCGCCGTCTAGCTCCACCATGCCGCTGCCACCGTTTACTCGCGCCTCCGCCGCGGGGGAGGTTGTGCCCGGCGAAACGCGTCCACCACCCGCAAGGTGTTCGACGTTCTGTCCGAGCCATGGTCTCCGACGAGGAGGAGAGTGCTCGGTGGTTCTCGAGGCCGTGGCTTCGTACGATCTATGGATTTGGCAATCATTCTTTGTTATGCCTGGAAGTCACAACGACATCAATGTCTTGCAGTGCTCGAATGTCTTTGCCGAGCTTGTCGAAGGCCATGCCCCCCTGTCAACTATGAGATCAATGGACACAAGTATACAAAGGGGTATTATCTTGCAGATGGCATCTACCCGAAGTGGGCAACATTTGTGAAGAGCATCTCCAACCCTATCCCAGGAAGCGCAAAAGCTTGGTTTTCCATGTGCCAGGAGGCTTGCAGGAAGGATGTTGAGCGGGCATTTGGTGCGCTGCAATCTCGATTCACTGTTGTCCGATACGCAGCTATGACTTGGTCGAAGTCCAACATGTGGGAGGTGATGCAGTGTTGTGTGATCTTGCACAACATGATCATTGAGAGTGAGCGGGATGACCCGGTGCCTGACAGTGAGGCAAGCACACCATACTACCGGCAAGGCCCTCTTGCAACTGTTGATCACCAGGTGTCGGCATCATGGACAGACTTCCTCACCAAGCGGCAGGAGATTCGACACGCTGGAACACACCATGCTCTACAGAATGACCTGGTGCAGCATTTGTGTGCGCGAAAAGGGAATGGCAATGTTGAGGACGATGACCCCGAGTAGTGTAATTTATTTGTGTGGCAAAACTCCAATTATTTGCGTGCCAAAACTCTATCTATCCAAATATGGGCGAATCGCCGGCTGGGGGGGGGGCGGCCTGGGTTTCACGGCTGGGAAACGCGCCCCCTCAGCTTCCTATTTTGCGCCGTTTCGCGCCGCGGCGGAAAAAAAGGGGCAATTTTTGCGTCCTGGGGGGGCCGAACGGCTGGAGATGCCCTTAGGGTTTTCCATCCGGGGGGCTTAAATAGGCGAAAGGGCAAAGGCGGCGGAGCTCCAGGGGAACCACACCCATAGGTGGCGCGGCCACGGGGACCCGCGCCACCCTATGCTGTGGCCCCCTGTTTCCCGTCTTCGACTCATCTTCGTTGTTTTGGATGCTTCGGGGGAAAATAGGAACTTTGGGCTTTGTGGGGTCCAATTCCGAGATTTTTTCTGAAACCAAAAACAGCAGAAAACAGCGAACTGGCACTTGGCATCTTGTTAATAGGTTAGTCCCGGAAAACATATAAAAATGCTATAAATAAGGGAGAAAACAAGTAGCAATTGGCAAAATATGATCATGGAGCATCAGAAATTATAGATACGTTGGAGACATATCAAGCATCCCCAAGCTTAGTTCCTACTAGTCCTCGAGTAGGTAAACAATAAAATAATAATTTCTGAGGTGACATGCTACTAACATAAACTTGATAAATCTAATGTAAAAGTATATTCACGCTGAGATCATAAAACTTTAAACACATGCATGATAAATAAAACTTTAATAATAAAGCATAGAAATTACTTTGCATCACGAAGATTAACTAAAATAAAGGATCATGAATAATAATGCAAAGAAAGATAAACGTTTGTTTCAGGTACTAGCACAATACCCGTGCGTCGCTACAGATAGACCAAATATTTAACCTATCATGTCAGCGAAACATTATAATTTATTATTATTGTCAGCAAATCATCAATGAAAAGAGTCATTCTACACATCCAAAGTAAAACATGTCCGGTACTTAACTATTGAGGTAAATTGTGGTTAATCTCTCCTTGTAGTGACATAATTTTTATTATGAAATGGAAAAGAAAAAAAATACTATGGATACGGATGCATGCATGAATTAGTTCCTCTTGACCCCTGGTATTAAATTAATGAATAGCCTGCTGCTTGTGATGTGCCCATCGGTTAGTTCTTCCAGCTAAGAATGTTAGACCTAATGTCTTCCAAGTCTGCCATGTTTTGCCCCAGCCTGCAGGAGGTGAATCTTCTTCTCCTTGCGAATACTGTGGATGTTAATTAATTAAATTTGGAGAAAATAAAGACTCGGGGTAAATTGTACAGGATATTTACACACTTCAGTTAGTTCTGCCGGAGACAATGTCAAACGGGAAGGGGAACAAACAAGCCGCCCCCACATGTAACTTCTCCCCCGCCTTGCTCCCTTGAGAGTCGTCGTCGACTTATCCTCCTACCGACGTTGCTGGTTGGGGGCGTGATGAGGGAGGTGCGCATGACCCTTTGTACACATTAAATTTAGATCCCTTTGCATCCTCCGTAGATCAGGTTTATAGTCCAGAGAGTTCTCCTCTGTGGAGTATGTCACTATTCCATCTCTTCCCCCCGAAGACCAGTTGATGCGGCGTATCGGCGAGGTGCTGGGCACGTTGTTGTGACATGCTCCGTCAAGCCTCCAAGGAGGTGGGAGGGCGGAATTTGCAGATCGATGACGGTCTTCTTCAATAAGCGCCTCTGCATCGTTGTTCTGATGGAATCTCTGCTTCTGCTGGTTGGGCTAGGTGGCGAGGGGGAGAAGGATGAGATGCTTGGAGATGCGGGTGCATAGCAGTTACCCAGACGATACTACTGGCGCGCCATTGGAGTGGAAGGATTTTGCGCTGCTTGGAGCTCCATGGTGGACTCCTTCAACGCTCAACTCCGACCGTTGCTGGCGTGATAAGCCTGTTATTCGGGTTCTTCGTCGGGCCGATCTTCTTCGCCTACCTCCTCCCACCCGTGGCAGGAGTGACAAGTTTGACGGCGGGCCAGCTTGCGCTGGTGGCACCAGTAAAGGACCGTATGCTGTAGGGAGTTTCTCGTCCTCGCGTCTTCTTCTTCCTTCATCGTGCGCAATGGTCGCGAACAATTGAGGAGTTGATTGGGTGAGCAGCAGTGGAGTTGGGAAGCGATCTTCTCGAGCATCACCTTGGCGGCGGGTGTGACAGTCGTCCGACATCCCAGGCCAGACATATCCTATCCAGAAGCCGGCGAAGGGATGCGGCAAATGTTCAACCTCCTCGGCGAGGCCCTCTCGAGCACAATACCCGTGCGTTGCTACGGATAGACCAAATATTTAACCTATTGTGTCCGCAAAACATTATAGTTTATTATTATTGTCAGCAAATCATCAATGAAAAGAGTCATTCTACACATCCAAAGTAAAACATGCCCGTACCTAACTATTCAGGTAAATTATGGTTAATCTCTCCTTGTAGTGACATAATTTTTATTATGAAATGGAAAAGAAAAAAATAACCATGGATATGGATGAATGCATGAATTAGTCCCTCTTGACCCCTGGTATTAAATTAATGAAATAGCCTGCTGCCTGTGATGTGCCCATTGGTTAGTTCTTCCAGCTAAGAATGTTAGACCTAATGTCTTCCAGGTCTGCCATCTTTTGCCTCGACCTGCAGGAGGTGAATCTTCTTTGCCTTGCGAATAGTGTGGATGTTAATTAATTAAATTTGGAGAAAATAAAGACTCGGGGTAAATTGTACATGATATTTACACACTTCGGTTCGTTCTACCGGAGCAGTGACGTTGTTGGTTCAAATGACTATGTCAAACGGGAAGGGGAACGAACAAGCCGTCCCCACATGTAACTTCTCCCCCACCTTGCTACCTTGAGAGTCGTCGTCGACTTATCCTCCTACCGGCGTTGCTGGTTAGGGGCGTGATGAGGGAGGTGCGCATGGCCCTTTGTACACATTAAATTTAGATCGCTTTGCTTCCTCCGTAGATCAGGTTTAGAGTCGAGAGAGTTGTCCTCCATGGCGTATGTCACTATACCATCTCTTTCCCCCCGAAGACCAGTTGATGCGGCGTATCAGAGCGGTGTTGGGCACGTTGTTGTGACGTGCTCCGTCAAGCCTCCAAGGAGGTGGGAGGGCAAAATTTGCAGATCGATGACGGTCTTCTTCAATAAGCGCCTCTGCATACTTGTTCTGATGGATTCTCTGCTTCTGCTGGTTGGGCTAGGTGGCGAGGGAGAGAAGGATGAGATGCTTGGAGATGGGGGTGCATAGCAGCTACCCAGACGATACTACCGGCGCGCCATTGGAGTGGAAGGATTTTACGCTGCTTGGAGCTCCATGGTGGACTCCTTCAACTCTCAGCTCCGACCGTTGCTGGCCTGATAAGCCTGTTATTCGGGTTCTTCGTCGGGCCGATCTTCTTCGCCTACCTCCTCCCACCCATGGCAGGAGTGGCGAGTTTGACGGCGGGCCGACTTGCACTGGTGGCACCAGTAAAGGACCGTATGCTGTAGGGAGTTTCTCCTCCTCGCGTCTTCTTTTTCCTTCATCGGGTGCAATGGTCGCGAACAATTGAGGAGTTGACTGGGTGAGTAGCAGTGGAGTTGGGAAGCGATCTTCTCGAGCATCACCTTGGCGGCGGGTGTGATAGTCGTCCGACATCCAAGGCCAGACATATTCTATCCAGAAGCCGGCGAAGGGATGCAGCAAATGTTCAACCTCCTCGGTGAGGCCCTCTCGAGGTTAGCTGCCGTGTTGTCCGTCTGCTCGGAAGCACGTCAAAGCACTCTGGATTGATTAAGCTAGCAAATTAAAAAAATTGATTAAGCTAGCTACGTACCTATCTTTGGCTAGCTGTTTGATTGATGATGCATTGGCAGGTTGATCTAGCTAAATAAATCCAGAGTCTAGCCTGCTTGTTTCAGATCGTTGGATGGCATCCCGAGTCGCTGTTTTTTTTCCGTATAGCAACAGACCTGCGCTGGCTTGGATCCATGGCTACTTTTTTTTGGTATCCCGCGTGATCCCCGATCGCTAATTGGAGTCGGTCGATCGCTGTTTCCTTTTCTCACGCGTAAGGTTTAGAGTCACGGAAGCGTGCGAGCGGACATACGACTTACCCGTATGCCTACGCTACGGTCGCGACCATAAACTATATAGTAGAGATAGAGAAAGCATGGCAAAGTGATATTTCGATAGTTCTTAAGAGTGGGGCAAAACATAAATGCCAGGACACCTTCAAAGTTCATGAGGAAGACTAGAAAAAATAATTTAAGAACAAATGATATGACATCATGAAGTAATTATTGATGCTTATGGGACAAATGCACATAGAACTCAGAATGGCAAAAATGCTCTCTCAACTGTTCATAAAGTTAGAAAATGGAGACTCAACATAAAAGTAAAACAAAGGCCCTTCGCGGAGGGAATCAGGGATCACTCATGTGCTAGAGATTTTATTTTATTAAACAGAGGTATTAAAAGTTTGATACTCCTCCCATCCATCTTTCACAAACCATGGCTAACCAAATCCTCGGGTGCCTGCCAACAATCACATACCGTGGAGGAGTGTCTATATTTTGGGAGATGTATGCTAATGTCCACGAAAGGTAAACTGAAAATACAGTATGTCACAAGACAACTGGATTCACAAGAGTGGCTCCCATGGTGAAGGACGCAACTGGTGTAGAAGGTCATCCCTCTTTCTCTTTTTTTTACACAATTATGCTTTGACTAATAAACTAGGGGAAAAAATAGTGAAGAGAATTTGTTTACATTAATTTGGGGCTGGGCACCCTGCTGCCAGATCTTCTATCATTTGGATAAGCGGATGAAGCCACTAGTACAGGGTGTTAAATCCAATCAACAAGCGAGATAAATATTCTCTATTTACGTCCTCATGAGCAAAAACAGGAACATAAAAGAAGGAGTGATTTTGAAGGTTTTAAAGGTAACACATGAGCAATTTACTTTGTAATGGCAGTTAAATACCACATGTAGGTAGGTATGGTGTACACAATGGGAAAAACTTTTGTTTAAGGGAGTTTGGATGCACGAGTAGAGCTCATACCCAGTACAGCTGGAGGCTAGCAAAAGACTGGGAGTGAAAAATCAAGAGAGCATAAGAGCCATAATCATGCACAGCGACATAAGAATCATTAATTAAAACATAAGCAGTATCACAAGTTCAAAAACTAAGTGGCCATGGAGGCTATTAGTGACTGGTTTGTAGTCATAAACATGGTGTGAGCATGCGCCAAGTCAACCAAATAAAACATTCGAAAGAGAATACCATATATTGATGCTTTACTACGACAAGAACAACTCATGAATCTTTCAGTACATAATAAACACTCTCAGCTATTTGAGGCTAATCATGCTAATCAATAGCCACAAGGCTTTAAAACTAAAATAACATTTAGCATGACATGAAAAATTCTAGCCACAGTCTATACAAGCTTCTACTAGTACTGTTATAAATTCTACTTCCAGCAGCAGTTTTCTTTCTCCCAACAAGCACCATACAAAACATGCTTTAACAAAAATAATCTTTATGATACAGCAAGCAAACATGAGATTACTCATATAACACTACTAAAACTAACAACTCTAATAAGAGATGCATGCAAAACATGAGCTAAATAAATGCAGCAGCTAGACAGAGATTAAGAATACAAAGTATTCTCATGAAAAAGCGGAGCGTGTCACTCTCCAATAAAAGAATTCTGGGGTACAACCAAGCTTATTGAAAAAGTAAAAACAAACTGAAAGCAAAAGAAAAAACAAACTGAAAACAAAAATAAAATACGCTCCAAGTAAAGCACATAAGATGTGACCGAATAAAAATATAGTTTCACTAGAAGTGACCTGATAATTTGTTGATGAAGAAGGGGATGCCTTGGGCATCCCCAAGCTTAAACGCTTGAGTATTCTTGAAATTTGCTTGGATGTAACACCGGGGAATCCCCAAGCTTAGGTTTTTCACTCTTCTTGATCACATCATATCATCCTCTTCTCTTGAACCTTGAAAACTTCATTCACATCAAAATTCTCACAATCTTCATTAGCAACGTTAGTGCAATTGAAATAATAAATTCACATGGTTCAGTTTCAACACAATTATAACAGTAAAAAACACATTAGTTACTGTCACAACTTCTTTCAAAACTCTTTTTCTCAAAAGAACACCAAAAGAAAGAGATTAAGATGCAAATGCAATAAATGGCAGAAATCTGTCAAAACAGAACAGCAAGCAAAGAATGATTTTTTCAAAAATCTTCTGTTGCTCAAATCAAAAAGTGGTCAACTAAGAAAAGTTCCGTAGATACCTCAGGATTAAGAACAAAAAAACTCAGGTCATTTTGAATTTTTTTGTGATTTTAAACAGAATTAACAGTGGACAGCAGAAATCTGTTTCTTGCGCAGAAATCTGAAATATAGCCTCAACTTTCTACTAGAGGCTTTACTTGGCTCAACAAAAAAACAAAATAAAAGATACAACGGGGTTGCTAATAAAATAGATAACACCCAGGTGCAAAACACACCAAAGAAAACAAAGGAAAACGGGTTGAAAACAGCGAAATAAAACGGGTTGTCTCCCGGTAGCCCTTTTCTTTAACGCCTTTCAGCTAGGCATAAAAAGGGCAACTCAAGTATTTTCAAGTGAAGTGTTCAAATCAAGATTTGGAAATTCTTTAATAATTCATTGCATTTTATCTAAGTGATTTTCAGAGGCTCCTCTCTTAGTACTTTTGGGCCTACTATCTTCATCAAGTAATTTTTCAAGAACAATCCAATCAAAATTCTTTTCTTGGGCTTCGTGCAGTGGCACTAATTTAAAAGGGATTGGTATTTTATCATTGTTTTCATTATTAGATTTAGTTTTTTCTAGAGCACCAACAACGTCTACACATGAGCCAAGGCTATTAAAACGATCAAAGACTTTTCTAGCTTCTATAGCAACATCTCCAAATTCTTTAGGCATAGTTTCTAAGATGAAGTTTCTTTTCTCAACATATGTTGCATTATGGGATGGAGGTTAACAAACCTAGCTTCTAGCATGTGAACTAAAGAAGTTGCAGCAGTCTCGTAACTGGGAGCAAATTCAACTATGGATTTTTCCTCAAAGTTATCATGCTTACTAACATGATAAAAGAATTCTTTGATAGTGTCCTTTCCAAGTATAGAAACACTTCCTACCAGCAAATCTTTCAAGGTAAACTTAGGGAACAACATGATGAGAAAAATCAACATAGAGACAAAAATAACAACTAGAATGAGAACTATTTTTTTTGTGTCTTCAATAAAGAGAAGCAAAACAAGACAAAAATAAAAAACAAGACAATAAACAAAATAAAGAGGTTGAGAGTGAGAGACTCCCCTTGCCAGAAGACTTCTTCCTCCCCGGCAACGGCGCTAGAAATCCTTGATTCCCTTTGATGGTGTGTTGGAAACCCCAAGAGGAGGGTGTGATGAGTAAGCGGCAAGAATTTCCCTCAGTTAAGAACCAAGGTTATCAATCCAGTAGGAGGAAGAGGATCTCAGGAAGGTTGATGCCACTGACGGTGGTGCTGGCGCTTCACCGGTGTCAGCAACAACGTGGAACCTGCACACAACACAACCAAAATACTTTGTCCCAACGGTACAGTGAGGTTTTCAATATCACGGGTCTTGCTGAAAACAAAGATTAGACGTATAGTGTGGAAACTGATGTATGCTTGCAGTAAGTAAAGAAAGCAAGAAATAGTTGTGGTTTGTTTAACAGTGTGAAAAATGGACCGGGGTTCATAGGTTGACTAGTGGTGTCTCTCCATAAAAGATAGCATGCTGGGTGAACAAATTACAGCTGGGAAATTGACAAATAGAGGTTGCACCGTTGTGCACAATATGACATGAAGATTACTATGATATTTAGTGCGGGCATTAGAACAAGATACATAGACCGACATCCATCTGCATCTATGACTAATAATCCACCCTCAGGTTATCATCCGAACCCCCTTAGGTATTAAGTTGCAAGCAACAGATAACTGCATTAAACAAAGTGTGTAATGTAAGCAATGATTATGTACGCGGGCACTCTCACCACTGTTTTCTCCCTAATGGCAACATCACATCCCCCCTTCACGTTTCTGTCAGTCGAGCAAGGTGGTGAGGAGGCATGAACCCACTATCGAGCATAAATACTCCCTCTTGGAGTCACTAGCAACTACTTGCCTAGATCAACCACTAGCAACAGAAAGCATGCAAGATCACAAATAGCATATGAAAATAAAGACTATAATCAACTTGGCATAAGTTCAATATTCATCGGATCCCACCAAACACAGCATATAGAATTACATAAGATCAATCTCGATCATGATAGGCAGCTCACGAGATCTAAACATGGAGGCATATGAGGAGAAGACAACCATCTAGCTACAGCTACGAACCCGTAGTCCAAGGATGAACTACTCACGCATCACTCCGGAGGCAGGCATGGTGATGTAGAAGCCTCCGGTGATGATCTCCTCTCCGGCAGGGTGCCGGAAGCAGCTTCAGAACCCCCCGATCTAGGGTTTACGGTGACGGCGGTTGTGGAACTTTTCGGGGATTTTTGATCAGGTGCTTAGGGTTTTCCATCCAGGGGGCTTAAATAGGCGAAAGGGTAAAGGCGGTGGAGCTCCAGGGCCCCACACCCATAGGTGGTGCGGCCAGGGGGACCCGCGCCACCCTATGGTGTGGCCCCCTGTTGCCCGTCTTTGACTCCTCTTCTGTGTTCTGGATGCTTCTAGGGAAAATAAGAACTTCGGGCTTTGTGGGGTCCAATTCCGAGAATGTTTGCAGAACAACTTTTCTGAAACCAAAAACAGGGAACTGACACTTTGCATATTGTTAATAGGTTAGTCCCGGAAAACATATAAAATGCTATATATAAGGGAGAAAACAAGTAGAAATTGGCAAAATATGATCATGGAGCATCAAAAATTATAGATATGTTCGAGACGTATCAGTCGCCAACGTTGTCTGCTTCTCCGCCACCTTCTCCACACAGATCCTTCTCCCAAGGCACTGCTCTGTTCTTATTTATTGTTGGCGCATATTCTTGTTCGATATGCTGATTGGATGCAAAGCATAACTTGTTCGTGATGCTCTCTTTTTGTAGGATCTGTATACTTGCCATTGTAGTGTGAGATTTAGTCACAAATGGACACCACAGTGCTAATATTGTTCCACTTCCAGATGAAATTGTGAGTTACATCTTGCACTATGCACTAATTTATGATTATCATTGTACGTTGTCGGTGATGTCCTGGCTATTTCCTCTAACCTAGCCAAGGTTTGGTGAATAGCTTATCAGTCTTTACAGGTGGTAAACTCTATTGCAGTTGTTGGGTTACCGATTCAATGACTTGTCACTTGTCGCGACTATGCTTCTTTTCATCTATCGCCTTAGAAGGTTCTTTATATATATTGAACACATAGCTTCCATTTTCTTATCTTGTATTCCGATCATTTGACAGTTACTTGTGTCGCACCCTTTGAATTCTTAAAAAAATATGGATAATAAACTTGTTTCATGAAATGTTATTTCAAGTATTCTCGTCAATGTTGTACTCTATCTACACAAAGGCTCTAAACCTAGAGTAGGAATAGTATGTAACCGAAAAAGGCTCGTGTTTCTGTCCTCTGTTTGCAGTGTCACTATGAATTGAACTCATTACCTATGGGGTCGCACATACTAATCCTAGTGCAACAAAAATCTTCAGGCCTTAGCTTCTATGGCTTGCCTTTGCTCCCAATCCACACATCATTAATTCAATACACACAAAACCATATATCTACCTGCATGATTGCTTACCCTGTTAGTTGTATGATTCTTCTTATGTGCCGTTGGCACACGACCTTCATGTTTGACTTTTCTTTCTAGATATTCATTCCCAGTGTGTATAGAATGTTCTTTTGTTGTCTATGCATGTTCATATGGATGGTATAGTCTATTACTAAATAGTATAGCAACCAGCAGCATGATAATGCTGTAATTTAGCATCTGCAACAATAGTCATAAGTGTTGGCATTGTAGCAACAGAAGTTGTATTATCAGATATTTGTAGCAACGCTAGCCAATTCTCGCTGATCACTTATCTTTTGAATTTAGTACATTGTTGAATATTTTCTCAGATGATAATTTTTTTTTGTTAAATGTTATAGATTGGTTTGTCTATAAATTCCTTAAAATATTTGCTAAGCTTTTGTTTATTGAAATCAGGTTCTTATGGCACCACAGAGGGAAAAGTAGACGGGAAAGTGTGAAAAGGGGTTTGTGGACGTATTATTGGAAAACTAGGTGAGATCGCCTCGTCCGACCCATAAGTTGCAGAGTTACCGTGCTTTTAGACTGTTATGTACACTAGCATTTCCTGATGATATTAATCTCCGTATTGCCAGTCATCATGCTTGTTTTTTACAACTAGTTAACCCGATGCTCCAGATTTTCTTTGTTCTCCATCCAGGTATAATGGAGGAGAGCTCGACGTCCTTGTCTGTAGGTGCACTCGAGTGCAGCCCCGCATACTTCTCTAGTTCCTGGAGCATCTTGACTGGCTTGTTTTTCTTCGCCACCACACTCTGGTATGTTGGATGTGTGAAACCCGTATCTTTGCTGTTTTGCTTGAACTGTAACGTTGATACTGTCGGAAGTATTATCTGCTACAATTAAAGCTGCAAGCATGCCTATGTTCTAGTATATTTCCGTTTCTTTGACAACTTGGGCCGTTTCTGTAGCGATCCTTTTGGATTCAGTTCATCTAGCTTCCTTTACATAACATAGATGTTAAAATGTTTTGCTTGTGTGCTCATATAAGTATCTGGTTACATTATACTTGCCTAACTTTTTTCGTGTGGAATTGAATCGTTCCTCCCAGCTGTTGAATTCATATCTAGAGTATTGAATTCATATCTAGAGTAGATGTTTCCCACCAGGATGGTTGTATCACAGAAGTTACCAAGTGGCCATGTTAGGATTTCGTTTACAATCTTTTTAGGTATGCTGGTAACATTATCCTATTTCCCAACATAGGTTTCTTAAAGTTTCAGTGAATTTTGAAACAAGCCAAGGTATAGGATACTTAGATACTACAAAATGCTTTTCAATACATTTCCGAGCTCGTGTCTTGATCTCTGATTATAGTTATTGGTTCTTGTTGTAGCATACCATCAGTAAGGATGTGAAGCGTGTTGCCAAGGCGAACCATTAAGATGGATGCGCATCTGAGGGTCTTGTTTCCATTGGCTGGAAGAGGTTTTTAAATCTGTGTTCTTCTTGTTTGATTGATGAATACAGTAGGCTCCTTTTCCTTTTAGCTGTTTTTTTATCAATAGAATGTTGGTGCGATGTAAGATGGCCGTGTGTGGCTGGTCCATGTCTTTGTGAAACAAACTCCTGTTCCTACTGAATTAATGTTATTTGCAGGATATAAGATGGCCTTGTGTGGCTGGTGCATGTCTTTGTTTCTGTTTTCTTGCCTGTGGTATTTTCATAAGTAGATCGTAAATCAATTTAAATATTAATTAAAATGGCTGAATAGTGGACTGAACCAAATAATACATGGGCTCTAATAAGGCTATGGCCCAAATTTGATTAACAGAAATGCAATATTAAAATAAAACGAAATAGGCCACAAAAGGACAAGGCCCAAGATAAAAATGGACCAGAAAAGGCCAAATATTAGAACAGAATAATTGGGCTAGGCCCATGTAGATCACAGAAATGGCTCGGGCTGTATTTGATCCACGACGTTTTCAAATCGTCATGATTTTGCCACGTAGTACTAGCCACATCGAAGCTGATGTGTCCTGCTCGGACTTCTCACAACGATTTTGGATCATCATAGATTCATGAGTTCCTATATCGTCGTGGATATCCATGACGTTTCCAAAAAAAACGTCGTTGTGGTTAACTACCGACGCTCGGTTTTCAACGATTTGTTTTTCATCATCGGATTGTCATGGATGAAATATGATGACGATTTGGTGACGAAAATAGAGCGTCATGTATCAACATATTTCTTGTAGTGCCCTTCTATGAATAAAACAATGCAAGAAAACATTCATACAACATGTTATCTTCTATTAATAAGTTGGAACTAAACATGTGAAAGCACGAACTACTAAGCATCAATTAAATAACGTACACCTTACATAAACGAACTAAGCATGTTCACATGGATGAGTATACGTATAAACATAAAAAAATAGAGTTCATACCAGCCTCTCAACACAACTTGGATTGTCGTAAATCTTCATTACTACTCTTCACTTGTGGATTGAATAATATATAACAATAATCAAGCTCCAATGGAGACACGGAAGTTCGGTAAACTCTGCAACAAACTTTACAAAACCAAAGAAGAACAATGAATATTTTTGGATTTTTGAATATTAAACCGGACGAGAAAAGAAAGCAAACCAACAAAAGAAACTAAAGAAGCAAATAAAGAGAAACAACAGAGATAGCTTTGGTCTTTTTGTGTTTTGGGAAGCAAAAACAAAACAATAAAAACAAAAAGAAGCGAAAACAAACAAAAGAAACGAAAACAAGGATATACAAAGAGTCGACATAAATATGACATAAATATGAGTGTGATGACGGTATACCTCCCCCCAAGCTTAGGCTTTGGCCTCTTCTTGATCATATTATATCACCCTCTTCTCTTGACCCTTGAATAATTCATTCACACCACACTCAAAGTAATTCACATTAGAGGGTTAGTGCACAATAAAAAGTTCATGGGTTATGCATGAGAACAAGGGCTGTTGATACTTTTAAACATTAGCTACAGCCACTGATGTTTTGTGAAGAAAATAAATCCACTTGACATAGTAAAAGAGCAAATGCAAGAAAAATGGCAGAATCTGCCAAAACCAGAACAGTCTATAATGCGGATTATTTCAGGGCACTTAAGTTGCTCATATCAAAAAATATAAAGATCGAAAAAGTTTCGGAATCAGCCGAGGAATAAGAACAAAAAGTTTTAGGTCGTTTTAATCTTTTCGTGAATTATATGATTTTTTCCGGTGGACAACAGAAATCTGTTTTCTGCGCAGAAATCAAAAACCAACTCCAACTTTTGCTCGAAACAATTATGGAAAGGTGAAAAAAAAAACCAAAACCAGAAATACTGAGGTTTTATGACACTCCAAAAGGAAAATAACTAAAGAAAACAAAGGTGGAAGTGGTGAAAACAAACATATGGATGGTGAAAACATGTATAACCACAGTAATCAAGATGAAAACATGATAAGAACATGACTATGAATGATGGAAAACATGATTATGCTAAAGTAGCAAGGTGATAACAGAAGTAAACATGGTAAAAACACATTGGGGAAGGTGAGAACATAGTGAAAACATTGTCCTCTTCATTCAAAATCATTTTGTTAAAACAAGGGTGATCAAGTCTTGTTACCAGAACAATTTTCATATGAAGCAAAACTTTTCTAATCACTAAATAATTATGTTACCTCAAACT
The DNA here is from genome assembly GCA_028641055.1 of Alopecurus myosuroides. NCBI lineage: Eukaryota > Viridiplantae > Streptophyta > Magnoliopsida > Poales > Poaceae > Alopecurus > Alopecurus myosuroides. The sequence continues at coordinate 176,371,906 of CM054057.1, forward strand.
TGATAGACATAGTCCCAATCATAATAATCTCATATTCTTTTGGTGGTATTGGAATGGGACAATAAAATTCTCTAATCTTGGTGGTCTCAATATTTTGAATTGAATTTAAACCACATCTTCTATCAATTTTCTTGGGAAACTAAAAAGTATGCTCTTTATCATTAACATTGAAAGTTACTTTTCCTTGATTGCAATCAATAACAGATCCTGCAGTGTTAAGAAAAGGTCTCCCAAGAATAATTGACATATTATCATCTTCAGGCATTTCCAACACAACAAAGTCAGTTAATATCAAACAATTAGTAGCAACTTGAACAGGAACATTCTCACATATAACAACATGAATAGCAGTAGACTTATCAGCCATTTGCAAAAATATATCAGTATGTATCATTTTTTCAAGACAGAGTCTCTTATAAAGAGAGAAAGGCATAACACTAACTCCAACTCCCAAGTCACATAAAGCAGTTCTAACATTTTTTAATAGAACAAGGGATAGTAGGAATACCAGGATCTCCAAGCTTCTTTGGGACCTTGCCATTGCAAGAGTAATTAGCAAGCATAGTGGAAATTTCTCATTAGGAATCTTCCTTTTGTTAGAGACAATATCTTTTATGTATTTAGAATAAGGAGGCAATTTAATAGCATCAGTCAAAGGGATTTGCAAAAACAAAGGTTTCATCCACTCACAAAACTTGTTATAATGTTCTCTTCCTTTGATTTGTGTTTCTTATTAGGAAACGACATTTCTTTTTGTACCCAAGGCTCCCTTTCATTACCATGTTTATTAGCAATGAAATCCTCCTTAGTATACTTCATAGTTTTAGTTTTCTTTTCAGGTTTAGCTACAGTTTCTTCTTTATCAGAAGCATCACTTTTATCATTACCACTTTCAGTTTCAGCATCATAAATAAATATACTATTAGGATCTTTAGCAGGTTTAGGAGATTCTACAACGTTTTTATGTCTGTTCTTGTTTTTCTTAGAAGGAGAACTATTGTTTTTAGGTTGTTGAGAATCTTGTTCAATTCTTTTAGGATGTCCTTCAGGATACAAGGGGTCCTGAGTAGAAACACCACTCATAGTAATTATTTCACAAACATGTTTATCTCTAGAAGCATTAGCTAGCACATATTTTTGCACTTTAGTAAGTTGATCAATTTGAGTTTGAACCATATGAAAATGTTTAACAAGCATTTTAACATCATTAGAGGTTCTTTCGATAATACCATGCAAATTATCAATAGCTCTAGAGTTTTCTATAAGATGGTTTTGCACTCTCATATTAAAGTTGTCTGGCTTAACAACATAATTATCAAATTCATCTAAGCATTGATCAGGTGGTTTAGAATAGGGAATATCTCTATTATCAAAGTATTGGAGAGATTGTACCTCAACTATTCATGGATGAGGAATAGGCTTACATAATTCTTCTATAGGAGGTAAATTCTTCACATCTTCAGATTTAATACCCCTCTCTTTAAGAGATTTCTTGGCTTCCTTCATCACTTCGTCATTTAATTCAATCATCCCTCTCTTCTTGGGTGTTGGTATTTGTGTTGGCTCTGGTATAGGTGTAGTCTCAGGTATATTCCAAACATCATTATTTTTTGGCTATTTTAGCCATTAATTCCTCAGCTTCTTCTGCAGTTCTTTTCCCGAAAACGCAACCAGCACAACTATCCAGGTATGTCATAGATTCAACAGTTAGTCCATTATAAAATATAACTAGGAGCTCATTTTTAGGTAATGGATATCCAGGGCTAGCTCTTATTAAAGAACAAAACCTTGTCCAAGATTTAGGCAATTTTTCTCCTTCAATTTTCTCAAAGTTAAAGATATCCTGCACAACATCATGTTGGGCACTAGCAGGAAAATATTTTTGAAAGAAAGCATTAACCAAATCCATAGGATTAGTAATAGAACCAGGTGACAAATTGTTAAACCAAGTTTTAGCTTCATCTTTCAATGAGAAAGGGAAGATCTTGGAAAAAAAAAAGTACGCATCTTAGTATCATCAGAAAATAAACTAGTCAAAGATGAAAGTTCATGCATGTGTTCCATAGCACTTTTACTTTCAGTTCCACAAAAAGGTTCCTTCTCAACAATATATATGTAAGATAAATCTAGAGAGAAATCATAATACTTGTCTCTAATGTGTATGGGAGATGTGGCAAACTTAGCATCAAGAGAAGATTTATATTTCACAACATTTCTTGCAAGAAGAATCTTAAGAGCACTTGCACCAGTAGTAGCACGAGCTTCTTCAATAAAATCATCATTAAGTTCAATATAGGTTTCATCAAGATCATCAATAGACTCAGATGAATTAACATGTGTACTAGCATTTTCAACAGAAATTTCAGCATTTTCAATTTGTTTGGATTTAGCAATAGTAGCATCTAGGAAAGAACCTAGAAAACCAGTATCATCAAGCACAGTAGAAGCATCATCAAAAGTATCAGAAGCATTTTCAGACTCAGCAGAAGTAACGGTACATGTAGCATGTGGTGGAGTAAGAAGCTTACTCATAACAGACGGTGAATCAAGAGCAACGGAGGTGTTGAGAGTTGTACCTCTCCTTGTAGTGGATGGTAATATAGGGACTTTTCCATCATGAGTCTTGCCCATGATGAATGGCTTGTAGCAAACAATATCACGATCAAGTGAGCAAATAAATAAAGTTGTGCTCCTCAGCAAAGGCGCCAGAAAATAGTCTTGATGACCCACAAGTATAGGCGATCGCAACAGTCTTCGAGGGAAGTAAAACCCAAATTTATTGATTCAACACAAGGGGAGACAAAGAATATTTATAAGCCTTAACAACTGAGTTGTCAATTCAGCTGCACCTGAAAGTAGACTTGCTCACAACAATTTATCAGTGGTAACAGTTTTATAGCAGCAGTAGTAGTAAAATAACAGCAGCAGTAAAATAGTAACAATAGTAGCAATCGCGAGAAACAACAGGATGGGAGTACCGTAGGCATAAAGGGAATGGATGAACGGGCGTTGCATATATAACATAGTTCATGTAATAATCTAAACATGGGCATTGAAGATAATAATAATAAAGCATCCAACTTCTAGGCAAACCATAGGCATGTGTTCCAATATAGTCATACGTGCTCGCAATGAGAAACTTGCACAACATCTTTTGTCCTACCAACCCGTGGCAGCGGGGCCTATAGGCAAACTACTGGTAATTAAGGTGCTCATTTTAATAAAGCACCGAAGCAAAGCAGTAACACTCCATGAACACACGTGATCATCACATCACAACCATCCCCTCCGGTTGTCCCATTTTTTTTTCACTTTGGGGCCTCGGGTTCCGGACAATGACATGTGTAAAAAACTTGCTGATATGATAAAGAAACATAATTATACTCATGAAACAATAACATGTTCAGATCTGAGATCATGGCACTTAGGCCCTAGTGACAATAATTAAGCACAACAAGTTGCAACAACGGTAGAAAACACTAACAATGGATACTAGGCACTATGCCCTAACAATCTGGCATTATTACATGATTGATCTTATCCAATCCCTTCCACCCCTCTCAGCCTACAGCGGTGTTTACTCACACATGGACGGGGGAATCATGGATGGTTGATGGAGAAGAGGTGGCGGTGTCGATGCCGATGACCTCCTTCGAATCCCCGTCCTGGCAGGGCGCCATAACATGAACTTCTGATCCTCGAATTGAGTTTCGAGGTGGCGGCGGTGCTTTGTTGTGTATCTGTGGAATATGACGAACCCCTCGCGTTTTAGGTTCACGGGACATATGTAGTCGAAAGGGGAGCCCGAGGGGGTGGAGGTGGCCCCCACACCACGTGGCGGCGTGGCCTCGGGGGGGGGGGGCGGGCAGGGGTGGCCTGGGCCCCTCCTGACCCCCCTCCAGGTTTCCTTCAGGTTCCCGGGGTCTTCTGATGATATAAGCTCAATGGGGTCTTTTCTGGGAAATTTCCCGAAACTTGATTTTTCTGCAAAAAAACGAGACACCAAGGCAATTCTGCTGAAAACAGCGTTAGTCCGTGTTAGTGGTATCCAAAACTCACAAGTTTAGAGGAAAACAATAAGAAAAGTGTTCGGAAAAGGAGATACGTTTTGGACGTATCAGGGCTCACTGGGCGCGGTTAAGGAGGAGATCGCACCTGGCGCCCTCCTGGTAGCCCCTTGGCTTCCCTCCGTCTTTCCATTGGACTCTCTCTTCGTTCGGGGTAAAAATTGATCTCCGTGGATTTTCAGCCCTTTCCAAGAATATTTCCTTCAGAACTTTTCTGAAATAGAAAAACAACAACTGTCCCGGGGCATCTTGGTAATAGGTTAGTCGATGAAAAAATCTAGAAAACGAAGGAAACATGTGAAAACATGAAAATAACATAGGGGTATTGGATAGAAAACAAGCATGGAGCATAAAAATGATAGGTACGTTTGCAACGAATCAGCATCGCCAAGCTTAACTCCTGCTCGTCCTCGAGTAGGTAAGTGATAACAAAATAATTTTTGAGGTGACATGAAGCCAACACAGATCTTGATCAACGTTACGTAAAAGCATTGCAAAGCTGAGATCAAAGTAATTTAACAAAGGCATGATAAATATTATTTCAGCTAATGTAAACTTAGCAACCATGTCTGTTGGAAAAATAGACTGATTACTTGGAACGCAAGCGCATAGAACTGAAAAGCGCACAAGAGGTGATTGAGGAAGCTCAAAATTCCATGGAAGAATATCAAAGGCGCGTCAAGCGTCTCGTCGTTCGATCCAAAGCTGTCAAAATAACAGCAGATGACGATGACCCAATCCTCCAAAGAGTAGCAGCCGTCAATTGGACGAAAGAATCCACACGAAAAATCTCCAAAGGAGAAGTCGTGTTTGGGACCCCAACAGTAAATGCAGCAGCGGCTTATGAGATCATGAATGATAACTACTACTCGCTGAGACAAAATCAAGTATGGAAACGTACTGTTGCGTCAGGCTTTAACCCAACAGCAAAGCTGTGAAACGCGATCCGGAAAGCTGTTAGAGAACTCCCAACTCTGCAGGACCCATACTGTCACTGTTGTACCCCCAAGCTCCGCCAAAGTCCCAAAAGAAAAGGGTAAAATGCCTAAAGAGGATGAAGCATCCAAGACATGCTCCAATCATGGAAAGCACGAGGAAAAAGGCGAGAAATACTCAGCCCCTCGTAAGGAGGACATTCCTCAGCAAACCCGCACCGCAACGCATCGGGATGACTTTTCACCCCCGGCAAACCCCAATGGCGGACGCGGAAGATCGGCGGGACGACAAAAACATGAGCGTTCTTGTTCATGAGGCGGAAATAGGGGAAAGAACAGGGAGCATACATCCCCTAGATCGCACCACAAGCCTGCCAAAAAGGCAAAAGCCGAGCATAGGCGTGAGCACTCCAGACATAGTGCCTCGCACCACTCGAGATCCGTGCACTCTGACACACGTGGCGTACTGGATGCCATCAGGGCCGCACATGATGCAAACTACCTAGGCCCTAAGTGCTTTGGTGACACCATTCGCCATCTGGAGTTGCACGCAGGGTTTTCCAAAGTAAGAGCAACCCACGAACGATATGACGGATCTACTAGCCCAGATACTTGGTTGCCATACTACCACACGTCGGTTAGAATAAATGGTGGCACGAACCTGGAAGCAGTAAGTTTCTTGCCTTTCATGTTAATCCAAGGAGCAAGAACCTGGATAGAAAGCCTTCCCCCCAAATCTGTGAATAGTTGGGAGGACATGGCTCAGGTGTTCACCCAGCACTTTCGGGGTACGTACAAACGCCCCAAGAGCATCAATGAGCTGCAAAATTACGTCCAGTATGACAACAAATCCAATGTGGATTACATCACACGACGGACCGCATTGAAGAACAACTGCGAGGGGATAAGTGTTCTCCAAGCAATCCACACATTCGTCAATGGGCTGAGAAGTGGCTTGGTCAAATTCATGATCACTTCCACTGATCATCCAGATCTCGGATCCATGCGGACAACTGCGAACAAGCATGCATCAGCTGATCATATGAATGGAGGAAAGTTCGACCAATACATCAACAGTCGAAGACAACCAAAAGTTGAACGCAAGCCCACCCAGGACCCGCCAAAGAAAGAGGTGAACGTCGCGTTTGGCAAAGGCGGATCGCTAATGGAGGAAGGTGGAAGGGAAAGGCCAAAGAACCTTACTTAAATGAGGACATCAGGAAGATGGAATGGGACAAGGTGAGGGCGGAGCCATGCCTCCACCATTCAAGGTTCGGAACGCCTACACACTCCAACCGGAAGTGCCACCTGAACGCTGAATTCAAGCAAGATTCAGACAACAGGTACAAAGGAAAAAAATTCAAGAGGAAGTATAACCCAAGGCCCAAGCCCAACGCCGGAGAAACTGATAGCGCCTCCAACACAGATGAACGAATCCAGGAACAACAAATAAAGGCAGAACCTAAGTTCCCCAAGGTGCTGGAAAGCATAAAGCACACTTTCTTGACAACTCCATCAGCCAGAAAGGTGAAAGTGGCATGGAGACAATTCAACACCATTATGCCATCCAGCCCCAGATGCCCGAAGTACGCTGAAACAACTATTACGTGGGATCACAGGGACCACCCACCAAACATCCCGGACCCTAGGGCACACGCATTGGTAGTAAGCCCAATCGTGGAAAATGCTACGCTCCACAAAGTCCCAATGGACGGCGGCTCCAGCATAAACCTCATGTACTTTAGTACATTGGAGAAGCTCCGACTTTCCCGGAAGCAGTTAAACCACAATAATGTGAAGTTCCATGGCATAGTCCCTGGAAGAAAAGCCGAATCCATGGGAGAAATCTCCCTGGATGTCACCTTGGAGATAAAAACCACTTCTGGACGGAAAAAATCTTTTACGTCATGTTCAAGTTATCTATGGCCAAATTACTTCCACCAAGCCGTCCTTAACCGCGGACACGGCTTCTCGAAAAGATTTATCCCTGCAGGGGGTACACTTTACCCACACGTACCATCCGACTCTTAGCGCCACATGTACGCTCTTCCATGGAACGCGGCAGAGGGTGGCTGGCCACGACCTTTACCTCACCCAACCCTATCCATGAGTCAACCCAAGACAGGGCCACCCCGTCAACAGGGAGTTGGCCATCCTCCTGACGGCACCTATCTCTGTGAGGCGGGGTTAAGATCCGTGTACGTCCATCACTTGGCTCCGGTCACGCCCTAGCGGAGCATTTTGTTTTCAAAACCGTTTAAAAGGTTTTATTTGCGGTGCCGAATGGAAATCTCAAACTACGTGACTCATGAATAAAGCCAGCTAAGTTAGTCGGTCGGCGAGGCTCATGGCCATCGCGCGTGGTTGTACGCTTAGTCTTGGCTTCTGCGTCCGACCTTACTCCTAGGGATGGCGAGTACGGAACGAACAACCACTTCCCAAGTGGCCTCCCGTCGACGCCTTAGTCAAGTTAACCACACAATTCTCATCTTACCACGTCATCATATCATACTAGGTTATCGCAGCTCTGATTCATCAACCGGATGGAGCAGAGGTAAACAAACATGTAAAGCTAAGCGAAGCAGATATGAGGCTCTGGCGATGCGCACAAGCAAATCTATGGCGGCTAGGAGCAGTGGATCAGGATATTGAGGCAATGCAGTATATAGGTGAACTATATCTACTAGCATCAAATACTTTGGAATCGAATGCAAAGTACGAGAATCAAATGTTGTTCGAAAACATATATGAGCAGATAAGAGGTTATGCTTGCCTTGGTTATAAGAAAACCAAATAAAGATCTTCTGGAATAAGTGCTTGACTTGTCGGTTAAGATCAAGTATTCGCCATTTGGATTGCTGGCCTTCTCTTCGGAGTCACGTTCTACCGAGGGGGACAAACACCGAAAAGAAGAATAACAATCAACACATGGCATCGATGCAATGCGCAATATGTATGCATGAGCAAGTTAATGCACTGAAATAAAGCCCTAAGCATGTTCGTTGGGTTGCTAGGGTTCGTATGTTAATTATGTAGATTTTCTGAAATTTGCCCGAAATAGACCCCGGAGGGCAATTCGGGTGATTATAGAAATGAGTGCAATTTTAAAAGCTCAAATGGGTTTGAAAACATCATAACTAGATTGCATTTATCATTATGAGCATTTTGACATATAACTTTTAATTTTCTAATTTTATTGGATTAAACATTAAATAATGTTCAATTTTTCTATTTTTAAATGATTAAACAACATTAAATAATGTTCAATTTTCAACTTTGTCAAACATGTGTGAAAATGGTATATTCATGTAGAGTACATTTTTCTGAACATTTTAATACTTTCATTTTATTTTTCTGACATGTAGAATTAAAGATATTAATTAAACAATTTTTAATTATTTCCTGTAATTAATAAATATTTCTGAGAAAAAGAAAAAACAGGATTATGGAGTCAGGCTGACGTCATGCTGACGTCAGCCGAGCCCGAACTGCCTCTGGCTTCACTCAATCCCGCGATTTCGCGGTTGATTCCCAAATCCGCTGGTACCACCAGCTTCAGCACGTCGAGAGGATCCTGTAGGTGGTCACGGTTCGCCGGAATTCCACCGGAGTTGGCCGGCGGCGACCCTACCGCGGCGGCGGAGAAAGTTCCACGGCGACATCCGTCTAGAGGAAGAGAGGGTGCAAGGCGAGGGCATGGGGAGGAGGAGGACCTCACCGTGAACGCGCTGGAGAGGACGGCGGGAGGAGGGAAGGCCGGAGACAGCGGCGCTGTGCCGGTTTCCGCGGCGGCCGGAGAGGTAGAAGGTGACGCAAATCCGGCGACAGAGGCCACTTCGGCTCGATTCCAGCGGCAAGGAGGTAGAGGGGAGGACGACGGGGTCGATGGCGCGCACGGCGGGGCGCGGGGTTGGCCAGAACGACGGCGGCGAGTCGGCTCGCCGGAGCTAGGGTTTCGTCCGCCCATGGAGAGACAGAGAGAGGCAGAGACAGTGAGGTGGAAAGTCAAGAGACGGAGGCCCGGGAGGAGGGAAGAGGCACCACGTCTCGCTGTTCTATTCCTTCTTCGACACCGGAAGCAGGACGTGGCGGCAGTGGCAGTTCTCTGCTGCCTTCTGGCCAGAGCTAGAAGAAAGGAAAATGAAAACATTTTCAAGAAAACCCCCAGAACATTTGGATAAATTACAAAGAGGCCCTTTTCTATTATAAAACAGAACACAAAACCAGATTTTGAGGACCTTTTTGCAAACAGAAAAATTGGCAAAAATATTTTTGAAAAGCTCATGAAATTTCCAACAAAACCATAACTTCGGTTGGTGCATTTGAATTATTTTTCAATACAAAATTTTGGGAAACCAAAATAAGTACTATTTGTGGTATTTTCTCAAACCATTTAAATTCACAATTTAAATTGTTTCAAACATGGTTTAAATTTTTGTTCTTATGCATGTATGAGATGAACACACACCACACACCCTAATGTAGCAAACTTTGGGATGTTACAAATCTACCCCCCTTACAAGAATCTCGTCCCGAGATTCCTGAAGGAGAAAGAAAGAAGGAACACCGGTTTTGAACGATCTTCTCGAATCTTACGGTTCTCTTCTCGAAGAGATCGATCCGTAGCACTTGCAAAGATCTCCAGAGGCTACACCTTAGGTAAGAGGGAAACTCTTAGGAAATGATCTTCACGAAGATCGAGTATCTCATGGACAACTCATGACAAGAATGTTCGTAAAGAACTGTTGAGTTATCATGGATGAAACACATCAAGGTAACGGAGTGAGTAGAAGATGGTTTCAAGTTTATGGACGATGGTTCTTGAAAGGATTTAGAATATGAGCTTTGCACAAGACTTTAAATCCTTTTGGGAAAGATAGGTCGAACAACTTATGACATCGAGGTTTCTTCAGACAGAATACCAAAATTGAATAAGATGGTCTTGGATACCACAACGTAATATCCGTAGATGAGGGGAAACACGAGAAAACACTGTAATCGTGCGTCGGAGAAGATTTGATACAGGATCATGTTCACTCTTCGGAGTGGACATGGAAGATAACGAACTTCCATTCCGTCAAATTTTGTCGAGATCGTTGTCAAAGATCAGGAGGTTACTTCACAGCAAAAGTTGGGTAACCAAAAGATGTTGGAATACCGGAGTTAAGGAGAGATTCTTGGTCACACCCTAGGGATGGGTAACCAATGAAGATTGAAACACCAGAAGGAATAGGGAATCTCTTTCCTATGGTGGATTTGACGTAGCAATACGTTTATCACATGGTTAAGATCCCATGGACGAAGTGACCGACAAATTCACACAATGTGTGAGATGAACAGAACTTCAGGTATAAACCACTTGAAAAAGGGAACTGATCAACGGTGGTTACGAAACACCAAGAGATGTTCTCCTGATGAACTTGTTTCACTAAAACAAAGGTTGTGGAGGTTCAGCGGGGAGATATTGGAAAGATCAACTTCCAGGTTATGCTTGATGTTCTAAATACCGACAGTAGGCTCATGACAAGCCTTCTATAGGTCATCAAGTGAAATTTGAACTCCAGTTTGGAAGAACAGGGAGGGGAAACTTGTCAGAAAGAGCCACACCAGAATTCTCATGGGGAGTGGCTGTTCTTACGGATTCAAAGAAATATGACATTAGGCCTTACGGCTAATTGTGTCAGCCACAACATCAACCATGCCGTATTTTCAAATGGACCTAATCCAATACCCTTGAGGAAACACCAACCATCGTTGCTGCTTGAGATTCAGCTCTGGTTAGTGGATCGATAACTCCGACTCGGTATGTTTGAGCGAAGGGATTGCACCGGTTACAATTGAGATACATTTACTGGATTCTCAAGGTATGGACTACGATGTCAAGCTCAAGAAGATGAGCAGGATTGCAGAACTCATGTATTAGCAACTTGCGAAAGACGGTTGCACCTACATGAATTACTTGCGACAAAACACATCGGAGTCCCTGTGGGAAAGATGATTGCAAAGATAAACTTCTGCTCTTTCACGAACGATCAGTCAGTGGCTTGGTGTTGATGTAGAACTTCTTCCAGACATGGAGGTATGACCTACCATCTCAAGAATGGTCCACACATGCATGACTGACTTGGGATTATTTCCGAAGGAACAAGAAAACTCTACTCGCGTCCATGGCGACAACTTTCACCAAAAGCACACGAACCCGAGAAAGTCACTTCGAACATCCAGAACACAACTTCGTGATGACACAAAGATGGTTCTCGAAAGTTGCCAACATTAGTGCCAAGTGTTCAACATGAACCTCTTGTAACTTGGAAAAATATAGGGATGTCATCGATGGGCTCAATAACACCCTTATCAAGTTACTCCAAGAAGAGGGATTCATATGTTTCATGAACAGGGCAAAATATTGGTCTGCCAAAGGACATAAAGGTGTACCTAGGAAAAATACCATGAGTGGGAACACCATCAAGGTAGTCCTTGGATCTTTTCTCGATTTGACGATAGCCCAAATCAAATCAAGGGTGGGAAGATAGCATGTCCACTACGGAGATACTATCCTGCTTCAACAAAAAGAAAACTAGACATCACTTAGCAGAGGATCAAGTTAGGCGAAGCTTTTGTCTTTCAACTCTCCAAGTTAGTGATTAAGCTCAACCAACTAGTCCAGGATATCCAGCGGGGTTCCTTGGAGAAAGGAGTAGTTCAAACTACTCCTGGTATAGACATCACGGTCAGGTAAAACCTAGTGATACTTCTAGAAAGGCAACCAGAATATCACAACCTACCGGAATGTCTTTGAGTTCGAAAGGGATCTTGCTTTTCAAAGAAACTGATATGGTATTGAGAGCTTCGGCATGAACCTAACTCTTTGACCAAGAATGTGCACCAGAATGAACGGATTTGGTAACACAGCCAACTTTAGTAGAGACCGGGTGACCAATAGGGCTAAGAAGGATACAGATGTTTCTTATATGTTTTTCCAAAGCAACAAGAGTTGCCAGGAATATCTGGTACACACCTCAATGCACACCCATCATTCTCAAGTATTCAAGGTTGGAGGAAGGGGGAGTGAAGATGTGCAAGAGCACCACCTCATCAATAAGGCCATGATACTTAACACAACCTCTTGATATAAAGAGTGTGATACTGGAAGGTGGAACAGAACAGAAGCTAACGAAACTTCTTTATTCTGTGGATTACAAAACTTTGAACTGGTCCTAAAGATGAATGAGGTTCTGGAGTTTGTTTCTCCTGACATCCCAAAGTGGAACGTTATGACGGGAAACAAGAGCAAATGCATTGGAAGAATCCAACACACATAGGCAACTTGGTGTCCGAACCAACGAATGGAGATTTTAGGCAACCGGAGGGTAGGAACATGCTCCGGAGAATCCAGAGATCATGTGGAATGCACAGGGTGATACTCATCTGTAAAACCCATGCAAAAGAGTTGGTATAACTGAAATAAGAACGAAGATGTAGAATTCAGGATGATCACTCTTATTGTGATCCCTTTGATTCCTAGAGCGAACCTATGGCTTTCGGAGTTGAGATTACCTAGCCATCCTGGGGTAGAACAGATTCCTCAGGATTCAAAGAAACAGAACTTGGGTTAAAGGTCAGCATCCTGTACTGATGTCATGAGCATCACAGGGTTATGAAACCACATGACTCGACTCACCGCAATTCAGCACATTCCGGGACCTTCGGTTCAAGTCCAAGGTTAAAAAACCAAAGGAAAGGAGTAACTACTATCTGAGTGCCTTGAAGGACACTACGAATAGCAATCACGGAATATCTTTCAGAAGACAGCGATAGCTCGGGAAGAACTTGAGCTGAGGATAACAGATACATTCGAGATGGAAAGCAGATCTCGAGGTTCAGGATTTAGAACTTTGAAACAGGTAGGAATGTGGAATCCATACAACTTTGAGAGATTATGAACGGGAAGAAATCTCCCAGTTAAGAGATAACGGAGTGTGAAACACACACGACTCTAGAAACTTTAACACTAGGTCAACTTGGGTAAAAGAACGTCTTGCCATAGAAGGCACCTAAGTTTTGAATAATCAGAACCTTTTCAAATCAAAACAGGTAAGAAGACCCAGAGTTAGAGCGATACCAGATACGGAGTAAAAAGAATCCTAAGAAGGTTTTCACAATCCATTTGGAGTTTCAAAATAGTTTTCGCAAACACTAGACTCAACATCGACCAAGCAGTAAGGTTTTCCTACATGCAGTCCTGCTCTGATACCAAGACCTGTCACGACCCCGGACCCAAAGATATACATACTGTTATGTGCTCCTAGCCATGGACTCACAAGGGCTTCAGGGTTACCAGCCCCGGCCGCAACAAACAACGGCAGGCAGACTAGATTCATCGGCATGTAGTCCGGATCCCCAGTCTACTACTCCTTGTATCCATGCTAGTCATAACCAACTATGCATATCAAAGCGTCCACGAGTCGGATGAAACTGAAGGAACGGGACCAAAGCTATACAGAGATGCTATGTGTCCAGAAAGTGCAACAACAATCGAGGGTTACTGGGTTACCTCGCCCCAGGCCGATCACATCGACAGGCGGGATCAGACATGGATCATCGGCTCCACAACCCCTCGACTGCGACAACTATGCAGGCATAGCCAAAACTGTATAACAATGTGTAACATCCCAAGTATGAAAAATAGCCATTAGAATGTTTGCTATCTGTTATTTTATGTTTTGCATCATGGCATCATGTTCATTGCATTTGTTTTGCTTGTTTTCCATTTGTTTTCCTCTGTTTTACCTTGTTTTCCAACTGTTTTCCTTTGTTTTCTATTTGAATTTCAAACCAAAATTCAAACCTGTTGTTTCATACTTGTGATGTTACAATTTCCAAAATGATATTTCAAATCAAAACAATCATCTGTTTCCATAGAAGTTGTGATTCCAAAACTATTGTTTTGTTTCTATCAAAATTCATTTAATACCAAACCCTTTTCAAATTCAATTAATTTCCAAAACATCAACTCTTTTGAAAATTATGAAAATGACCAAAACACTTCCATCTTTTGTTTCCATTAAACTAAGGTTCAAACTAATTAAATTATTGCTTTCAATATTGCACTTAATAGTCAAAATTCATTCAAATTGCATTCAAAATTCAAATCACTTTTTACAAACAGCACCCAATTGAACTTATGAGAATTACAACACAATGCTAATACTTTTTGTTTCAATTAAACTTTAGGGTTCACCCTATTTAAATGTTGTTTTCAATTGTTCACTTAATTAAATTTGCATTCAAAAAAATATTCAAATCACATTGTCCAAAACAACCACCATGTTGAACTTATGAAAATTACACAACAATTCTAATCATTTGTTTCAAATTAAACATTAAAGTTCACCCTATTGAATTCTTGTTTTAATAAATCAATTAACCTCAACTTTCATTCAAATTCAAATCAAATACCAAACAGCAAACAAATTGAAATAATTTTGAAAACAAAAACTTGCATTGTTGCTGTGGCAATAATCAATCAATAAACATTTATCCCTAATTTTTTTCCTAACTCCAAAACCCTTCTTTTATTCCTAATTCTAATCAGCAAAAAAAACTAAAAAAAAGGAAACGCTCACAGTAGGGGGGGGAGCAGCTCGCAGGCCCAGCCCAATTTCTCCTCTCCTCGGCCCGTACCCCTTCGGGGTCGTCCTCAAGCTGTACGGCGCGCATCGAGCGCCTCCACGTCTGCGACGGCGACGAGCAGACGGCCATCCGCGCCCCTACCCCTCTACTTAAACCTACTCCCTCGAGTCCCCGATCCCTAACCCTAGCTTCACCTCCACCTCCTTCCCTATCACCGCCGCGGCGCCATTTTCCCTCTCTGCCACGGCCCACCCTCTCTGTTCTGAACCTCTCCATACCGAGCCCCCACGCTGTGATTCCGGTGATCGCCGCAGTATGGAACTCCCTCCTCGATGGCTAGGTACGGGAATTGGGTCCCCGTACTGTCGTCGTCATCCTCGTGTCATCGCCATGGCACGGGAGGGCCGGTAGCCACGCCATCGACCACATCGCTGCCGCCGGCCATCCCCGACGCCGTCGCCTTCCGTTTGCCCCACGGTGAGCACACGGCCATCCCCCTCTTTCCCTCCTCTCTGCACTGCGCAATGCCCACCACTCCCGCAAGCACCACAGCACATCCACCGCATCGCGAGCTAGCACACAGCCACGACGAGCGCCGCCGGCGACCACGCTCTCTGTCAGTAGATTCAGTATCTGAGTTTCAGGTTCAGTCAAAACGTGCCCGAATCTGAAACTAATCCTAGCTGCGTTCCCTTACCTGACAAAAACCGATTCGCAGCGCAGTGGCAGCAACTGCACGCGCGCAAGGCCCGGTCGAGGGTTCGATCCCCTCGGGCGGATTTAATCCGCCCACTTTTTCGCATCGTTGCTGACAGGCCGGCCCCCCTGTCAGCCACCGCTGCTGCCACGTGAGCTCCATGCGGGCCACGCTGGCCCAGGGCCCCCTGTCAGTGGCTTGGACTAGCCACTGCAGGGTAACAAATGTTTTCTGCCCTTTTCTATTTAAATTAAATCCTTTTACAATCACAGTTTGGTCCCTAAAATGAAAATGCTAATAACTTTTATTTTATAAACCCAAATAATAAAAATAAAATATGTACACTGCACCAAATTTAATTGTCTATCTATTCAAACCATTTGTTTTCTGTTTTGAATACTTCAAATGCATTCAAATTTCAAATTCAAACACTTCATTTGAAATTTGTATAATTGCATAACTAATTCATACTTAATCCTAATAACATAAATAAAATATGTTTTCCATGCCATTTTGAACCATCTTTCCAAATATAAAATTTGTTTACTGTTTTGAATATTTTAAATTGGTGAAATATTTGAAAACTTGTTTAATTCACTTAATTTTGCAAAAATCATAACTTGGGCATAAAAATTCCAAATTCCACAAACTAAATATGTTTTCCAATCAGATTTTCATATACTTTCCAAATATCAACTTTGTTTGCTGTTTTGAATAATTTAAATCGCTGAAAACAACTGTTTCTTAATTATTGCATTTAAAATTGCCAAAATAATAACTTGGTCATTTTAAATCCAATTTCAACAAATGAAATATGTTTTCCATGCAAAATTAAACCACCTTTCCAAATATAAAATTTGTTCCATGTTTTGAATAATTAAAATGGGTTAAATGATTTAAACCTTGTTTAAATCATTTAATATTGCTAAATTCATAACTTGCTCAAATTAAATTATTTTTGAACATGCAAAATATGATTTCAAACTAGAAAAGTATAAACTTTTCAAATATGAATTTGAATTTATGTTTTGAACAAATAAAATTCAAATAATATTCATGCTTGTTTTAAATTCATTTAAAACTTGTTTAATCTTGTTTCATTCATAATAAATTCATCCTAATTCCTTTTTCAATATGTGAAACATGTAATCCAACTAAAATTTTGTGTTCTTTCCAAATATGAATTTTGTTATTTGTTTTGAACAATTAAAATTGATGAAAACAACAAATGCTTGTGTAACACCTTTAAGTAACCAAAATTTCCTAACTTAATAAATAAATTTCTAAAATTGGTAAACCTTATTTCCAATTGATTCTATTATTGTTATTTTGTTGTTTTCCTCATCCATGCATCATACTAATCCACTTTCACCTGTTGGTTAGTTGTAAAACAATTGTTTCAACCATAATCCATGGGCTTTTCATATGCAACTTAAATTGCATGTGGGTCCATTTAATCATGTTGTTACTGTACCAATTAGTTTATTTTGATGCATCCATTAAATTGACATGCATCATCCCATGATTGTGCACTATGCCATGTTATTGATTGTTTATCTTTCTGCATTGTTTGTTTGCTTCTTCTCGGATAGACGACGACGTTGAGACAGACGATACTTACGACACCCCTTCTGAGGATCTAGCTCAATACCAGGCTGCTGAGTTTGCAGGCAAGTATTCACTCACATGAACCATTGTGTTCCTTTCAACATTGGATACTGATACTTTCCGTTGTCTATTTTGCTAGCCCTATGAATCGTTGCTTCTGTTACGAACCTATCACGTGTATCCTTTAACCCTGATATAGCCTCACCTCCACACCTATAAACCCATTGCTTGTTGCCCGTGTCTTACTAGCATGCTTAGGGTTGTTTTGCTCGAGTCTGTTACCCGTTACTTTCTGTTACTATTTCATTTATGTTCTGGGGCTCGATGTTAAACAACAACCTGTTAATTTTGAGGTAATAATAATTTGCTGATAAGGCACCGGCAGGAGGCCCGGCGTGGTTTTGAGGCCTGCTAGTGTCGACCCTAATAGGAAAAGGGTCTTGTCTACTGATCCATGATGAGCGCACTAACCGCATGTGGGAAGCGAGTATGGGCGCCCCCCTCAATTTGATTCGATTCGCATCTCGTCCAAATCGCCACACTTAGTTCAGGCTTTCCATTTGATGCATGCATGTGCAGGTGCGAACCCTTGGCGTCAGGGTGGAACTTTTGTAGTCGCCATTTAGGGCGGCGTGGTCTTAGAGTGCTATGAGGGTCCCCTTTTCTTCGTGGGGCTCGATTAGCCGCGCACGCACATCATGTGGTTCTTTGGGCTTGATGCGAAGAAGAGTTGAGTTGTGTTGAGTGCCCCGCTTGGTGGGAGGCATTCCATCTGGCAGGGTATTCTTGCGTGTACGGCCAAATTGGTGCATCCCTGCAGGGTTAAATCTTCTCGAGAAGCCGTGTTTTCCGCGGTTATGGATTACTTGGTGAAAGTACTGGCTAACAAGTACTCAGAACAACTTACACCTAACTAATGATAACTTGAATAGTAATAGGATTATTGACACAATAACTTGATCCATCATTAATCCAACTGTGTGAGTTATCCTCGGATTGCTTCTTTGGATAAGGGGCGAGATCCAGGATGGGTTTGTTTGGTGGTTAGATATAGTTGGTTACGATACGCTATCTTATCCCTTTTTCTGATAGCAGGAAGTTATAGCACTCTGTAGTTGGTTAGAGCAGCCAGTTGCAGCATCTTTTATATCCCCTTTCTTCCGTTGAACCCAAGGCATCTGTGCTTGGTGTTGACGGGCTACACTTTGGTGAATTGTGAGTCTTGCTTGCCAGTACGTTTATGTACTGACCCCTTTGGGGCTGTGGTTTCCGCAGACTACGTTTCCGAGGATCCCCATGGTGGCTACTACGTGGAGTATGACGAGACTGCTGACGAGTAGATAGCGGACCCGGGCAGGATCCGAGACTTTGTGGATGGGCTCCGTCTTTTCGTTTCCGGCCTCTTAGGCCTATTTGGTTCTTGTCTGTACTCAGACATGTTGAATGCTTCCGCTGTGATGTAATGATGATATGTTGGGACATGTGTCCTCTGGATGAGTGTATTTGCTATCTCTGATCTAATGAGAGCTATTTGCAACTTATTTCCATCTTTTGTGTCCTAGAGATATGTTGTTCTATCATTTTGTTCAACGCCGTTGACGTACCATGTGTGTATGGTTTGAAGTACGTCAATGGAAGTATCCTGATTTCTATGGGATGGTTTACGTAGACGATGAACAGTAGAGTTTGGTTGTCACACACACGTGTGTTGGCCTACTCGTAAGAGATGCGGGTGCAAGTAAGCCCCGTAATCCAATCATCTGCTGTTCAACGGAACTGCGAGTATCCCCTAGAAGTCCGGGTGCGACAAATGGTATCAGAGCCTGTTTTCCTATAGGATCCCTTTTTACTGGTCGCAGTTGAGTCTAGAAACTATTTTGTAGCTATATAGGGAAAAATGAAACGTGAGAGTAGGAATTCTGTTCTTTTTCTTCTTTCCCCACCCACCCTCCCTTTTCTGGTAAGGAAGTGCAACGTTGTTTTCCCTTCTCATCTAAACTTTCAAGTTAGGATTTCACGTATCCTGGTTTCTCTAGGATGGTTATATCTACTAGACCATAGGAATGGAGGTGGTTGTGACATGATTTATCATGTTGCCTACTCATGATTGAGAACGGAGGCGTGTAAGCCCGGGAAGCAGATCCTCTATTCCTTAAGCAGTAGATATTGATCCTTTAGAAGCCCGGATGGGTTTTCCGTAGTACCTCAGGAGTGTTTTGATCTCGTGTTTCCCGGTGTTGCTTCGTTATCCTGTTCTTCTCAACATCCTTTTCGTCCGTTGAAACCTTGTTGTTGCTTCCCAATTCAGTTCTGCTACCGGCGTCTAATCAATAACTCTGTTCCACCCTTCTGGCCAGATAGTCTATTCTCCAAATGAATCAAGTTCTATCCAGCTATACACCCTCAATACAAAACCTCTCCCTTTACTTGAAAATGTTCTGGTGGTTTCCAAATCCCCTGACGTCTTTCCAGAAGAGTTGCCAGGGATGCCTATCGTTTTGAACTTCCAGAAAAACTATCCAAGGTGCACGATGTGTTTCACGTGTCACAGCTCAAGAGGATCTTCCCAAGAAGTATCTGGACCTTTACTTTTCTCAGTAGGAATCTCGAGGCGCGATTCCTTCAAGGGGGGGCGTTTTGTAACATCCAAAGTATGAAAAATAGCCATTAGAATGTTTGCTATCTGTTATTTTATGTTTTGCATCATGGCATCATGTTCATTGCATTTGTTTTGCTTGTTTTCCATTTGTTTTCCTCTGTTTTACCTTGTTTTCCAACTGTTTTCCTTTGTTTTCCTTTGTTTTCTATTTGAATTTCAAACCAAAATTCAAACATGTTGTTTCATACTTGTGATGTTACAATTTCCAAAATGATATTTCAAATCAAAACAATCATCTGTTTCCATAGAAGTTGTGATTCCAAAACTATTGTTTTGTTTCTATCAAAATTCATTTAATACCAAACCCTTTTCAAATTCAATTAATTTCCAAAACATCAACTCTTTTGAAAATTATGAAAATGACCAAAACACTTCCATCTTTTGTTTCCATTAAACTAAGGTTCAAACTAATTAAATTATTGCTTTCAATATTGCACTTAATAGTCAAAATTCATTCAAATTGCATTCAAAATTCAAATCACTTTTTACAAACAGCACCCAATTGAACTTATGAGAATTACAACACAATGCTAATACTTTTTGTTTCAATTAAACTTTAGGGTTCACCCTATTTAAATGTTGTTTTCAATAGTTCACTTAATTAAATTTGCATTCAAAAAAAAATTCAAATCACATTGTCCAAAACAACCACCATGTTGAACTTATGAAAATTACACAACAATTCTAATCATTTGTTTCAAATTAAACATTAAAGTTCACCCTATTGAATTCTTGTTTTAATAAATCAATTAACCTCAACTTTCATTCAAATTCAAATCAAATACCAAACAGCAAACAAATTGAAATAATATTGAAAACAAAAACTTGCATTGTTGCTGTGGCAATAATCAATCAATAAACATTTATCCCTAATTTTTTTCCTAACTCCAAAACCCTTCTTTTCTTCCTAATTCTAATCAGCAAAAAAAAAAACTAACAAAAGAAAAAAAAGGAAACGCTCACAGTAGGGGGGGGGAGCAGCTCGCAGGCCCAGCCCAATTTCTCCTCTCCTCGGCCCGTACCCCTTCGGGGTCGTCCTCAAGCTGTACGGCGCGCATCGAGCGCCTCCACGTCTGCGACGACGACGAGCAGACGGCCATCCGCGCCCCTACCCCTCTACTTAAACCTACTCCCTCGAGTCCCCGATCCCTAACCCTAGCTTCACCTCCACCTCCTTCCCTATCACCGCCGCGGCGCCATTTTCCCTCTCTGCCACGGCCCACCCTCTCTGTTCTGAACCTCTCCATACCGAGCCCCCACGCTGTGATTACGGTGATCACCACAGTATGGAACTCCCTCCTCGATGGCTAGGTACGGGAATTGGGTCCCCGTACTGTCGCCGTCATCCTCGTGTCATCGCCATGGCACGGGAGGGCCGGTAGCCACGCCATCGACCACATCGCTGCCGCCGGCCATCCCCGACGCCGTTGCCTTCCGTTTGCCCCACGGTGAGCACACGGCCATCCCCCTCTTTCCCTCCTCTCTGCACTGCGCAATGCCCACCACTCCCGCAAGCACCACAGCACATCCACCGCATCGCGAGCTAGCACACAGCCACGACGAGCGCCGCCGGCGACCACGCTCTCTGTCAGTAGATTCAGTATCTGAGTTTCAGGTTCAGTCAAAACGTGCCCGAATCTGAAACTAATCCTAGCTGCGTCCCCTTACCTGACAAAAACCGATTCGCAGCACAGTGGCAACAACTGCACGCGCGCAAGGCCCGGTCGAGGGTTCGATCCCCTCGGGCGGATTTAATCCGCCCACTTTTTCGCACCGTTGATGACAGGCCGGCCCCCCTGTCAGCCACCGCTGCTGCCATGTGAGCTCCACGCGGGCCACGCTGGCCCAGGGCCCCCTGTCAGTGGCTTGGACTAGCCACTGCAGGGTAACAAATGTTTTCTGCCCTTTTCTATTTAAATTAAATCCTTTTACAATCACAGTTTGGTCCCTAAAATGAAAATGCTAATAACTTTTATTTTATAAACCCAAATAATAAAAATAAAATATGTACACTGCACCAAATTTAATTGTCTATCTATTCAAACCATTTGTTTTCTGTTTTGAATACTTCAAATGCATTCAAATTTCAAATTCAAACACTTCATTTGAAATTTGTATAATTGCATAACTAATTCATACTTAATCCTAATAACATAAATAAAATATGTTTTCCATGCCATTTTGAACCATCTTTCCAAATATAAAATTTGTTTACTGGTTTGAATATTTTAAATTGGTGAAATATTTGAAAACTTGTTTAATTCACTTAATTTTGCAAAAATCATAACTTGGGCATAAAAATTCTAAATTCCACAAACTAAATATGTTTTCCAATCAACTTTTCATGTACTTTCCAAATAACAACTTTGTTTGCTGTTTTGAATAATTTAAATTGCTGAAAACAACTGTTTCTTAATTATTGCATTTAAAATTGCCAAAATAATAACTTGCTCATTTTAAATCCAATTTCAACAAATGAAATATGTTTTCCATGCAAAATTAAACCACCTTTCCAAATATAAAATTTGTTCCATGTTTTGAATAATTAAAATTGGTTAAATGATTTAAACCTTGTTTAAATCATTTAATATTGCTAAATTCATAACTTGCTCAAATTAAATTATTTTTGAACATGCAAAATATGATTTCAAACTAGAAAAGTATAAACTTTTCAAATATGAATTTGAATTTATGTTTTGAACAAATAAAATTCAAATAATATTCATGCTTGTTTTAAATTCATTTAAAACTTGTTTAATCTTGTTTCATTCATAATAAATTCATCCTAATTCCTTTTTCAATATGTGAAACATGTAATCCAACTAAAATTTTGTGTTCTTTCCAAATATGAATTTTGTTATTTGTTTTGAACAATTAAAATTGATGAAAACAACAAATGCTTGTGTAACACCTTTAAGTAACCAAAATTTCCTAACTTAATAAATAAATTTCTAAAATTGGTAAACCTTATTTCCAATTGATTCTATTGTTGTTATTTTGTTGTTTTCCTCATCCATGCATCATACTAATCCACTTTCACCTGTTGGTTAGTTGTAAAACAATTGTTTCAACCATAATCCATGGGCTTTTCATATGCAACTTAAATTGCATGTGGGTCCATTTAATCATGTTGTTACTGTACCAATTAGTTTATTTTGATGCATCCATTAAATTGACATGCATCATCCCATGATTGTGCACTATGCCATGTTATTGATTGTTTATCTTTCTACATTGTTTGTTTGCTTCTTCTCGGATAGACGACGACGTTGAGACAGACGATACTTACGACACCCCTTCTGAGGATCTAGCTCAATACCAGGCTGCTGAGTTTGCAGGCAAGTATTCACTCACATGAACCATTGTGTTCCTTTCAACATTGGATACTGATAC
The DNA here is from genome assembly GCA_028641055.1 of Alopecurus myosuroides. Lineage (NCBI taxonomy): Eukaryota > Viridiplantae > Streptophyta > Magnoliopsida > Poales > Poaceae > Alopecurus > Alopecurus myosuroides. The sequence goes on from CM054057.1 coordinate 176,394,898, forward strand.
TTTCTGTTGTCTATTTTGCTAGCCTTATAAATCGTTGCTTCTGTTACGAACCTATCACGTGTATCCTTTAACCCTGATATAGCCTCACCTCCACACCTATAAACCCATTGCTTGTTGCCCGTGTCTTACTAGCATGCTTAGGGTTGTTTTGCTCGAGTCTGTTACCCGTTACTTTCTGTTACTATTTCATTTATGTTCTGGGGCTCGATGTTAAACAACAACCTGTTAATTTTGAGGTAATAATAATTTGCTGATAAGGCACCGGCAGGAGGCCCGGCGTGGTTTTGAGGCCTGCTAGTGTCGACCCTAATAGGAAAAGGGTCTTGTCTACTGATCCATGATGAGCGCACTAACCGCATGTGGGAAGCGAGTATGGGCGCCCCCCTCAATTTGATTCGATTCGCATCTCGTCCAAATCGCCACACTTAGTTCGGGCTTTCCATTTGATGCATGCATGTGCAGGTGCGAACCCTTGGCGCCAGGGTGGAACTTTTGTAGTCGGCATTTAGGGCGGCGTGGTCTTAGAGTGCTATGAGGGTCCCCTTTTCTTCGTGGGGCTCGATTAGCCGCGCACGCACGGCATGTGGTTCATTGGGCTTGATGCGAAGAAGAGTTGAGTTGTGTTGAGTGCCCCGCTTTGTGGGAGGCATTCCATCTGGCAGGGTATTCTTGCGTGTACGGCCAAATTGGTGCTTCCCTGCAGGGTTAAATCTTCTCGAGAAGCCGTGTTTTCCGCAGTTATGGATTACTTGGTGAAAGTACTGGCTAACAAGTACTCAGAACAACTTACACCTAACTAATGATAACTTGAATAGTAATAGGATTATTGACACAATAACTTGATCCATCATTAATCCAACTGTGTGAGTTATCCTCGGATTGCTTCTTTGGATAAGGGGCGAGATCCAGGATGGGTTTGTTTGGTGGTCAGATATAGTTGGTTACGATACGCTATCTTATCCCTTTTTCTGATAGCAGGAAGTTATAGCACTCTGTAGTTGGTTAGAGCAGCCAGTTGCAGCATCTTTTATATCCCCTTTCTTCCGTTGAACCCAAGGCATCTGTGCTTGGTGTTGACGGGCTACACTTTGGTGAATTGTGAGTATTTCTTTCCAGTACGTTTATGTACTGACCCCTTTGGGGCTGTGGTTTCCGCAGACTACGTTTCCGAGAATCCCCATGGTGGCTACTACGTGGAGTATGACGAGACTGCTGACGAGTAGATAGCGGACCCGGGCAGGATCCGAGACTTCGTGGATGGGCTCCGTCTTTTCGTTTCCGGCCTCTTAGGCCTATTTGGTTCTTGTCTGTACTCAGACATGTTGAATGCTTCCGTTGTGATGTAATGATGATATGTTGGGACATGTGTCCTCTGGATGAGTGTATTTTCTATCTCTGCTCTAATGAGAGCTATTTGCAACTTATTTCCATCTTTTGTGTCCTGGAGATATGTTGTGCTATCATTTTGTTCAACGCCGTTGACGTACCATGTGTGTATGGTTTGAAGTAGGTCAATGGAAGTATCCTGATTTCTATGGGATGGTTTACGTAGACGATGAACAGTAGAGTTTGGTTGTCACACATACGTGTGTTGGCCTACTCGTAAGAGATGCGGGTGCAAGTAAGCCCCGTAATCCAATCATCTGCTGTTCAACGGAACTGCGAGTATCCCCTAGAAGTCCGGGTGCGACACAATGAGCTCGAAACCAACAACCGATCAAAGCAACACTCTAGACATTGAAATTGTACTGAGCATGTTTTACTAGAGTATAGCTTACAAGCAGAGGTCACACGACCCAACATTACATCAGACAACGGAAGGCAAATTATGTTGCTAATCAACAAGAACCAAAAAGGCCTAAGAGGCCGCAACATAAGGCGACGTCCCAGCCCATAGATTCCAGGCTGCTACCTGGGAACCCCAAACTACTCGTCGATGTCCACGTTGAATCACCACCGATGGAGTTCTTCTCCTGAACCAAAATTAAGCAAACCTGAGTACGGGATGTACTCAACAAGACTTAATTAACCTATTATATATCTGCTAGTTTCATAAAGGGTTTTATGAAGGCTGACTTGCGTAAAGCAATGTTTGTTTTACAAATTGAGGAGGAATAGCACGTCTAAAGGAGTACTTTCAAAACAGATGAGAAGACTACTCAACTTCTGAAATCATCACCTTTTCATCCACCAACATCATTTCCCAGCACCTCACATGCTACAAGGATCACCCCTCCCGGCATCTCCGGGGAGGCACCCTTCATCTATTGCCTCCATGCTTTGTCAACGTCTTTTACGTCATGTTCAAGTTATCTATGGCCAAATTACCTCCACCAAGCCGTCCTTAACCGCGGACACGGCTTCTCGAAAAGATTTATCCCTGCAGGGGGTACACTTTACCCACACGTACCATCCGACTCTTAGCGCCACATGTACGCTCTTCCATGGAACGCGGCAGAGGGTGGCTGGCCACGACCTTTACCTCACCCAACCCTATCCATGAGTCAACCCAAGATAGGGCCACCCCGTCAACAGGGAGTTGGCCATCCTCCTGACGGCACCTGTCTCTGTGAGGCGGGGTCAAGATCCGTGTACGTCCATCACTTGGCCCCGGTCACGCCCTAGCGGAGCATTTTGTTTTCAAAACCGTTTAAAAGGTTTTATTTGCGGTGCCGAATGGAAATCTCAAACTACGTGACTCATGAATAAAGCCAGCTAAGTTAGTCGGTCGGCGAGGCTCATGGCCATCGTGCGTGGTTGTACGCTCAGTATTGGCTTCTGCGTCCGACCTTACTCCTAGGGATGGCGAGTACGGAACGAACAACCACTTCCCAAGTGGCCTCCCGTCCACGCCTTAGTCAAGTTAACCACACAATTCTCATCTTACCACGTCATCATATCATACTAGGTTATCGCAGCTCTGATTCATCAACCGGATGGAGCAGAGGTAAACAAACATGTAAAGCTAAGCGAAGCAGATATGAGGCTCTGGCGATGCGCACAAGCAAATCTATGGCGGCTAGGAGCAGTGGATCAGGATATTGAGGCAATGCAGTATATAGGTGAACTATATCTACTAGCATCAAATACTTTGGAATCGAATGCAAAGTACGAGAATCAAATGTTGTTCGAAAACATATATGAGCAGATAAGAGGTTATGCTTGCCTTGGTTATAAGAAAACCAAATAAAGATCTTCTGGAATAAGTGCTTGACTTGTCGGTTAAGATCAAGTATTCGCCATTTGGATTGCTGGCCTTCTCTTCGGAGTCACGTTCTACCGAGGGGGACAAACACCGAAAAGAAGAATAACAATCAACACATGGCATCGATGCAATGCGCAATATGTATGCATGAGCAAGTTAAGGCACTGAAATAAAGCCCTAAGCATGTTCGTTGGGTTGCTAGGGTTCGTATGTTAATTATGTAGATTTTCTGAAATTTGCCCGAAATAGACCCCGGAGGGCAATTCGGGTGATTATAGAAATGGGTGCAATTTTAAAAGCTCAAATGGGTTTGAAAACATCATAACTAGATTGCATTTATCATTATGAGCATTTTGACATATAACTTTTAATTTTCTAATTTTATTGGATAAAAACTTATTTTTCTATTTTTAAATGATTAAACAACATTAAATAATGTTCAATTTTCAACTTTGTCAAACATGTGTGAAAATGGTATATTCATGTAGAGTACATTTTTCTGAACATTTTAATACTTTCATTTTATTTTTCTGACATGCAGAATTAAAGATATTAATTAAACAAGTTTTAATTATTTCCTGTAATTAATAAATATTTTTGAGAAAAAAAAACAGGATTATGGAGTCAGGCTGACGTCATGCTGACGTCAGCCGAGCCCGAACTGCCTCTGGCTTCACTCAATCCCGCGATTTCGCGGTTGATTCCCAAATCCGCTGGTACCATGTAACATCCCTGATTTTTGGAAAATGCAAAAATCACAAAAAATTGAAACTTTTTGTTTTCATGATTAAGCAAGTCACCAAAACCCAATTAAAAGGAGGAAATAAAAGAAAAAAGTATGTAATTAGAATAAAGAAGCCAATTTGCCTTAATTCCATAAACCCTAAAAGCCTATTCAAAATAAATATTCTTGATTCGAGAAATTGTTTTCTATTAGAAAACCTTATTTTATAACATGTTTTAAATTCAAATATTACTTTGAATAATGTTTTATAGCCTTTGAAACCATAGAATTATTACCTCTAATAGTTCCTATGCCTCCAAATTATTTTATGAGAATAAAAACTATTTATATTGATATCCAAATGTCATTCCAAGTTTTAAAACATAAAGTGATATTCATAATATGTTTTGATTTGAAAATAACATAAAATAGGTGTTGAAAACAATATTAAAGCTTGAGGAGTTTTCTAAATTTTATTTAAGCCACTGTTATATTTATTTAATTTACTATTTAAAAAATGGAATTAAGTTACTATTAGTAAATCACTGATATGTTAAAATTATAAAATATGAAAATGGTTTCAAAATGACTTCTAAAAATAGTATTTGACATGTATAATGTCTCTAAAATTTTATTTAATCAAAAACCTTATTTTATTATTTTTATATTTTAAAAATTGTATTAAGTACTATTAGTGAATTAATTATATTTTCAAAACATAAAAGAGATGAAAACACTTTGAAATGATTTTGGAAAATAGTATGTGATCATTATAAAGCTACTGAAATTTTATGTGACAAATATTTTTATTTTATAATTTTCTAAATTAAAAATCACCTCAAGTCACTATTAGGTATTTATTAAATTTTCAAATTTCACATTTTGAAATGTGTTGAAAAGTTTACAAAAATCATATTGTTTGAAAGATATTAAAATTTCAAGATTTTAGAAATTTAATTTACCTTAATAGGATTATTAAAACAGAAGTTATTAATATTTTAAATAAACAGAAAAAAAAATGACGATGACGTCAGCTATGACGTCACCTCATCTTCAACCCGCAGAGAAACTGCAGTGCCCGTTTCTTCTTCGAAATTACTCGCGTTAATTCACGCGATTAAGTGCAGAAACGACCACCACCATCACATCACCTTAAAGCCCCATGCTCCCTCTCCTTTTCCCCTCTCCCTCCTCAGCTTATTGCGCCCCACGGCTGCCACAATTTCTCGCCGGAGAAGGATCAACCCGCCACCGTGTTGCTCCGATTTCCGTCGACAGAGAAGTCCCCGCCTCCCTCTATTGGTCCCCTGTCTCTCCCTCGCCATTGCGCACCCTCACATGGATTCGTTTTGTTTTTTTTCATGCAGTAGAACCCCGGCGCCATACATTTCCGAGTGTCACCGGAGAGGACCTCGCCTTCACCGTTGCGTCGCCCGTGGAGCCTCCCCGTCGTCTCCATCGAGCTGGCCTTGAAGCACAGCCCCCTGTCGTCTACTCCTCATGGGTCAGAACCCACCGGAGTGGCGCCGCCATCCAGGTCCGAACCCCTCCGCCGCTTTCTCCATTGGCTCCGGTGACCACGAGGGCCACCGGCGGTGAGATCCCCTCCCCCTTTTAATTTCTACCCTTGGATCTGCATCGTACGCACGGGATTAAAACCCGAAGCGGTACGCAGCCCCCACCCCTGGATCTGGATCTAACGATCCAGAATCAAATCACTTAACCCAATCAGCTGCCACATCAGCACACCTAGTCAGCATACAGTCAACAGAGCCAACCAATCGCAGGAAGCCACGTGGCCTAGTAATTTCTGGATTATTTCTCCCGGTAGAATTTTTGGCAGATTTGCAGAAAAGCCCCTGCATCTTAGATCTATCATAACTTTTGACCCACATGGGCAAATTTAGCAATCTTGGACTTTTTGAAAAGCCCTGGACATATAGAAACTTTTGACACTGTACAAATTCAAATTTGACAAACTTAAATTTGTTCAAATTCAAATATGCTTGTTTGGTGAAATTTGGCATAATTCAAATTCTACAAATCAAAAAATTGTAAATAAAATATATTTGGAAACCTTAGGATGTGTACTTTCATATCCTCTGTCCCAAAATAATAATTGAACAAATTAAAATTGAATTTAGAATTTAGTTGTCTATTTGAGTACTTTTGACATAGATTAATTTCTATAAATAATTTCAATATAGTTCCTTTTGCAAAATTGTTCCATTTGACAACCTTGAACCAGAAACAACCTTGCCCAACCATTTTGGACATCCTTGGACCATGGCCATGTGTTTTTGACCAAAAAACCAACCTAGTGATTCATCCATCTTTACCATGTCATAGGAATTGTTTTCAATTGTTTTTCCTTGATGTTATGTCCATTTGGAGCCAAGCCATGTCCTTAGAATGTGCCAATCACATATAGTACCAAGTAGTGAAATTTAGTTTTCTATCTACTTCTCCACTCCCCTTTCATGCTTCAAGATTTCATCAAATTGGGATTTGTGAGAACCATGAAGTGCAATGGAGGACTTAACCATCTAGAGATTTTGCAACATGAAGATAGAAGACCATTGAGGGACTTGGAAAATAAAACAAACTTCATAAGCATCTCCAAGAAGTGGAAGCACTAGAAGAAAACCAGAGAAACTTCTAGAGGACTAACACCCTTTCTCTCTAAGTCTTTTTCCTTCCCTTTTCTATTCTTCTCCTTTCAACCTGGTGGCAACATGAAGAGCTACAAGGAAGATCAATGAAGAAGTTTTGAAGATAAGACTTAGACTCCACAACAACTAGAAGCAACTCAAGAAGTACAAGTGTGAAGAAATTCAGTAGAAAGCATCTCCCTCTCTCTTTCTATCTTTCTTCTTATTTTTCTTTCCAAATTGACTTAGTGGTATATGTGCCCATCCTATAACCAACCAATTAGTGAAGTGAAAACCATGAAGACTATCAAGACCAAGAGAAGCACCACACCAAGGAAGGAAACAATTTTAGATGGCATGATGATGATCTTCAAAAAGGCAATCACATGAGGTCTAGGAGAAATCCATACAAGTTGAAGAATAACAAGTTGTTTTTTTGTCCAACCATTGACCCCAAATGGAAAACCCAAGACTTAGTAATATTTTCCCTTTGATGATGAAGTTAGTAGACCTACCTTAACCACAATGGAAAATACTAACATAGTCACTCAAATATTTTTGAAGGTGAATATGACCAAGTGCTTGCATGTGTTACTTTAGTTGAAGAAGTAATATGTTTATTCTCAGTGAACTCTTGGAACTTCCTCGACAAGTATGGTTATAATAAAGTTAGATCACATCAAACTCAACCTAGTCCTTCCCAAGTAAACCATTGGAATTTCCTTAACAAGTATTGAACTCAAATCTTGACCTTGCCCTAGCCAACTTGGTCCAACTCCTTTGTTATGTTATTTGCTCTGTTTGCTTTCTCCACCTATGTGTTTGATTGCTAGGATGTTTGTTTATTTTGTTATTGTGTTTTCAATGAATAGATTGTACGGAGAGCAACGATCTTTTGTGAAGAGAGTGTGATATCTTCACCAACTTCAACAAGGCAAGTAACACACCATCATCTACCCATTATTTTCTATATGCATTAGTTGATTTTGATTAGTATGCATGATAGGAAATTTTACTAAGTTATACTATGCTATGCTATTATCCTAGTAGTGTGTAGCCATCCCTTTTACCTTGTTATTTTGATAGCCTTAGAATTTACTAGGTGCTATGCAATGTTACAAATTGTTTTACTAGATGTTGAGGAAAAATCCTAAGTATAACTAATGAATGAACCACCTGGGTGGAAGTGGTAAGACTGGGTTATGTTGAGTGTTTCCTCAGGGCCCTTATCTAAGGGTTATTCCACTTGAGGTTGTCACTTGCGGATGGCCACCCAGGAACAAAGAGATTACTATGTCCTTCTAAGTTTAGTAGCTTCCCGTGCAGCCTTTTGACAATATGGGCTCTGTCTTGATCAATTAAGTTGTGAGGGTTCAGCCCAGGCTTGACAAGCAGATGTAGCAAAATTATAGGTGGAACGGGTCTTGCCGGTGGGTTTGGACTTCTTCTTCTGAAAGATCTCGTCTCAATTCTCTCCTTTCCATGATGCACTCCGGGTGTATAGGATGTTTGGGCTAATTGAAGACAAAGGGTGAAAGTGCACAACCTCTGCAGAGTCTACAAACTAAGATCTTAGCCGTGTCCCCGGTTATGGACAACTATGAGCAGCTGGACAAGGATTGACGGAAGAATCTCATCACCAATTTCAATAAGTAAAATTTTGACCAAGTGAAGAGTATTGTGGTGCTTGGATCTAAATCCAACGTTGCCACCCCTTTGAAAAGAAAAGTTTGTTTTACAAAAGAGATAGGACAAAACTGGCTTTATGCAAACTTAGCCAAAACTCCACTCAGCCAAATAAGCATGTAGTACTAGTCTTGCCATTTATATCCCCCATAGTGTTACTTGCCAATACATTAAATTGTATTGACTCCCTTGTGGCTGCATATTCCATATTGCAGATGTTTCTGAAGACGAGTGAGGATTTCGTTTAGGATCTCAAGACTATCGCCAACATGTTTTGCCTGTGGCACATGAAGAAGATGGGCTCAATGTTTACTATGTTTTCCGCTGTATATCTTTGTTTACTGCTAGTCTTCTAAGACTATGCAAGTTGTAATGCTATTTTGTAAAGACTGGATCATGCGATGTAATAGAATTTGATGCATTTGCATGATATTTCATTTTGTACTGTGGTGCTAGCAATTCATCCAGGGACTAGCACACTAACACAAGTATTCCATCTTTATTAAAAGTTGGGATGCTACAAAATGGTATCAGAGCATTGTGTTGTCTGTAGTATTCGAGACCCTAAGTTTGGAGAAGACCCTAGGTTTGAAAATTTACTATGTTCAAACTTTCTAGAAACAAAACAATCCTCTTAATCTTTCTCATATCCTCTCATCTACTATTCACCTTCAAAACTTTCTAGATGAACTACTTCTTGAATACCATCAAGACAAGATTGTTGATGACCATACCAAGAAGTGCAAGGAGTATTTTCACCACATGAAGCCTTACACTCAAGATTTTTGAAGAATTTGAAGAAAAACTTAGACTTCACAACAATCAAGAACACCCCAAGATATTGAGAGAAGATTTTTGAAGAAACTCAAGAAGATATAGATGAGACCACCAATCTAGTTTGTTAGAACAACGTTAACGTGTTAGTGTATTGATCATACCAATGAGTGTGGTATGACAATACTAGATGTTTTTGAAAACTTTATTGTCTGGTGTGATGATTGTGTTGTTATGTGTTGTTTTCAAGATGAGTTTCCTTGATCTGCTATTTTGGATAAGAACCTCCCTTAGCCATCTTTCTAAATCTCTACTCATTCCTACTAGATCAAACCCAACACATACTCATTCACCAACCATAGTGAGAACCATTTGGAATCATACAACCTTTACCCTATTGATACACAAGCCATCCCATTTGAGGAATGCTAGTATCAAATTTCTTTCTTCTGTGTGAAGGAACAATCACATCCATGATCAATGCCAACTGCCTAATAAGGATCAAGCTAACCTTGGAGCTATCAAGCAATGTGAGTTTTCCTACCATGAGAGTTTCCTTAGAAATAGAATGGTGTTTGCCTTCAAGGATGACAACAACAGGATGAAAGATTTCCAAGGACATCAAAAGATCAAGTTGAGAGGAACCCAAAGACTTTTGATTGACCCAAAGAGTGACCCCTCAGTGTCAAAGGTATGTTACAGACTACCACCCTTAAAAGAAATCTCGTCCCGAGATTTGGGAAGGTTAGAAAGAAAGATTTGGGTAATTGGATTCCAAAACAACTGGGTGGAATCCAATTACATTTTTTGCCTGTGGCACATGAAGAAGATGGGCTCAATGTTTACTATGTTTTCCGCTGTATATCTTTGTTTACTGCTAGTCTTCTAAGACTATGCAAGTTGTAATGCTATTTTGTAAAGACTGGATCATGCGATGTAATAGAATTTGATGCATTTGCATGATATTTCATTTTGTACTGTGGTGCTAGCAATTGATCCAGGGACTAGCACACTAACACAAGTATTCCATCTTTATTAAAAGTTGGGATGCTACAAAATGGTATCAGAGCATTGTGTTGTCTGTAGTATTCGAGACCCTAAGTTTGGAGAAGACCCTAGGTTTGAAAATTTACTATGTTCAAACTTTCTAGAAACAAAACAATCCTCTTAATCTTTCTCATATCCTCTCATCTACTATTCACCTTCAAAACTTTCTAGATGAACTACTTCTTGAATACCATTAAGACAAGATTATTGATGACCATACCAAGAAGTGCAAGGAGTATTTTCACCACATGAAGCCTTACACTCAAGATTTTTGAAGAATTTGAAGAAAAACTTAGACTTCACAACAATCAAGAACACCCCAAGATATTGAGAGAAGATTTTTGAAGAAACTCAAGAAGATATAGATGAGACCACCAATCTAGTTTGTTAGAACAACGTTAACGTGTTAGTGTATTGATCATACCAATGAGTGTGGTATGACAATACTAGATGTTTTTGAAAACTTTATTGTCTGGTGTGATGATTGTGTTGTTATGTGTTGTTTTCAAGATGAGTTTCCTTGATCTGCTATTTTGGATAAGAACCTCCCTTAGCCATCTTTCTAAATCTCTACTCATTCCTACTAGATCAAACCCAACACCATACTCATTCACCAACCATAGTGAGAACCATTTGGAATCATACAACCTTTACCCTATTGATACACAAGCCATCCCATTTGAGGAATGCTAGTATCAAATTTCTTTCTTCTGTGTGAAGGAACAATCACATCCATGATCAATGCCAACTGCCTAATAAGGATCAAGCTAACCTTGGAGCTATCAAGCAATGTGAGTTTTCCTACCATGAGAGTTTCCTTAGAAATAGCATGGTGTTTGCCTTCAAGGATGACAACAACAGGATGAAAGATTTCCAAGGACATCAAAAGATCAAGTTGAGAGGAACCCAAAGACTTTTGATTGACCCAAAGAGTGACCCCTCAGTGTCAAAGGTAGTCCAACATACCTATGTTGGTCTACACCTCTACCACAAAGGAAAGATCTACTCAAGCTCATCTAGAATCAATCTACACTCTAATCTAATGAAAATAGACTACCCACCAAAGCTTCTTTTAAGGGTGGTAGCCCACCCAGTTGTTTTGGAATCCAATTACCCAAATCTTTCTTTCTAACCTTCCCAAATCTCGGGACGAGATTTCTTTTAAGGGTGGTAGTCTGTAACATCCCTGATTTTTGGAAAATGCAAAAATCACAAAAATTTGAAACTTTTTGTTTTCATGATTAAGCAAGTCACCAAAACCCAATTAAAAGGAGGAAATAAAAGAAAAAAGTATGTAATTAGAATAAAGAAGCCAATTTGCCTTAATTCCATAAACCCTAAAAGCCTATTCAAAATAAATATTCTTGATTCAAGAAATTGTTTTCTATTAGAAAACCTTATTTTATAACATGTTTTAAATTCAAATATTACTTTGAATAATGTTTTATAGCCTTTGAAACCATAGAATTATTACCTCTAATAGTTCCTATGCCTCCAAATTATTTTATGAGAATAAAAACTATTTATATTGATATCCAAATGTCATTCCAAGTTTTAAAACATAAAGTGATATTCATAATATGTTTTGATTTTAAAATAACATAAAATAGGTGTTGAAAACAATATTAAAGCTTGAGGAGTTTTCTAAATTTTATTTAAGCCACTTTTATATTTATTTAATTTACTATTTAAAAAATGGAATTAAGTTACTATTAGTAAATCACTGATATGTTAAAATTATAAAATATGAAAATGGTTTCAAAATGACTTCTAAAAATAGTATTTGACATGTATAATGTCTCTAAAATTTTATTTAATCAAAAACCTTATTTTATTATTTTTATATTTTAAAAATTGTATTAAGTACTATTAGTGAATTAATTATATTTTCAAAACATAAAAGAGATGAAAACACTTTGAAATGATTTTGGAAAATAGTATGTGATCATTATAAAGCTACTGAAATTTTATGTGACAAATATTTTTATTTTATAATTTTCTAAATTAAAAATCACCTCAAGTCACTATTAGGTATTTATTAAATTTTCAAATTTCACATTTTGAAATGTGTTGAAAAGTTTACAAAAATCATATTGTTTGAAAGATATTAAAATTTCAAGATTTTAGAAATTTAATTTACCTTAATAGGATTATTAAAACAGAAGTTATTAAGATTTTAAATAAACAGAAAAAAAAAATGACGATGACGTCAGCTATGACGTCACCTCATCTTCAACCCGCAGAGAAACTGCAGTGCCCGTTTCTTCTTCGAAATTACTCGCGTTAATTCACGCGATTAAGTGCAGAAACGACCACCACCATCACATCACCTTAAAGCCCCATGCTCCCTCTCCTTTTCCCCTCTCCCTCCTCAGCTTATTGCGCCCCACGGCTGCCACAATTTCTCGCCAGAGAAGGATCAACCCGCCACCGTGTTGCTCCGATTTCCGTCGACAGAGAAGTCCCCGCATCCCTCTATTGGTCCCCTGTCTCTCCCTCGCCATTGCGCACCCTCACATGGATTCGTTTTGTTTTTTTTCATGCAGTAGAACCCCGGCGCCATACATTTCCGAGTGTCACCGGAGAGGACCTCGCCTTCACCATTGCGTCGCCCGTGGAGCCTCCCCGTCGTCTCCATCGAGCTGGCCTTGAAGCACAGCCCCCTGTCGTCTACTCCTCATGGGTCAGAACCCACCGGAGTGGCGCCGCAATCCAGGTCCGAACCCCTCCGCCGCTTTCTCCATTGGCTCCGGTGACCACGAGGGCCACTGGCGGTGAGATCCCCTCCCCCTTTTAATTTCTACCCTTGGATCTGCATCGTACGCACGGGATTAAAACCCGAAGCGGTACGCAGCCCCCACCCCTGGATCTGGATCTAACGATCCAGAATCAAATCACTTAACCCAGTCAGCTGCCACATCAGCACACCCAGTCAGCATACAGTCAACAGAGCCAACCAATCGCAGGAAGCCACGTGGCCTAGTAATTTCTGGATTATTTCTCCCGGTAGAATTTTTGGCAGATTTGCAGAAAAGCCCCTGCATCTTAGATCTATCATAACTTTTGACCCACATGGGCAAATTTAGCAATCTTGGACTTTTTGAAAAGCCCTGGACATATAGAAACTTTTGACACTGTACAAATTCAAATTTGACAAACTTAAATTTGTTCAAATTCAAATATGCTTGTTTGGTGAAATTTGGCATAATTCAAATTCTACAAATCCAAAAATTGTAAATAAAATATATTTGGAAACCTTAGGATGTGTACTTTCATATCCTCTGTCCCAAAATAATAATTGAACAAATTAAAATTGAATTTAGAATTTAGTTGTCTATTTGAGTACTTTTGACATAGATTAATTTCTATAAATAATTTCAATATAGTTCCTTTTGCAAAATTGTTCCATTTGACAACCTTGAACCAGAAACAACCTTGCCCAACCATTTTGGACATCCTTGGACCATGGACATGTGTTTTTGACCAAAAACCAACCTAGTGATTCATCCATCTTTACCATGTCATAGGAATTGTTTTCAATTGTTTTTCCTTGATGTTATGTCCATTTGGAGCCAAGCCATGTCCTTAGAATGTGCCAATCACATATAGTACCAAGTAGTGAAATTTAGTTTTCTATCTACTTCTCCACTCCCCTTTCATGCTTCAAGATTTCATCAAATTGGGATTTGTGAGAACCATGAAGTGCAATGGAGGACTTAACCATCTAGAGATTTTGCAACATGAAGATAGAAGACCATTGAAGGACTTGGAAAATAAAACAAACTTCATAAGCATCTCCAAGAAGTGGAAGCACTAGAAGAAAACCAGAGAAACTTCTAGAGGACTAACACCCTTTCTCTCTAAGTCTTTTTCCTTCCCTTTTCTATTCTTCTCCTTTCAACCTGGTGGCAACATGAAGAGCTACAAGGAAGATCAATGAAGAAGTTTTGAAGATAAGACTTAGACTCCACAACAACCAGAAGCAACTCAAGAAGTACAAGTGTGAAGAAATTCAGTAGAAAGCATCTCCCTCTCTCTTTCTCTCTTTCTTCTTATTTTTCTTTCCAAATTGACTTAGTGGTATATGTGCCCATCCTATAACCAAACCAATTAGTGAAGTGAAAACCATGAAGACTATCAAGACCAAGAGAAGCACCACACCAAGGAAGGAAACAATTTTAGATGGCATGATGATGATCTTCAAAAAGGCAATCACATGAGGTCTAGGAGAAATCCATACAAGTTGAAGAATAACAAGTTGTTTTTTTTGTCCAACCATTGACCCCAAATGGAAAACCCAAGACTTAGTAATATTTTCCCTTTGATGATGAAGTTAGTAGACCTACCTTAACCACAATGGAAAATACTAACATAGTCACTCAAATATTTTTGAAGGTGAATATGACCAAGTGCTTGCATGTGTTACTTTAGTTGAAGAAGTAATATGTTTATTCTCAGTGAACTCTTGGAACTTCCTCGACAAGTATGGTTATAATAAAGTTAGATCACATCAAACTCAACCTAGTCCTTCCCAAGTAAACCATTGGAATTTCCTTAACAAGTATTGAACTCAAATCTTGACCTTGCCCTAGCCAACTTGGTCCAACTCCTTTGTTATGTTATTTGCTCTGTTTGCTTTCTCCACCTATGTGTTTGATTGCTAGGATGTTTGTTTATTTTGTTATTGTGTTTTCAATGAATAGATTGTACGGAGAGCAACGATCTTTTGTGAAGAGAGTGTGATATCTTCACCAACTTCAACAAGGCAAGTAACACACCATCATCTACCCATTATTTTCTATATGCATTAGTTGATTTTGATTAGTATGCATGATAGGAAATTTTACTAAGTTATACTATGCTATGCTATTATCCTAGTAGTGTGTAGCCATCCCTTTTACCTTGTTATTTTGATAGCCTTAGAATTTACTAGGTGCTATGCAATGTTACAAATTGTTTTACTAGATGTTGAGGAAAAATCCTAAGTATAACTAATGAATGAACCACCTGGGTGGAAGTGGTAAGACTGGGTTATGTTGAGTGTTTCCTCAGGGCCCTTATCTAAGGGTTATTCCACTTGAGGTTGTCACTTGCGGATGGCCACCCAGGAACAAAGAGATTACTATGTCCTTCTAAGTTTAGTAGCTTCCCGTGCAGCCTTTTGACAATATGGGCTCTGTCTTGATCAATTAAGTTGTGAGGGTTCAGCCCAGGCTTGACAAGCAGATGTAGCAAAATTATAGGTGGAACGGGTCTTGCCGGTGGGTTTGGACTTCTTCTTCTGAAAGATCTCGTCTCAATTCTCTCCTTTCCATGATGCACTCCGGGTGTATAGGATGTTTGGGCTAATTGAAGACAAAGGGTGAAAGTGCACAACCTCTGCAGAGTCTACAAACTAAGATCTTAGCCGTGTCCCCGGTTATGGACAACTATGAGCAGCTGGACAAGGATTGACGGAAGAATCTCATCACCAATTTCAATAAGTAAAATTTTGACCAAGTGAAGAGTATTGTGGTGCTTGGATCTAAATCCAACGTTGCCACCCCTTTGAAAAGAAAAGTTTGTTTTACAAAAGAGATAGGACAAAACTGGCTTTATGCAAACTTAGCCAAAACTCCACTCAGCCAAATAAGCATGTAGTACTAGTCTTGCCATTTATATCCCCCATAGTGTTACTTGCCAATACATTAAATTGTATTGACTCCCTTGTGGCTGCATATTCCATATTGCAGATGTTTCTGAAGACGAGTGAGGATTTCGTTTAGGATCTCAAGACTATCGCCAACATGTTTTGCCTGTGGCACATGAAGAAGATGGGCTCAATGTTTACTATGTTTTCCGCTGTATATCTTTGTTTACTGCTAGTCTTCTAAGACTATGCAAGTTGTAATGCTATTTTGTAAAGACTGGATCATGCGATGTAATAGAATTTGATGCATTTGCATGATATTTCATTTTGTACTGTGGTGCTAGCAATTGATCCAGGGACTAGCACACTAACACAAGTATTCCATCTTTATTAAAAGTTGGGATGCTACAAAATGGTATCAGAGCATTGTGTTGTCTGTAGTATTCGAGACCCTAAGTTTGGAGAAGACCCTAGGTTTGAAAATTTACTATGTTCAAACTTTCTAGAAACAAAACAATCCTCTTAATCTTTCTCATATCCTCTCATCTACTATTCACCTTCAAAACTTTCTAGATGAACTACTTCTTAAATACCATTAAGACAAGATTGTTGATGACCATACCAAGAAGTGCAAGGAGTATTTTCACCACATGAAGCCTTACACTCAAGATTTTTGAAGAATTTGAAGAAAAACTTAGACTTCACAACAATCAAGAACACCCCAAGATATTGAGAGAAGATTTTTGAAGAAACTCAAGAAGATATAGATGAGACCACCAATCTAGTTTGTTAGAACAACGTTAACGTGTTAGTGTATTGATCATACCAATGAGTGTGGTATGACAATACTAGATGTTTTTGAAAACTTTATTGTCTGGTGTGATGATTGTGTTGTTATGTGTTGTTTTCAAGATGAGTTTCCTTGATCTGCTATTTTGGATAAGAACCTCCCTTAGCCATCTTTCTAAATCTCTACTCATTCCTACTAGATCAAACCCAACACCATACTCATTCACCAATCATAGTGAGAACCATTTGGAATCATACAACCTTTACCCTATTGATACACAAGCCATCCCATTTGAGGAATGCTAGTATCAAATTTCTTTCTTCTGTGTGAAGGAACAATCACATCCATGATCAATGCCAACTGCCTAATAAGGATCAAGCTAACCTTGGATCTATCAAGCAATGTGAGTTTTCCTACCATGAGAGTTTCCTTAGAAATAGCATGGTGTTTGCCTTCAAGGATGACAACAACAGGATGAAAGATTTCCAAGGACATCAAAAGATCAAGTTGAGAGGAACCCAAAGACTTTTGATTGACCCAAAGAGTGACCCCTCAGTGTCAAAGGTAGTCCAACATACCTATGTTGGTCTACACCTCTACCACAAAGGAAATATCTACTCAAGCTCATCTAGAATCAATCTACACTCTAATCTAATGAAAATAGACTACCCACCAAAGCTTCTTTTAAGGGTGGTAGCCCACCCAGTTGTTTTGGAATCCAATTACCCAAATCTTTCTTTCTAACCTTCCCAAATCTCGGGACGAGATTTCTTTTAAGGGTGGTAGTCTGTAACATCCCTGATTTTTGGAAAGTGCAAAAATCACAAAAATTTGAAACTTTTTGTTTTCATGATTAAGCAAGTCACCAAAAACCAATTAAAAGGAGGAAATAAAAGAAAACAATATGTAATTAGAATAAAGAAGCCAATTTGCCTTAATTCCATAAACCCTAAAAGCCTATTCAAAATAAATATTCTTTATTCAAGAAATTGTTTTCTATTAGAAAACCTTATTTATAACATGTTTTAAAATCAAATATTACTTTGAATAATATTTTATAGCCTTTGAAACCATAGAATTATTACCTCTAATAGTTCCTATGCCTCCAAATTATTTTATGAGAATAAAAACTATTTATATTGATATCCAAATGTCATTCCAAGTTTTAAAACATAAAGTGATATTCATAAAATGTTTTGATTTGAAAATAACATAAAATAGGTGTTGAAAACAATATTAAAGCTTGAGGAGTTTTCTAAATTTTATTTAAGCCACTTTTATATTTATTTAATTTACTATTTTAAAAATGGAATTAAGTTACTATTAGTAAATCACTGATATGTTAAAATTATAAAATATGAAAATGGTTTCAAAATGACTTCTAAAAATAGTATTTGACATGTATAATGTCTCTAAAATTTTATTTAATCAAAAACCTTATTTTATTATTTTTATATTTTAAAAATTGTATTAAGTACTATTAGTGAATTAATTATATTTTCAAAACATAAAAGAGATGAAAACACTTTGAAATGATTTTGGAAAATAGTATGTGATCATTATAAAGCTACTGAAATTTTATGTGACAAATATTTTTATTTTATAATTTTCTAAATTAAAAATCACCTCAAGTCACTATTAGGTATTTATTAAATTTTCAAATTTCACATTTTGAAATGTGTTGAAAAGTTTACAAAAATCATATTGTTTGAAAGATATTAAAATTTCAAGATTTTAGAAATTTAAGTTACCTTAATAGGATTATTAAAACAGAAGTTATTAAGATTTTAAATAAACAGAAAAAAAAATGACGATGACGTCAGCTATGACGTCACCTCATCTTCAACCCGCAGAGAAACTGCAGTGCCCGTTTCTTCTTCGAAATTACTCGCGTTAATTCACGCGATTAAGTGCAGAAACGACCACCACCATCACATCACCTTAAAGCCCCATGCTCCCTCTCCTTTTCCCCTCTCCCTCCTCAGCTTATTGCGCCCCACGGCTGCCACAATTTCTCGCCGGAGAAGGATCAACCCGCCACCGTGTTGCTCCGATTTCCGTCGACAGAGAAGTCCCCGCCTCCCTCTATTGGTCCCCTGTCTCTCCCTCGCCATTGCGCACCCTCACATGGATTCGTTTTGTTTTTTTTCATGCAGTAGAACCCCGACGCCATACATTTCCGAGTGTCACCGGAGAGGACCTCGCCTTCACCATTGCGTCGCCCGTGGAGCCTCCCCGTCGTCTCCATCGAGCTGGCCTTGAAGCACAGCCCCCTGTCGTCTACTCCTCATGGGTCAGAACCCACCGGAGTGGCGCCGCCATCCAGGTCCGAACCCCTCCGCCGCTTTCTCCATTGGCTCCGGTGACCACGAGGGCCACCGGCGGTGAGATCCCCTCCCCCTTTTAATTTCTATCCTTGGATCTGCATCGTACGCATGGGATTAAAACCCGAAGCGGTACGCAGCCCCCACCCCTGGATCTGGATCTAACGATCCAGAATCAAATCACTTAACCCAGTCAGCTGCCACATCAGCACACCCAGTCAGCATACAGTCAACAGAGCCAACCAATCGCAGGAAGCCACGTGGCCTAGTAATTTCTGGATTATTTCTCCCGGTAGAATTTTCGGCAGATTTGCAGAAAAGCCCCTGCATCTTAGATCTATCATAACTTTTGACCCACATGGGAAAATTTAACAATCTTGGACTTTTTGAAAAGCCCTGGACATATAGAAACTTTTGACACTGTACAAATTCAAATTTGACAAACTTAAATTTGTTCAAATTCAAATATGCTTGTTTGGTGAAATTTGGCATAATTCAAATTCTACAAATCCAAAAATTGTAAATAAAATATATTTGGAAACCTTAGGATGTGTACTTTCATATCCTCTGTCCCAAAATAATAATTGAACAAATTAAAATTGAATTTAGAATTTAGTTGTCTATTTGAGTACTTTTGACATAGATTAATTTCTATAAATAATTTCAATATAGTTCCTTTTGCAAAATTGTTCCATTTGACAACCTTGAACCAGAAACAACCTTGCCCAACCATTTTGGACATCCTTGGACCATGGCCATGTGTTTTTGACCAAAAAACCAACCTAGTGATTCATCCATCTTTACCATGTCATAGGAATTGTTTTCAATTGTTTTTCCTTGATGTTATGTCGATTTGGAGCCAAGCCATGTCCTTAGAATGTGCCAATCACATATAGTACCAAGTAGTGAAATTTAGTTTTCTATCTACTTCTCCACTCCCCTTTCATGCTTCAAGATTTCATCAAATTGGGATTTGTGAGAACCATGAAGTGCAATGGAGGACTTAACCATCTAGAGATTTTGCAACATGAAGATAGAAGACCATTGAAGGACTTGGAAAATAAAACAAACTTCATAAGCATCTCCAAGAAGTGGAAGCACTAGAAGAAAACCAGAGAAACTTCTAGAGGACTAACACCCTTTCTCTCTAAGTCTTTTTCCTTCCCTTTTCTATTCTTCTCCTTTCAACCTGGTGGCAACATGAAGAGCTACAAGGAAGATCAATGAAGAAGTTTTGAAGATAAGACTTAGACTCCACAACAACTAGAAGCAACTCAAGAAGTACAAGTGTGAAGAAATTCATTAGAAAGCATCTCCCTCTCTCTTTCTATCTTTCTTCTTATTTTTCTTTCCAAATTGACTTAGTGGTATATGTGCCCATCCTATAACCAAACCAATTAGTGAAGTGAAAACCATGAAGACTATCAAGACCAAGAGAAGCACCACACCAAGGAAGGAAACAATTTTAGATGGCATGATGATGATCTTCAAAAAGGCAATCACATGAGGTCTAGGAGAAATCCATACAAGTTGAAGAATAACAAGTTGTTTTTTTTTGTCCAACCATTGACCCCAAATGGAAAACCCAAGACTTAGTAATATTTTCCCTTTGATGATGAAGTTAGTAGACCTACCTTAACCACAATGGAAAATACTAACATAGTCACTCAAATATTTTTGAAGGTGAATATGACCAAGTGCTTGCATGTGTTACTTTAGTTGAAGAAGTAATATGTTTATTCTCAGTGAACTCTTGGAACTTCCTCGACAAGTATGGTTATAATAAAGTTAGATCACATCAAACTCAACCTAGTCCTTCCCAAGTAAACCATTGGAATTTCCTTAACAAGTATTGAACTCAAATCTTGACCTTGCCCTAGCCAACTTGGTCCAACTCCTTTGTTATGTTATTTGCTCTGTTTGCTTTCTCCACCTATGTGTTTGATTGCTAGGATGTTTGTTTATTTTGTTATTGTGTTTTCAATGAATAGATTGTACGGAGAGCAACGATCTTTTGTGAAGAGAGTGTGATATCTTCACCAACTTCAACAAGGCAAGTAACACACCATCATCTACCCATTATTTTCTATATGCATTAGTTGATTTTGATTAGTATGCATGATAGGAAATTTTACTAAGTTATACTATGCTATGCTATTATCCTAGTAGTGTGTAGCCATCCCTTTTACCTTGTTATTTTGATAGCCTTAGAATTTACTAGGTGCTATGCAATGTTACAAATTGTTTTACTAGATGTTGAGGAAAAATCCTAAGTATAACTAATGAATGAACCACCTGGGTGGAAGTGGTAAGACTGGGTTATGTTGAGTGTTTCCTCAGGGCCCTTATCTAAGGGTTATTCCACTTGAGGTTGTCACTTGCGGATGGCCACCCAGGAACAAAGAGATTACTATGTCCTTCTAAGTTTAGTAGCTTCCCGTGCAGCCTTTTGACAATATGGGCTCTGTCTTGATCAATTAAGTTGTGAGGGTTCAGCCCAGGCTTGACAAGCAGATGTAGCAAAATTATAGGTGGAACGGGTCTTGCCGGTGGGTTTGGACTTCTTCTTCTGAAAGATCTCGTCTCAATTCTCTCCTTTCCATGATGCACTCCGGGTGTATAGGATGTTTGGGCTAATTGAAGACAAAGGGTGAAAGTGCACAACCTCTGCAGAGTCTACAAACTAAGATCTTAGCCGTGTCCCCGGTTATGGACAACTATGAGCAGCTGGACAAGGATTGACGGAAGAATCTCATCACCAATTTCAATAAGTAAAATTTTGACCAAGTGAAGAGTATTGTGGTGCTTGGATCTAAATCCAACGTTGCCACCCCTTTGAAAAGAAAAGTTTGTTTTACAAAAGAGATAGGACAAAACTGGCTTTATGCAAACTTAGCCAAAACTCCACTCAGCCAAATAAGCATGTAGTACTAGTCTTGCCATTTATATCCCCCATAGTGTTACTTGCCAATACATTAAATTGTATTGCCTCCCTTGTGGCTGCATATTCCATATTGCAGATGTTTCTGAAGACGAGTGAGGATTTCGTTTAGGATCTCAAGACTATCGCCAACATGTTTTGCCTGTGGCACATGAAGAAGATGGGCTCAATGTTTACTATGTTTTCCGCTGTATATCTTTGTTTACTGCTAGTCTTCTAAGACTATGCAAGTTGTAATGCTATTTTGCAAAAAACTGGATCATGCGATGTAATAGAATTTGATGCATTTGCATGATATTTCATTTTGTACTGTGGTGCTAGCAATTGATCCAGGGACTAGCACACTAACACAAGTATTCCATATTTATTAAAAGTTGGGATGCTACAAAATGGTATCAGAGCATTGTGTTGTCTGTAGTATTCGAGACCCTAAGTTTGGAGAAGACCCTAGGTTTGAAAATTTACTATGTTCAAACTTTCTAGAAACAAAACAATCCTCTTAATCTTTCTCATATCCTCTCATCTACTATTCACCTTCAAAACTTTCTAGATGAACTACTTCTTGAATACCATTAAGACAAGATTATTGATGACCATACCAAGAAGTGCAAGGAGTATTTTCACCACATGAAGCCTTACACTCAAGATTTTTGAAGAATTTGAAGAAAAACTTAGACTTCACAACAATCAAGAACACCCCAAGATATTGAGAGAAGATTTTTGAAGAAACTCAAGAAGATATAGATGAGACCACCAATCTAGTTTGTTAGAACAACGTTAACGTGTTAGTGTATTGATCATACCAATGAGTGTGGTATGACAATACTAGATGTTTTTGAAAACTTTATTGTCTGGTGTGATGATTGTGTTGTTATGTGTTGTTTTCAAGATGAGTTTCCTTGATCTGCTATTTTGGATAAGAACCTCCCTTAGCCATCTTTCTAAATCTCTACTCATTCCTACTAGATCAAACCCAACACCATACTCATTCACCAACCATAGTGAGAACCATTTGGAATCATACAACCTTTACCCTATTGATACACAAGCCATCCCATTTGAGGAATGCTAGTATCAAATTTCTTTCTTCTGTGTGAAGGAACAATCACATCCATGATCAATGCCAACTGCCTAATAAGGATCAAGCTAACCTTGGAGCTATCAAGCAATGTGAGTTTTCCTACCATGAGAGTTTCCTTAGAAATAGCATGGTGTTTGCCTTCAAGGATGACAACAACAGGATGAAAGATTTCCAAGGACATCAAAAGATCAAGTTGAGAGGAACCCAAAGACTTTTGATTGACCCAAAGAGTGACCCCTCAGTGTCAAAGGTAGTCCAACATACCTATGTTGGTCTACACCTCTACCACAAAGGAAAGATCTACTCAAGCTCATCTAGAATCAATCTACACTCTAATATAATGAAAATAGACTACCCACCAAAGCTTCTTTTAAGGGTGGTAGCCCACCCAGTTGTTTTGGAATCCAATTACCCAAATCTTTCTTTCTAACCTTCCCAAATCTCGGGACGAGATTTCTTTTAAGGGTGGTAGTCTGTAACATCCCTGATTTTTGGAAAATGCAAAAATCACAAAAATTTGAAACTTTTTGTTTTCATGATTAAGCAAGTCACCAAAACCCAATTAAAAGGAGGAAATAAAAGAAAAAAGTATGTAATTAGAATAAAGAAGCCAATTTGCCTTAATTCCATAAACGCTAAAAGCCTATTCAAAATAAATATTCTTGATTCAAGAAATTGTTTTCTATTAGAAAACCTTATTTTATAACATGTTTTAAATTCAAATATTACTTTGAATAATGTTTTATAGCCTTTGAAACCATAGAATTATTACCTCTAATAGTTCCTATGCCTCCAAATTATTTTATGAGAATAAAAACTATTTATATTGATATCCAAATGTCATTCCAAGTTTTAAAACATAAAGTGATATTCATAATATGTTTTGATTTGAAAATAACATAAAATAGGTGTTGAAAACAATATTAAAGCTTGAGGAGTTTTCTAAATTTTATTTAAGCCACTTTTATATTTATTTAATTTACTATTTAAAAAATGGAATTAAGTTACTATTAGTAAATCACTGATATGTTAAAATTATAAAATATGAAAATGGTTTCAAAATGACTTCTAAAAATAGTATTTGACATGTATAATGTCTCTAAAATTTTATTTAATCAAAAACCTTATTTTATTATTTTTATATTTTAAAAATTGTATTAAGTACTATTAGTGAATTAATTATATTTTCAAAACATAAAAGAGATGAAAACACTTTGAAATGATTTTGGAAAATAGTATGTGATCATTATAAAGCTACTGAAATTTTATGTGACAAATATTTTTATTTTATAATTTTCTAAATTAAAAATCACCTCAAGTCACTATTAGGTATTTATTAAATTTTCAAATTTCACATTTTGAAATGTGTTGAAAAGTTTACAAAAATCATATTGTTTGAAAGATATTAAAATTTCAAGATTTTAGAAATTTAATTTACCTTAATAGGATTATTAAAACAGAAGTTATTAAGATTTTAAATAAACAGAAAAAAAAAATGACGATGACGTCACCTCATCTTCAACCCGCAGAGAAACTGTAGTGCCCGTTTCTTCTTCGAAATTACTCGCGTTAATTCACGCGATTAAGTGCAGAAACGACCACCACCATCACATCACCTTAAAGCCCCATGCTCCCTCTCCTTTTCCCCTCTCACTCCTCAGCTTATTGCGCCCCACGGCTGCCACAATTTCTCGCCGGAGAAGGATCAACCCGCCACCGTGTTGCTCCGATTTCCGTCGACAGAGAAGTCCCCGCATCCCTCTATTGGTCCCCTGTCTCTCCCTCGCCATTGCACACCCTCACATGGATTCGTTTTGTTTTTTTTCATGCAGTAGAACCCCGGCGCCATACATTTCCGAGTGTCACCGAAGAGGACCTCGCCTTCACCGTTGCGTCGCCCGTGGAGCCTCCCCGTCGTCTCCATCGAGCTGGCCTTGAAGCACAGCCCCCTGTCGTCTACTCCTCATGGGTCAGAACCCACCGGAGTGGCGCCGCCATCCAGGTCCGAACCCCTCCGCCGCTTTCTCCATTGGCTCCGGTGACCACGAGGGCCACCGGCGGTGAGATCCCCTCCCCCTGTTAATTTCTACCCTTGGATCTGCATCGTACGCACGGGATTAAAACCCGAAGCGGTACGCAGCCCCCACCCCTGGATCTGGATCTAACGATCCAGAATCAAATCACTTAACCCAGTCAGCTGCCACATCAGCACACCCAGTCAGCATACAGTCAACAGAGCCAACCAATCGCAGGAAGCCACGTGGCCTAGTAATTTCTGGATTATTTCTCCCGGTAGAATTTTTGGCAGATTTGCAGAAAAGCCCCTGCATCTTAGATCTATCATAACTTTTGACCCACATGGGAAAATTTAGCAATCTTGGACTTTTTGAAAAGCCCTGGACATATAGAAACTTTTGACACTGTACAAATTCAAATTTGACAAACTTAAATTTGTTCAAATTCAAATATGCTTGTTTGGTGAAATTTGGCATAATTCAAATTCTACAAATCCAAAAATTGTAAATAAAATATATTTGGAAACCTTAGGATGTGTACTTTCATATCCTCTGTCCCAAAATAATAATTGAACAAATTAAAATTTAATTTAGAATTTAGTTGTCTATTTGAGTACTTTTGACATAGATTAATTTCTATAAATAATTTCAATATAGTTCCTTTTGCAAAATTGTTCCATTTGACAACCTTGAACCAGAAACAACCTTGCCCAACCATTTTGGACATCCTTGGACCATGGCCATGTGTTTTTGACCAAAAAACCAACCTAGTGATTCATCCATCTTTACCATGTCATAGGAATTGTTTTCAATTGTTTTTCCTTGATGTTATGTCCATTTGGAGCCAAGCCATGTCCTTAGAATGTGCCAATCACATATAGTACCAAGTAGTGAAATTTAGTTTTCTATCTACTTCTCCACTCCCCTTTCATGCTTCAAGATTTCATCAAATTGGGATTTGTGAGAACCATGAAGTGCAATGGAGGACTTAACCATCTAGAGATTTTGCAACATGAAGATAGAAGACCATTGAAGGACTTGGAAAATAAAACAAACTTCATAAGCATCTCCAAGAAGTGGAAGCACTAGAAGAAAACCAGAGAAACTTCTAGAGGACTAACACCCTTTCTCTCTAAGTCTTTTTCCTTCCCTTTTCTATTCTTCTCCTTTCAACCTGGTGGCAACATGAAGAGCTACAAGGAAGATCAGAAGTTTTGAAGATAAGACTTAGACTCCACAACAACCAGAAGCAACTCAAGAAGTACAAGTGTGAAGAAATTCAGTAGAAAGCATCTCCCTCTCTCTTTCTATCTTTCTTCTTATTTTTCTTTCCAAATTGACTTAGTGGTATATGTGCCCATCCTATAACCAAACCAATTAGTGAAGTGAAAACCATGAAGACTATCAAGACCAAGAGAAGCACCACACCAAGGAAGGAAACAATTTTAGATGGCATGATGATGATCTTCAAAAAGGCAATCACATGAGGTCTAGGAGAAATCCATACAAGTTGAAGAATAACAAGTTGTTTTTTTTTGTCCAACCATTGACCCCAAATGGAAAACCCAAGACTTAGTAATATTTTCCCTTTGATGATGAAGTTAGTAGACCTACCTTAACCACAATGGAAAATACTAACATAGTCACTCAAATATTTTTGAAGGTGAATATGACCAAGTGCTTGCATGTGTTACTTTAGTTGAAGAAGTAATATGTTTATTCTCAGTGAACTCTTGGAACTTCCTCGACAAGTATGGTTATAATAAAGTTAGATCACATCAAACTCAACCTAGTCCTTCCCAAGTAAACCATTGGAATTTCCTTAACAAGTATTGAACTCAAATATTGACCTTGCCCTAGCCAACTTGGTCCAACTCCTTTGTTATGTTATTTGCTCTGTTTGCTTTCTCCACCTATGTGTTTGATTGCTAGGATGTTTGTTTATTTTGTTATTGTGTTTTCAATGAATAGATTGTACGGAGAGCAACGATCTTTTGTGAAGAGAGTGTGATATCTTCACCAACTTCAACAAGGCAAGTAACACACCATCATCTACCCATTATTTTCTATATGCATTAGTTGATTTTGATTAGTATGCATGATAGGAAATTTTACTAAGTTATACTATGCTATGCTATTATCCTAGTAGTGTGTAGCCATCCCTTTTACCTTGTTATTTTGATAGCCTTAGAATTTACTAGGTGCTATGCAATGTTACAAATTGTTTTACTAGATGTTGAGGAAAAATCCTAAGTATAACTAATGAATGAACCACCTGGGTGGAAGTGGTAAGACTGGGTTATGTTGAGTGTTTCCTCAGGGCCCTTATCTAAGGGTTATTCCACTTGAGGTTGTCACTTGCGGATGGCCACCCAGGAACAAAGAGATTACTATGTCCTTCTAAGTTTAGTACCTTCCCGTGCAGCCTTTTGACAATATGGGCTCTGTCTTGATCAATTAAGTTGTGAGGGTTCAGCCCAGGCTTGACAAGCAGATGTAGCAAAATTATAGGTGGAACGGGTCTTGCCGGTGGGTTTGGACTTCTTCTTCTGAAAGATCTCGTCTCAATTCTCTCCTTTCCATGATGCACTCCGGGTGTATAGGATGTTTGGGCTAATTGAAGACAAAGGGTGAAAGTGCACAACCTCTGCAGAGTCTACAAACTAAGATCTTAGCCGTGTCCCCGGTTATGGACAACTATGAGCAGCTGGACAAGGATTGACGGAAGAATCTCATCACCAATTTCAATAAGTAAAATTTTGACCAAGTGAAGAGTATTGTGGTGCTTGGATCTAAATCCAACGTTGCCACCCCTTTGAAAAGAAAAGTTTGTTTTACAAAAGAGATAGGACAAAACTGGCTTTATGCAAACTTAGCCAAAACTCCACTCAGCCAAATAAGCATGTAGTACTAGTCTTGCCATTTATATCCCCCATAGTGTTACTTGCCAATACATTAAATTGTATTGACTCCCTTGTGGCTGCATATTCCATATTGCAGATGTTTCTGAAGACGAGTGAGGATTTCGTTTAGGATCTCAAGACTATCGCCAACATGTTTTGCCTGTGGCACATGAAGAAGATGGGCTCAATGTTTACTATGTTTTCCGCTGTATATCTTTGTTTACTGCTAGTCTTCTAAGACTATGCAAGTTGTAATGCTATTTTGCAAAAAACTGGATCATGCGATGTAATAGAATTTGATGCATTTGCATGATATTTCATTTTGTACTGTGGTGCTAGCAATTGATCCAGGGACTAGCACACTAACACAAGTATTCCATCTTTATTAAAAGTTGGGATGCTACAAAATGGTATCAGAGCATTGTGTTGTCTGTAGTATTCGAGACCCTAAGTTTGGAGAAGACCCTAGGTTTGAAAATTTACTATGTTCAAACTTTCTAGAAACAAAACAATCCTCTTAATCTTTCTCATATCCTCTCATCTAATATTCACCTTCAAAACTTTCTAGATGAACTACTTCTTGAATACCATTAAGACAAGATTATTGATGACCATACCAAGAAGTGCAAGGAGTATTTTCACCACATGAAGCCTTACACTCAAGATTTTTGAAGAATTTGAAGAAAAACTTAGACTTCACAACAATCAAGAACACCCCAAGATATTGAGAGAAGATTTTTGAAGAAACTCAAGAAGATATAGATGAGACCACCAATCTAGTTTGTTAGAACAACGTTAACGTGTTAGTGTATTGATCATACCAATGAGTGTGGTATGACAATACTAGATGTTTTTGAAAACTTTATTGTCTGGTGTGATGATTGTGTTGTTATGTGTTGTTTTCAAGATGAGTTTCCTTGATCTGCTATTTTGGATAAGAACCTCCCTTAGCCATCTTTCTAAATCTCTACTCATTCCTACTAGATCAAACCCAACACCATACTCATTCACCAACCATAGTGAGAACCATTTAGAATCATACAACCTTTACCCTATTGATACACAAGCCATCCCATTTGAGGAATGCTAGTATCAAATTTCTTTCTTCTGTGTGAAGGAACAATCACATCCATGATCAATGCCAACTGCCTAATAAGGATCAAGCTAACCTTGGAGCTATCAAGCAATGTGAGTTTTCCTACCATGAGAGTTTCCTTAGAAATAGCGTGGTGTTTGCCTTCAAGGATGACAACAACAGGATGAAAGATTTCCAAGGACATCAAAAGATCAAGTTGAGAGGAACCCAAAGACTTTTGATTGACCAAAAGAGTGACCCCTCAGTGTCAAAGGTAGTCCAACATACCTATGTTGGTCTACACCTCTACCACAAAGGAAAGATCTACTCAAGCTCATCTAGAATCAATCTACACTCTAATATAATGAAAATAGACTACCCACCAAAGCTTCTTTTAAGGGTGGTAGCCCACCCAGTTGTTTTGGAATCCAATTACCCAAATCTTTCTTTCTAACCTTCCCAAATCTCGGGACGAGATTTCTTTTAAGGGTGGTAGTCTGTAACATCCCTGATTTTTGGAAAATGCAAAAATCACAAAAATTTGAAACTTTTTGTTTTCATGATTAAGCAAGTCACCAAAACCCAATTAAAAGGAGGAAATAAAAGAAAAAAGTATGTAATTAGAATAAAGAAGCCAATTTGCCTTAATTCCATAAACCCTAAAAGCCTATTCAAAATAAATATTCTTGATTCAAGAAATTGTTTTCTATTAGAAAACCTTATTTTATAACATGTTTTAAATTCAAATATAACTTTGAATAATGTTTTATAGCCTTTGAAACCATAGAATTATTACCTCTAATAGTTCCTATGCCTCCAAATTATTTTATGAGAATAAAAACTATTTATATTGATATCCAAATGTCATTCCAAGTTTTAAAACATAAAGTGATATTCATAATATGTTTTGATTTGAAAATAACATAAAATAGGTGTTGAAAACAATATTAAAGCTTGAGGAGTTTTCTAAATTTTATTTAAGCCACTTTTATATTTATTTAATTTACTATTTAAAAAATGGAATTAAGTTACTATTAGTAAATCACTGATATGTTAAAATTATAAAATATGAAAATGGTTTCAAAATGACTTCTAAAAATAGTATTTGACATGTATAATGTCTCTAAAATTTTATTTAATCAAAAACCTTATTTTATTATTTTTATATTTTAAAAATTGTATTAAGTACTATTAGTGAATTAATTATATTTTCAAAACATAAAAGAGATGAAAACACTTTGAAATGATTTTGGAAAATAGTATGTGATCATTATAAAGCTACTAAAATTTTATGTGACAAATATTTTTATTTTATAATTTTCTAAATTAAAAATCACCTCAGGTCACTATTAGGTATTTATTAAATTTTCAAATTTCACATTTTGAAATGTGTTGAAAAGTTTACAAAAATCATATTGTTTGAAAGATATTAAAATTTCAAGATTTTAGAAATTTAATTTACCTTAATAGGATTATTAAAACAGAAGTTATTAAGATTTTAAATAAACAGAAAAAAAAATGACGATGACGTCACCTCATCTTCAACCCGCAGAGAAACTGCAGTGCCCGTTTCTTCTTCGAAATTACTCGCGTTAATTCACGCGATTAAGTGCAGAAACGACCACCACCATCACATCACCTTAAAGCCCCATGCTCCCTCTCCTTTTCCCCTCTCACTCCTCAGCTTATTGCGCCCCACGGCTGCCACAATTTCTCGCCGGAGAAGGATCAACCCGCCACCGTGTTGCTCCGATTTCCGTCGACAGAGAAGTCCCCGCATCCCTCTATTGGTCCCCTGTCTCTCCCTCGCCATTGCGCACCCTCACATGGATTCGTTTTGTTTTTTTTCATGCAGTAGAACCCCGGCGCCATACATTTCCGAGTGTCACCGGAGAGGACCTCGCCTTCACCGTTGCGTCGCCCGTGGAGCCTCCCCGTCGTCTCCATCGAGCTGGCCTTGAAGCACAGCCCCCTGTCGTCTACTCCTCATGGGTCAGAACCCACCGGAGTGGCGCCGCCATCCAGGTCCGAACCCCTCCGCCGCTTTCTCCATTGGCTCCGGTGACCACGAGGGCCACCGGCGGTGAGATCCCCTCCCCCTGTTAATTTCTACCCTTGGATCTGCATCGTACGCACGGGATTAAAACCCGAAGCGGTACGCAGCCCCCACCCCTGGATCTGGATCTAACGATCCAGAATCAAATCACTTAACCCAGTCAGCTGCCACATCAGCACACCCAGTCAGCATACAGTCAACAGAGCCAACCAATCGCAGGAAGCCACGTGGCCTAGTAATTTCTGGATTATTTCTCCCGGTAGAATTTTTGGCAGATTTGCAGAAAAGCCCCTGCATCTTAGATCTATCATAACTTTTGACCCACATGGGCAAATTTAGCAATCTTGGACTTTTTGAAAAGCCCTGGACATATAGAAACTTTTGACACTGTACAAATTCAAATTTGACAAACTTAAATTTGTTCAAATTCAAATATGCTTGTTTGGTGAAATTTGGCATAATTCAAATTCTACAAATCCAAAAATTTTAAATAAAATATATTTGGAAACCTTAGGATGTGTACTTTCATATCCTCTGTCCCAAAATAATAATTGAACAAATTAAAATTGAATTTAGAATTTAGTTGTCTATTTGAGTACTTTTGACATAGATTAATTTCTATAAATAATTTCAATATAGTTCCTTTTGAAAAATTGTTCCATTTGACAACCTTGAACCAGAAACAACCTTGCCCAACCATTTTGGACATCCTTGGACCATGGCCATGTGTTTTTGACCAAAAAACCAACCTAGTGATTCATCCATCTTTACCATGTCATAGGAATTGTTTTCAATTGTTTTTCCTTGATGTTATGTCCATTTGGAGCCAAGCCATGTCCTTAGAATGTGCCAATCACATATAGTACCAAGTAGTGAAATTTAGTTTTCTATCTACTTCTCCACTCCCCTTTCATGCTTCAAGATTTCATCAAATTGGGATTTGTGAGAACCATGAAGTGCAATGGAGGACTTAACCATCTAGAGATTTTGCAACATGAAGATAGAAGACCATTGAAGGACTTGGAAAATAAAACAAACTTCATAAGCATCTCCAAGAAGTGGAAGCACTAGAAGAAAACCAGAGAAACTTCTAGAGGACTAACACCCTTTCTCTCTAAGTCTTTTTCCTTCCCTTTTCTATTCTTCTCCTTTCAACCTGGTGGCAACATGAAGAGCTACAAGGAAGATCAATGAAGAAGTTTTGAAGATAAGACTTAGACTCCACAACAACCAGAAGCAACTCAAGAAGTACAAGTGTGAAGAAATTCAGTAGAAAGCATCTCCCTCTCTCTTTCTATCTTTCTTCTTATTTTTCTTTCCAAATTGACTTAGTGGTATATGTGCCCATCCTATAACCAAACCAATTAATGAAGTGAAAACCATGAAGACTATCAAGACCAAGAGAAGCACCACACCAAGGAAGGAAACAATTTTAGATGGCATGATGATGATCTTCAAAAAGGCAATCACATGAGGTCTAGGAGAAATCCATACAAGTTGAAGAATAACAAGTTGTTTTTTTTGTCCAACCATTGACCCCAAATGGAAAACCCAAGACTTAGTAATATTTTCCCTTTGATGATGAAGTTAGTAGACCTACCTTAACCACAATGGAAAATACTAACATAGTCACTCAAATATTTTTGAAGGTGAATATGACCAAGTGCTTGCATGTATTACTTTAGTTGAAGAAGTAATATGTTTATTCTCAGTGAACTCTTGGAACTTCCTCGACAAGTATTGTTATAATAAAGTTAGATCACATCAAACTCAACCTAGTCCTTCCCAAGTAAACCATTGGAATTTCCTTAACAAGTATTGAACTCAAATCTTGACCTTGCCCTAGCCAACTTGGTCCAACTCCTTTGTTATGTTATTTGCTCTGTTTGCTTTCTCCACCTATGTGTTTGATTGCTAGGATGTTTGTTTATTTTGTTATTGTGTTTTCAATGAATAGATTGTACGGAGAGCAACGATCTTTTGTGAAGAGAGTGTGATATCTTCACCAACTTCAACAAGGCAAGTAACACACCATCATCTACCCATTATTTTCTATATGCATTAGTTGATTTTGATTAGTATGCATGATAGGAAATTTTACTAAGTTATACTATGCTATGCTATTATCCTAGTAGTGTGTAGCCATCCCTTTTACCTTGTTATTTTGATAGCCTTAGAATTTACTAGGTGCTATGCAATGTTACAAATTGTTTTACTAGATGTTGAGGAAAAATCCTAAGTATAACTAATGAATGAACCACCTGGGTGGAAGTGGTAAGACTGGGTTATGTTGAGTGTTTCCTCAGGGCCCTTATCTAAGGGTTATTCCACTTGAGGTTGTCACTTGCGGATGGCCACCCAGGAACAAAGAGATTACTATGTCCTTCTAAGTTTAGTAGCTTCCCGTGCAGCCTTTTGACAATATGGGCTCTGTCTTGATCAATTAAGTTGTGAGGGTTCAGCCCAGGCTTGACAAGCAGATGTAGCAAAATTATAGGTGGAACGGGTCTTGCCGGTGGGTTTGGACTTCTTCTTCTGAAAGATCTCGTCTCAATTCTCTCCTTTCCATGATGCACTCCGGGTGTATAGGATGTTTGGGCTAATTGAAGACAAAGGGTGAAAGTGCACAACCTCTGCAGAGTCTACAAACTAAGATCTTAGCCGTGTCTCCGGTTATGGACAACTATGAGCAGCTGGACAAGGATTGACGGAAGAATCTCATCACCAATTTCAATAAGTAAAATTTTGACCAAGTGAAGAGTATTGTGGTGCTTGGATCTAAATCCAACGTTGCCACCCCTTTGAAAAGAAAAGTTTGTTTTACAAAAGAGATAGGACAAAACTGGCTTTATGCAAACTTAGCCAAAACTCCACTCAGCCAAATAAGCATGTAGTACTAGTCTTGCCATTTATATCCCACATAGTGTTACTTGCCAATACATTAAATTGTATTGACTCCCTTGTGGCTGCATATTCCATATTGCAGATGTTTCTGAAGACGAGTGAGGATTTCGTTTAGGATCTCAAGACTATCGCCAACATGTTTTGCCTGTGGCACATGAAGAAGATGGGCTCAATGTTTACT
Source organism: Alopecurus myosuroides (assembly GCA_028641055.1). NCBI lineage: Eukaryota > Viridiplantae > Streptophyta > Magnoliopsida > Poales > Poaceae > Alopecurus > Alopecurus myosuroides. The sequence goes on from CM054057.1 coordinate 176,428,884, forward strand.
ATGTTTTCCGCTGTATATCTTTGTTTACTGCTAGTCTTCTAAGACTATGCAAGTTGTAATGCTATTTTGTAAAGACTGGATCATGCGATGTAATAGAATTTGATGCATTTGCATGATATTTCATTTTGTACTGTGGTGCTAGCAATTCATCCAGGGACTAGCACACTAACACAAGTATTCCATCTTTATTAAAAGTTGGGATGCTACATACCACCAGCTTCAGCACGTCGAGAGGATCCTGTAGGTGGTCACGGTTCGCCGGAATTCCACCGGAGTTGGCCGGCGGCGACCCTACCGTGGCGGCGGAGAAAGTTCCACGGCGACAGCCGTCTAGAGGAAGAGAGGGAGCAAGGCGAGGGCATGGGGAGGAGGAGGACCTCACCGTGAACGCGCTGGAGAGGACGGCGGGAGGAGGGAAGGCCGGAGACAGCGGCGCTGTGCCGGTTTCCGTGGCGGCCGAAGAGGTAGAAGGTGACGCAAATCCGGCGACAAAGGCCACTTCGGCTCGATTCCAGCGGCAAGGAGGTAGAGGGGAGGACGACGGGGTCGATGGCGCGCACGGCGGGGCGCGGGGTTGGCCAGAACGACGGCGGCGAGTCGGCTCGCCGGAGCTAGGGTTTCGTCCGCCCATGGAGAGACAGAGAGAGGCAGAGACAGTGAGGGGGAAAGTCGAGAGATGGAGGCCCGGGAGGAGAGAAGAGGCACCACGTCTCGCTGTTCTATTCCTTCTTCGACACCGGAAGCAGGAAGTGGCGGCAGTGGCAGTTCTCTGCTGCCTTCTGGCCAGAGCTAGAAGAAAGGAAAATGAAAACATTTTCAAGAAAACCCCCAGAACATTTGGATAAATTACAAAGAGGCCCTTCTCTATTATAAAACAGAACACAAAACCAGATTTTGAGGACCTTTTTGCAAACAGAAAAATTGGCAAAAATATTTTTGAAAAGCTCATGAAATTTCCAACAAAACCATAACTTGGGTTGGTGCATTTGAATTATTTTTCAATACAAAATTTTGGGAAAACAAAATAAGTACTATTTGTGGTATTTTCTCAAACCATTTAAATTCACAATTTAAATTGTTTCAAACATGGTTAAAATTTTTGTTCTCATGCATGTATGAGATGAACACACACCACACACCCTAATGTAGCAAACTTTGGGATGTTACAATATGCCAGGCGTACCCCAGGAACTAGCCGAGCATTCCCTAAAGGTGAAGGAAGGTTCCAAGCCCGTGAAGCAAAGCCTCCGCCGTTTCGATCCGCCAAGACGCAAAGCTATTGGCAAAGAGATTCTTCGGCTTTTAGCAGCCAAGTTCATCCGGTAAGTCATACACACGGATTGGTCCGCCAGTCCAGTGTTAGTCCCGAAGAAAAACACAGTAGAATTACGAATGTGTATAGATTATACAGGGTTAAACAAACTGTGTCCCAAAGATCCTCTTGCTTTGCCAAGGATCGATCAAATAATAGATGCAACAACTGGGTCCGAGCTCTTATGGTTTTTGAACGCGTACTCTCGTTACCATCAAATTCAGATGCGAGAGACAGACCAAATTAAAATGTCCTTCGTAACACCGTACTGCCATCCTGATGCATGTAAAATGCATAGATGAATTTTGCATATTTTCACATGGTTTTCTATTACATATTGCATCATATAAGGGTATAATTTAATGTTTTATAGTATTTTGGGGTTAAATTAAAAAGTCCCCCAACTTTTATGGAATTAACCCTCCCTGTCAGAAACCCCGTTTTCTATATTTTTGACGTTTCAGGGGGCAAACTTCCGCGAAATCACCTGAAAATCTGCGGGGGTCATTTTCTTGGAAGGAGAAGACTTGCGGGCGAAGGATCCACGAGAATAGGGCAAGGAGGCCCAAAAGAGGACCCTCCACGCGGCCAGATTCCTTGGCCGCGTGAGAGGCCCCCTTTTGGCCCCTGTGGCCCCAATTCCTTCCATCTTCGACTTACCGACTCCGTCTTGACCTAAAACCGACTATAAAAAGGGTCCCCCGTACCCTTACGGAGAGGAGCGCCGTCAAAACAGCGAAACACCGAAACAGAGACCTGGAGTTCCAGATTGGAGGGGGAAAACTCCGGCGGGGCGCCGCCGGTGTGATCTCCTACCCCTCCAACGTCGTCTCCATCGACATCTCCATGAAGAGGGAGTAGTCCACCCCAGGGCTATGGGTTTGTGGAAGTAGCACTTGTATCTCTCTCTCTATGTGCTTCACTAATTAGATCCGTATGAGCTGCCTCACATGATTACGGGCACCGTTGTAATTCCTATGTGGTGGATCTTTTCTATGAGTTATTGAATCTGAGATTGCAATTGTTTCTCTTGAGTTATTTGAGTAGATGTATCTTATGTACCCCGTTCTTATTTGCTAGCTTTGATCAATCTAGTTCTTGAGAGCGTGTGTGGGGTGATGGGTGCATTAGTTGGAGTAACTGGGGGTGGCTAGTGCTGTGAAAGTGACAGAAGTTCAGCGATCCATTTAGGTTTTGTTAAACCTTTCTTAGTTACCTCACTAGGGATAAAAAGGAGTACCTTGTTACCGGGGATTTGAAGTGACACTAATCAATCTCCATGACTAGATCTAGCAAGTTCTTACTTCAACTTCATGTCACATTGCTTAAAGCTATACTCTGGTTTTTCCTTAATTATCGAGGTGTTATGATTTATTTCGCATCTTGGTGGAGTATAAGAGGGATCAATATGACCGTAGAGATCTCTATGCTAGGACGTGATGCCCATATGAAAGTACTCAATGTTAAACATGTTATTGTAATCTCACATGTAATTCTTTATGTCCACCGTCTACTACTTTATTTGAGAGAATGCAAGTGTGAAACCATGAACCCCGGTCCTATTTTATTTATAAGAAAACACTCTAGTTACTTTGCTGCAATTTACTTTACTTGCACTTTACTTATTTGCATCTCCAATTCGAATTTACATTATCTCCATCACCACTTGCATCACAAAAATACAAAAACAATCGATTGCATATTTATTTTCTCATTTGCATTTAGTAGTAGATTTAATTATTGCACATTTACTTTCAGTTTTGCATTGCAATTTAGAAGTCTCACACCTTGTGCTTGACAACCACTTGGTGAGGTTGAGGGCACAAAATTCTCTACTTGTTTGCAGGAACCTGGAGGAAGCTTGGAAGACAACTGCTGAAATACTGGCTCCCCAAGAGTTCGATATAAACCCTCGAGTCACCCTCGTGGGGAAGAAGGCTTGCCACTAGCTACACACTCTGCACTTGGAGTCTCAACCTAGCCATCAAGCGTTTTTCTGGCGCCGTTGCCGGGGAGCCATAGGTGAAGGAGTTGTCCAAGGGAGCTCACAAGAAGTCTTCATCACCAACAAGGTGTGCAAACACCTAAGCTTGGGGAGGTTGCACCTACGTGAGTACCGTCCTTCCTATCTCCACCTGCTTTCAATTAGATTGTTTTGTTTCTTGTCTTGTTTTTGTTTTTGTTTTGTTTTTGTTCTTGTTTTTGTTTTGTCTTGCATATTTTATTTTAGTTTTGCATTTAGTTATCTAGTTTATTTTAGTATTTCGAATTTGCCTAGTTACTTTACTTTTGTTTTGCATAAAAAATTAAAAATTACATAAAAACTGTTAAAATGGGTGATAGAACTAAATTAAGTGACTACACAAATACACCCAATGACCAATTCATTGCTAGGCCAATTACTACACCTGAAATACAAGCTGAAAGCTATGAAGTAAGTCCTAGTTTATTGAATTTAATTACTAGAGAGCAATTTGGTGGTAGTGCTATGGAGGATGCCTCTATGCATCTTCATGATTTGATGGAAATATGTGATATGCAAAAATTTAAAAATGTGGAAAGTAGTGTTTTAAAACTGAAATTATTTCTTTTTTCACTTAGAGGAAAGGCTAAAGAATGGTTACTTTCACTACCTACAGCTAGTATAAAGTCTTGGGATGATTTAAAAGAAGCTTTCATTAAGAAATATTATCCTCCCATTAAAATTTTGCAAAATAGGAATAATATCCTCTCATTTAGGCAAAATGATAATTAACATGTAGCCATGGCATGGGATAGAATTAAATTAATGCTTAAAACATGCTCATCACATGGAGTAAATGAATGGACCATACTACACTCTTTTTATAATGGTCTAAACTACATGTCTAGAAATATACTTGATTCTGCTGCTGGAGGTGCCTTTATGAGTAAAACTGTAGGAGAGGCTAAGAGCATATTAGAAAGCATATTGCAAAATTATAGTCAATGGAATATTGAAAGAGCACCCAAACCCACTAAGAAAATAAACTCAATTGAAGAAAGCAATGATTTGTCTTCTAAAATGGACACTATTCTTGCCTTTATTAATAAACAAAATATGGAGAATGTGCCTTTGCCGGAGCTAGTTGGTAGTAATTCTGAAAGTGTGGATGTTAATTTTGTTAGGAATTATGGTAGCAATGGTTTTTGTAATTCTTACAATTCTTATAGTAAACCTCCATATGTGCCAAATAAACCTTTTGTTCCATATCCTAATGCTAATGAAAATAAGTGGAAGCCTTCTAGTGAAATTTCCGAATTCAATAAATTTCTTATGGAACAAGTTGCTAGTCACAATGCTATGATACATGAGTTAAATAAGTCTATTCCATCCGTTAGTAGTGATATTAAAGGATTGCAACTTCAATCTTCGAATTTAGATAAAGCATTGTCAAAATTAGCTGATAATCAAGCAACTCTATTAAGCATGTCAACAGGAAAGCCAAAAGCACAACCTAGTGTAGGAATGAATTCTATTACTATTGATGCTCCTATTATTGAAAATATTGATCATATTGCTGAGAATACAAGTGAGCATGTCCCTACTAGCTTAGAAGAAACTTTGAATGAAATAGTGAAGTACCCTGAATATTTACTTCCATATATGTCTTATCTTGCTAGCAAAGATGAAATTAGTCCTCATGAATCAAGCATGCTAGCTAAATTAGAGAGTCAAGTAGAGGAAATTATGATGCTTACTGTAATTAAGTATCAATTGCTTGATTTAGAAAAAAGTAGCTTGCAAGAACTTATTGCTACTCTACAAAAATTTGCTAGTGATCCCACTATAAATGTTAATCAACCTGGCTTTGGATCTTATATTGCTAATCATGTCTTGCAAGAAAAAATTGCTAGGTACAAGAATGAGGCCATGATACCTCCTAACATTGGGGATGCATGGATCCCCAAGGTGCTAGTTTCAATTGGAAAAGAAATTCACCATGCTATGTTAGATCTAGGTTCTAGTGTATCGGTACTCTCTAAAGAAGTATATGAATTGCTAGAACTAGAAAATTTAGAAAAGTGCTCAAGTGAATTTGTCCTTGCTGATAACTCTACTAAACATTCTGTAGGACAAGTAAAATATGTTATGATTGAATTGCACATGACTTTCGTACCCGTTGATTTCATTATTATGGATATGGGGGATAAATCCCCTAGTCCTATTATTTTGGGTAGACTTTTTCTTCGTACTACAGGTGCAATCATAGACTCCAAGGAAGGGAATGTCAAGTTTCAGTTCTCTCACAAGAAAAGCATGGAGCACTTCTCAAGGAAGAGGGGCACGCTGAAGAACAAGCTCCCTCATGAGCTTTATCCCTCTTGATTATCAAGTAAATAAAGCCTAGCTATATGGCTATAAAGAAAGCGCTTTACGGGAGGCAACCCGGTTATTTTTGTTTGGATTTTCCTAGTGTCCTCTTGCTGTCTCAAGAGATTAGTTTTTTTTGTTTTAATTCTGAAGTTTTCAATAAAGAGTCAAGTCAAACCCATTTGGACTTATAAGTTGCTATCTTAGTGCATGAAATTTCTGTTTCAGCACGAGTCTGCTCACCGTATGATTTTACGTTTTTTATTGGTATATCGGATTAAGCTAATTTTTTAGTATGTTATGCAACTTTTCGTTCTCTATAAGCAAAAAAATTGGATTAATTTTGTGACGAGTCTAGCTTAGGGAAAAACGTTCGTTTTGCTGCTGTTGCTTTTCTGGACAGATTCTGCCTTCTTTTGTTTTATGCACTCTTTGGGCTTGGGAATCGAATTCCATTATTATTTCAAGCAAGAGAGTGAACATACAAAATAATTAACCTTATTTTCTACCTACTGGAGTATTTTATTTGGAATTTTGCACAGCAAGCATGTGATTTGTTTGTCCTTGCTAATCTCACCCCACAGAAAAAGAATGGGAGAAACATGTTTTGTGAAGTTTTTTCACAGGGAATAGAGGAGCTGCGCCTCAAGACATCCAAGAATGGTGAAAGCCATAAGATTGGGGATGTGATGAAGACCCCATTGGAGCTACACTCTTTTGGTTAGCACACGTCTACTTTCTGTTTTTCTAATCAAAGCATTTATCGTAGAGACTTGAAGCGTCTAGTTTTTTTTTTTTTTTTTTTGATAAGACCACCACCATCATTTTATATGAGATTGAGCTACTGGAGTTTGGGGTTGGAATGTATTGGATGATAGTATTATGACTTGGAATAGGGATGCCATGGTTGATTTGAAGAGCTACATATATCTGCATGATTTATAGGCTTTTTATGTGTAGAAATTTGCAATAATGTTGTCTTGAGCTATCTCTTATTCATGTCCTTGATGTTAATTGCTGGTTTATTTAGTTTGTCATGAAATGAGTAGTTCCATGGACATATGCATGAATAGTAGCTGGTCAACGATCTCCCTCTTGCTAGCCCAAAAATTTAAAAATTCCAACAAGTAAAAACTTGTTTCCAACACTCCTTAGCCAAGTATTCCCAGTGAGTCCACCATATCTTCCCATTGGCTTCATTTCTATTCCGAGTATGTTCACCATGTTATTGTGTTATTTATGTTCTAAATTAAGATATTCACTTTATTAATTGTCATGGGTTGAACTTGGGATAGGACTCTCACGAACTTTTGAAGCCACACTTTACTTTTTATGCATCTAATAAACATGACCCAATAATGGGAGCCACAAGTTTTGCGTTTGACAAGTGTGTGGTTGGGAGCTAGCTATAAACGTGTATCACTGGAAAGCTTTCAACATTGCACAATTTTTTTACATTTGGTTTATATCATGTACTTTTGTTTTTGGACTCCTGCCATGCCGAAATGAAATAGAGGAATAGTAAGTTTTGATGAGTAAGTATCTATATGACTAGAGAAACGCATTGGGCCGCTAACCCAAGCCATGCTTTATCATGGTGGAAATTTACTTACAGCTTGAGTGACTCTCAACACATCCTATAATAAAATAAAAAGCTATGCATAATAGTGAATGAAAATAAAAAGGATGATGAGTCTACTCCGTTTGTTCATCTTGTCATTGTAACATTGGCTTGTTTCCATGTCATGGGGAAAGAGGTACCTCTTTGCAGTTCTCTATGATGTCATTAATACTTATTATGATTGTACAAAGCTTATTAGGAATTTTAAGTTGAGTAATACTTTCAACCACCTTGTCATTCTCATTACTTCAATACTCAAAATTTTAAGATGCTAGTGATAAAGGGGCAATGAGAGTCCTAGATCAATGGATACCACATTTAAATTAGTAATTTTAGTTGAATAATTTAGAGGCTAAATAAGACTTGATCATGTTTTACCTCTACTCAATTTTCTCCAAAGTGTCCACTATATTTTCTATTCTCTATTATGCTATTCTTTGACCAATATAGGATTTTATTTTTCATTTTGTGTATGCATTTGGTCCATAGTGCTTTTATTTCATTATACACTTTGTGAACTTTCATGAAGCATCTTTGCTTGCATATTTGATATTTCTTACAACATAAATTGTATATTACTACTCATTTCTAGTATTAATCATTTGATTATATGTAGCATGAATAATCCTCCTTGATATCCCATGATTGTTTCAATATGCAAAACCCATCTTAGTTTTATCACCTTCATACTCGAGGACGAGCATGGGTTAAGCTTGGGGATGTTGATGCATGTAAAATGCATAGATGAATTTTGCATATTTTCACATGGTTTTCTATTACATATTGCATCATATAAGGGTATAATTCAATGTTTTATAGTATTTTGGGGTTAAATTACAAAGTCTCCCAACTTTTATGGAATTAACCCTGCCTGTCAGACACCCCGTTTTCTATATTTTTGACGTTTCAGGGGGCAAACTTCCGCGAAATCACCTGAAAATCTGAGGGGGTCATTTTCTTGGAAGGAGAAGACTTGCGGGCGAAGGATCCACGAGAATTGGGCAAGGAGGCCCAAAAGAGGACCCTCCACGCGGCCAGATTCCTTGGCCGCGTGAGAGGCCCCCTTTTGGCCCCTGTGGCCCCAATTCCTTCCATCTTTGACTTACCGACTCCGTCTTGACCTAAAACCGACTATAAAAAGGGTCCCCCGTACCCTTACGGAGAGGAGCGCCGCCGAAACACCGAAACAGAGACCTGCAGTTCCAGATTGGAGGGGGAAAACTCCGGCGGGGCACCGCCGGTGTGATCTCCTACCCCTCCAACGTCATCTCCATCGACATCTCCATGAAGAAGGAGTAGTCCACCCCAGGGCTATGGGTTTGTGTCAGTAGAACTTGTATCTCTCTCTCTCTATGTGATTCACTAATTAGATCCGTATGAGCTGCCTCACATGATTACGGGCACCGTTGTAATTCCTATGTGGTGGATATTTTCTATGAGTTATTGAATCTGAGATTGCAATTGTTTCTCTTGAGTTATTTGAGTAGATGTATCTTATGTACCCCGTTCTTATTTGCTAGCTTTGATCAATCTAGTTCTTGAGAGAGTGTGTGGGGTGATGGGTGCATTAGTTGGAGTAACTGGGGGTGGCTAGTGCTGTGAAAGTGACAGAAGTTCAGCGATCCACTTAGGTTTTGTTAAACCTTTCTTAGTTACCTCACTAGGGATAAAAAGGACTACCTTGTTACCGGGGATTTGAAGTGACACTAATCAATCTCCATGACTAGATCTAGCAAGTTCTTACTTCAACTTCATGTCACATTGCTTAAAGCTATACTCTAGTTTTTCCTTAATTACCGAGGTGTTATGATTTATTTCGCATCTTGGTGGAGTAAAAGAGGGATCAATATGACCGTAGAGATATCTATGCTAGGACGTGATGCCCATATGAAAGTACTCAATGTTAAACATGTTATTGTAATCTCACATGTAATTCTTTATGTCCACCGTCTACTACTTTATTTGAGAGAATGCAAGTGTGAAACCATGAACCTCGGTCCTATTTTAATTATAAGAAAACACTCTAGTTACTTTGCTGCAATTTACTTTACTTGCACTTTACTTTACTTGCATCTCCAATTCGAATTTACATTTTCTCCATCGCCACTTGCATCACAAAAATACAAAAACAATCCATTGCATATTTATTTTCTCATTTGCATTTAGTAGTAGATTTAATTATTGCACATTTACTTTCAGTTTTGCATTGCAATTTAGAAGTCTCACACCTTGTGCTTGACAACCACTTGGTAAGGTTGAGGGCACAAAATTCTCTACTTGTTTGCAGGATCCTGGAGGAAGCTTGGAAGACAACTGCTGAAATACTGGCTCCCCAAGAGTTCGATATAAACCCTCGAGTCACCCTCTTGGGGAAGAAGGCTTGACACTAGCTACACACTCTGCACTTGGAGCCTCAACCTAGCCATCACATCCTCAAATACCCAACGGGGGAAACTATGAGCTACGTGCTACAAATCCATTTTAATGCCTCAAACAACATGGCGGAATACGAAGCTCTCATACATGGCTTGCACATAGCAAAAGACATTGGCGCCCAAAGGGTGCTATGTTACGGTGATTCAGCTTTGGTTCAACACCAATTGGATCAAACATGGGATGCCAAAAGCCCAATAATGGCAGAATATAGAAGAACGGTGGACAAATTCGCCATTTGTTTCCTCGGGTTTGAGGCCAGGCATATCAAGCGCAAAGAAAATTGGGCCGCAGATGCCCTGATAAGAATGGGTTCCGAACGCAAGGAACTACCCTGTGACGTCTTCCTGGAGCACTTAAGAGCACCATCCATCAAAGGTGGAGACGTGGACTACCCATTGATATCATCATCAGTGGCCATCATCACGGTAACCCCGGAATGGACAAAGCCATACACAGAGTTCTTAATAAATAAGAAATTCCCGGATGGCAGTACGGAAGTTGAGCAAAGACAGCTCGTTCGGCGTTGCAAGGGATATTGCGTCACCGGCGGAAAATTGCACAAGAGAAGCACATCCGGCGTATTCCTGCGATGCATCAACCCGGAAGAAGGAAGAGAAATACTTGAAGAAATACACGGAGGAGACTGTGGACACCATGCCCATTCCAAAATCCTGGTGCATAAAGCTTTCCGTCTAGCATACTTCTGGCTTACCGCTAAGGCGGACGCAGCAGACCTGGTGAAACACTGTCTGGGATGCTAATTGGTCGCCAAACAGACGAACATGCCAGCCCAAGCCCTAAAAACCATACCAATAACCTGGCTGTTTGCGGTCTGGGGGCCGGACATGATGGGGCCATTCAAGACAACAAGAGGAGGACTAACACACCTCCTAGTAGCGGGTGGATATATACACCAAGTGGGTAGTAGCAAAACCCATCAAAAAGCTGGATGGGGTAACAGCCGGAAATTTCGTCATTGACATAGTCATGCTATTCGGCGTCCCGCACAGCATCATCACGAACAATGGAACAAAATTTTCCGTAGGTGAATTAGCCAAGTACTATGAAGGTGGCAGAATCCGGCTAGATTTAGCCGCTGTCGTGCATCCAGAGTCAAATGGACAAGCAGAGCGAATGAACATCTCCATCCTTCAGAGCATTAAGCCAAGGCTATAAGCGCCCCTGCATAGAGCAGCCAGGGCATGGGTAGAGGAGCTGACATCTGTCTTATGGAGCATAAGAAAAACGCCAAACAGATCAACAAGCCGAACTCCGTTTTTCTTAGTATATGGAGCAGAAGCAGTATTACCTACCAAGATCCTACATGATTCCCCACGAGTACAAGCTTACGTGGAAGAAGATGCAGAGAAAGCACGCCATAATGCTTTAGATCTCCTCGGAGAAGAAAGAGAAAACATGCTACAGAAATTTGCCATTTACCAACAAAACCTGCGAAGATACCACAGCCGCAAGGTAAAATCACGAGCCTTCCGAGAAGGAGGTTTAGTGCTAAGGTTGGTACAACAAAAGAAGCACAAGCTAGCCCCTGTTTGGGATGGACCATTTGTCATTAGCAAGGCTATGAAGAATGGATCGTATTACCTGATAGATATCCGGGATATAGAAAAACATCGCAAAAGAAAAAGACATCTGGATGACAAATTAGGAGAGACCAAAAGACCCTAGAATATCACCACAACTTAAATATCAAACTATTAAATGGTGAAGTATCATGTAGTCGATGTTCACATGAGACCACTAGAAGAATAACACCACAACTTAAATATCAAACCATTAAATATTACTCAACATTACTTCACTACTAACAACTTGACTTCTCCCATGTCCTCAAGAACAACACGAACTAGTCACAAGACATCATATGGATCATAATCAGAGGTGATATAATGAATGATAAAAATATGGTCATAAAGTGCAAACACCGATAAATCTCACAAGCATCAACTACTAACAAGTAATCCACACCGGGAGAGAGATCTAATGTAAAACAACGATAGATGCCCCTAATTGTTACAACGGGATGACGGTGGATGATGATGGTGATGGTGCTGGTGATGAGGATGATGATGATGATGACGATCTTTATGATGCCCAGAGTGATGACGGTGACGATGGCGATGATTTCCCCTCTCCGGAGATGAATGTCCCTGGTAGATTTCTCCCTGCCAGAGAGCTTTTCTCTCTCGGGTGTTTTCCGCCCCGAGGCGGCGGCGGAATAATTCTTCGATGATGGTATGAGGCTTAGGGTTCCCTGGGGGCCAAGTACGCGGAAGATATCCCCTAGAGGTGGGCCAGGGTGGCCACACCACCTGGTGGCGCGGCCAGGGGGCGCACCCCTTTTGGCTGGACTCCTGCTCTGAACTTCTAAGACACCCCCGATGTCCCTCTTCTTCTTCTGATCTTCTGAAATATGGTATCTCGACGGTGCTTTTTCCATCAGATTTCTGTTCCCGGTGTTTATTCTCCAAAAATTATGAAACATGCAAAATAAGATAAAATAACATAAGGGATGCATCATAACATGAAATATATCGATGAATAATAGAAAATTATGATATAAAATAGTGATGCAAAATGGACGTATCAACTCCCCCAAGCTTAGACCTCGCTTGTCCCCAAGCGAAATTGAACTCAGTAAACATGACCACAGGTTTATGGAGTGAAGAGTCGATAAATAAAATACGGACGAGCGGCATCACATTTATCTATGCACTAATCATTATAGACAGCAACTTCCTCTCATATAACTTAACTTGAAACGAGTAATGAGAGTCACAAACAAAGATGCAAAAGAGAGAATCGGTGATGGCCAACTTCGTTTTTTGTCAGAGAACATTTAATGATATCATACTTATCTTAGGTGAAGTCTCTATAACAAGGCTTATATTGTAGAGCTTAACATGTTTAATTATAACAATCCTTTTATAGTGATTCATAGCTTTCGAAGTAATATTCATTCAGATAATAAAGCATGTGCTAAACAAAGAAGGATAGAAAACATGATTGAATAAATCAACATATAGATGGTGAGATCACAGCAACTCAAATGCTTGCTGGAAACAGAAGGAAGTAGGTTTACTGACTCAACATAAAAGTAAAAGATAGGCCCTTCGCAGAGGGAAGCATGGATCACTCATGTGCTAGAGCTTTTATTTTGTAAAACAGAGGTATAAAATGGTTGACACTCCTCCCAACCTTTCTCACACAAACCATGGCTAACCGAATCCTCGGGTGCCTGCCAACAATCACATACCGTGGAGGAGTGTCTAAATTTTGAGAGAGGTGTATGTTTATGTAAATGAATGGCAAACAAAAAATACAGTACGTCACAAGCCAACTAGACTTCACAAGAGCGGCTCCCATTGAAGGACACAACTGGTATAGAAGGTCATCCCTCTTTCTCTTTTGTTTACACAATTATGCTTTGACTTATAAATTAGGGGCAAAAAAGAGTGAAGAGATTTTGTATTATTATTTGGGGCTAGGAACCCCGCTGCCAGCTCTTCTAGCATTTGGATAAGTGGATGAAGCCACTAGTCCAGGTATGTGAGTCCAATCAACAAGTGACATAAAGATTCTCTATTTGCGTCCTCATGAGCTAAAACATGAACACAAAACATGGATAATTTTGAAGGTTTTAAAGGTAACACATGAGCAATTTACTTGGATTGGCGGTGAAATACCACATGTAGGAAGGTATGGTGGACACAAATGGCAAGGTTTTGGGGCTCAAGGTTTTGATGCACGATAAGCATTCCCTCTCAGTATAAGGTTTTTGGCTAGCAAGGCTAGGTAGCAAGCATACGAGTTGAGGGAAAACAGACAAATATACATATGATGAAACCAATCATGCAATCTTCATTGAAAGCCCAAGCGATCTTAACTTGTGAATACTAAGTTTATGAGCTAATAGGCAAATTCTTCTTCCTTATACTAGCATCTTAAAATGTCATTTCTACTAACCCAAGCTAAGTTTGCCAAAACCAACTAGATTAACTTAATGATCTCCAGAGTGATGTCCTCCATAAGCACTGCTATGACATTTTCTCAATATCTCTCGTTGTTAATTTTCAGGAACACATCTTTGCGTAATACCATCAACACCTTCTTTATATAAGTGTGGGTCATCCCAAAAATAATGCCTCAAATCATAGAAGAATTTTCTTATTTGCTGAGTTGTAAAGGTAGGAGGCAAATACTTGGAAACAATAAAGTTAGCATAATCAGCATACCATGGACTCTCTTGAGAGCTTACTTTTATTCCAGCCAAATGTTCATTAGGAAAACTATCATTAACATGAATAGGATCATCAGAGATATTTTCTAATCTAGACAAATTATCAGCAACAGGATTTTCAGCACCCTTTCTATCCACAATATGTAAATCACACTCTTGTCAGAGAAGCACCCGTCTAATAAGCCTAGGCTTAGCATCTTTCTTTTCCATAAGGTACTTAATAGCAGCATGATCAGTGTGAATAGTAACTTTAGAATCAACAATATACTGCCTAAATTTATCACAAGCAAAAACTACAGCTAGGAACTCTTTCTTAGTGGTAGCATAATTCTTTTGAGCAGCATCAAGAGTTTTACTAGCATAATGAATAACATTTAACTTCTTATCTACCCGTTGTCCAAGAACAGCACCTACAACATAATCACTAGCATCACACATAATTTCAAACGGTGAATTCCAATCAGGGGGTTGAACAATAGGGGTAGATATTAAAGCCTTCTTTAAAATTTCAAAAGCTTATTTACAATCTTCATAAAAAACAAAAGGCACATCCTTTTGAAGAATATTAGTAAGAGGCTTTGATATTTTAGAGAAATCTTTAATAAACCTTCTATAGAAACCAGCATGACCAAGAATACTATGAATACCTTTGACATCCCTGGGACAGGGCATTTTCTCAATAGCTTCAACTTTAGCTCTATCAACTTTCATAGCTCTTTCAGAAATTTGATGTCCAAGAACAATTCCTTCATTCACCATAAACTGGCATTTCTCACAATTAAGAACAAGATTAGTTTCCTCACATCTCTGCAAAACTTTATCAAGATTCTGCAAACAATTATCAAAAGAAGTTCCATAGATGGAGAAATCGTCCATGAAGACGTCCACAATTTCTTCACAAAAACCATGAAAGATAGCAGACATGCATCTTTGAAAAGTAGCAGGAGAATTACATAAACCAAAAAGCATACGTCTATAAGCATAGGTTCCATAAGGATAAGTGAAAGTTGTTTTCTCTTGATCAGGCTTTCTAACAGCAATTTGAGAGCACCCAAAATAACCATCAAAAAGTGGAAATGAGTTTTCGTAGACAACTTCTCTAACATTTGATCAATAGAAGGAAAAGGATAATGATCTTTCTTAGTAACCATATTAACTTTCCTAAAATCAATACACATCCTATACCAAACCACTACTCTTTGAGGAATAGGTTCATTATTTTCATTTGGCACAACAGTCATCCCTCCTTTATTAGGGACACAATGCACAGGACTAACCCATCTACTATCAGCAATATGATAAATAATACCAGCATCAAGGAGTTTCAATACCTAATTTCTTACCACATCCTTCATCTTAGGATTTAAACGGCGTTGATGTTCAACAACTGGCTTTGCATCAGGTTCAATATTAATAGCATGCTGACATATAGTAGGAGAAATCCCCTTCAAATCATCAAGAGTATAACCAATAACACCTCTATGTTTCCTCAATATTCCCAATAATCTCTCCTCTTCTTTACCAGAAAGTTTAGAACTAATAATAACATGATGTAATTTCTTATCATCAATATGAGCATATTTAAGATTGTCAGGCAAAGGCTTTAAATCAAAAACACGATCCTCCGTGGGTGCTAATGTGGTACCCAAGTCTTCCACCGGTAAATTATGTTTCAGCATCGCTGGCTGATGTAGGAAAATCTCGTCAATTTCAGTTCTTTCTTCCATAAAGACATCACTTCTGTGGTCTTCCATGTATTGCTGCAAAGGATTGTTAGGAGCAAGAGCAATAGCAGCCAATTGTTCAACTCTATCATTCTATTTAGGTAATTTAGCTTCATAAGGTGCTTTAGCAAATTTGGAGAAATTAAATTCATAAGACTCTCCATCAAACTTTGTAAGTATTTTCTCCTTTTTACAATCTATAATAGCACCACAAGTGTTTAAGAAAGGTCTACCAAATATAATAGGACAAGTATCACTAGAAAAAGTGCCCAGTACTACAAAATCAGCAGGATATTTAGTTTTACCACATAAGACCTCCACATCTCTAACAATACCATTCAGAGAAATAGTTTCCCTATTAGCAAGTTGAATAATCACATCAATGTATTCAAGTTCACAAGAACCAATTTAATGCATGATTTCTTTATAAATCTCATAAGGAATAGCACTAGAACTAACACCAATGTCACACAAACCATAATAGCAATGATGACCTATCCTAACAGATAGCACAAGAACACTAGGTTTCCTAGATTTACTAGGATGAGAGACAATATTAGAAGCATCTTCACAAAATATAATGTGCCCCCCTTCTAAATTTTAAGAAACAAGGCCCTTTACTATTTCTACTGTAGGTTCTACAGTTATTTGTTCCTCGGGTTCTACAGGTTCCTTGCACTTTTATTAACCACACTAGCTAACATAGAATGTTCTTTTACCTTAGCAGGGAAAGGCATTTTCTCAATATAAGGTTCAGGCACAATAGAATCAACGGTATGAACTTCTATATCTCTAGCAGGAACACAATTAATAGTATCTCCATAAGGTGCATGGTACTTATCCCATTCCTTTTTAGGAATATCAATATAAGAAGCTAAACCCTTATATAAGTTTGCATCAACTTGAGAATCAAGAACATAAACAATACTAACATTATGAAAATCATCGGATGACATAAAAGTTTTAATGCATTCATAATCATAATTTATACCTGACTTTCTACCTTTGTCATTCTCCCATCCTTCAGTGTTTTCTTGAATACAGTCAAGAAGATCCCATTTAGCTTCATATTTCATACGTGTAAATGATCCAGAACAAGAAGCATCCAATAAATCCTTATCATGAAGAGAAAGTCTTGCATAGAAATTATTAATAACAATATTACTGGGGAGCTCATGAATGGGGGCATTTGAGCATTAGTAACTTCAATATCCCCCACGCTTGGGCAATACTCTCTCCATCATGAGGCGAAAAATTATATATATAATTCTGAGCTCTATGAATTTCACTGGGAGGATAGAATTTAGAATAAAAGAGAGGGACAATTTCCTCCCATCCAATAGTCGGGCCATTTTCAGCAGTTTGAACCATTCAGCGGCTCGGCCTGTCAATGATATAGAGAATAATTTCTTCTTCAGTTGGCCCACTGTAATACTTGCACACTTGAACAACTCGCATAATTCATGTTAAAAGAGCAAATGATCACCAGGATGGACAGTTTCATCACCTGAATAGCAGTTATTTATAACATGTTTAACAATCTTTATAGGTATTTTATAAGGATCCAAATCATCAGGCGGTGGGTCACTTACTACCCTAGCAATGGCAGCAGTGCCGGCAAATAAGGACTCAAAAGGAGATCCAAACATAGTGTAATAAACTAGTAGACAGTAATAAAAACATCACTTATAGAAGAAGCTTCCTTTATCAATTCCACTTCCCAATAGCGCTTCACTCCCCGTCAACGTCGCCAGAAAATAGTCTTGATGA
Organism: Alopecurus myosuroides; assembly: GCA_028641055.1. Lineage (NCBI taxonomy): Eukaryota > Viridiplantae > Streptophyta > Magnoliopsida > Poales > Poaceae > Alopecurus > Alopecurus myosuroides. The sequence continues at coordinate 176,446,338 of CM054057.1, forward strand.
CCCACGAGTATAGGGGGTGTATTGTAGTACTTTCGATAAATAAGAGTGTCGAACCCAACGAGGAACAGAAGGTGTCGACAAGCAGTTTCGATGAAGGAATAACTGTAAATGCTGAAAAATATATTTGTAGGAGTTTTTGATATTGCAGATAAATAAATTGCTAGTAAATAAAATGTAGTAATAATAATTGCAGCAAGTGGCCCAATCCTTTCTTCAGCAAAGGACAAGCCGGTGGGTTTACTTATGATTAACAAACGTTCTCGAGGACACACAGGAGGTTTCTGTCAAGTGCTTTTGTTCCATGCCGCTGAATAATCTTTAGTGTTTTGATAGGTGTTGTGTGGGTGAACCTATGCTAATGTACCATCCCATCCAAGACTAATAACACTTGTGATTATACCCCTTGCAAGCATCCACAACTACAAGAAAGTAATTAAGAAGTAAATCTAACCACAACTTTAAACTCTGGGATCCTACGCTCCCTCGTGTAATGGTTTCCTAAGGGGGATTTAGGTTTATGTCACTCCGGCAACCCCACAATTAGTATCCAAATACACGATGCATTCCCCTAGGCCCATAAATGGTGAAGTATCATGTAGTCGACGTTCACATGACACCACTAGAAGAATAACACCACAACTTAAATATCAAACCATTAAATATTACTCAACATTGCTTCACGACTAACAACTTGACTTCTCCCATGTCCTCAAGAACAGCAAAAACTACTCACATGACATCATATGGATCATAATCAGAGGTGATATAATGAATGATAGCAATCTGGTCATAAAGTGCAAACACCGATAAATCTCACAAGCATCAACTACTAACAAGTAATCCACACCGGGAGAGAGATCTAATGTAAAACAACGATAGAAGCCCCTAATTGTTACAGAGGGATGACGGCGGATGATGAGGGTGATGGGGCTGGTTATGAGGATGATGATGATGACGATCTTGATGATGCCCGGAGTGATGACAGCGACGATGGCGATGATTTCCCCTCTCCGGAGAGGAATTTCCCAAGCAGATTTCTCCCTGCCAGAGAGCTTTTATCTCTCGGGTGTTTTCCGCCCTGAGGCAGCAGAGGAATAATTCTTCGATGATAGTATGAGGCTTAGGGTTATCTGGGGTCCAAGTACGCGAAAGATATCCCCCAAAGGTGGGCAAGGGTGGCCACACCACCTGGTGGAGCGGGCAGGAGGGCGCGCCACCTCATGGTGCGGGCCCCCAGTGGCCCCCTCTGGCTCCCATTCTAGCTGGACTCCTCCTCTGAACTTCCAAGACACCCCGAATGTCCCCCTTCTTCTTCTGATCTTCTGAAATATGGTATCTCGACGGTGCTTTTCCGATCAGATTTCTGGTTCCGGTGTTTATTCTCCAAAAATTATGAAACATGCAAAATAAGATAAAATAACATAAGGGACGATGCATCATAACAAGAAATATATCGATGAATAACAAAAAATTATGATATAAAATAGTGATGCATAATGGACGTATCAACTCCCCCAAGCTTAGACCTCACTTGTCCCCAAGCGAAACTGAACTTAATAAACATGACCACGGGTTTATGGAGTGAAGAGTCGATAAATAAAATACGGACAGGAAGCATCACATTCATCTATGCACCAATCATTATAGACAACAACTTCTTCTCATATAACTTAACTTGAAACGAGTAATGGGAGTCGCAAACAAAGATGAAAAAGAGAGAATCAAAATTGGTGATGGCAAACCTTGTTCTTGGTCGGAGAACATTCAATGATATCATACTTATCTTAGGTGAAGTCTTTATAGCAAGGTTTATATTGTAGAGCTTAATATGTTTAATTATAACAATCATTTTATAGTGATTCATAACTTTCAAAGTAATATTCTTTCAGATAATAAAGCATGTGCTAAACAAAGAAGGATAGAAAACATGATTGAATAAATCAACATATAGATGGTGAGATCACAACAACTCAAATGCTTGCTGGAGACATAAGGAAATAGGTTTACTGACTCAACATAAAAGTAAAAGATAGGCCCTTCACAGAGGAAAGCTTTGAGCACTCATGTGCTAGAGCTTTTATTTTAATAAACAAAGGTATAAAATGCATGACACTCCTCCCATCCATCTTACAGAAACCATGGCTAACCGAATCCTCGGGTGCCTGCCAACAATCACAAACCGTGGAGGAGTGTCTAAATTTTGAGAGAGATGTATGCTTATGTCAACGAATGGAAAACAGAAAATACAGTACATCACAAGCCAACTAGACTCACAAGAGCGGCTCCCATAGAAGGACGCAACTGGTATAGAAGGTCATCCCTCTTTCTCTTTTGTTTACACAATTATGCTTTGACTAATAAATCAGGGGCAAAAAGAGTGAAGAGAATTTGTATTATAATTTGGGGCTGGGAAGCCCGCTGCCAGCTCTTCTAGCATTCAGATAAGCGGATGAAGCCACTAGTCCAGGTGCGTGAGTCCAATCAACAAGTGAGATTAAGATTCTCTATTTGCGTCCTCATGAGCTAAAACAGGAACACAAAACATGAGTAATCTGAAAGTTTTAAAGGTAGCACATGAGCAATTTACTTGGAGTGGCGGTGAAATACCACATGTAGGAAGGTATGGTGGACACAAACGGCAAGGTTTTGGTTCAGTGCTTGGATGCACGAGTAGAGCTCATACTAAGTATAGGGTTTTTGGCTAGCAAGGCTGGGTAGCAAGCATAAGAGTTGAGGGAAAACAAAAAAAAAATATACATATGATGAAACCAATCATGCAATCTTCATTGAAAGCCCAAGCGATCTTAACTTGTGAATACTAAGTTTATGAGCTAATAGGCAAATTCCTCTTTCTTATACTAGCATCTCAAATTATTATTTCTACTGACCCAAGCAAAGTTTGCCAAAACCAACTAGATTAACTTGATGATCTCCAGAGTGATACCAAATACGAACAACAAGCTTAACCATATGACAGAAATTGAAAACTAAAATAATGTGTGAAGTACGTAAATGATGAAACTTCTCATTAATACTTCAAACCGGCAACTCACACCAACGGATACAACGATAACCAACTAAGGAGAGACACTTCCATACTACAAAACATCCTATATGATAACCTCTCTACTCATGATATGACTCTACTGAAAAGGTAAAAAGATGAAAGATAGTGATGTGATACTGTGGCACTCCCCCCAAGCTTGGAACAATCCAAGGGGATGCCAATACCAATGACGAATCAATTCTTCGGTGGTGGTGGTGAATCCTTCTCGATGAGCTTGCCAATTGATTTCTTCACATCTTCAATTGCCAAAATAAGCATACGCATCATATCAGTGTTGTACTCAATACGGTTTGCATGCTTGTCAATCGGTGCATTCTAGCCATCCGGATTTTTTGCCCACACTTCCTTAGGTTGAGAGCTCTCTATCTGCACGGTTAGAACGGTCCATATCCCAGCAAGAAGGCAACCTTGACCCGGGTACCCTCAAATATATTATATTCATGAATTAAAGTATGGAAAGGTCTCTTATTACTTGAAAGTGGAATATCTGGGGATAAAAAAGTGACATCGGGACCTCCATCCAGTGTTCGTCCTCGCCTTTTTCTTGGTAGGTTTCGCAACCACTCCAATGCTCGCGATGGTGGCGCGTGGACGCACTCGTGGGTTTTCTTCTACATCTCCTTCAGCTCCACTCTCGATCTCCTCCTCCGGCTTCAGGTCTTGGATATCATCTTCCTTTGGTCCCGCCCTCTTGTTGTCGTTGGCGGAGACCATGATGCTTTTAAAACCGAAAACAGATCCTGGCAGAAACTGTTTGAAACAGAAACACGACGAGAAAATGATATACAGACCTCGGGGGTCCAGGGGATTATATAGCAAAAAAGTTTCATAACGAAAGGAAAGTCCAGGCCGAAAATGAGTCGGAGAGGGTCTCCGGGGCGCCCACACCATGGGCTGGAATGGCCAGGAGTGGGCCCGTGCCACCCCATGGTGTGGAGCCTCCGAGCTACGTCTCCCTCTTGTTTCCGGTACATAATTTTTCATATTTTTTAAAAAACAGTAAAAATAAAAGTTGGAAGATGTTTCGCGAACGTTTTCTTACCAAAACTGATACCTATTCGAAAACCGACTCTGAAGTTTCTGACATATGCTTCTTAATAAATTCCTCCAGGATCATGGCTCGAATACAATCAACATTTTCATTATAAGGATATCTAGAAATATAATGCTTGAGTCTTTGGCCATTCACCACTTGTGAAGAGTTGTCTTCAAGAGAAACAATTTTAATTGCCCCCGAACGATATACCTCTTCGATAACAAAATGTCCTTCCCATCTCGAGAGTAATTTTCCTGCAAAAAAATCTGAGACGAGACCTATACAATAACACTTTCTCACCAACATGAAATTATCTCTTAATAATTCTCTTATCGTGCCACCTTTTAACTTTCTCTTTAAAGAGCTTAGCATGTTCATATGCTTCACTCCTCCATTCATCTAAAGAACTTAAATCAAGCAACCTTTTCTCACCAGCAAGTTTAAAATCTCTATTTAGGTCTCTCACTGCCCAATAAGCTTTGTGTTATAATTCTAGGGACAAGATTTTCCATAACACATCTTATAAGGAGACATGCCCATGGGATTTTTATAAGAAGTTATGTAAGCCCACAAAGCATAATTTAATTTCTTAGCCCAATTTTTTCTAGATTTGTTAACAGTCTTTTGCAAGATAGATTTGATTTCTCTATTTGATAATTCTACTTGCCCACTAGTTTGAGGATGATAGGGTGAGGCAATTCTATGATTAACGTCATATTTAGCAAAAGTATTTCTAAAACCACCATGAATAAAATGAGAACCCCCATCAGTCATAAGATATCTAGGCACACCAAACCTATGGAAAATAATATATTTAAGCATTTTTAATGAGGTTTCACCATCAGCACTTTTAGTAGGTATAGCTTCTACCCATTTAGTAACATAATCAATAGCAACAAGAATACGAGTGTAGCCTTTTGAAGGAGAGAAAGGACCCATAAAGTCAAAACCCCAACAATAAAACGGTTCAATAACAAGAGAATAATTCATAGGCATTTCATTAGGTCTAGAAATATTTTCAACCCTGTGACATTGATCACAAGATAATTTTTTTTCTAGCATCTTTAAAGAGAGTAGGCCAATAAAAATATGATTGTAGAACCTTATGTGCAGTTCTATCTCCGGCGTGATGTCCTCCATAAGCACTACTATGACATTTTCTCAACATCTCTCGTTGTTCATTTTCAGGAACACATCTTCGCATAATACCATCAACACCTTCTTTATATAAGTGTGGGTCATCCCAAAAATAATGCCTCAAATCATAGAAGAATTTTCTTCTTTGCTGAGCTATAAAGGTAGGAGGCAAATACTTGGAAACAATAAAGTTAGCATAATCAGCATACCATGGACTCTCTTGAGAGGCACTTTTATTGTAGCTGACTGTTCATTAGGAAAACTATCATTAACAGGAATAGGGTCATCAGAGATATTTTCTAATCTAGACAAATTATCAGCAACATGATTTTCATCACTTTTCCTCTCCACAATATGTAAATCAAACTCTTGTTAAAGAAGCACCCATCTAATAAGCCTAGGCTTAGCATCTTTATTTTCCATAAGGTACTTAATAACAGCATGATCACTATGAATAGTAACTTTAGAATCAACAATATACTGCCTAAATTTATCACAAGCAAAAACTACAGCTAGGAACTCTTTCTCAGTGGTAGCATAATTCTTTTGAGCAGCATCAAGAGTTTTACTAGCATAATGAATAACATTTAACTTCTTATCTATCCGCTGTCCAAGAACAACACCTACAACATAATGACTAGCATCACACATAATTTCAAATGGTAAATTCCAATCAGGTGGTTGAACAATAGGGGCAGATATGAAAGCCTTCTTTAAAATTTCAAAAGCTTCTTTATAATCTTCATCAAAAACTAAAGGTACATCTTTTTGAAGAAGATTAGTAAGAGGTTTTGACATTTTAGAGAAATATTTAATAAACCTTCTATAGAAACCAGCATGACCAAGAATACTACGAATACCTTTGACATCCCTAGGACAGGGAATTTTCTCAATAGCTTCAACTTTAGCTCTGTCAACTTCGATACCTCTTTCAGAAATTTTATGTCCAAGAAAAATTCCTTCATTAACCATAAAATGGCATTTCTCCCAATTAAGAACAAGATTAGTCTCCTCACATCTTTGCAAAACTTTATCAAGATTCTGCAAACAATTATCAAAAGAAGTTCCATAGACAGAGAAATCATCCATGAAAACGTCCACAATTTCTTCACAAAAGCCATGAAAGATAGCAGACATGCATCTTTGAAAAGTAGCAGGCGCATTACATAAACCACAAGGCATACGTCTATAAGCATAGGTTCCAAAAGGACAAGTGAAAGTTGTTTTCTCTTGATCAGGCTTCCTAACAGCAATCTGAGAGAACCCGGAATAACCATCAAGAAAGCAGAAATGAGTTTTCTTACAACCTTTCTAACATTTAATCAATAAAAGGAAAAGGATAATGATCTTTCTTAGTAACTTTGTTAACCTTCCTAAAATTAATGCACATCCTATAACCAACCACTACTCTTTCAGGAATAAGTTCATTATTTTCATTTGGCACAACAATCATCCCTCCTTTCTTAGGGAGACAATGCACAAGACTAACCCATCTACTATCAGCAATAGGATAAATAATACCAGCATCAAGGAGTTTCAATACCTTGTTTCTTACCACATCATTCATCTTAGGATTTAAACGACGTTGATGCGCAACAACTGGCTTTGGATCAGGTTCAATATTAATAGCATGCTGACATATAGCAGAAGAAATCCCCTTCAAATCATCAAGAGTATAACCAATAGAACCTATGTGTTTCTTCAATATTCCCAATAATCTCTCCTCTTCTTCACCAGAAAGTTTAGAACTAATAATAACATGATATAATTGAAGGGAATATGCCCGAGAGGCAATAATAAAATGGTTATTATCTTATTCCTTGTTTATGATGAATGTTTATTTCTCATGCTAGAATTGTATTAACCGGAAACGTTGATACATGTGTGCTTAATAAACAAACAATGGTTCCTAGTAAAGCATCTCTTTTAACTAGCTCGTTGATTAATAGATGATCAAGGTTTCCTGATCATGAACATTGGATGTTATTAATAACGGGGTCATGTCATTAGAAGAATGATGTGATGAACATATACCCAAAGATAATATAGCAATGCGATCAAGTCATTTAGTTTACATTGTTATATCAAACATACGAAGTAACTTATTCCTTAGACCATGAGATCATGTCAATCACTGATACCGGAAGAGTGCTTTGATGGCATCAAACGTCACACCGTAACAGGGTGACTATAAAGGTGTCGTTAAGTATTCGTAAAGTATTAGTTGAGGATCATGGATCAAGAGTGGGATTTGTCCATCCAAATGACGGAGAGATATACTCTGGGCCCTCTCGGTGATATCACATCGAAACCGCTTGCAAGCACGTGATATGATCACAAAGGATGTTATATCACGGGAACGAGAAAAGAGTACTTGTCGGTAACGAGATTGAACAAGGTATGGTTGATACCAATGATCGAATCTCGGACAAGTAAAATATCGCGAGACAAAGGGAATAGTTCACGGCGTTGTTGGTTCACACGATCACGAGAGTCATCGTTGAATATATAGGAGTCATCACGGATCTCCAGATCCCGCTGTTGATTATTGATCGGAGAGGAGTCTCGATCATGTCTATCTTATTCGCGAACCGTAGGGTGACACACTTAAGGTTCGTTGACGCATTTGAGAGGATACGGAATATCGGAGAAAAGTTTGGACAGCACCGAAATTGTTTCGGGGAATATTGAAATAATCACCGAAATTGTTTCGAGTAATTTTGAAATAGTTCAAGGGGATTCTTATCAAATGGTTGTTAATAGATTTAACAACTAACTCAAGGGGTTATATGTTAATGTTTGTTAATGGAATTAACAAATATTAAAATAAAGAAATAAAATTGTTTTATTTATTTATTAAAGAAAACCCTTGGGATTTTGAGTGGGAATTCATGGAAGAATGAGTGGGTTGAGTGGAGACTCCACTCACATGATGAGGGAGAGGTGGAGGCAGCCAAAAATTCGTGGCTGCCATCCCCTCCTATAAAAGGAGGGGTGAGAGCTCCCTCTCCCACTACACACACTTGTGTCATCTCTTCCTCCCTCCTGCCGCTGCTCCACCACTTGTTCGTGCGCTTGGCGAAGCCCTGAGCAATGTTTTTCTCCACCACACCACGCCGTCGTGCTGCTGGAGTTCCGAGGGATCCTCTACTTCCGCGCCCCGCTGGAACGAGGGAACGGAGGTCGTCATCAACCGTACGTGTGACCGATCACGGATGCACCGCCGGATTGCGGTGCCATCTTCTCGCTATCGGGATCGGTGTGAGTACGACTACGCCAACAACGAGATTTGATCTCGTACCACTTTGAGTCTTCGAGGGTATGTGTTCTCCTTAACCCTCTTGTTGCCCGTTACACTTCGTCTCCTAGATTAGATCTTGGCCTTTCGGGTGTCTCTCGCGTAGGAAAATTTTTGTTTTCTATGCTACGTTCCCCTTCAGTGGTATCAGAGCCGGATCTATGCGTAGATGTTTTGTACGGGTAGAACACATAGGTGTATGTGGGCGTTGATGATCATGTTATTACCTCCTTGATTATTTTATGATCTTAGTGGCATAGTGGGATGAAGCGGCCCGGACTAACCTTACATGTCCACGTACATGAGACTTGTTCCACAACTGACATGCAACTTGTATTGCATAAGTGGCTTGCGGGTGTCTGTTTCTCCTACTATAGTTAAGATCTAATCTATGAAGGGTTGTTAAAAATGTGTTTATCAACGTTGTGGTTGATGTTCGTAGGTATGAACGGTTCTATCCTCGAAAGCCCTAAGCCATGTAAAATATGCAAAAATAAATTAGAAGCGTCTAACTAGTTTTTGCTGGGCATGTGATGTGATATGGTCAATATTACAAATTTGATTATGAGATGATCTATTTTGTAAATTATTGATATACCGGAAGGTATCCATATGATTGTCTTCTTATTGATGGACAATCAAGATTGGGGTGCCATGGTACTTGGTACCACGCCGGTGGAATGATGGAGATCATACCATGATACACATGATGGAGATCAAGTGCAAGAAGGACCATATCATATCACGTTATCCTTTCATGTGATGTCTGTGATGTTAATCCTTTTTATGCATCTTGTTTTGCTTAGATAACGTTGGTAGCATTATAAGATGATCCCTCTCACTTAATATCAAGATAATAATGTGTTCTTCCTTATAGTATGCACCGTTAAGAAAGTTCGTCGTTTCGAGACACCACGTGATGATCGGGTGTGACAGACTCAACGTTCGCATACAACGGGTGTTTTCAAGCCTAGCATGTACAGACATGGCCTTGAAACACACGCAATACTACGGTTCTACTTGGCGAGCCTAGCATGTACAGACATGGCCTCGGAACACGTAACCGAAAGGTAAAGCATGAGTCATATGGATGATATGATGAACATGTCGATGTTCGCCTTTGAAGCTACATCATCTCACGTGATGATCGGTTTTGGTGTAGTGAATTTGGTTCGTGTAATCACTAAAGACGACTAAGAGGGATGTTGTTTTTGAGTGGGAGTTCATGGTTTAATTTTTGAATTAACTTGAACTTATTTATCATGAACAACAAATCAAATTGAATTTGCACAAATTGTAGTATTCATTGGCATCCACATAACTACCTTACACTTAGATTGTTAATTGAGATATAACTGTTATGATCTGGTAAATACCATTTAAGATTGGTACCGTATTAGTGAAATTTAAAATTAAGTCCTATTGTAGATTTTTGGTATTTCCTACCTAGCTCCATGTGTTTAATGATTGATTAATCTAGAGAGCAAATAATTCCTACTTAGAATCCAGAGTCATGGTTGCTTCCGTATTACTTTATCTTCAAAAGAATGTTTTGTTGATCAAGGTGATTTAGGAACTGAAAAGAGTTGTTTTCAGAAACAATCAAGTGAAAGATATATTGATATCTAGAAACTTATTTGTAGCAACATGACTGAGTATAATTTAGCGTGATAATGTTTGCTTATATTATCTGAATATATGCAAATTTAGCGTGACAATGTTTGCTTATATTATCTGAATATATGCAATGATTGAAGACGCTAGGCGTTTGAATATTCCAAGAAATTGGATGCTAAAAATTATCCTCTAAATTACTTCCTTCGAGCTATAGTAGCTTAATCATAAAATTGTTACGATGGGATGGATTAAAAGTATGTGTAAAGTCGTTTACCTTACTTGGAGATTGCTAAGAGTGGAATCTAGAAGAATTCTATTAATATGGTGATATTAGTAGAACAATCAAACTCAAAGTATGACTCAATGGGTGATAGTATATGACTAACACGCCAAAGAAAATGAGCTAGTAAGACTAGCATTGTTTGATGTTGAATGATTCTTCTATAAAGGAAAGGGAATATTGAAAATAGAATTACAAATAGATATATGGCAGAAAAGAAGATAACTGGAAAAGTCCAGCTCAGGAGTATATACTTGATATACAAGTTATAGATGTATTACTAGTTAACAAAGTATTTTTGGGTATTTTGATACCACATTGGTTGGTATGAGTTGTCATACAAAGCAACGCAATGAAAGAAATACAAGGGCCTAAAAGGAACTAGTAATAGATGTGGAATCGATTATGACAAGAACATAAATAAAGTGTTATTGTGTTCATTGTCGTGTCGAACCAACCAGTCAAGATTTATTTGAAGAACTTAATAATTTGTTATTTTGTTCTAGTCTTTTGTGAGAACAAATGAGATTGTTCAAACTATGATCATATTCCATAATTGATGGATATGTTAATATAAATCATGTTGGTAAAGTAAACATCTATAAGACTAAATGCTAAACGTTGCAAGACGTTGAAGTGTTTCACTTAAATTGTGACACCACCATTTTAGTTCATATCGGAAAGGAAAACATGAAGGAACTCCATATTGATGGACTTCCGGAGTCATTTTATTGACGCTTGTGAGACCTCTTCCAAAAGATGACTAGAATTCCGTTCTTAGGCCAAAGTAGAATGGACGACTAATTTAGTGGAGATTATACATATTGATGTATATAGTCCATTATGTGTAGTCATGTATGGTGGATTAATTTTTCCTTCATAAAATTCTGTCGATGATTTAAGTAGATATGTGAGTATATCTATTTAAAGGGAACAGAGTTTGACATTTTGAATTGGTTCAAAAGGTTGTTAATATGAAGTTAAAATCAATGTAACAAGATAATCAAGTATTTATGATTGGATCATAAAGGATAAAGTTTGAGTTACAAGTTTAGCAAAACATCTGAGAAGTTGCAGAATTGTTCTACAACTTATACTTCTCGAATACCCCACATTAGATTGGAGTATTCAAAAGACAAAATCAAACCCTGTTTGACATGGTAAGATTAATAAAAATGCCATTATAATTTTGTAGTTTATACATTAGTGACAACCGTTTTTCCCACTGAAAAGAGCACCATCATGATCCGCTGAAATTGACAACATATAAGATATCGTTTGGGTAGTGACCCGAATTGTCACTTTCTTAAGTTTTGGTATGCATAGCATGTGTAAAATGTTTACAACCAAAATAGGATAAATATATGTTTATAAGGTTATCCCAAATAAAATATTGGGTATTTCTCCTATCACCGAACCAAAAGACAAATGTTGTTTGTCAGAAAGGGTTGATTTCTCGAGAAAGTAGTTCTTCCGAAACAAGTGAGTGGGAGCACAGTACAAACTCAACGAGGTTAGAGAATCTTCGTTATCATGTCAAGAGTAGCGCAGCACTGGAAGTTGTTCCGGGGTTTACTATTTTGACTAAATAGAAGACACTACAAATGTTGTAGATACTTCAAATGAGTTTGCGAACTGTACCAGTAAAGTCCAAAAACTTTGTACTTAGAACAACTTGTGGTTTAAGTGTAAAGTGTTGTTTTGACAACAAAAGGACCTGAACCTTATAAAGGAAGCAAATGATGGGCCCTGGCTTCGTAAAATTGACTATGAGTCATTATATCCGCCATAGTATCCTTGTATGAATATCAAGTATGTGACTTGGTAGTCCTTTCGATAGGCATGATGCCTAACGATAGCAAAAGGGTCTATATAGCGACAAAGACATGGATTTTACATCTTATTAAAATTGTACTTATCGAAAAGTTGTTTTCGACGAAGTTCAAAGAGTTAACTACTACAAGATTTTGATCTTCCGTAGTGATGCTTTAATCTTTGCGGATAGTTCTAGCAAAAGGTTACATATTATGATATGGCAGTTGAATAACAAAACCAACTCTCCTCTCAAGGAAGTTTTATCAAGGATGTGTACTTGACACAGTCTGAGAGTTTTGTAAAATTCAAAAAGGTTGCTAGAAAGGTATGCACACTTCAATGGTTGAAGTGAGAATAACGAAGTTGAAATCTTTACCTTAATGAAGTTATCAAAAGAGTTTGATTCAATCATGAACGATAAAGATACTTGTAAAGTTACAAGAAATTAAGTGGGAGCGCTATGACATATTTCCAATACTTTATGTAGATGACATATGGTTGATTGGAAAATATGTATTTTAAATTAACACGGTTAATATTTTCATATTGATGAAAGGCTTAGAAGATATTGGGCATCGATATCTATAAAAGATGGATTGAAGCGCCTGATATGATTGAAGCCAAATTACATAGATGAAATATTGAAGTAAGTCAATATAAAATTGATAAGAAGGAGTTCTTGTCACATGGAAAATAATTGAGCAAGATTCATGTGTTTTGACACATGATGAGCATCATTGAAATTGAGATTTCTAAGTCATGTTTCCATGCTATGTACACAACCAGATGAGTCCTATGCTATAAAATGTTATAGTAGGATAATTCATATGATGATTTGACAACAGTGGGAGAGATCCTTGTGTCATTTTAGAAATGCTAAGGATATGTTTTCCTATATAGTAATGACAAAATAATAGTTGTAATATGTTACACTAAAAGTCTTGTCATTTATTCAAGTAATTTTATCTCAATTAAAATATGTGATGAAGGGTAGCACAATAGGATGGAAGAAAGTTCCATGCTGGATTTGAAAGAGTTTCAAAATTAAAATATTGTGACAGATACTACAACAAAGGCTAAAGTATATCGTTGTGTTGACAACTGATAATAAGCGTATTTTGTGTCAAGGAGTTCTTTATTGAACTTGGTGAATTTCCAAGAATGCTGAAACTATGAAGCTACATTTTCACAATGTTAGTAACATCAGTTTAAGCTGAGGAATTAAGGTATCACCGGAACTTGGTGAGTTTCCAAGAATGCTAACACTATGAAGCTACATTTTCACAATGTTAGTGACATCAGTTTAAGCTGAGGAATTAAGTTTTCACGAATTGACTATATATATACAAAGCCATCTCATTAGAGAATGAGTGATGCGTGTAGACGCAAAGAACATGCAAATACAATAGGACATGAACAGTTCAGATCTTTTTGATGATGTTTACCGCATGCGAAGCATGGTAATAACACTGGTACGCCATATGTGTTAAAGTGCTTACAGACTAGATTATTGACTCTAGTGCAAGTGGGAGACTGAAGGGAATATGCCCGAGAGGCAATAATAAAATGGTTATTATCTTATTCCTTGTTTATGATGAATGTTTATTTCTCATGCTAGAATTGTATTAACCGGAAACGTTGATACATGTGTGCTTAATAAACAAACAATGGTTCCTAGTAAAGCCTCTCTTTTAACTAGCTCGTTGATTAATAGATGATCAAGGTTTCCTGATCATGAACATTGGATGTTATTAATAACGGGGTCATGTCATTAGAAGAATGATGTGATGAACATATACCCAAAGATAATATAGCAATGCGATCAAGTCATTTAGTTTACATTGTTATATCAAACATACGAAGTAACTTATTCCTTAGACCATGAGATCATGTCAATCACTGATACCGGAAGAGTGCTTTGATGGCATCAAACGTCACACCGTAACAGGGTGACTATAAAGGTGTCGTTAAGTATTCGTAAAGTATTAGTTGAGGATCATGGATCAAGAGTGGGATTTGTCCATCCAAATGACGGAGAGATATACTCTGGGCCCTCTCGGTGATATCACATCGAAACCGCTTGCAAGCACGTGATATGATCACAAAGGATGTTATATCACGGGAACGAGAAAAGAGTACTTGTCGGTAACGAGATTGAACAAGGTATGGTTGATACCAATGATCGAATCTCGGACAAGTAAAATATCGCGAGACAAAGGGAATAGTTCACGGCGTTGTTGGTTCACACGATCACGAGAGTCATCGTTGAATATATAGGAGTCATCACGGATCTCCAGATCCCGCTGTTGATTATTGATCGGAGAGGAGTCTCGATCATGTCTATCTTATTCGCGAACCGTAGGGTGACACACTTAAGGTTCGTTGACGCATTTGAGAGGATACGGAATATCGGAGAAAAGTTTGGACAGCACCGAAATTGTTTCGGGGAATATTGAAATAATCACCGAAATTGTTTCGAGTAATTTTGAAATAGTTCAAGGGGATTCTTATCAAATGGTTGTTAATAGATTTAACAACTAACTCAAGGGGTTATATGTTAATGTTTGTTAATGGAATTAACAAATATTAAAATAAAGAAATAAAATTGTTTTATTTATTTATTAAAGAAAACCCTTGGGATTTTGAGTGGGAATTCATGGAAGAATGAGTGGGTTGAGTGGAGACTCCACTCACATGATGAGGGAGAGGTGGAGGCAGCCAAAAATTCGTGGCTGCCATCCCCTCCTATAAAAGGAGGGGTGAGAGCTCCCTCTCCCACTACACACACTTGTGTCATCTCTTCCTCCCTCCTGCCGCTGCTCCACCACTTGTTCGTGCGCTTGGCGAAGCCCTGAGCAATGTTTTTCTCCACCACACCACGCCGTCGTGCTGCTGGAGTTCCGAGGGATCCTCTACTTCCGCGCCCCGCTGGAACGAGGGAACGGAGGTCGTCATCAACCGTACGTGTGACCGATCACGGATGCACCGCCGGATTGCGGTGCCATCTTCTCGCTATCGGGATCGGTGTGAGTACGACTACGCCAACAACGAGATTTGATCTCGTACCACTTTGAGTCTTCGAGGGTATGTGTTCTCCTTAACCCTCTTGTTGCCCGTTACACTTCGTCTCCTAGATTAGATCTTGGCCTTTCGGGTGTCTCTCGCGTAGGAAAATTTTTGTTTTCTATGCTACGTTCCCCTTCAATAATTTCTTATCATCAATATGAGAATATTTAAGATTGTCAGGCAAAGGCTTTAAATCAAAAATAGGATCCTCCTTGGGTGGTAATGTGGTACCCAAGTCTTCCACCGGTAAATTATGTTTCAGCATCGCTGGCTGATGTAGGAAGATCTCGTCAATTTCATTCTTTTCTTCCATAAATACATCACTTTCGTGATCTTCCATGTATTGCTGCAAAGGATTGTTAGGAGCAAGAGCAATAGCAGACAATTGTTCAACTCTATAATTCTCATTAGGCAATTCAAGTTCATAAGGTGCTTTAGCAAATTTGGAGAAATTAAATTCATAAGACTCTCCATCAAACTTTGTAAGGATTTTCTCCTTTTTACAATCTATAACAGCACCACAAGTATTTAAGAAAGGTCTACCAAATATAATAGGACAAGTCTCACTAGAAGAAGTGCCTAGTACTAGAAAATCAACAAGATATTTAGTTTTACCACATAAGACCTCCACATCTCTCACAATACCAATTGGAGAAAAAAGTTTCCCTATTAGCAAGTTGAATAATCACATCAATGTCTTCAAGTTCACAAGAATCAATTTCATGCATTATTTCTCTATAAAGATCATAAGGAATAGCACTAGAACTAGCACCAATATCACACAAACCATAATAGCAATGATCACCTATCCTAACAGATGGCACATTAACATTAGGTTTCCTAGATTTACTAGGATTAGAGACAATATTAGAAGCATCATCACAAAATATAATGTGTCCCTCTTCTATATTTTCAGAAACAAGGTCCTTTACTATTGCTACTTTAGATTCTAGAGTTATTTGTTCCTCGGGTTCTACATGTTTCCTTGCACTTTTATTAACCACACTAGCAGACATAGAATGTTCTTTTACCTTAGCAGGGAAAGGCATTTTCTCAATATAAGGTTCATGCACAATAGAGTAAACCGTATGAACTTCTATATATCTAGCAGGAACACAATTAACAGTATATTTATAAGGTGCATGGTACTTGTCCCATTCCTTTTGAGGAATATAAATATAAGAAGCAAAGGCCTTATATAAGTTTGCAACAACTTGAGAATCAAGACCATAAACAATACTAACATTATGAAAATCATCGTAAAACATAAAAGTTTTAATGCATTCATAATCATAATTCATACCTGACTTTCTACCTTTGTCATTATCCCATCCTTCAGTGTTTTCTTGAATATGGTCAAGAAGATCCCATTTAGCTTCATCCTTTATACGTGTAAATGATCCAGAACAAGAAGCATCCAATAAATCCTTATCATGAAGAGAAAGCCTTGCATAGAAATAATTAATAACAATATTACTAGGGAGCTCATGAATGGGATATTTGAGCATTAGTAACTTCAATATACCCCACGCTTGGGAAATACTCTCTCCATCATGAGGCGAAAAATTATATATTTATTCAATAGTCTGGCTATTTTTCAGCAGTTTGAACCATTTAGCGGCTCGACCTATCAATGATATAGAGAATAATTTCCTCTTCACTTGGCCCATTGTAATACCTGCACACTTGAACAACTCGCATAATTCCTGTAAAAAGAGCGATCACCAGGATGGACAGTTCCATCACTTGAATAGCAGTTATTCCTAACATGTTTAACAATCTTTATAGGTATTTTATAAGGATCCAAATCATCAGGCGGTAGGTCACTTACTACCCTAGCAGTGGCAGCAGTGCCTGCAAATAAGGACTGAAAAGGAGATCCAAACATAGTGTAATAAAGCAGTAGACAGTAATAAAAACAACACTTACAACAGAAGCTTCCTTTATCAATTCCACTTCCCAATAGCGCTTCACTCCCCGGAAACGGCGCCAGAAAATAGTCTTGATGACCCACAAGTATAGGGGGTGTATCATAGTACTTTCGATAAATAAGAGTGTCAAACCCAACGAGGAGCAGAAGGTGTTGACAAGCAGTTTCGATGAAGGAATAACTGTAAATACTGAAAGATAGATTTGTAGGTATTTTTGATATTGCAGATAAATAAAGTGAGAGTAAATAAAATGCAGTAATAATAATTGCAGAAAGTGGCCCAATCCTTTCTTCAGCAAAGGATAAGCCGGTGGGTTTACTTATGATTAACAAACGTTCACGAGGACACACGTGAGGTTTCTATCAAGTGCTTTTGTTCCATGCAGCTGAATAATCTTAGGTGTTTTGATAAGTTTTGTATGGGTGAACCTATGCTAATGTACCGTCCCATCCAAGACTAATACATACTTGTGATTTTACCCCTTGCAAGCATCCGCAACTACAAGAAAGTGATTAAGAAATAAATCTAACCACAACTTTAAACTCCGGGATCCTACGCTCCCTCGTGTGATGGTTTCCTAACGGGGGTTTAGGTTTATGTCACTATGGCAACCCCACAATTAGTAGCCAAATACACGATGCATTCCCCCAGGCCCATAAATGGTGAAGTATCATGTAGTCGACGTTCACATGACACCACTAGGAGAATAACACCACAACTTAAATATCAAACATTAAATATTACTCAACATTACTTCCCTACTAACAACTTGACTTCTCCCATGTCCTCAAGAACAACACGAACTACTAAAAAGACATCATATGGATCATAATCAGAGGTGATATAATGGATGATAACAATCTGGTCCTAAAGTGCAAAGACCGATAAATCTCACAAGCATCAACTACTAACAAGTAATCCACACCGGGAGAGAGATTTAATGTAACACAACGATAGAGGCCCCTAATTGTTACAACGGGATGACGGTGGATGATGAGGGTGATGGTGATGATGAAGATGGTGATGATGATGACGATCTTGATGATGTACGGAGTGATGACGGTGACGATGGCGGTGATTTCCCCTCTCCAGAGAGGAATTTCCTCGGCAGATTTCTCCCTGCCAGAGAGCTTTTCTCTCTCGGGTGTTTTCCGCCCCGAGGCTGGGGCGCAGTAATTCTTCGACGATGGTATGAGTCTTAGGGTTCCCTCGGGGCCAAGTACGCCAAAAATATCCACCAGGGGTGAGCCAGGGTGGCCACACCACCTGGTGGGGCGGCGGGGGGGGGGGGGCGCCACCTCATGGTGTGGGCCCCTGGTGGCCGTCCTCTGGCTCCTATGGATTTCTAAGACACCCCAGATGTCCCCCTTCTTGTTCTGATCTTCTGAAATATGGTATCTCGACGGTGCTTTTTCCATCAGATTTCTGGTCCCGGTGTTTATTCTCCAAAAATTATGAAACTTGCAAAATAAGATAAAATAACATAAGGGATGCATCATAACATGAAATATATCGATGAATAATAGAAAATTATGATATAAAATAGTGATGCAAAATGGACGTATCATGATGTAGGTTCTTAGGAACTCCCATATGGATCACTTTGCGTGTCACATGCCTAGAGATGAGCATCATGATGGACCTCATATCCAATGTGATGTGTGAGTTGTCAAGGAGCTCTTGCACACATGCATTGATGGTGAGTTGGTTGATCGGTTTCGCAACCATCATCCCTACTACCTAGTAGAGGAACTGAAAGCTATGTTCACACATCAAGTGTGCAATGAGCGTTATAATCTAACGAGAGAACTGATGAATAGTCGGATTGGATTGGATGAACCCATATAGCTGTTTGAAATCAGGATGGCTAGATTAGAAATAAAGCTCAGAGATGTTGGTTTGAGAATTTATGTGACATCGTACTTGGATCACTTGTTTCTATATTCCATGGTTTTGTAAAGCTTTACAATTCCATCACGGAAGAGTGGCCAGTTCAGATGATGTTTGCCATACTCAAGGAAGCAGAAGCTGATATTGAAGCCACAGATCCCACATGGACTAAGAGAGGTATAAGAGTTATACCAAAACAATTGACATAGTTCCAACAAAAGCCATTTATTATGAGATAGTAATTGATGCTCTTACTTGCACCGGTGGTAGGTACTTTGAAAGAAACAAATTCTAGGAAGAAGAGGAAGTTCTGGAATGACATTGCAAATGCACTTGGAGTGTTGTGGGTCATATCAAGAAGTCCAAGTCAATAAAGAGGATCAACACTAAGATTTCAAAATAAAAATTATTTTGAGTTTGATTAGTATGTAATGAAGATTTTATGTTCAAGAACCATGTTGAGTTTGAATTATAAAATATGTGTGAGAATTCCAATCTTGGGAATTCAAAGTTTATGATCTTCTTTATTGTATTATGTCATTAAGTTTTATTATTAAGTCTTGTAAATTTGGATTCAATTATTACTTAACTATTAAGTAATATTTTTGGGGCTTGTTAAATAAATTGGAGATGAGTCTTTATTGATTTAATAAAGCTAAAAATCCATAAAATGCTAGTCACTTGTGAATTTCGAAATTCACATAAGGATGGATGTTTTATAATTTAATTAATTCCACTAGAGACTCAATGTGATAAGATAATCATATTAATGCACTAGAATAGATGAAATAATTGAAATTTCAATATTTCATAAAAGTAAGTGTGAGTGTTTTGAATAAAAAACTGAGATCAAAGAAATTTGATTGAAGTAGAAAGTGCTTAATATAATTATAACATGATTGACAAAGAAAGTTTTCTTAGTCAAATTTACTCATGATAAATTTTGAGAGATTCGAAATTATCGTGATAATTAAATATTTGTGAGATAAGGGCTTAAGCAATGTTATAATGAAATTGTCAAAAGTATCTTCTCATGAAAGAGATATGTGGAAATTATATTAAGATAAGATTGTGAATATTTGGAGAAGGATAGAATGAAAGTGGCAACATGCAAATGTTTCCAATTCATCACCTTATCCAGGAATTTATGTATGTGATACATAAAGTTTGAACTTAATATTAAATAATGGTCATATGAAGAATTTGATGTAGTATTAAATTTGTGACGTAGTCATCAAAATTACAAGATAATGACCATAAATCTCAAAACAAAACAAACAAGATAATATTACTCATATATATACGGTCGCGCTATTTGACTCCTTGGATACAGAATATTATTCTGCACCCGAGCCATCCCGTGCGCACATGTACGAACCAGTCTCCGCCTCCAAGCGACCAGGCTCTAGCACGTCAAAAGAATTTTTTCCATGCTTCGTAAAGTTCCTTGCATGCGACATATCAAAACCCAGTATGCAACATAAGAAAACCCAGCTAGGGCGTCTCGCTGGTTTCTTGGAAACCGTTAAGGTAAGGTAAGCCCACGTAACAAAAATCTGGAACCCAGTTGCCATAAGAAAATATAGAAATGAAGATGGGGGAACAAAAATCTGGAACCCACTTGACTAAGACGATCTAGAAATGAAGATGGGGGAAAGTGGTTAACTAATTCGGTTTGTAGGAGGTATTTGTGTGAAAAAATTCTCAAAAAAATAAATATAAGAAATTTTATGAGCGGAATAGAAATCCTTTAATCCACCAGATAATATTACATCATAATAAATCCATGGTGCCTAAGAACTAATGGCATGTTCTGAGAACAACATGGATTGTCCAATTACATGACGTGAGATTTACTAGAACTACCTAAGACTACAAATAGTACAATATGTAAGATTTAATTGCTCTGACCGCCTGATTATAACACTTAAGAAATCCAAGAAGTAAAACAGATGTGCCATGCAAAATTGTGCAAGTATTACCGGTTTAGCCTCGTGTGCCCATAGAATAAAGGAATTCGCCTGTGAAGATACAAAAAAAATTACATCACTCGGTGCAAATATGTAGTTACATCACTTTCATTACACGACCCTTTGATGCTTTCTTTCCATCCTACTAGGAGATACAATGCTGATTTGCTGGAGACCGTAACATGCGCCAAGCATATCCCTTAAATATTTTGAACATCCCCAGCAGTCCTGCAAAAATAGTAGAGTTATCATAAGAGAAAAGAAATTGAACATAATTTCCAAAACCAAAGAATCTCCTTTACCAAATACTTGAGGTCTATGATACGTCATAAACGTATCCTTAATTTCTGATGTTCCATGTTGTTTTCATGTTGTTTCCCACATGTTTTCCATACACTTTATGTCATTGTTATCGATTTCCCAGGACTAACCTATTGACAAGATGCCACAGAGCCAGTTCCTGTTTTCTGTTGTTTTTAGTTTCAGAAAACTTGTTCTGGAAATATTCTCAGAATTGGACGATTCGAAAGCCAGAAGTCTTAGAAGTCCCAGAAGCATCCAGAAGTGCCGAAGAGCCCCGGAGGGGGGCCATAGGATGGCCACACCATAGGGTGGTGCCACCACCCCTGGTCGCGCCACCTGGTGGTGTGGGCCCCCTGGCCATCCCCGGCATCGCCCTTTCTCCTATATATACTCCCCGATGCATAAACCGTAGAAGAATCGACCTTTTCCACAAAATACATCCATAGCTCCGCCGCCGACAAGTTTCGGGGGCAGATCTCTGTTCTCGCACCCTGCCGGGACGGGAAGTGCCCCCGGAACCATCTCCATCGACTCCACCGCCATTTCCATCACCGTTGCTGTCTCCTATGATGAGGAGGGAGTAGTTCTCCCCCGAGGCTGAGGGCTGTACCGGTAGCTATGTGGTACATCTCTCTCCCATGGTGTGATCTATATGTGATCGTGAGCTTTGTAATCTAGTTGAATAAGTAGATGTTACTCTTCATATTGTGCTACTCAAGTGTTTTATTAATATGAACTTTGGAGTCACCTTGTCCTGCGGTGTGAAGGTGACAGTGTGCACATCCTGTGTGTATCCTCTATGAATTGTGGTGTTTGTCTAGTACCTTCTAGGGCGCTCATAGTGACAGCGTGGGGTTAACTAGACATGGGAATACTTACTTTAAGGAATGCGTTTTCCAGCCCTACGCAATGATTAGTGTTCGTTATCCAACCAGAGAGGGTTAAGAGTAGCATAGTGAAGAGAAGATATTTAGTTATTCAATTATGTGATCATTTTTTAGAGTGTCCACTAGTGAAAGTAGGATCCCTAGGCCTTGTTTCCAAGCATTGAAACACCTTTTTCCGCCTGTTCTGCTAGATGTTTGCTTGCTTTCATATTTATTTCAGATTGCTATTATTACTTATAACCATCCATATTACTCGCATTTCACTATCTCTTTGCTGAACTAGTGCACCTATATACCTGACAAGGATAATGGGTGTGTTGGGGACACAAGAGACTTCTTGTATCTTAATTGCAGGGTTGCTTGAGAGGGATATCTTTGACCTCTACCTCCCTGAGTTCGACAAACCTTGGGTGATCCACTTAAGGGAAACTTGTTGTTGTTCTACAAACCTCTGCACTTGGAGGCCCAACACTGTCTATAGGAATAAAAGTGTGCGTAGACATCAAGCTCTTTTCTGGCGCCGTTGCCGGGGAGGTAAGATAAAAGGTACTCACATCCTGTGTGAGTGCTCAAAGTTATTTCCTTTAGATTGTGCAATTATATCTTTTTATTTCTTGTTTTCACTAGTTAGGCTTATTTTTACTTATTCCTTGTTTTTGTATTTACTAGTTAGACTTAATGGAAAACAACAAAAATATGAGACAGCTTTATAATATTTATCTTGAGTTAGGACACGAAGTGTTTGAAGAGATATTTAAAAATCCTATGGAACTTTATTTGCATGCTAGTGGCAATGTTATTAGTATGAACTCATTAAACACCATTATTGCTAATGCTATGGAAAAGTCTAAGCTTGGGGAAGCTAGTTTCGATGAATATGATATTTTTAGTCCCCCAAGTTTTGAGGAGGAAATTTTCTTTGAAGATACTTTGCCTCCAATATATGATGATTATAATGATTGTGGTATTCTAGTTCCACCTGTTTACAATGATGAATATGATATTTTCAGTCCACCTACTATTGAGGAGAAAATTAATTATGATTGCAAAATGCCTCCTATATTTGATGATTATGGTGATGAGAATGATAACGATAGCTATTTTATTGAATTTGCTCCCACTGCTATTAATAAGAATGACTATTCTTATGTAGAGTGTATTAATTCTTTTATGCATGTGGCTCGTGATAAGAATGTTTTATGTGATAGCTATATTGTTAATTTTATTCATGACACTACTGAAATTTATTATTAGAGAGGGAAACATGGTTTTATGCATCTCAACAATATTAAGTTTCCCCTCTTTATGTTGAGATTTTTTATGTTGCAATTATTTTGTCTTCCTATGCTAGTTACTTTGTGCTTCGTTGACTTGTTTTTCTACAAGATTATTTTTCATAGGAAGTGGGTTAGACTTAAATGTGTTTGATATTTGCTTCTTGATGCTCTCTTATTGTGCTTCAACTCTTATTCTTATGTGGGCATCTTTTAAAAATCATTGTGCCTAGATGAAAGGCGTTAAAGAAAAGCGCTACCGGGAGACAACCCGTTTTATTTCTCCGTTTTCAACCTGTTTTCCGTCGTTTTATTTTGTTTTCTTTGCACCTGAGTGTTTTCTATTTCCTTAGCAACCCCGTTGTATATTTTATTTTGTGTCTTTGGTGAGAAAACTAAAGCCTCTAGTGGAAAGTTGAGACAATATTTCGGATTTCTGCGGAGGAAACAGATTTCTGCTGTCCACTATTAAAATTGTATAAAATCACATAAAATTTTGTTAGTTTACTATTAAACCTCTAGTGGACTCTAGTGGAATTGTATAAAATCACATAAGCCTCTAGTGGAATCTTGTTCTAAAATTTTGTATAAAATCACTATTAAACCTGGGTTATATACACAAATTTTGTTAGTTTACCACTTTTTGATTTGAGCAACAGAAGAGTTTCGAAAAAAATCGATCTTTACCTGCTGTTCTGTTTTCACAGATTTCTGCCAATAATTGCATTTGCCTCTTAATCTCTTTCTTTTGGTGTTATTTTGAGAAAAAGAGTTTCAAAAGAAGTTGTTACAGTAGCTAATGTGTTTATTAGTGTTAGGCTTGTGTTGAAACTGAATCATGTGAATTTATTATTTCGATTGCACTAACGTTGCTAATGAAGATTGTGAGAAGTTTGGTGTGAAGAAAGTTTTCAAGGGTCAAGAGAAGAGGATGATATGATGTGATCAACAAGAGTGAAGAGCCTAAGCTTGGGGATGCCCCGGTGGTGCATCCCAGAAAATTCCAAGCAGACTCAAGAATCTAAGCTTGGGGATGCCCAAGGCATCCCCTTCTTCATCGACAAATTATCAGGTCACTTCTAGTGAAACTATATTTTTATTCAGTCACATCTTATGTGCTTTACTTGGAGCGTCTTTTATTTTTGTTTTAATTTTGTTTGGTTTTCTTTTCTGTAATAAATGGTTGGATCTTATCATACTTGTGTGGGGAAGAGACACGCTCCGTTTTCATTGCTTCGAACACTCTAGTTTTCATTCTTATTGTTCTGTGAGTGTTCACTTTTTGCTAGTACTGCGTTTAGCCTTTGTTTTCATGCATCTCTTATTCAGAGCTGTTAGTTTTAGTACTCTTATGTGAGTACTCTCATGTTTTCTTGCTGTATCATGTAGAGTATTTTTGTTAAAACATATCTTGTATGGTGCTTGTTGGGAAAAGAAACAGCTGCTTGAAGTAGAATTTTTAAATGGTGCAAGTAGAAGATTGTATAGACCGTGGATAGAACTTTTTCATATCATAATAGATGTTATTTTAGTTTTAAATCCTTGTGGTTATTGAGTAACATGATTAGCCTCAAATATCTGAGAGTGTTTAATGTGCCGTTGAAAGATTCATGAGTTGTTCTTGTCATGTTGAAGCCTAAATTTATGGTAGTCTCTTTGAATGTTTTATTTGGTTTACTTGGCGCATGCTCACACCATGTTTATGACTATGAACCAGTCACTAATAGCCTCTATGATCATTTACTTTTTGAACTTGTGATACCGCTTATGCTTTAATTAATGATGTTTATGTCGCTATGCATGATTATGGCTCTTATGCTATCTTCATTTGTCGCTCCCAGTCTTTTGCTAGCCTCCACCTGTACTAAGTATGAGCTCTACTCGTGCATCCAACTCCCGAAAACCAAGTTTTCCCATTGTGTCCACCATACCTACCTACATGTGGTATTTAACTGCCACTCCAAGTAAATTGCTCATGTGTTACCTTTAAAACCTTCAAAATTACTCCTGCTTTATGTTCATGTTTTTGCTCATGAGGACGTAAATAGAGAATCTTTATCTCACTTGTTGATTGGATTTCACACCCTGGACTAGTGGCTTCATCTGCTTATCCAAATGATAGAAGAGCTGGCAGCGGGGTGCCCAGCCCCAAATTAATAAACACAAAATCTCTTCACTATTTTTGCCCCTGATTTATCAGTCAAAGCATAATTGTGTAAACAAAAGAGAAAGAGGGATGAACTTCTACCCAGATGCGTCCTTCACATGGGAGCCGCTCTTGTGAATCCAGTTGGCTAATGACGTACTGTGTTTTCTGTTTATCATTCGTTGACATTAGCATACATCTCCCAAAATATAGACACTCCTCCATGGTATGTGATTGTTGGCAGACACCAGAGGATTCGGTTAGCCATGGTTTGTGAAAGATGGATGGGGGGAGTGTCAAACTTTTAATACCTCTGTTTAATAAAATAAAAAGCTCTAGCACATGAGTGATCCCTTCTTCCATTTACGAAGGGCCTTTCTTTTACTTTTATGTTGAGTCTCCATCTTCTAACTTTATGCAGAATTGAGAGAGCATTTTTGCAATTCTGAGTTTTATGTGCATTTGTCCAAGAAACATTATTAATTGATTCATGATGTGTTATTACTTGTTCTCAAATTATTAGTTCTAGTCTTCCTCATGAACTTTGAAGGTGTCCTGGCATTTATGTTTTGCCCCACTCTTAAGGACTAGCGAAATATCACTTTGCCATGCTTTCTCTATACTTGAAACAAACATATATCCTTCTTTGCATTGTTATTCATGACCTTTTATTTGAGATACTTCTCATGATGCAATGTGATTTATATGCTTTATTATTAAAGTTCTATTTATCATGTTTGTGTTAAAGTTCTATGATCTCAGCTTACATATGCTTTTACATATTATGATCAAGATTGTGTGGTAGCATGCCACCTCAGAAATTATTTTCTTTTATCGTTTATCTACTCAAGGACGAGTAGAAACTAAGCTTGGGGATTCTTGATACGTCATAAATGTATCCTTAATTTCTGATGTTCGATGTCGTTTTCATGTTGTTTCCCACATGTTTTCCTTACACTTTATGTCAATTTTATCGATTTCTCGGGACTAATCTATTGACAAAATGCCACAGAGCCAGCTCCTGTTTTATGCTGTTTTTAGTTTCGGAAAAGTTGTTCTGGAAATATTCTCGGAATTGGACGATTTGAAAGCCAGAAGTCTTAGAAGTCCAGGAAAGATCCAGAAGTCCTGAAGAGCCCCGGAGGGGGGCCACATCATAGGGTGGCGCCACCACCCCCTGGCCGCACCACCTAGTGGTGTGGGCCCCCTGGCCACCCCCCGGCATCGCCCTTTCGCCTATATATACTCCCGATGCATAAACCCTAGAAGAATCAACCTTTTCCACAAAATACATCCGTAGCTCCGATGCCGCCGCCGACAAGTTTCGGGGGACAGATCTCTGTTCTAGCACCCTGCCGAGACGGGGAAGTGCCCCCCAGAACCATCTCCTTCGACTCCACCGCCATCTCCATCGCCATTGCTATCTCCTATGATGAGGAGGGTGTAGTTCTCCCCCGAGGCCGAGGGCTCTACCGATAGCTATGTGGTTCATCTCTTTGTCCCATGGTGTGATCTATATGTGATCGTGAGCTTTGTAATCTAGTTGAATAAATAGGTGTTACTCTTCATCTTGTGCTACTCAAGAGTTTTATTAATATGAACTTTTGAGTCACCTTGTCCCGCGGTGTGAAGGTGACAGTGTGCACATCGTGTGTGTCTCCTCTATGAATTGTGGTGTTTGTCTAGTACCTTCTAGGGCGCTCATAGTGACATCGTGGGGTTAACTAGATATGGGAATTCTTACTTTAAGGAATGCTTTTTGCAGCCCTACGCAAAGATTAGTGTTCGTTATCCAACCAGAGAGGGTTAAGAGTAGCATAGTGAAGAGAAGATATTTAGTTATTCAATTATGTGATCATTGTTGAGAGTGTCCACTAGTGAAAGTAGGATCCCTAGGCCTTGTTTCCAAGCATTGAAACACCGTTTTCCGCCTGTTCTGCTAGATGTTTGCTTGCTGCCATATTTATTTCAGATTGCTATTGTTACTTATAACCATCCATATTACTCGCATTTCACTATCTCTTCACCGAACTAGTGCAACTATATACCTGACAAGTATATTAGGTGTGTTGGGGACACAAGAGACTTCTTGTATCTTAATTGCAGGGTTGCTTGAGAGGGATATCTTTGACCTCTACCTCCCCGAGTTCGATAAACCTTGGGTGATCCACTTAAGGGAAACTTGTTGTTGTTCTACAAACCTCTACACTTGGAGGCCCAACACTGTCTACAGAAATAAAAGCGTGCGTCGACATAAGTCTACATATTATTTATCAACATGCCTTGACATATCCAATAAAATTATGCAACACAAGAACTAAATGGCATGGTGGCACGTCTGCCTATTATCACACCATCTAAGAACAACCGTATAGCCTCATGTCCCCATTCTTGAAGCGTGGCCTTACAAATTTTTCATTGGCATTAGGAATAAACAACATCTAATAAACAGATTCCATTTCATACACTCTAACCAATTTGCTGATGGTTTGGGCGCATATGATGAAATTTATTCCTAATCAGGACTTTATACAATAGTCTGAAGACAAATCAGTCGCAAACCAACAGCGAGAAAAAATTACAAAGCTTTATAGCTCAAAATTAAAATTACCGGTTGACACCAGGTTCAGAAGAGGCTCTGCATGCCCGGACTCACTACCATGTTACAGCTCTGAACCTGTCTTCAAGCATCTCAATTTGCATGTGGCCAGAATTTCCTGTTATCTTTAGCTGTTCATCAACCCCTCTCATGCCTAAAACATTGTTACCCCTCAGTTCCAAGCAACATAATATCCTATTAACATAAATTTCTCTTCCAATTACACCTTTTCATCTAAAAAATCATAGATTTTTCTACTAATTTTTAGCTAGGTAGAGTTATGATACATGAACTAAAGTTTAAACCCCTAACATTACTTGCACCAACCAAAAACGGGAAACAAAAATGATAGAATTGTTACAAATTATCGAAAAAGTACCCCCATGGTGGTCCCTGTTTCAGTATATTATTGTCCACTTTAAACATGAAGCTACAACTAGCTTTTTGTAGTACCATGAGGGAAATCGGAACCTGATTAGCCACCTAAGTGATCCTTCTTTAAGCTATGCACCAGATCACTCGTAGTTGCAGTTATGCCAGTCCCACAATCATTGTAACTTACTGAGTTCTAATCCACTATCAAATATACAGTTGGATCAACTTGCAAACACTGAGTTATCAAGTGTTTGATCCCGTTTCTATATAATGATCTGAAACAAGAAAATAACCTTTGTTAAATTCTGTAGCATATTTTCTGCAATTAAATGACCATCTTGACTGATGTATGTGATTGCTTGGCATTACAGGTAATGGGTCCATCAAACATGCATGAGATTGTCCATTGATTCTCACTAGAATGACAACCATCATTCTGTACTAAGCAAACACGTTTCACTTAACATCATTGTGAACATAACTAACATGCTAAGCGATATAATTTCACAAGTTTGCTTTTATACACGCAAGACAATTAACCATACATCATACTAGAAGCAAAGATTGGACATATAGACCAGTACAAAATTATGTTTGGGCATAAGAACACACAAGAAAGTTACTACAGAATGTTCAGGGATAATAAGGCACAAACACATTTAGAGCCTACCATAATCCACTACCAAATTTCACGCGATCTGGGACGTTTCAATAACGTTCGGATGAGCTCCAAAACGTTGCTGACGGCAATCCGCGTCGGTTTACGCGACGGAATGAGAACGTGTGTGATCGACTGTCACGGACGAGTCTGCTACGGTTAATGTCGTGGGATAATCACGGCAGACGTTACCGGGGGTAACTGATCTTGGGGCAAGACGACACAGGCGTTTGGGAGAGGGTTTAGCTCAGAGGAAAACATGGTGCAACTCGATCTGGTAGCCGGCAATCAAAGTCGCCGAGTCTCCGATCTTGATATAATAACTCAACTCTGGGATTACACTAGATGCTCGATATCAAGCGATATTGCTAGGGTTCTTAGATCTCTCTCTAAACTAGACCTAGGGGTGGGTTTATAAAGCACCCTCACCCCCTCGGCCCTAGTCTCCAAGGCGCAGCTTGAATCCTATCCGGACACCGCTTACAAACCCTAACTTTCCTTATCGTAACCCACAATCCGGGTTACGAGGCCTGCAAACTTTGGGCCTTCCAGAAGCTTCATTATCCTTAACCAAACGGCGCACCATGTTCCTTGGGCCGGATTACGCCTTGGAGTTGGCCTACCGGGTTATTGTCCCCCCATCAGTAGTCCCCAGAATAGCTTGGGCTTCACAGATCCTCCTTGAAGCGCTCGCTATTCCCTGCAAAGATACCAAACACACAGGCATATGGAGGCCGGGTTAAGATGCTTTGATATTCAGCTAGGCCTTACTTCATGGTGGCCATATAGTAACCCGGGTTTTTCCCCCAAACACTTTGGTTTAGTTTTCCAAGTCCAAACCCTAATAAAAATGCCAAGATCCCATACTTGATAACCGATCCTGATATCACGGGGTAGATCTCCTTCTTTCTTTTATCCAAATGCTTTGCTCAATACTTGGCGCATATCCCGCAGAATCCTCGTAGATAACCATTACCCCACAATTTCCGGTTTCCGGCCGTTGAGATAGAATCACCCCCACCTTATAAATAGCGCTCACAGGGTAACCCTAAACCCATCACTCCACCTCAGCATCCCCTTTCCTTCCTTGCTCCTTACACCCTTGCAACACCACCGCAAGAAGCTCGTGCACGCCATCAAAACAAGATCGCCGCCGGCCACGCTCGCCCTCGAGCCAGTTCGCGCCGCCGTCAAGCGTCACCGCCGCGCCTTTACTCCTCTCGCCAAGAATTGCGAAGGGGCATTCGAGCCACGCCGCTCGCCGCCGTCGCGCTAGACTCCAATCTCTCCAGTAAGCCTCTTGCAGGCGTTTAATTTAGCCCCGCATTTTTCAATTCATCCAGGATCGGATCTAGGTCAACCCATGAGTCATATTTCCGATTGCATCAAATTAGATCGATTCGATGCTCGCCAACTCCTTTAACCACCTGCTAGACAGTTACAACTCATCCTCCTACCATTATTAATCACCAAATCTCCTGTAAAATCGCTCGCAAACTTTTCCATCTAGATCCATTCCTCCTCGATTTTCCGCTCATTGCGTTAACACCCGGAAAATCCTCCTTTTCCAGCTATTTTGCTTGCAGTAGACACATGGGCAACCATCCATCTTCCCCAAATGCCTTTCCATACGTAAGTGACCAATAATTTCCACAATTGTACTTAACACCCGGATACCTTGTAATCTCCACTTCATAGCATGATACCCGGATAATTCTTAGCTTCATACTTTCTTGGTACCTTATACTCGGATAATCCAACACTTCCGGGTCTTATTTCCTATGCCTCTTTTTCTTGTGTTTTGCAGGTTGATCCCATGGCTCCCAAACGGCAAGGAAAACAGCCGACTCAGGCGAGGACTACCCAAACCATATCCGCCAACTGGGGGCGTTCCACAGCTACGAAGGCCAAGTTGGACGAGCTAGCCGAATTAGGAATTCTCCCTTCTCAGAAGGACATTCACTGGAGGGCGCCGGGCAACGAGACCCAGCCCACACCCGCTGATAACGAGGTAATCTGCTTCGTAGAGCACGTGACCCGGGGATTCCGTCCTCCGGGTCACCCTTTCTTCAGGGAGGTCTTAAGCCATTATGGCCTCCAGGTATTCGACATAGGGCCTAACTCTATGTTGAATATTACCCACTTCATCGTTCTATCCGAGTCGTACTTGTGCATGCCGCCAAGTTTGACTCTCTTCATCGAACTATTCCAGTGTAAGCCGTGCCGCGAAAGTGGTGACGGAGCACTTCTTACTTGTGGCGGGGTATCCATCCAACGCCGCAAGAATTCGCCGATGCCAACCCTCAATTTAAACTCCCACGTCAAACATTGGCAGCTGTCTTTCTTTTATTGCCACGATACCTCCCCAGACGGCGAAAAGAAACTGCCGGGTTACTCGGAAAGCCTCCTTGAACCTTCCGAGTCTTTCAACGCCTTTGCACCAGACTCGGACAGGGAGGCGATCCTTCCCTCATTATCCAAGATAGCTATCCTCTCAGCCCAAGGCCTCCTCGGGCTAAATTTAGTAAAAACATGGGTTGATTTTCGGATCCAACCCAACTCCATTCGCACCAAATTGATGTGCGAGTATTCGGGGCACACCACAGATGCACTCAGATACTCCACCAAGAGCTTTGCGACCGGCGATACCAACAAGACCATCAAGGGCTTCTTGACAGAGAAGCTAGAGGTGATAAAGGGCATCACCGGGTTACCCCCGTTTACTCGGGAAAACCCGGCTCCAGCGGTAATATCCGATATTCATAACTTATTTCCACATTTTGACTTGATACAGCTTCTAACCCTTAGTCTCATTCTTTTGTCTTAGGCTGATGACCCTTTCTGGAGAGTTGAACCCCCCCTTCCAAAGACCCGGAAGAAGAGGACGAGCCGGCTGATGATAGTGAAGGTATTTGCACAGAATTTGTATATCTTTACTTGTATTATTTTCCTCCCATTTACCTTTTTTTCCCACGAACACACACCCGGTTCGCAGGGCTAGAGGACGAAGGTGATACCAAGGAGGATGACCCGGAGGCAACCGAGTCGGATCAAGAAGCAACAGTTGGAGCCAAGAGGAAGGCCAGAGGGGCAGTGTCCAAGGTTCCTTTTTCCTCGTTATCCTCTGAACCTTACTCCTTTGACGCCATGCGACGGCTTAACCATCAATTATCAAATTCGTCGTGCTTGAAGGATTCTCTCCCAGCCAAGCGCAGAGTAACTCGGAACTCCCCGGGTGAAGATCCCCTTAACCCGGGCATCTCTACCCCCTCGGTCCCTCGTGCCAGCGCTCCTCCGTCCCGTCCTTCCGACTCTCCTCAACGCCACCCTTCTCCTAACCATCCACGTGCCGGGCAATTCCGGGTTCCGTTAGTGGTCCCCGTGACGACCTCATCTGCTTCCAGCGGCGAGCTCCCGCCGGACTATACCGTGAATGACGGGTAAATTTTTGCTACATGATTTCCTTTTACGTCTGACAAGCTTCCACTCAAGCCACCGTCATCACTAATAACTGCCTTTTCTCATCTTTCTTTCAGTACTCAAGTCACCGTCAGTGACCCGGAAAACGTAGAAACAGATAACCATCGGGCGGAGAAGCCGACTGATAACGTAGACGCCGCGACTGGCGGTGATACGGCGAATAACCAGGAACAAGGCCCTCTGAACAATCCGCTTCCCCGAGCCGCCGGATCTCCTTCCTCATCGGAACCAGTAGACGAGGAGATCGAGGTTCTAGATACAAGGATGGGCTCTCCCAACCCGGGTACTCAAACTGTCCGGGTCTCGACTCCAAGGGCGGGGAGAGCCCCCCCACCAGGCGACCAAGCTGCCGGCTCTTCTGGTACTCGATCCGAGGAACTGACGTTTGCCCAGATGCTGGAAACCCTGCGCACTTTAAGGGCTAATGAAGAAAACATCTTGGGGGCTTTAATAGCCAAACACGAGGTAAATCCGACTAATGTTGCTTGTGCCCTTGTCCAGTCCCCAAGTTCCGAGTGAATTGATTCATAATTTGCTTGGGACTTTATTATACAAGCGACTGATAACTTGCTCCTCTACCCGACTAATCCTTGTTTGCATGCATGCAGTCTTTCGTGACTCAATCTGAGGAGAAACTGGCAGACGCTACCAAGCTCGTCGAAAAGGAGGTAGCTTTGCGTGAAGCAGCCGAAGCTGAGGCCAGGAGGAATAGGCTGATAATGAAGAAATATAGGAAAAGGGCTCACAAAGCAGAAGATGATCTAACAAGCCTTTCTGTCCAAATATCAGACACATATCGTGCTTTACTTGGTACGTTTCCTCCTCCGGGTTTATCCTTTTGATAGATAGCAAGAGTTTTCCGGACTTACGTTTCCATTTTTTCAGGCCCGGAGGAAGCCATGCCGGAAGAGGATGACATTGCCAAGCTGAAAACTATGAAGAGCGTTATCCGGCAGCTATGTGCCGGAACCAAATGGATCCTTTAGGAATTACGGTGGCCGGGTAAAGGACATGTTGATCTGAAGAGGATGCTGGATGCCTTCTCCACTATTCCTGAGTGGATTTGGCACTGGAAACGCTCGTCTTGCCGGATTGGAGTGACCCGGGGGCTTGCACTCGCCAAGGCTTATTTCCCCAAGCTCGAGCTAGTGAAGCTTATGGGCGGCTTCCCAGAGTTCAAGCTTGATGGGTCCAAGTTCTCGGTGAAGGATTTTCAGGCCGTCCAAAAGGAGGTCCGTTACCCGGCCAGCGCGATCGCTGACGACCTGGATGTTAATATCCTTGTTCCAGCATATGATGCTGCTGGTGAAGCAATTAAGTCAGATCTTCCCGAGCCGTATGATATGCTGGCTCGGTGGAAGGAGGAAGCTGCTGCGTTGAGGGCGGAGGCTGCCAAGAAGCAAGCTGAAGCCGGCTCTGCCCCCGCTACCTCAACACCAGTCGTTCCACCTCCTGCACGGGCTGGTACCGCTGATCCGGGTGCTGCTGCTACCACCAATGATGGCAAGGGCAAGGCCAAGATGAACGCCGAGTGACAGCTGATCTCTAATGCCTCTTCTTATGCACCGGTCGGCCACCATGCTGTTTAAACAGTTATATTTTGGGTGGTGCGCCTGTGCACCTTTGATATCTTTTCACCGGGATTTTGTAATGCACACTAAGGTCTTGATATACTCTATGCCTCTTCCGGCCTTTTTAAATTTATCCATTATTGAGCTCGTCTGTTCTCGATATCCGGCTTTCTTTATTGTTCCTTTTGTGAAAACTCGATTTCCGGGTCTCATGGGTATTGACAAGCGGATTTGCTTCTAAGTCCCCAAGTCCCCAAGACTCGGATATTTGGGTTTTTGGAATTCTACAAGTAAGCAATTTTTTCTCTTTTCAAAATTTCAAGCCACCCGGACCAGGATCTCCAAGTCTAGGACACTTGATCTTGAAAGGGGAACGAACTGCCTGCTGCTAAATTCACAAAGATCCCTGAGTCGTTTCACATAGGATTTGAAGTTATGCTTAATAATCGTTGAGTTTCCAGCTGTTTAGCCTTGTACTCTGCATAACTTGTGGTTTAGATGACCCTTTTGACTATCTTGTACTGTAAGCCGGCTTTCGCGTGGATACCATGTTGTTACATCTATACGAAAACGTAGCCAGTCAAGCCCCGTCGGGTTTCATGACTGACTGTAATCGTAAGCGAACAAATCATGCCACTTTAATGCGAGTCACATCGAGCTTAAGTAAGAATAGCCAAGAAATTTGGACTTCTTTGTCCGGTTATAAGATTATAGCCGTACTCGTTTGCAAGTAATCGGCCCTTATAACTCGTAGGCATCATGGCCGGGTCTTTGAGTTTATAACTGTGCTATTCAAGCGACCAGCCCCCAAGACCTAGATATACGCATCGTACTGAGAGTACATAACCTGATAATAACCATCTCTTTTCTTGATAATCACCTCTTTACTTGATATGAAAAATCTAGGTCAGCAAGCCGCCTCATTAAAAACCCGTCCAGTCCCCAAGGGTACCCTGGACAGGAAAAGAGTACGTCTGAAAACCTGCTGCCTGTTACATCGTTCAATTCCATATGCCAATACAATTTTTGCTAAGTATAATATGGACGTAGCTGAGCCACGTTCCACGGTCTGTCTCTTTCTTGCATAGATGAAGTGGTGTGAGCAGTGTCATTAACTGTGGTCGACTCTTCCCTTGCATCTATCAAGTAATATGACCCATTATGCAAATTCCGGCTTATGATAAACGGTCCTTCCCAGGGTGGTGATAACTTGTGCTTTCCTTCGTTCGACTGTACCAGGCGCAGAACCAGGTCTCCTTCCTGGAAGACCCGGGTTTTCACGTGCCGGCTATGATACCTTCGTAAATCTTGCTGATATATGGCTGATCTTTCCAGGGCTTGTTCCCTTTGCTCTTCTAACATATCCACGGCATCTTGCCGGGTCTTTTCATTCTCCACTTCGACGTATGCTGATACTCGTGGTGAATCATGGATAATATCACTCGGTAGTACTGCCTCCGCGCCATAGACCATGAAGAAGGGTGTCATCTGAGTAGATCTATTAGGCGTAGTATTGATGCCCCAAACCACAGAAGGAAGTTCTTCGACCCATGCGCCAGCTGCCCTGACACAGGGGACTCGTAATCGTGGTTTTAATCCGCGAAGCAATTCTTGGTTTGCCCTCTCCACTTGTCCATTGGCCTGCGGATGAGCCACTGATGCGACATCGAGCCGGATTCCATTGTTGCCACAGAACTTCTCCATCTCACCAAGGGACATGTTGGTTCCATTGTCGGTAATTATGCTGTGGGGATACCCGAACCGGTAGATAATCCTTTTCAGGAACTTGACTGCTGTGGCTGATTCGCAATTAGTAACTGGCATAACCTCAACCCATTTGGTAAACTTATCAATAGCCACCAAAAGATGTGTCTTCTTGCATGGTGACATATGAAATGGGCCAACCATATCCATACCCCAGACAGCGAACGGCCAAGTTAATGGGATGGTCCGTAACTCCATAGCCGGCACATGGGTTTGGCGAGCGTACCTTTGACATCCGTCACACCTTGCTACCAATCGTTCCGTGTCTGCTAGAGCCGTGAGCCAGAAAAACCCGTGTCGATAAGCTTTAGCCACGAGAGATCTTGTGGACGCATGATGTCCACATTCGCCTTCGTGGATTTCCTTGAGAATCTGTCGGCCTTCTTCTGGCGCTACGCAGCGCAAAAAGACCCCTGCTGCGCTTCTCTTATATAATTCCTCATTGATGATAGAATATCCCTTTGCTCGCCTCAAAATTTGCCTTGCTAATACCTCCTGCTGTGGTAACTCGCCTCGCGATAGGTAGGCCAAAAACGGTTCTGTCCATTCGGGAATAGCACGTACCGTGGCCACAAGTCCTGAATCCGGGTCTTGATTTGCCAATTCCTCCTCTGACTCGGTTTTAACTGATGGTCGCCATAATTCATCCAGGAAAACGTTGGGTGGAACCGGCTCTCTGCGCGAGCCGAGTCTAGCGAGTGCGTCGGCTGCCTCATTCTTTCTTCTGTCTATATGCTCCACCTCATACCCGGAAAAACATCCTGCAACCCTATCAACTTCCCTGCGATATGCTGCCATAGTTGCGTCCTTTCTATCCCAAGTTCCTGACACCTGCTGTACCACAAGGTCCGAATCTCCGAAACACCGTATCCTCTTGACGTTCATCTCCTTGGCTGCCCTTAGGCCGTGCAATAAGGCCTCATACTCGGCCACATTGTTGGAACAGTCGAAGTGAATTTGTAGTACGTAACTTAATTTATCTCCTTTGGGTGACGTTAGCACCACCCCAGCTCCTGATCCCTCGTATTGCTTAGATCCATCGAAGTGCATGATCCATGATTCGGAATTTGGAACCGTCGTAGTCATGCCTGTATGTGTCCAGTCGTTAACGAAATCAATTAAAGCTTGGGATTTGATTGTTGACCTGGGTTCGTAGTTGATGTGATAATCCCCCATCTCTATTGCCCACTTGGCTATTCTT
The DNA here is from genome assembly GCA_028641055.1 of Alopecurus myosuroides. NCBI lineage: Eukaryota > Viridiplantae > Streptophyta > Magnoliopsida > Poales > Poaceae > Alopecurus > Alopecurus myosuroides. The sequence continues at coordinate 176,483,703 of CM054057.1, forward strand.
CCCGTCGCGTCCGAGTTTCTGATGATATCCGACATTGGTATTGAACTAACCACTGTTATGGGATGTTCTTGGAAATACGGCTTCAACTTCCGGCTAGCCATAAAGACCCCGAACACCAACTTTTGCCAATGCGGATAGCGCTGTTTTGCTTCTAATAATACCTCGCTGACGTAATAAACCGGTCTCTGAACCGGGTAACCCTTCCCGTCCTCTTTGCGCTCCACCACAACTACTGCGCTGACGGCTCGGGGGCCGGCTGCCACGTAGAGTAACATAGGCTCTTTAGGACCTGGGGCCGCTAGTACTGGTGCTTCAGATAACTGCTTCTTTAGTGCCTCAAACACCTCATCCGCCTCTTGATCCCATACGAATTTATCTGACTTCCTCAAGAGCCGGTACAAGGGTATTGCCTTTTCTCCGAGTCTGGATATGAATCGGCTCAAGGCTGCTACGCAGCCCGTGAGCTTTTAAACATGCTTCAAATTTTCCGGTTTTTTCAGGCTCTGGATGGCCTTGATTTTATCCGGGTTTGCCTCGATTCCTCTCTCGGAAACGATAAAGCCGAGTAATTTCCCGGCTGGAACTCCGAACACGCACTTTGTCGGGTTAAGCTTCATCTGGTACCTCCTCAAGTTTTTGAACGTCTCCTTTAGATCATCGATAAATGTCTCCGCCTTCCTGGTCTTGATGACCACATCATCCACATAGGCATGGACGTTGCGTCCAATTTGGTCCTCGAAGCACTTTTGAATACACCGTTGGTAAGTTGCACCGGCGTTCTTCAATCCAAACGTCATAGTTTTATAACAGAAGGCCCCAAAAGGGGTTATGAATGATGTTTTCTCCCAATCCTCCCTCTTGAGCTTAATCTGATGATACCCGGAATATGCGTCCAGAAAGCACAATAGATCGCTTCCTGCTACTGCGTCTATAATCTGATCTATCCTTGGTAGTGCGAACGGATCCTTTGGGCAATGTTTGTTGAGACTCGTAAAATCAATGCACATCCTACACTCATTGGTCTTTTTCATCACTAGAACCGGGTTTGCCAACCAATCCGGGTGAAATACTTCCATGATAAAGCCGGCTGCCAATAGCCGAGCGATCTCTTCGCCTATAGCCTTCCTTCTTTCCTCATTCATTTTCCTCAAACCCTGCTTCACGGGCCTGGACTTGGGATCCACGTGCAAACTGTGCTCGGCCAGCTCTGTAGGGATACCCGGCATGTCGCTAGGTGTCCAGGCGAACACGTCTGCATTTGAACGAATAAACTCCACAAGTGCCTTCTCCTGCTCTTTTCCCAAGTTAGACCCTATGGTAAACTGCTTAGTGGAATCACCTTCGACAAAATCTATCTTCTTGGTGTCTTGTGCTGCCTTGAATTTTGCTCTCTCATCCTCAGTATTCGGCTTTTTCAAGGCTGTTCTATCATCCGGATTTACTTGAGACCGGTAATATTCAAGTTCTTCCTTTCTGCATGCTTGCTCGGCCATAACCGAATCTCCTTCGTCACACTCGGCCGCTATATCCCGGTTCCCATGTATGGTGATGGTCCGTTTAGGACCCGGGATCTTTAGCTGCAAATATACGTAGCACGGCCTAGCAATGAATTTGGCATAAGCCGGTCTTCCAAACAGCGCGTGATAAGGACTGCGCAATTTGACCACCTCGAACGTGAGCCACTCAACTCGATAATTATCCGTCGATTCTCCAAAAGCAACCTCCAAGGTGATCTTTCCCTCGGGGCTCGCCGAGTGACCTGGCACGATCCCATGAAAGATTGTCGAACTTTTCTGTAACTGGGACTCTTTAAGACTCATCCGTAAGAAGGTTTCCCAATAAAGGATGTTGATGCTACTTCCACCGTCCATCAGGACCCTCTTCAGTTCGTAACCATTAACCTGTGGAGCAACCACCAATGCCAAGACTCCTGGACGCTCTACTTTTTCCGGATGATCTCTTCTACTCCACGTTACCTCTTGTTCCGCCCATCTAAGGTATCCCGGCGCGGCCGACGAAACCGAGTTTGCCGCTTGCTTGTTGTCTCTTTGTTCCTGCTAGAAGTTCCTGTAGTATGCACATGATATTGTCCTTTTAAATCAGGCGTACGTACCATACCGACGAAGATGTTGATCCGGCCGATCGTCACCATAGATCCGGACTCGAGGTGATCCGACTCTGGCCCCCAGCCGGAATCGTCCACCATCTTTTCTCCTTCGCGGTCGATGTAGATCTCGCCCACGACAAGATTTTCCATGTTCTTCCGAGCTTCTCCCGTGATGTAAACACCTTTGGACGCAGGCCCCACGGTGGGCGCCAACTGTCGTGGGATAATCACGGCAGACGTTACCGGGGGTAACTGATCTTGGGGCAAGACGACACAGGCGTTTGGGAGAGGGTTTAGCTCAGAGGAAAACATGGTGCAACTCGATCTGGTAGCCGGCAATCAAAGTCGCCGAGTCTCCGATCTTGATATAATAACTCAACTCTGGGATTACACTAGATGCTCGATATCAAGCGATATTGCTAGGGTTCTTAGATCTCTCTCTAAACTAGACCTAGGGGTGGGTTTATAAAGCACCCTCACCCCCTCGGCCCTAGTCTCCAAGGCGCAGCTTGAATCCTATCCGGACACCGCTTACAAACCCTAACTTTCCTTATCGTAACCCACAATCCGGGTTACGAGGCCTGCAAACTTTGGGCCTTCCAGAAGCTTCATTATCCTTAACCAAACGGCGCACCATGTTCCTTGGGCCGGATTACGCCTTGGAGTTGGCCTACCGGGTTATTGTCCCCCCATCAGTTAAGTTGCCACTAAAACTTCATGGGGAATCCATGACGTAAAAGCATTCGCCATGAGCGACCGGCCCGGCCCTGTAAAGGCCCAACACTGCATAACGTTTTTTTTGTCGATTGACGGATGTTGTTACCGCCGTTTGTTGATGTCACTTGCTCTAATTCAAAATATGGAGAAATAAATGATATAAATGAAAAGGGATACATGAGACTAATCTGCGTTGTTCTCGTCGAACGAAACTCGCCTCCAACTGGGCTTATTGGGCCAGGAACGAAAATCCGCAACGTAAAATATGAAAAATGTTGAGATCGACCGACCCATGATCAAATGATCCAAAACGTCAAGAGCAAAATCCACTCTTCAGCCATCCGCGACGGAAACACGCGACATAATCGAAACGTCCCGCTCAAAACGTTCCTGGTCGCACGGAATTTGGTAGTGATCTAACATTACCAGATGACCTAAATGCACATTTATACGAGAGTTGGCTACTTTTTTTCTTTTAAGAAGAGAGGCCTAGCTATTTATGTACGAAATTGAGCATTCAATTAGCTGATAAGTTTTCTATTCCTCAACAAATTAATTGACATGTTTCTTTCAAAACTACAAGTACTTCCGTTTCGTATTACCCAAACTACTTACAAACTAGGATTTGCATCTTGTCAAAGAAAACTATGAGATCCTGGCGCAGGGCTCAATAGGATTAATAGGATACTCATATCAACAAGTTGCAACTTCTTTTCCGGAAGCTCATCTTGAAAGAACTCCAGTTTTAAGCATGCTTGGACTGGAGCAATTTGAGGATGGGTGACCGACCGGGAAGTCCTTCCCGGGTCCGCATGAGTGAGGACAAAGTGCGCAGGAAAGACTAGTGTTGGTCTGTGGGGCCAGTCTAGAGATCCTAGAGAGCTACCAGGGGTGACAGCCGCCGGCTACGAGGTGGCCGGGGTGTTACATTTGGTATCAGAGCCGACCCTCGCGGTTACACGGGCGTGTGCGGGTTAGTGGGTGGACATGTGGGACATGTGCCGACACTGGGCGCACAGACGAGTGCTAAGAGGGGAAGTTCCTGGACTGTAGGTTGACCGACGAGGGCGTCGGTCTTCTAAGGGGGGAGGATGTGAGATCCTGGCGCAGGGCTCAATACGATTAATAGGATACTCATATCAACAAGTTGAAACTTCTTTTGATGTGAGATCCTGGCGCAGGTCTCAATAGGATTAATATGATACTCATATCAACAAGTTGCAACTTCTTTTCCGGAAGCTCATCTTGAAAAAACTCCAGTGTTAAGCGTGCTTGGCCTGGAGAAATTTGAGGATGGGTGACCGACCGGGAAGTCCTTCACGGGTGCGCATGAGTGAGGATAAAGTGCGCAGGAAAGACTAGTGTTGGTCTATGGGGCCAGTCTAGAGATCCTAGAGAGCTACCAGGGGTGACAGCCGCCGGCTATGAGGTGGCCGGGGTGTTACATTTGGTATCAGAGCGGACCCTCGCGGTTACACGGGCGTGTGCGGGTCAGTGGGTGGACATGTGGGACATGTGCCGACACTGGACGCATAGACGAGTTCCAAGAGGGGAAGTTCCTGGACTGTAGGTTGACCGACGAGGGCGTCGGTCTTCTAAGGGGGGTAGGATGTGAGATCCTGGCGCAGGGCTCAATAGGATTAATAAGATACTCATATCAACAAGTTGCAACTTCTTTTCCGGAAGCTCATCTTGAAAAAACTCCAGTGTTAAGCGTGCTTGGTCTGGAGCAATTTGAGGATGGGTGACCGACCGGGAAGTCCTTCCCGGGTGCGCATGAGTGAGGACAAAGTGCGCAGGAAAGACTAGTGTTGGTCTGTGGGGCCAGTCTAGAGATCCTAGAGAGCTACCAGGGGTGACAGCCGCCGGCTACGAGGTTGCCGGGGTGTTACAAAAACACAGACAAGAAAACTAAATAGACCGCTAGTTTGCATTGCCAATTAAGGAAACAAAATATTTGCACTGGAAGTATATTAAATTGGAAATCTGCTTGCAAGCTCGGTGCGCATGAGTGAGGACAAAGTGCGCAGGAAAGACTAGTGTTGGTCTGTGGGGCCAGTCTAGAGATCCTAGAGAGCTACCAGGGGTGACAGCCGCCGGCTACGAGGTTGCCGGGGTGTTACAAAAACACAGACAAGAAAACTAAATAGACCGCTAGTTTGCATTGCCAATTAAGGAAACAAAATATTTGCACTGGAAGTATATTAAATTGGAAATCTGCTTGCAAGCTCGCCCTCTAAACAAATTGAGCAAAACATTTTAATATAGCGACATAAATTAGGTTTTTACGGGCTGCTTAATACCTGCATACATCGAGGAGATCCCACTTCCTAGTACCTAGCGGAGCAAGGAGCTTCCCACTACCCGGAAACTCTTGTCGATTCCAGCAATGATGAGGATGCAGAGGAGGCCATTTCGTTGCTTCCCTTGCTAGCCACATCGAGGGAGCCGAATGGTCAAACCCTTGTCTCTAGTAGTGATTAGAGACAAAGAACAGACAGTGAAGAGAAAAAATGTTGCCACTAAGCCACCACAGTGCACAACGCATCTGAGGTGACCCCAGAAAGTATCTGAGACCACCGGCTGCTCCAATAAGAATCAGTTTGGATTTAACAGCTAAAAACTAGAACAAGAAGGTGATACAACCCTCGATCCCCATGATTAAAATGAATTGTTGACGTTAAGAGTGCAAGGTACATTACTTCATGTTCAATTGGACAAACAAACATATCACACAACACAGACAAAAAGATAACAAGTGCAAAGTACGGTACAAAACTGTGGCAATCTTCATAGTACTAAGCTCTTGCAAGAGTATTAATTCATGTATGAGTAATTGGAATTCTTTCCTTATACATAACGGCTGGACCGGCTCGCTCGACCGACCCGGGTGTAGAATTAATATATATGATATCGGATTATGATATAGATTCATGATTAGGGAGATATTCATGTTGACTCCAAGATTTTATCTTGTGAGTAAGTTGGAGCGATTTTAAAATCATAGGAACATGTATATTTTCGAAAGGAAAACATATATGCATATTTAATATTTCATAAAGTTAGTCTTGATTAAAAAAATTATCAAGAACGAACAAATAACAATTATGAGTTGAAAACTTATCATAGCGATTGCTTGGTGCTATTATGGGATCATTTAGCAATTTAATTGCTAAATGCAATTAATTTAGGACTACTGGAGTAATCTAAAATATTACAAGTATGAGTATTAAGTCGGTCGTCTTAATGAAACAAGAAGGTCTTATTTTTCATTATATGAAGAGAAAGGTCTTAAAGGCCATTGGGAGATGATTATGATCTTTTAATTTTGCTGGGCCTAATTGAAAGAAATTTGCATCATGAAATGATTTAAAAAGGTTTTAAATACAATATCAGAAAGTGTCTTATTAAATTTAGAATCTATGAGATAGATTAAGAAGTTTAATAAACATGACATGATATTTTGCAATAGACGTGACCTTCGTAGTCATTAGCGAGCAAAATATAAAGGGCTGATATCAAATCATAATATTTTGTGTTTTTACCAATCTCATAGGCATAAAAGAAGCACAGAAGAACCGATAGATTTCCATTGACTATATTGTTTAGTCAAACAGGTATAAAGGAGAAAGACTTAATTAATTTTTCTCATGCAGTTAATTGTTTGTAATAGAACCTAGGAATATTATGGTGAGATGTTTCTCACATAAACATCCAAAGGTGGTATTACAAAGTATAAAATGACTCAGTGACTTTTGTATAGATACAAATAATATTGTGAGAAGTATTCACATATGTATTTGAGGTGGAATTATGAAATCAAATCTTTGATTTTAATTCAAATTATGATTCTTCAATTAATAATACCGTATATTGTATGAATATCGACATTAGAGTATTATGAGTGGATTGTACAATATATTGCTACTGATAGTTGCAACACAATGTGAGACATTGTAGATTGCAAGTTATTGGATAAAATTCATTCGACTTAGTGAGGTTTCAAACGACGGTATGATAATTCATTCGGAGATGCTTGAATTATTAATGCTTCCACGAAACCAGGTTCACATAAATCCAATTCCTAGTAAATCCAAACACAAGTTTATCAGAAATTGATAAGATCAAAAGGTGAAAGATAATGGTCTAAGGTACCGGATACCTCCATTTTGCATCACTATTTTATAGTGTTATTTTCTGTTATTCATCGATATATTTTATGTTATGATGCATCACTTATGTTATTTTATCTTGTTTTGCATGTTTCATAATTTTTGGAGAATAAACACCGGGACCAGAAATCTGATGGAAAAAGCACCGTCGAGATACCCTATTTCAGAAGTTCAGAAGAAGAGGGGGGACACCGGAGATGTCTTAGAAGTTCAGAGGAGGAGGCTAGCCAGAAGGGGAGCCAGAGGGGGGCCACCAAGGGCCCACACCATGGGGTGGCGCACCCCCTCCTTGGTCGCGCCGCCAGGTGGTGTGGCCACCCTGGCCCACCTTTGGTTGACCCCTTTCGCGTACTTGACCCCCAGGGAATCCTAAACCCCATACTATAATCGAAGAATTATTCTGCCGCCGCCTCGGGGCGTAAAACACCAGAGAGAGAAAAGCTCTCCGCAAGGGAGAAATCTGCCGGGGAAATTCCTCTCCGGAAAGGGGAAATCATCGCCATCCTCATCGTCATCGCTCCCAGCATCATCAAGATCGTCATCAACATCATCATCACCACCAGCACCAACACCCTCATCATCCACCGTCATCCCCCTGTAACAATTAGGGGCCTCTATCGTTGTTTTACATTAGATCTCTCTCCCGGTGTGGATTACTTGTTAGTAGTTGATGCTTGTGAGATTTATCGGTGTTAGCACTTTATGACCAGATTGTTATTATCCATTAAATCACCTCTGATTATGATCGACTAGAAAATTTTGCCCGTGCGTTGCTACGGAGAAAAACTAAACATATCTGAGAAAATATTTAATATGTCCACAACGGGTTGAATTTATTAAATATATATCTATTTGACCACCTTGTGCAACCCCATTGACGGACATTAATGTTGTGTCTCCGGACATTGCATATATAAGTAAAATGATTACAGAATAAACAACATATTAAATATAGCATTCTGAGACGGTGAAGGATGCACGCTGCCTCTCGTCATCCACCGGCTAGGCCTTTTTAAACCGGTGGTAGTCATGCACTCGCTGGGCCTCGACCCATGGTGGTCGTCTACACGGTCGCTGTCGTTGTTGAGAATGTCAATCAGGACGCGGGCATAGCCGCATGTATTGTAGCACGAACACCTTCTCGTACAACATCCCCCACCGTGAGGGCGGGTATGGTATAAGTCATCACCAATTTCTGCCTCCTCTTTAATGGAAAGCTAGCTTAAATGCACTAAGTTTGCTAGGGAGTTTCTACTCACACTATTGATTTGCATATTCTAATCATAACTCACTAATGTTTGCAACGGGAGAGAAGGAAGACATCTCAAAGTAAGAGCCGACATATGGAGCCACTCCGTGGGACGCCTCCTTCCCGCGCTTGCCGCTTCAGTTAGACCACCCCGTAAGCACACGTCGGCGTCAACATATCAGCAATGTGTATCATCGCCGCCTCATTCACTCCGAAAAGGCCTATGCCTCCCGAGGGTAGGGAGAAAGACACTGGCCACAAAATTTTGACAAGAAACACTCCTCCATTTACAAACCTCATTTTTTTCACAGAATAGAAGCTCGATGGAGATCAAATATCATCAGGACAGAAAAAATGAACTTTCCCCATACACTAATTGAACTTTCGCAAGGAGAAAATAAACTTATGAGAATCCATTATAATTCTACACTCTAGAAAAATTAGTTCTTGTCAGCATATCTTCAAAAGAAAATAAATACAGACTACAACCGAATGGAAGAGTTCTCCGTTAGCACACCACCTCAGTCCTACGTATAAACTATCTGGTTAATTGTTAAGGTGGGAAGAGTCTGCACAGGCATCACCTCAGCCTACAAATTTAGGACAAAACATAGTACGCCATTCTTCCCAAGTACAAAACACACACGAGCAGGCTTCAGCTCCAGGAGACGAAGAGCCTGCAGCTTGGAGCTGCTACAACGACTTCACTGCTCGCTCCTCACGGATGGGGCGTCACAGGATCCTACAGCTAATATCTCTACAAACTAATTCTGAATACGAATTTCCATATCTCTCAGAAATCATCCTAGTCAGTACAATCAATCTCTGTGAACCCTCCCAAAAAGAAGCAGCAGCCACGACTAATCTCCTTCATGGGCGCCATAACCGTTGTGCAAGCATCTGCTCATATCATCAGGTCCCTGGCCTCTACCATGGTGCTCGTCGTCATAAGCCATGGGTAGACAATCGTTGAGATACTCGGGGTGTCGTTACTCTGCTCGTGCTGGATTCAGATGCCATGGCAGCGTGCGGGGAAGCAGGGAAAAATACTGGGACCCAATGGATCTTCAAATCCTCTAGTTCTGGCCGACCGGAGTAACGTCAAGCACCAGACCAGCAGCCCATGACCTTCTTATTTGGATGGCGGCGACTGTCCCCATGGAGTTAGGGCTGGGAGCCTCTTGGACCACTTGGCGGCACGAGATGGAATCCCGGTGGCGCATGATTCGGGCCTTCGGGGCGGCGCCAGACCCATTGGATGCAGGGGACATAGGTGGAATCCCCGGGGCGACTCCGGTGACGAGGTGGAGGAGGAAACAGAGGAAGCGGTGAGAACAAGCAGAAGCGGGTCGTTTCATTTTTCTTCTAAACGACCGGCATGTGTTGACTCGGCGGTGGCACTGCTCGTAATTTCCGAACGAAAATAGGGGTAAAAATTTAAAACAGATGAAAATTTTGGCCAGAAGCCTTCCTCTCTTTATTATTAGGTAAAGATATGATGTCTTGTGAGTAGTTCGTTTAGTTCTTGAGGACATGGTAGAAGTCATGATGTTAGTAGTAAAGTTATGTTCAAGTAATATCTCGTGGTTCGGTATTTAAGTTGTCGTGCTATTCTTCTAGTGGTGTCATGTGAACGTGGACTACATGATACTTCACCTTTATGGGCCTAGGAGGATGCATTGTGTATTTGGCTACTAATTGTGGGGTTACCGGAGTGACAAAAACCTAAACCCCCATTAGTAAACCAATGCACGAGGGAGCGTAGAATCCCGGAGTTTTAAGGCTATGGTTAGATTCATCTTAATTACTTTCTTGTATTTGCGGATGCTTACGAAGGGTATAATCACAAGTATGTATTAGTCCTAGTTGGGTGGTGCATTAGCATAGGTTCACCCACACAACACTACACGAACCAATAAATATTAATCAACCGTAACGAAGCGAAAGCACTTGACGAAATTCCCATGTGTCCTCGAGAACGTTTGGTAGTCATAAGTAATACAACCGGTTTGTCCTTTGCTCTCAAAAGGATTGGGCCACTCGCTGCAATATTATTTATTGCACTTTATTTACTTGCACTTTATTTATCTGCTATATCCAAAACAACCAAAACCACGTTTGCTAGTGTTTACAGTGAATCCTCTATCCAACCTGCTTGTCAACACCTTCTGCTCCTTGTTGGGTTCGACACTCTTATTTATCGTAAGTAGTACGATACACCCCCCTATACTTGTGGGTCATCAAGACTATTTACTGGCGCCGTTGCCGAGGAGTGAAGCGCTATTGGTAAGTGGAGTTGGTAAGAGAAACATTTACTGTGAGTGATGTTTTTATTTCTGTCTGCTGTTTTATTTCATTATGGAGAATAATTTTGGTTCTCTATTTAGGGGTACTTCTACCGTTGCTACTAGGGTATTTGGTAACCCGTCATCTGCTGAATTGGATCCTTAAAATACCTATGAAAATTGTTGGACGTGTTATGGATAACTGCTATTACGATGATGGAACTGTCCATCCCGGTGATCATTTGCTCTTTATGCATGAATTATGTGAGTTATTCAGGTGTGCAGGTATTACAATGGATCAAGTTAAAAGGAAGTTATTTTCCTTATCGCTGAAAGGAAGAGCCACTTAATGGTTCAAATTACTGAAGAATGGTGAATCTATTGGATGGGAGGAAATTGTTCCTCTCTTTTATTCTAAATTTTATCCTCCTAGTGAGATTCATAAAGACCGGAATCAAATCTATAATTTCTAGCCTCATGATGGAGAGAGTATTGCCCAAGGATGGGGGAGAATGAAGTTATTAATGCTCAAATGTCCCGTTCATGAACTCCCGAGACATATTGTTATCAATAATTTTTATGCAAGGCTTTCTCTTCATGATAAGTATTTATTGGATGCTTCTTGTTCTAGATCATTCACACGTATAAAGGAAGAAGCTAAATGGGATCTTCTTGACCGTATTCAAGAAAACACTGAAGGATGAGAGAATGACAAAGGTAGAAAGTCAGGTATAAATTATGATTATGAATGCATTAAATTTTTATGGGAACCAATGATTTCTATAATGTTAGTGATGTTTGTGGTCTTGATTCTCAAATTTTTGCAAACTGTCTTAAAGCTTTTGCCTCCTATCTTGATATTCCTAAAAAGAATTATCACAAGTACCATGCACCTTATAAAGATATTGTTCCTGCTAGTAATATAGAAGTGCATGTTGTTAATCCTGCTGTTCCTGAACCCTATGTTGAAGAAATGCCTTTTCCTGCTAAGGTGAAAGAACACTCTATGGTGGCTAGTGTGGTTAGTAAGAGTAATAAGAAATCTATTGAACCTGATGAACAAATAACTGTTGAACCTGCTGTAGCAATAGTAAAAGATCTTGTTTGTGAAAATGTGGAGGATGAACACATTGTCTTCTGTGAGGATGCTTCTAATACTGTTTCCCATCATCATAGACCTAAGAAAACTAGTATTCATGTGCTTTCTGTTAAGATTGGTGATCATTGCTATTATGGTTTGTGCGATATTGGTGCTAGTTCTAGTGCTATACCTTATGAGCTTTATAGAGAAATTATGCATGAAATTGGTTCTTGTGAGCTTGAAGAGATTGATGTGGTTATTCATCTTGCTTATAGAGAAACTGTTTTTCCAATTGGTATTGTTAGAGATGTGGAAGTTATATGTGGTAAGACTAAATATCCCACTGGTTTTCTAGTACTTGCTAAGGCTGCTAGTAAGACTTGTCCTATTATTTTTGGTAGACCTTTCTTGAACACTTGTGGTGCTATTATAGATTGTAAGAGGGAGAATATAATGACTAAGTTTGATGGAAAATATTATGAATTCAATTTCTCTAAATTTGCTAGAGCGCCTTATGAATCTAAATTGCGTGATGAGAATTTTATAGTTTAGCAACTTGCTTCTATTGCTCTTGCTCCTAACAATGCTTTAGAACAATATATGGAGGACCATGAGAGTGAAGTCTTTATAGAAGAGAGAAATGATATTGACGATATTCTTCTTCGTCAACCGGTGATACTGAAACATAATTTACCCGTGGAAGACTTGGGTACAACATTACCAACCAAGGAAGATCCTGTTTTTGATTTAAAAACTTTACCTGGTGATCTTAAATATGCGTATCTTGATGATAAGAAAATATATCTTGTTATTATTAGTGCTAAACTTTCAGGTGAAGAAGAGGAAAGATTATTGGGAATTCTGAAGAAACACTGTGGAGCTATCTGATATACTCTGGATGATTTGAAGGGAATTTCTCCTACTATATGTCAGCATGCTATTAATATTGAACCTGATGCAAAGCCAGTAGTTGAACATCAACGATGCTTAATTCCTAAGATGAAGGAAGTGGTAAGAAATGAGGTATTAAAACTCCTTGATGCTGGTATTATCTTTCCTATTGCTAATAGTAGATGGGTGAGCCCTGTGCATTGTGTCCCTAAGAAGGGAGGAATGACTGTTGTGCCTAATGAAAACAATGAGCTCATTCCACAAAGAGTAGTAGTTGGTTATAGAATGTGTATTGATTTTAGAAAGGTTAATAAAGTTACTAAGAAAGATCATTACCCTTTACCCTTTATTGATCAAATGCTAGAGAGGTTGTCTAAGAAAACTCATTTTTTTGTTCATGGTTATTCTGGGTTTTCTCAAATTGCTGTTAGGAAGCAAGATCAAGAGAAAACAACCTTTACTTGTCCTTATGGTACTTATGCTTATAGATGTATGCCTTTTGGATTGTGTAATACTCCTGCTACGTTTCAAAGATGCATGTCTGCTATTTTTCATGGTTTTTGTGAAGAAATTGTGGAAGTATTCATGGACGATTTCTCCGTCTATGGAACTTCTTTTGATAATTGTTTGCACAACCTTGACAAAGTTTTGCAGAGATGTGAGGAAACTAATCTTGTTCTTAATTGTGAGAAATGCCAGTTTATGGTGAATGAAGGAAATGTTCTTGGACATAAAATTTCTGAAAGAGGTATTGAAGTTGATAGAGCTAAAGTGGAAGCAATGGAGAAAATGCCATGTCCTAGGGATGTTAAAGGTATCCGTAGTGTTCTTGGTCATGCTGGTTTTTATAGGAGGTTTATTAAAGATTTCTCTAAAATATCAAAGCCTCTTACTAATCTTCTTCAAAAAGATGTACCATTTGCTTTTTATGATGATTGTAAGGAAGATTTTGAAACTTTAAAGAAGGCTTTAACTACTGCTCCTATTGTTCAACCACCTGATTGGAATTTACCTTTTGAAATTATGTGTGATGCTAGTGATTTTGTTGTAGGTGTTGTTCTTGGACAGCGCATAGATAAGAAGTTGAATGTTATTCATTATGCTAGTAAGACTCTTGATGCTGATCAAAAGAATTATGCTACTACTGAAAAAGAGTTCTTAGCTGTAGTTTTTCATGTGATAAATTTAGGCCTTATATTGTTGATTCAAAGGTTACTATTCATACTGATCATGGTGCTATTAGATACCTTATGGAAAAGAAAGATGCTAAGCCTAGGCTTATTAGATGGGTGTTGCTTTTACAAGAGTTTGATTTGCATATTGTGGATAGGAAGGGTGCTGAAAATCCTGTTGCTGATACCTTGTCTAGATTGGAAAACATTACTTTTGACCCTATTCCTGTTAATGATAGTTTTCCAAATGAACAGTTGGCTGCAATAAAGGTAAAACCCCAAGATAGTCCATGGTATGCTGATTATGCTAACTTTATTGTTTCAAAGTATTTGCCTCCAACATTTACAACTCAACAAAGAAGACAATTCTTCTATGATTTGAGGCATTATTTTTGGGATGACCCACATTTATCTAAAGAAGGAGTAGATGGTATTATGAGAAGATGTTTTCCAGATCATGAAAAATGTGAAATATTGAAGAAGTGCCATAGTAGTGCTTATGGAGGGCATCATGCTGGAGATAGAACCGCACAGAAGGTTCTAAAATCAGGTTTCTACTGGCCTACTCTCTTTAAATATGCACGTAAATTTATTTTATCTTGTAATTAATGTCAAAGAGTAGGAAATATTTCTAGACGTAATGAAATGCCTATGAGTTATTCTCTTATTATTGAACCTTTTGATTGTTGGGGATTTTACTTTATGGGTCCTTTTCCTCCTTCGAATGGTTACACTCATATTCTTGTTCTATTGATTATGTTACTAAGTGGGTAGAAGCTATACCTACTAAAAGTGCTGATGGTGAGACCTCTTTAAAAATGCTTAAAGTTGTTATTTTCCCTAGGTTTGTTGTGCCTAGATATCTTATGACTGATGGAGGTTCTCATTTTATTCATGGTGGTTTTAGAAAAACCCTTGCTAAATATGATGTTAATCATAGAATTGCCCCAGCTTATCATCCTCAAACCAGTGGGCAAGTAGAATTATCAAATACAAAAATTAAATCTATCTTGCAAAAGATTGTTAATAAATCTTGGAAGAATTGTTCTGATAAATTGAATGATGCTTTATGGGCTTATAGAACTGCTTACAAAAATCCTATGGGTATGTCTGCTTACAAAATGTTTTATGGAAAAGCTTGCCACTTGCCTTTATAATTAGAACGCAAAGCTTATTGGGCAGTGAAAGAATTAAACAAAGATTTTAAACTTGCTGGTAAGAAAAGAAAGCTTGATTTGAATCATTTAGATGAATGGAGATGTGAAGCTTATGAAAATGCCAAGCTCTTCAAAGAGAAAGTTAAACAATGGCATGATAAAAGAATCCTTAAAAGAGAGTTTCATGTTGGTGAGAAAGTTCTATTGTATCGATCTCGTCTCAGATTTTTTACAGGAGAATTACTCTCCCGATGGGAAGGACCTTATAAGAAGTGTATCGTTCAGGTGCAATTAAAATTGCTTCCCTCAAAGATAACACTACACAAGTGGTAAATGGACAATGACTAAAACATTATATTTCTGGGGATTCCTTTGATGAAGATGTTGATGTTATTCAAGTAATGACTCCGGAGAAGTTCATTAGAGGGAAGATTCCAGAATCTGCAGAGTCTGTTTTGGAATAGGTAACAGTTCTGTTAAGAAAAAGTTCGCAGAATACCTTTTCAGTTATAATTTATTGATTTTTGGAAAATCTGAAAAATACCGAGCCGAAGAGTAGTTGGAGATGGTGCCCGGAGGCACCACACCATGAGGGGGAGCGGGGCCACCCCTGGCCGCGCCACCCTATGGTGTGGGCGCCCCGGAGCCCCTCTCCGACTCGTTTTCGACCTAGACTTTTCTTTCGTTACGCATATTTTTGCTATATAACCCCCCGGACCCCTCGAGATCCGTATATCGTTTTCTCGTCGTGTTTATGTTTCGAGATGTTTCTACCAGGATCTGTTTCGGTTTTAGAATAACCATGGCCTCCACCAACAACAACAAGGGTAAGGAGCCAATGGAAGATGATCTCCAAGGTCCCAAGCGCAAGAACATGGATCAGGGCATCAAGAGAGAAGCAAAAAGGACATACAAGCAGTATTTATTCTTGTAGCATGCATGGACCAAGACCATCAGTTCCGGGGATCAGTCCCGTCTTCGGAGTAGAGGAAGCTCTTCGGGTTGGAGATGAGTTTTGTGAATGTTATCGAGCTTTAAAGACATGGGTAGAGATTCTTCAAGAGGAAAACGACAGGTTTCGTGAGATGCTGCAACGTTTCAACGCCTTGCTTGAGAAGTGTATCACCACCACCACCAAAGAATTGATTCGTGATTGGTATTGGCATCCCCTTGGCTTGTTCCAAGCTTGGGGGAGTGTCGCGGTACCACCTTTATCTTTAACTCTTTTACCTTTTTAGTAGAGTCATCGCGAGTAGAGGGAATATCATATAGGATGGTTTGCAGTATGGAAGTGTTGCTTCTTAGTTTGGTTATCGTTGTATCCCTTGGTTTGAGTTGCCGTAATGAAATATTAATGATAAGTTTCATCATCTATTGGTTCTACTTTATTTTAGTTTGAATTTTTCGTTATGTGATTGATCTTGTTATTAGTATTGGTATCAATTTTTGAGCTTCTAGATAATCTAGTTGGTTTTGGCAAACTTAGCATTGGTCAGTAGAAACAATTCGTTGAGACTTAAGTAGAAACGAGGGAGTTGCATGTAGATATATTATTCCATGATCTTTCTTTCTTGTTAGCTCCTAAGATTAGTATTCTCAGATAAGTTTGTTTGCACCATCAAGGAAGATTGCATGATTGGCTTTATCATACATGTTTTTGTTTGTTTTACTTCGATTCTTATGCTTGCTACCCAACCTTGCTAGCCAAAAACCCGTACCTAGAGGGAATGCTTCTTGTGCATCCAAACCTTGAGCCCAAAACATTTCCATTTGTGTCCACCATACCTACCTATATGTGGTATTTCACCGCCACTCCAAGAAAATTGCTTGTGTGCTACCTTTAAACCTTCAAAATTAGACATGTTTTGTGCCCCTATTTTAGATCATGAGGACGCAAATAGAGAATCTTTATCTCACTTGTTGATTGGATTTCACACCCTGGACTAGTGGCTTCATCCGCTTGTCCGAATGCTAGAAGAGCTCGTAGAGGGGTTCCCAGCCCCAAATAATAATACAAATTTTCTTCACTATTTTTGCCCCTGATTTATCAGTCAAAGCATAATTGTGTAAACAAAAGAGAAAGAGGGATGACCTTATATACCAGTTGTGTCCTTCTATGGGAGCCTCTCTTGTGAAGTCTATTTGGCTTGTGACGTATTGTATTTTCTGTTTGCGAATCGTTGACATAAACATACACCTCTAAAAATTAGACACTCCCTCCATGGTTTGTGATTGTTGGCAGGCACCCGAGGATTCGGTTAGCCATGGTTTGTGTAAGAAAGGTTGGGATAAGTGTCAACCATTTTATACCTCTGTTTTACAAAATAAAAGCTCTAACACATGAGTGATCCATGCTTCCCTCTACGAAGGGCCTATCTTTTACATTTATGTTGAGTCACTAACCTTACTTCTTTCTGTCTTAAGCAAGCATTTGAGTTGTTGTGATTCATCCAGATATATGTTTATTTACTCAATCATATTCTTTATTCTTCCTTGTTTCTACAAATGCTTTTATCTGTTTGAATACCACTTTGAAAGTTACCAATGTCTGCAAAGAGACCGTTATAATTGAGCATGATAAACTCTGCAATATAAGCTCTAGTATAAAGACTCTGATAGAAAGATAAGTACACTATTAATTGTTCTCTAACCAAGAACGAAGTTTTCCTTTACCAATTTTGATTATCTTTTTGCACCTTTATTGTTCTTTTACTTGTTTCATGTTTGATTATATGAAAGGAAGTTTCTGTCCAAACTGACTTGTTCCTTGTTAGATGTGATGACTCTTGTCCGTATTTTATTTATCGACACCTCACTCCATAAACCTGTGGTCATGTTTATTGAGTTCAGTTTCGCTTGGGGACAAGCGAGGTCTAAGCTTGGGGGACTTGATACGTCCATTTTGCATCACTGTTTTATATTGTTATTTTCTGTTATTCATCGATATATTTCATGTTATGATGCATCACTTATGCTATTTTATCTTATTTTGCATGTTTCATAATTTTTGGAGAATAAACACCAGGACCAGAAATCTGATGGAAAAAAGCACCGTCGAGATACCCTTTTTCAGAAGTTCAGAAGAAGAGGGGGGACACCGGAGATGTCTTAGAAGTTCAGAGGAGGAGGCTAGCCAGAAGGGGAGCCAGAGGGGGGCACCAGGGGGCCCACACCATGGGGTGGCGCGCCCCCCCTTGGCCACGCCGCCAGGTGGTGTGGCCACCCTGGCCCACCTTTGGCCGACCCCTTTCGCGTACTTGACCCCCAGGGAACCCTAAGCCCCAGACTATCATCGAAGAATTATTCCGCCGCCGCCTCGAGGCGGAAAACACCAGAGAGAGAAAAGCTCTCCAGCAGGAAGAAATCTGTCGGGGAAATTCCTCTCTGAAGAGGGGAAATCATCGCATCGTCACCGTCATCGCTCCGGGCATCATCAAGATTGTCATAATGATCATCATCACCACCAGCACCATCACCCTTATCATTTACCGTCATACCGCTGTAAAAATTAGGGGCCTCTATATTTTTTTTACATTAGATCTCTCCCGATGTGGATTACTTGTTAGTAGTTGAGGCTTGTGAGATTTATCGGTGTTAGCACTTTATGACCAGATTGTTATTATCCATTAAATCACCTGTGATTATGATACATATGATGTCTTGTGAGTAGTTCGTTTAGTTCTTGAGAACATGGGAGAAATCATGATGTTAGTAGTGAAGTTATGTTGAAGTAATATCTCGTGGTTCGGTATTTAAGTTGTGGGGCTACTCTTCTAGTAGTGTCATGTGAACATGGACTACATGATACTTCACCTTTATGGGCCTAGGAGGATGCATTGTATATTTGGCTACTAATTGTGGGGTTGCCGGAGTGACAAAAACCTAAACCCCCGTTAGGAAACCAATGCACGAGGGAGCGTAGAATCCCGGAGTTTTAAGGCTGTGGTTAGATTTATCTTAATTACTTTCTTGTATTTGCGGATGCTTACGAGGGGTATAATCACAAGAATGTATTATTCCTAGTTGGCCGGTGCATTAGCATAGGTTCACCCACACAACACTTCATGAACCAAAAAATTAGGGCAAACAATTTTTTTGCTAACAACATGATTGTTTGAACCAACATGTGTATATGATCTTAATCATATATGCAATGCAAGTCTTGTTTCATTTTAGAACCAATAACAAATTTTTTCTGAAAACACTTTTATAATTTTTTCCCTGATGTTACTTGAGTGGATTTTTATTCCAAGACTTGGATTATTCTTGGTTGCATCTTTAAATAAACGTTTAGCTTTGTTGGATCCAAGAAAACAAAATTTCAAAATGATTTATGGAAGTTTTCTTTTCAGTTTTCTATAGAAACTATTCCCTGAAAATATAGCCAAGTACCTGTTTTCCACACTTGTTTTCACTAGGCTATCATATTCCATTTTGTGTTTTCTTGACTTTTATTTGTTCATTGTTATATGGACTACAAATCCATAAGCTTGGTTTGATTTTTGGAATATTAAAAATGATATTTTGCTTGTTGTTTTTGTGGAAGAATAATAAGGCAGAAAGTTGCATTTTTAGAAAACAGAGAAAAACAGAAAATACACATTTTTCCACTATGTTTTCATAGCCTTCCACTATTACAAATTTGTTTCCAAAAGATGTTTCTGAAATTTTAAAACATGTTTAACAAACTCCAACTTGGAAAACAAAAATTGGAATCCATTTGGTCTCTAAAAACATTCCAAACTTTTTGCTCATTTCTTCTGTTTGCTAAGTGTTAACTGAATTTTCTGAATTTTTGGAACAATAGGAGATACAATTTCGGACAGAAGTTTTCAATGCCTTTTCTTGAAAACTTGGAAGTGAGACTTTTTCACAAGTGTTGACCATATTTCATACTCCACCTAGGTTCCTTCTCTTTGCTTCTAGAAGAGTTGGGGAGAAAGATAGCAAGTGAGAAAGAGAGGGGGGACATGCTGATGTGGCAAGGTATGGGCTCCCATACCCTGACCCTTGTGGTCTTTCCTTTGGCTTTCCCATCTCCAAAAAGCCACATTTACCTTGCCCCTTGGCTCTCCTTGCCCCTTGGCACCAATTCTTGACCTTGCCAACCTTAGACATGCCTTTGGGCGCCCCAATGCCACTCAATGACACCCACCCAAGGGCACCCCATGTATTTTCCCTCATTGCCGTGGCTATATGGCTCCACACCCGAGTCCCTTGCGCCACTACACTCCCTCACTCCCACACCCCCCTCGAGCAGCCAGAGGAGCCCATGACCCTCCACGAGCATGCCTCGAGCTCGAACCCGCCACCGGCCACCGAGTGCACCTCGAGGTGGCACAACTCGAACCCGAGGCCCTCACCCCTCGTTTTAGCCTCCGATGAACTCCCCGTGACCTAGGCTACCTCCCTGATTCGCCCCCTTTCTTGTACATGTGCAGGAACCCCACCGCCATCCACCTCGCCGCCGCGGCCACTCAGCTCGGCGCCGCCGATATGGGTCGTGCCAGCCGCAGATCTCCGCGCCCCTCGACTCCCCTACATCCCTGCACCTCCCCCGAGCCCGCGCCGTCCCTCTCTGCAGCCCCACGGTGAGCCACCGGCCATTTTCCGTGTCTCCGTCGTGTCCCGTGTGACAGAGAGGAGAGGAGAGGAGGAAGAGATGCCGGGGGCATCGATCCGGAGATCGAAGGCTCCCGTTGAACCGCGCCGTTCCCGCGCGATGCGTGCGCGCGGACGTGCGCTAGGCCGCGCCCGTAGAAATCCGGCCGGCCCCTCTGTGTTATTTTCCTTTTATTAAATCCACATATTTTAGCTAATTGCTTTTGCTCTATTTGAAATAGCTAGAGTGCGTTTTATTTTCCACAAATTTTTGTGCCACTGGTTATAAGTTTTCTTAACCATGTCAACTTGGTAGATCTAAGTTTGCACTTTTATTTTGGTCATGATACGTGTTTTTCCACAGAGTATCTGTGAAAATGTTTTGGACATAACTTTTTGGATCTGTATCCAACTTGGTCAAACCAAATTGTTTTGAGTAGCTAGTGAATAGATCTATCAGTAGGACTTGGCCTCACATCAAGGTGAGTTGCCATATGGAAATGCCATCCATTTTGGTAAATGAGCAATAGGCTTTTCTAGAATTTTTAGAAGGGGCTTAAAATGATTTTTGAGGTGAATCCATTTTAATGAGCTTGGATATGACTAGATCTATGTAATCCTATCTTGGGTAAATTTTTGGAACCCTAGATTATTTTTGGTGAGCAAAACTAGAAACAACACCTTTTCTGTTTTCTTATTTATGTGTGTTTTTGTTTGTAAACAAATGTGTGATTGCTTGAGACTTTGTTCTTAGCATGTATAGATGTGTTACCAATTTTTATTAGGATGTTTTCTTGCAGAACAACTACTTAGGAAGTGTGTGCATGATTGGAATCTTTTGGTAGTAGAAATAGCATTTGATTGTTTTCTAGTATTTATTTTCGACTAGATTGTGTGAGCAAATCTTTGTGTGATCGTGCACCTGACTTTTTGTGTTGTTGAGTTGAGTCCAGTACAATTTTGGTACTGATATTAGGATGGTAGTATCTCTATTAGCTTGCACTTTATTTTATAGAGATGCATGTGTAACATTTGTTGTTTGTTTTCACTAGTATTTTTTTCACTAGCATAATAGTTGTGTGATGATTGCTTTGATATTTTATTTTTGTCAAGAGTGACCAGAGGCCTTGTTACCTCTAAATGCCTTGGTATTAGTGGGCCCATAACCCACTGGTCCCATTGTATTTTGGTTAGGGATGCAAATCCCCTACCATACACTTGTTTGCTTGTAGCTTATATTACTATATGTTTGCTTAGCATTTTCCACCAAGAAAAAATAGATGTCATTTTACTTATGTAAGTGAAGTGTTTAGTATTTCTTTGAGAATCCTAGTATGTTTAGGTGTGGTTCATTTGTTAACATAATATTCCCTTAGGGGTATCGTGTTAAGAAGTGTTTCACTATTGTTTGGTTTAAATTGAATATTGTTTGCAAATAGAATGTTTTCCTTGTGATTGATAATTTATATGTGGATAGATTTCATTGAGTGTTTGGATTTTTGTAAGTTCTTAGTTGAGCTTGTATTGAGTGCATAGCTACTGGTTGTATAGCATGTACCTTGGTCGCTTGTTGATTGATTGTTAGAAAAATATGATTTATTAGAATTGGTTTATTCTTGCTAGTAGTTGTTTTCATAGGATTATTTTAGTGTTTTTGCTTACTAGCATGTTAAGCTGTTGTGTGTTGTTAGTAGGTTTTTACCTTCGTTCATACCTTGCTTGTTTAGAGTTATGCATCCTTATAGTGATGTTGCTTCTCTAGTGATGCATTAGTGTCACCACTAGATATTGTGAGTTGCTCTAGTATTGTTGTCTTTTTATTTTATGAGTGTATGATTATTCTAGCATGTTTAGGATGTTGTTACTTCTGTTTTTTTTTGAAGGGGTCGTTGCATAGAAAACAAAAATTTCCTACGCGAGAGACACCCGAAAGGCCAAGATCTAATCTAGGAGACGAAGTACAACAGGCAAAGAAAGGGTTAAGGAGAACAAATACCCTCGACGACACAAAGCGTTACGAGATCAAATCTCGTTGTTGGCGTAGTCGTACTCACACCGATCCCGAGAGCGAGAAGATGTGCACCGCAATCTGGCGGTGCCTCCGTGATCGGTCACACGTATGGTTGATGAAGACCTCCGTTCCCTCGATCCAGCGGGGCGCGGAAGTAGAGGATCCCTCGAAACTCCAGCAGCACGACGGCGTGGTGGTGGTGAAGAATCCCACGGTCAGGACTTTGCCAAGCCGGATACTATGGAATGGAGCAGCGGGTGGAGAGGAAATGAGGTGGGCAAATGTGTGAGAGAGAGGGAGCTCATGTCCTCGATTTATAAAAGAGGGGGAGGCATCCCAAGGGAGGGGGGGTGCAGCCAGCCCATGGGTGTGCCCCCACCTCTTCCCTCATCATGTGAGTGGACACTCCACTCACACCCACTCATTTTCCCTTAAAACTCCACTTAGAAAATCCAAGATTTTTTCTTTAATAAATAAATAAAACATTTTTACTTCTTTATTTCAGCATTTGTTAATTCTATTAACAAACTTTTGCATATAGCACCTCGAATCATTTGTTAATTCTATTAACAACCACTCGATGAAAAATTCCTTGAACTATTTCAATTTTCCCCGAAACAATTTCGGTGTTGCTCAAAAAATTCTTCGTTATTCCGTATCCTCTCAAATTTATCATCGAACCTTAAGTGTGTCACCCTACTGTACGCGAATAAGATAGACATGATCGAGACTCCTCTCCGATCAATAATCAACAGCGGGATCTGGAGATCCGTGATGACTCCTATATATTCAACGATGACTCTTGTGATCGTGTGAACCATCAACGTCGTGAACTATTCCCTTTGTCTCGTGATATTTTACTTGTCCAAGATCTGATCATTGGTATCAACCATAACTTGTTCAATCTCGTTACCAACAAGTACTCTTTTCTCGTTTCCGTGATATGACATCCTTGTGACCTAGTCACGTGCTTGCAAGCGGTGTCGATGTGATATCACCGAGAGGGCCCAGAGTATATCTCTCCGTCATTTGGATGGACAAATCCCACTCTTGATCCATGAGCCTCAACTAATACTTTCTGAATACCCAACGGCACCTTTATAGTCACCCTGTTACAGTGTGACGTTTGATGACATCAAAGCACCCTTCCGGTATCAGTTATTGACATGATCTCATGGTCTAAGGAATAAGTTACTTCGTATGTTTGATATAACAATGTAAACATAATCACTTGATCGCATTGCTATATTCACTTTTGGTATATGTTCATCACATCATTCTTATAATGACATGACCCCTTTATTAACAACATCCAATGTTCATGATAAGGAAATAGTGATCATCTATTAATCAACGAGCTAGTTAAAAGAGAGGCTTTACTAGGAACCATTGTTTTTTTATTAAACACACATGTATCAACGTTGCCGGTTAATACAATTCTAGCATGAGAAATAAACATTTATCATAAACAAGGAATAAGATAATAACCACTTTATTATGGCCTCTCGGGCATATTCCCTTCAATTTTTGACATGACTTGTGGAGTTTGCTTATTCCTTGTAGTTGTAGAATGCAATTATTTCTTATAGCATGCCTGGGTAGATTCTCATACTAGTATTGTCGTGGGATAGTCACGGCAGACGTTACCGGGGGTAACTTATCTTGGGGCAAGACGACACTGGTGTTTGGGAGAGGGTTTAGCTCAGAGGAAAACATGATGATATGCGATCTGGTAGCCGGCAAGCAAGTCGCCGAGTCTCCGACCTCGATATGTTAATCTCAACTCTCGTGTTACACTGGATGCTCGATACCTAGCGATATTGCTCGAACTCTTGGTCTCTCTCTAAACTAGACCTAGGGGCCGGCTTATAAAGCACCCGGACCCCCTGGCTTGCCCTCCAAGGCGCACCCTGAATCCTACCCGGACACCGCATACAGAACCCTAACTTTCCTTACCGTAACCCACAATCCGGGTTATCAGGCCTACAAACTTGGGCCTTCTAAAAGTTCCTTTATCCTTAGCCGGATCTCACGCATTGTCCTTTGGGCCGAGTTACACCTTGGCGGTGGCCTACCGGGTTATCATCCCTCCATCAGTAGTCCCCAGAATAGCCTGGGCTTCACGGGATCCTCCTTGAAGCGCTTGCTATTCCCTGTAAAAATATCAGACGTACAAATCCAAAGAGGCAGGGTTAAGGTGCTTTGATAAACAGCTAGGCCTAACTCCAAGGTGGCCATATAGTAACCCGGCTTTCTCTAGGTCCTTCTTTACTCTTTCTGGGTCAACGCTCTGATAAGAATGTCAAAGATCCGGCTTACTTTACTCGATAACTGATCCTGATATTGCGGAGAAGATCTCCTCCTTATCTCTGTCCGGATATCTCGTCCAACACTTACAGCATATCTCACAAAATCCGGGCAGATAGCCGTTATTCCGAAATTTTCGGTTCCCGCCCGTTGGACTAGGTTTATCCGCCCGCACCCTTATAAATAGGTACTTAGGGGTTAACCTAACCCCAACGGCTCATTGACCCCTTTTCCTCCTTCTCTTCACTTCCGCGCTCAAGCTCGCAGAGCACCACCACGGAGACCTCGCGCGCGTCACCGGAGCCAATCCGCCGCCGGCTACGCTCCGCCACGGCTCGCCCCACGCCGCCGCCAAGATCCGCCACCGCGCCCTTGTCCTGCCCGCCGGGAATCGCTAAGGGGCACCAGGATTGTGCTATTTGCCTCCGCCGGGCTTCACTTCAATCTCCTCCAGTAAGTTTCTCGCATCCATTAGCTTGACCTCGTAATTTCTCGATTTACTCCAGATTGGATCTAGGTCAATCCGCGAGTCATTTTTTCTTGCCGCGCCGAATTAGACACCACAATCCACGCTAGTTCAACCAATAACATGACAGATGAGCACATATCACTCCCCTATCATCATTAACCATTAATTTCTCCGTAGAATCGTCCACAAGTTTTCCAATCTAGATCCATTTCGTCCCAATTTTCCGCGCATGTCATTGACACCCGGAAAATCCTTTTCTTCCGGTTCTTTTGCTTGCAGTAGATACATGGACAATCATCCGTCTTCCTCAAACACTTTTCAATATGTAAGTACCCAGTAGTTTCTATAATGATACCTGATACCCGGATAATTTGTAGTCTTTGCTCCGTAGAATGATACCCGGATAATTCTTAGCTTCCATGTTTTCTCGATATCGCTTGCAAATACTCGGATAGCTCATGGTTTCCGGGTCTTACTCCTTGTACCTTTTTATCTTGTGCTTTGCAGGTTAATCCCATGGCTCCCAAGAAGCAGGGGAAACAACCAGCCAAGGCTAAGACCACCAACTCCATATCCGCCAACTGGGCGCGATCCACTGTTACGAAGGCCAAGTTAGAAGAGCTGGCCGAGTTAGGGATTCTCCCTTCTCAAAAAGATATCCATTGGAGGGTGCCGGGTGATGAGACCCGGCCCACGCCTGCCGACGACGAGGTAATCTGCTTCGTCGAACACGTGACCCGGGGGTTCCGTCCTCCGGGTCACCCCTTCTTTCGAGATGTTCTGAGCCACTATGGCCTCTGGGTATTTGACATAGGGCCTAACTCTATGTTGAATATTACCCATTTCATTGTTTTATCCGAGTCATAATTGTGCACTCCGCCAAGTTTGGCTCTCTTTATTGAACTTTTCCAGTGCAAGCCGTGCCGCGAAAGCGGTGACGGAGGACTTCTTGCTTGCGGCGGGGTCTCCATCCAGCGTCGGAAAAATTCTCCCATGCCACCTCTCACACTCAATTCCCACGTCAAACACTGGCAACTCTCATACTTTTACTGCCGAGACACCTCCCCACCCGGCGAAAAGAAGCTGCCGGGTTACTCGGAGGGCCTCCTCGATATCTCCGAGACCTTCAACACTTTTGCCCCTGACTCGGACAGGGAGGCAATCCAACCTTTGTTGGCTAAAATTGCTATTCTTTCGGCCCAAGGTCTCATTGGGCTTAACCTGGTGAAAACTTGGGTTGATTTCCGGATCCAACCCAATTCTATCCGCAAAAAGTTAATGTGCGAGTACTCGGGGCACACCACGGACGCGCTCCGATACTCCACCAACAACTTTGCAGCTGGTGACACCAACAAGACTATCAAGGGCTTCTTGACAGAGAAGTCGGAGGTAATCCGGAATATAGCCGGGTTAGAGCCCTTTACGCGCGAGAACCTGGCCCCTGAGGTAAAGATCCGGCTTCCATATTTTTACCTTCACACTTTCCACTTGATACAGCTGTTAACCCTCATTCTTATATCTTCATCTCAGGCCGATGATGTTTTTTGGAAGATTGAAACTCCCCCTAACTCTGAAAGCCCAGAGGAGAAAGAAGACGCTGTTAACTCGGATGAAGGTACATTCCAAGTTTCACTTAGTTTCTTTGAGCTCGTCGTTGCTCTTTCTTCATTTTCCGACTGTAAACCTTGATAACTTTCAGAACAAGAGGACAAAGACGAAGAAGAAGAAACTGAAGGCAAGGTAGAATCCGCAAGCGACGAAGATGAAGCTGAGCCGACGATCAAGGTCGGAACAAAGAGAAAACCCCGATGGGTCGTCTTCAAGGTTCCATACCGTTTCCTCGCCTCTAAACCATAATCATTTGATAACATGCGCGAGCTAAACCTGGAGTTATCCCGCTGGCCGTACCTGAAGGAACCGCCCATGACCAAGCGCAGAATGACTCGGAATTTTCCGGGTGATGGCGCTCTTAATCCGGGTATTTCGTCGTCTCCGGCTCGACGCGCTGATACTCACCTAATCCTTTCTTTGAATATCAAAGTCTTTCCGAACCATCCCCTTACGGGATAATTCCGTGTCTTGCTTGATGTTTTTCAGTTTCGTCCGGGTCCAGCAGCGAGTTCCCCTCGGACTACATGGTGAATCTCAGGTAAAGTTCCTTTCCTGATGCTTTATCACCTTTCCGTCACTTTTTCCCAGTTGTACGCTAACTGCTTACTTATACTGTCCATAGAGCCGCGGTCACTATCAGCGACCAAGAAAATATGGAAACTGATGACCCGGGTAAGGAGAACCCGATTGATGATATGACTACCGCAGCTGGCGGAGAAGAACAAGTGCCACCAATAAACCCGGCCGATCGAGAAGCCGAGTATCCAATAGCCTCGCACGCACACGAGGAGGATGAAGCTGCAGCCTTGGGCACGGGAGGAGGAGCACCAGACTCCGATACTCGGACGACCCGGATACCTTCTCCCACCAAGACAAGAGCTCCTTCTCCGAGTCTCCAAGATCCCGGGTCTTCCAAATTGGGCAACAATACTTTCGATCAGATGATGAGCGCTCTCCTTGCTATGAAGGCCTCGGAGAACGATGTGCTAGAGCGTATGGCAGCGGAGCACCAGGTAATGTTACCTGGTATCTCTTCGTATCCATCTAGTCCCCAAGTTCCGAGTATAACTTGTTGAAGTTGTGCTCGGTACTCTGTGCGATACTCGGCTTGCCATGATACCCGACTAATTCTCATACTTTGGTCTCTTACAGGCACAGGCCACCCGGTCTGATGAAATTTTGCTCAAAACCGAACAACTTCTGCTTGCCGAGGTAAAGCGGAGAGAGGCCCTTGAGGCTGAAGTGGAAACCTTGAAGAAAGATGTTTCCAAATACAAGAAAAGGTGCACCACTGCTCAAACCGCACTGAAAAAGTTATCGGACCAAATTACCGATACTTATCGTATCTTGCTTAGTAAGTTTCTTGCTGCTGACTGCTTTCATGCCTCTGCTTTGTTACTTGATTCATGATACTCGGAATTACTGATGTGGCCTTTCTTGTTTCAACTGCAGGTGCTAACCTTGCGGCCCCAGAAGAAGATGATGTTAAAAAAGCTAAAACTTTAAAGACTGTGCTTCGGACCTTCTTCGCCGGCACCAAGTGGATATTGGACGCCGTGCAATGGCCAACTGAGGCATATCCGGGTGAAGAAAATCTTATCCAAGCATGCTCCACCGTGCCTGCGTGGATCGAGCTCTGGAAACGCTCGGCATGCCGGGTTGGTATGACCCGGGCCTTTATGCTAGCTAAGGCTTACTTTCCTAAGCTTGAGCCGGCAAAGGTGATATCCGGGTTTCCAGAATTCAAAGCGGATGGCTCCAGGTTTGGGCCCAAGGATTTCAAGGCCGTACAATCCGCAGTGCGTCACTCGGCAACCACTTTGGCCGATAGTATGGACCTGCGCACGTTTATGAGTGCGTACGATGCTGAAAACAAGATCGTGCAGGAAGAAGCACCCCTGCCCTTCGATATTTTGGAGAAATGGAATGCTGATTCGGCCAGGAAAAGGGAAGAAACCGCGAAGAGGGAAGCCGAGTTCGGATCAGGGCCAACCACCTCTACGCCGGCTGTCCGCCTGCCTGTCCGTCCGGATGCGAAGAATCCGAGTGACGATGCTGGAAAAGCTGAAGAGCAAGCCCAGGACCAAGACCCGGAGGGCAAGGGCAAAGATGTGGACCCGACTCAGGAAGCCGAGTAAACAGATGCCATTATGATACCTTGGTCTTTCAATGCTTTTGTTGGAAACGGATATTCTTTTGACGGTACGCCTGTGCGCCTTTGATACTACTAACGAGATTTGTAATGCGCTTTATTTCCTTGATATACCTCGTGCCTCTCCTGGCCTTTGGATGGATTTGATACTTGTCTGTTTTTGAACTTATTCTTGATATCCGACTTTCTTTATGGTTCCCTTTTGTGAGACTCGGTTTCCGAGTATCGTGGGTTTTGACAAGTGGACTTCTCTCTAAGTCCCCAAGTCCCCAAGACTCGGATGTTAGGGTTTTTCGAGCTTAGTAACGAAGCAACTTGTTTCTGTTTCGAGATCCCCAGTCCCCAAGACTCGAAATCCGAGTCTGGGATGTGTGGTCTTTCCAGGAGAACAAATTGTTTTCTACTAAGCCCAAAACCTAGAGCCGTTTCACATGGGTATGAAGTTATGCTTGATAAACGTTGAGTTTCTGGCTATTAGCCCTGTACTCTGCATAACTTGTGGTTTAGATGACCCTTTTAACTATCTTGTACTATAAGCCGGCTTTCGCGTGGATATCATGTTGTTACATCTGTACGAAAACAGGGTCAGGCAAGTCCCTATTGGGCTTCATGGCTGATTGTAATCGTAAGCGAGCAAATCATGCCACTTTAGTGCGAGTCACATCGAGCTTAAGTAAGAAAATTCAAGAAAATTTGGCTCCTTTGTCCGGTTATAAGATTGCAATCGTACTCGTTTGCGAGTAATCGGCCCTTATAACTCATAGGCATCAAGGCCGGGTCTTTGAGTTTGTAACTGTGCTATTCAAACAATCAGCCCCCAAGACCTAGATATATGCAACATACTTAAGGAAACTGATGTACTGATAACGATAAATAATACTTACCTGTAACCGAAGTAAAGATCATAACAAAATAAGACTTTATAACGCATGTGAAGAAGATATATTGCTTAACCATCTCTTTATTGATACGAGAAAGTTTGGGTCAGCAGGACGCCTCATTAAAAACCTTCCAGTCCCCTTAGGTACCCTGGATAGGAAAAGAGTGCGTCTGAAACCTGCTGCCCGTTACATTGTTTAGTTCTTCTTGGGAGCCTGTCCGGAACTGACGTAATCGATACACATTCTCCACTTGTTGGTCTTTTTTATTATGAGTACCGGATTTGCTAGCCAATCCGGGTGAGGCATTTTCATGACGTGGCTGACTGTAAACGGTCGTGTTATTTCTTCTCTTATGGCAGATTGTTTGGAGGGATCATGCTCGATGAAAGCCACCATCTTGGTGTCTTGTGCTGCCTTGAACTTTGCCCTTTCATCTTCAGTACTCGGTCTTTTCAATGCTGTTCTGTCATCCGGGTCTGCTTGAGACCGGTAATGCTTGAGTTCCTCTTTTCTGCAAGCTTGCTCAGCCATTGCCGCGTCTCCTTCATCGCACTCAGCCGCTATAACCCGGCTTCCATGTATGGTGATGGTCTGCTTAGGACCTGGGATTTTTAGCTGTAGATACACATAACACGGCCTAGCCATGAATTTAGCATAAGCCGGCCTTCCGAACAGCGCGTGATAAGGACTGCGCAACTTGACCACCTCGAAAGTGAGCCACTCAACTCGATAATTATCCTTTGATTCTCCGAAAGCTACCTCCAATGCGATTTTTCCCTCGGGGCACGCTGAGTGACCCGGCACTATCCCATGAAAAATTGTTGAACTTTTCTGTAGCTGAGACTCCTTGAGACCCATGCGTAGAAAGGTCTCCCAATACAGGATATTGATGCTACTTCCACCATCCATCAGGACCTTTTTCAGCTCATACCCATTGACCTGCGGTGCAACTACTAATGCTAAGACTCCCGGGTGTTCTATTCTTTCCGGGTGATCTCTTCTGCTCCATGTAACATCCTGCTCTGACCACCTGAGGTATCTCGGAACAGCCAAGGAAACCGAGTTTACCGCTTGCTTCAGTATCTTTTTGTCCTTGTTAGAATTTCCTGTAGTATGCACGTGATATTGACCCAACTGCTTGGGGTTAGCCTGGAAACCTCCGGCTCCCCCTTGGTTGTTACCCTGATTTCCTGCTGCCGGGTTACCGGGTGGGGGTGGGCCGTTGCCCGGGTTTCCACCTAGACCCGGTCCTCCTCCCCGACCTGCACCTCGCATGGCTCTGTTCACTTCCTCATTCTTCCATCTCTGTAGGTCCGCGCACTGCTCCAATGAGTGGTTAGCCGGCCTACCATTCCTGCTATGCTTTGGACACGCCATTCTGAAGATGTCCCAATTGTTACTCGGCCTTGGTGGCCCTTGATAATTTCCTCCACTGTTATTTCCAGTATTGAAATTTCCTTCTGCCCTAGGTCTCGAAGACCCGGCTTCTGTGCTAGCAACAAACTCGGAGCCTCCCTCAAACGGACGCTTGTTCTGGTTGTTCCCATTGTTGCCTCCATTGTGACTCGACGTTGATCCATTGCCGGTTCTTCCACTGTTATTTGTGTTCGCTTTTGCTTTCTTGTCATCGACTTCCTCTTCTGTAGTGTCCGTCGCGGCGTGCTTGTTGCAGGCGTCCATCAGCTCTCCCATCGTAACCTCCAAAGCATTCCGAGTAGATTTCATGCGAGTTAACTTTTGTACTAAAGGTGTGTACTTGCACGTCTTTGCCATAGCTTGCAACGCATCTTTGGGCTGGATATCCGTAGACGAGTGAAGTATCTCCATAACTGGGCGCACCCAGCTGCGCGCTGATTCTCCTTTCTTTTGGACGCATCGTTCTAAGTCGTCAATAGTAAACAGCTTTCTGCACGTCCCATGAAAGTGCTTGATAAACACAGTTTTCAACTCCTCCCACGACTTGATAGGTCCCTCTGGTAGAGTATTGAACCATAATTTTGCTGCTCCTTCTAACATCATTAGGTACATAAACTTGGCTTGAAGATTTTCCGTTGCGTTGCGAATTGACATTGCCATCTCATAACTGCCCAACCATGTTTCCGGATCCATAGTCGGCTCATAATTCACTACTTTACCCGGTTCCTTGAATTTATCCGGGTAAGGCTCAGCCCTGATGTTGTCCGACAGGCACTTAGGCCCAGCAAGATTAGTCGGGACCGGCCTTACTCGAGAAACGTGTGATCCTGCAGGGGGTGCGGCCGGACGCGGGACTGCTGGCGGCCCATGCACTGCAGACCCGGCTGCGGCTCTCCTGGCTCTGGAACTGTCCACGATAGCTTGTGCTGCTGATGCTGCTGGTACTGCCTGAACGCGGGGAGGAGGCGGCATTTGCTGCTGCTCTTCCCTCCGCCGCGCTGAACTTGTCTGGATATTGCCGGTATTGCCTCGTTGCTGACTGACATATGGCGTTCCATGCATCCCACTTCTGTGATCCGGGTAATTAGCTTGCTGCGCCACCGCGGTGTGCAAGAAATCTATCGCCCGCCGGGTCTCCTCTGCATGGGGTGACTCTCTCACGGGTATTCGATTTAATGCGAGCGTTGCCGCGTACACGTTATCCATGGGGTTGTTGTAATGACCCGCTGGTGTGCGAAATCGTGATGGTGGTGGTGGTGGTGGTAATGTATTGCCGACAGTGACTCCAGTCTGCAATGTGGGTAACCCGGCCTGTGTGTTTGCCGGCTGTGCTCCTCCAGTTGCAGGTTGCTGTACGGTTCCTTGGTTTGCCGCGGGGATCAGTTGATCCTGGGGCGTGATGAATAGGTTGGTCGGATTTATGACTCCACCCGTTGCTGGTAACATGGTCTGATGCCTTTGACGCACCCTGGTTGTCTCTTCTCGGAGCCGGGTTTCAAATGCGTCCAACTCACGTTGGCGGGTGGCCATCCCCTGCTTTTCCGCTTCTACTTGCCTTGTCTGTTGCTCCAATGCACGGCGGGCTACGTCCAGGTCTCTGACGCGTTCCGCCGCGTTTTCCGGAGTTATAACTGTGGCTAAAACGGTTGGATGCAGAATCAAATTGTTGTTGAACAGGGCCGGGTGTTGCGGATTGGAAGGACCCGCCCCTGGCGTCCGGTTTGCTAGAAATCCGAACGTGTTCGCGTGCAACTCGTTCTCCGCTGCTTGACTGGTAACCGATGCCGATACTCCTTCAACCCGGACCAGGACCGGGTTTCCGTCAACCGAACCTTGCTGCTGGGCCACAGTTTGTGCTGCTCCAACTGCGGCCGCGGTCATGTTCCCCTGGTTAAGATTGGTCGCAGGAGCTGTGTAAACCGCAACCCGGCGCACAATGCTTGGTGCCAATTCATACTGTTCCTCTTCGCTGCTATTTTCCTCATACCGATTCTCTAGCAGATGCAGGATAGACTCGGTATCATCTTCTTTCTCGACCCAGCCACGCGGGGTCCTTGCCGGCTCCTTTGGCTGTTCCCTCTTCGTGGTGGGTTCTTCTGTTGGATCTGTCGTCCCAACTGATTCTTCTCCATCTGATTGAATGTAGGTGGCCTCCATTGACACAGAATCAAATCCAAAGTCGTCAGGGATCGAACCGGAAGTATGTACCATACCGATGAAGACGTTGATCCGGCCGATTGTCACGATAGATCCGGATTCGAGGTGATCCGACTCTAGCCCCCAGCCGGAATCGTCCACCATCTTCTCTCCTTCGCGGTCGGTGTAGATCTCGCCGATGACAAGATTCTCCATGTTCTTCCGAGCTTCTCCCGTGATGTAAACACCTTTGGACGCAGGCCCCACGGTGGGCGCCAACTGTCGTGGGATAGTCACGGCAGACGTTACCGGGGGTAACTTATCTTGGGGCAAGACGACACTGGTGTTTGGGAGAGGGTTTAGCTCAGAGGAAAACATGATGATATGCGATCTGGTAGCCGGCAAGCAAGTCGCTGAGTCTCCGACCTCGATATGTTAATCTCAACTCTCCTGTTACACTGGATGCTCGATACCTAGCGATATTGCTCGAACTCTTGGGCTCTCTCTAAACTAGACCTAGGGGCCGTCTTATAAAGCACCCGGACCCCCTGGCTTGCCCTCCAAGGCGCACCCTGAATCCTACCCGGACACCGCATACAGAACCCTAACTTTCCTTACCGTAACCCACAATCCGGGTTACCAGACCTACAAACTTGGGCCTTCTAAAAGTTCCTTTATCCTTAGCCGGATCTCACGCAGTGTCCTTTGGGCCGAGTTACACCTTGGCGTTGGCCTACCGGGTTATCATCCCTCCATCAAGTATGCTATTAGTGAACTCTGGTTGTTATGTTAATTCCTAGCTTTGTTATCTCTCGTGAGTATTGTGTTTTAGAGTGTGTATGATGTTTTGTTACCATTGGTTGAGCTACTGTTTTGCTTAGTTATTTTCATGATTTATGGATTCCTTAGCTTCGGAGGCAGACTTAAGCATAGTCAATATCTGGCTTATTCATCTGTGGTATGATTGTTTGTTGTTTGAAGATTGTCTGTGTGTTTACCTTAGCATGCGTATTGTACTTA
The DNA here is from genome assembly GCA_028641055.1 of Alopecurus myosuroides. NCBI lineage: Eukaryota > Viridiplantae > Streptophyta > Magnoliopsida > Poales > Poaceae > Alopecurus > Alopecurus myosuroides. The sequence continues at coordinate 176,518,138 of CM054057.1, forward strand.
TGTTATTGTTGTGCTTGCGTTGTTGTGGTGTTTAGTAGTATCTTGTGATCTATGCATTAGTCTCATCTTTGCGACCACAAGCTATATTTTTAGCTTCTTATGTATCTTGGTATGATAGTGGTACACCCACTCCATATATGATATATAAGATGTGGGGTATGGTTTCTCAACCATATGTTTGTTTGTCGATAGTTTGTACCATGAGAGTTTGTGAGATAGTTTTTCTCGATAAATTTTTGAGTGATTGCGCTAGTATAAGTTTTCTTGCTGTAGTGTTGCTTTGTTAGTTGTTTGAAGTCTTTAGTTCTGAGTGTGTGTCTTTTATTCTTTTACGATGTTAGACAACAAAGAAGAAGAAGAAGAAGGAGTTGTCGAGCTGGGTGTCAAGTTCAAGCTACTTCAAGGCCAGAGACACTAAGAGATTTAAGGCAAGCCATCGTGATGCTTGCTACTACACTTATCATTATCTATCATGCATGTTTTACTTCTGAAAGTTTTACAAAAACTTTGATTACCAAAAACTATTTTTGAGTGACTACTACTATTAATATTATATATATTATTATGCCAGTAGTTGATACTTGGTGTTACCAAGCCCATAGCCACCATATGGTATTTATTACCACCCAAAACTATAAGTCCCTAAGTGGACACCCTAAAAATATGTTTTTGCAAAACAAAGGCTTTTATGGAAAACCCGGTGGAAAGGTGAAGCCTTATCCACCGGAGGATTGTTGAAGTGGTCATTTTTGGGAAAATGGTGTTTTACAAAAATGACGCATAACCTAGTCTTCGCTGGACAACCTTTACCGTACTGCCACCCTACCTCAACATGGGCATGGGGCTTAACTTGAAGTTTGTTTTTGTTAGTGTGTGTCTATCTCAATTTGCTATAAGGGGATGTACTCCCTCAAACCGAAATGTCGCTAGGAGGCGAATACGGGACATACAGAGTGAGGGATTAAGTTCTCCTCCAGGTGCGACAGTTGAGTCTCTTGTCTTGGCGAGGTGGGACCTGTTGCCGAGGAGATTACACTCAGCTGAAGAGATTGGCATATTCTAGATTGAGCATAGTGGATGGTTAGGATCGGTTATCTGATGTTTACATACTATTGTTACAGTACGTGGTTGTCCACGGCGGATGTACTGAATCTGGTGGATGTGTACACCTCTGCAGAGTAAAACTATTCGGAATAGCCGCGTCCTCGGATATGGACGATTGAATGGCCATGTAGCTAGCATTGTGTCAATATTTTCAAAAAGGAGTTTTGAAAAGGAGTTGGAACTTATGAATTACTGAAAGAAGAAACCTTGTACCGTGGAGGTACCGTTGATGAAAAGACAGAAGTTGTTTTACAAGAAGTTTTGCAAAGAAAAACATTTCTTATAAAACAAGTTTATGAAAACTCTTGGATATGCAAGATCTATAAGAGAAAGAAAACTATATTATTTTCTTTTGAAGTATCTTCTTCAACAAAGATACATAGATTTTTTAAATAAACTATGATATATATTTCATATATCATTGATAGTGAACCCTAAGTATAGCCTACCTATTACACCATATAAGCATACTTGCATTGGTTAAGTTACATGATGGGTGTCTTGCTGAGTACATTCAAATGTACTCATATTGGTTTCGTCCCTGGTATTTACTTGCCAGACTTCAAGAAGGAGTCTCTGGAAGAGATCTACGAGGAGGAGTACTGCGCTAATGGACTTACGAACTAGGATCGTCTCCTGGTCAGCAACCTATAGGTTAAGGTGGGACTTGGGCTCTACTACGTTGTGTGTGTTTTAGTCTTCCACTGTGTGTGTTGTGTGTTTGCCCTGCGTGGCAGTTGTGTTAGACTTGGTCATGTGACCATGTCCCTTTTGTAAGTGTTTTGTGTAATCGTGTAATGGATATTGTATCTATGTACCAAATTGATATGTTGTTCACGACTGGTGTGATCTGGGATCGTGAATGTATGAATATCGGAGGTGTCCTTGAACAGTGGTTCTGGGGGACCTTACATTATTTATATGCTATATCCAGAACAACCGAAAACTCGTTTACTAGTGTTTACAGTGAATCCTCTATCCAACCTGCTTGTCAACACATTCTGCTCCTCGTTGGGTTTGACACTCTTATTTATCGAAAGTACTACGATACACCCCCTATACTTGTGGGTCATCAGTACCACATGCATAGTGTGAGTAACACCAGAATTCCATAAGGTCTTATGCCATCATACTAATTAGAGTATTAATTGACTCTAGTACAAGTGAGAGACTGTTGGAGTATGCCCTAGAGAAAATAATATCCAGTTATTATTCTAGCTCTAAGTTTAGAATTAAGTTTATGTCATCATGCTACAACCGTATAGCACTTAAAAAATCGAGTTTTCAAAGGAAAATCTATGTGTGGGGGTGAAGACATAAACAAACAAGAGTTCCTGCTTTTGTCTCTAAGATTATTTTATGGTTTGTGAGATGATCAAATATTTCCTGATCAAGAAATTGATTAAAAGTCTAGCAAAACATAATAGTTTATTTTTACGGTAACAATAGTACTAAACTGACCCAAGTATATGTTGTTGCCAAAAGAGACTAAACAATTGTAACGTATTTATCAAATTTCATATGAAGTTTTCATTAACTATAATTCCTATACTATGAGAATATTTAATGTCCGCACGATCGAAAGTTATACTTTGGATGCCATGAACCATCTTGCCATAACTGGGGATCATAGTGATATTTTGGTATAATCTAGAATGTGTAATGGAACTGATATCGTTCAAGATTAGTACTTAACTCCTCTAGAAGATAGAGAGATACACACTCTGGGCCCTCTCATTATCACCAATGTCAACCAATCATCTGGCCAGACACATTGCGATTTATCACAAGGACATCGGGGATATGGATGAGAAAAGAGGATGATATCGGCAATAAGTTCCATATGTGTTATGATCAAAGAGTATGATCAGACGAGATCACATAGTCTCAATTCGTGACATCGTTGGTATCGTGAAGTTAAGGCAATAAGTGCAATAAGTAACTTATAAGGTTTCCTCATTCTTCGTGAACACACATGAGCCATCATGGGCGTCCATGGTCCCGATGTTGGTTATTGTTCGGTAAGTTACCGAACATGTTTGTGTATTGTCGAGCCTTTACGGTCAGACGCTTAAGCCATGCCAACTTTAATTAAGATAATTAATATGTTATTATTGGTATTACGAATATTCAATGTCGATACGATGTCATAGAAACAAGTGTGATGTCAACCGGAGTGGTTTCGGGGAAGTTACTATATGAGAGAAATTTTGCCAGTGTATGACAGAATTTATATGAGAGATTTTAATGGAGTACATGAGATGTCCAAGGATGTTAAAAATATGTTTCTAACATCAGTAAATAATATCGATGATTTTATCTTTTGGGTTCATAAGGTTCTAGAAGAGTTTCGGGGAAAAACCGAGAGAGGGGGGAGGGGGGGTTACCAGAGGGGGTAGCAATGGCCCTCATGGCCTCATCCTAATTTTAGGGTTTGACATGTGGGCCCCAGGTCACCACATGTTTGTATTTGATATCCATGTATTTTTCTTGAATTTAATTGGAGAGAAAAAGGAGAAAGTAGAAAAAAGGGAAAAAGTAAAAGGGAAAGAGGGAGGTGGGATTGGACTCCACTTGTCCAATCCGAGTTGGGCCAGGAGGAGGGGTGCGGCTAATCCCCATCCTAGCTCAACTAAGAGTCCTTCTCCCCCTTTGAAACTCTCCCCCTTCCTCCAACTATAAAAAGGACCCCAAGGCCTTGAGCCAAATCATAATTTTGAGATGCCTCTCTCTCTTGTAGAATTAGATGCTCTAATTATAGTTTCTAACAAGATCCCCTCTAATTGAATTTTGACATCCTGATACTTGCATGTGCATGCCTCGTTATCTGCATAGTGACCTTGGTGGACTATGTAGGATGATTTTTAGAAACAATTTTGCTGCGTAGACCAGCAGCTTCGCGGCTGGAGAAGGCAGCGAAGGAGTTTTTGCCCACCCATGGATGGCAACCATAACTTCGGATTTTCCCTCCACCTTCTTAGGCGTCTTTACAATTTCTCATTATGATATGTAACTATCCTCTTTTTTATTTTGGTGTTTGGAGACGGCTGAACTTGTTGGGCTGTGTGCATCCTAATTATGCACATGCCGGGTGTAATACTTTGAAATTTTTAAGTAATAAAGATCACTTTATAAAAAAACGATCTTATTTCGGTTTGGACGCTGGATGTGCACGGTTGATGGTGGTCGTGCAGCCTATTTTCAACTAGGGTGGCTGGGTGCAGACTAGGAGATTGCAATATGTGTAGTTCTCCTTGTCTGGTCTTATTTCGGTGGCTGATTTTTGTAGCCACTATTCGGTACCGTTGAGCTGCAATTTTTGATTTGCTACCCTCTGAACGTTTAAACCTTTTAATATAAAAAGCCGCGTGCATCTACTAGAAGCATAGGCTGGGTTTCCCATTTAAAAAAGAAGACACACAAGTAAAGGGCGGCGTGGATCTCAGGACGAGTTGCGTGTGTACGAAAAAATAACCTAGCAGAGAAACCCGTAACAAAGTCGAATAGGATATCAAATTTTATGCACAGATAAGTAAAATCAAAAGTCCAAACTAATAGAAATAAAGGAGACAATCCACGTTTAAAATGCAAGAATTCTTTTTACGTGGAAAGTCACGTTGAAATGATCAGCTTCTTTTCGAGTCGTTGTTGGTGGTAGCCTTTTCTCTATCATGCACACCAACGGAGCTCACGTTTTCTCGAACCATCCAAGATGTTTCTCTCTATCCAAAACATGTGGCATGCAGGTGCAACACTTTATTATTCCATTACACACAACACTGAATAATGAAGTGCGTAGTGAAAGAATATCCAAATTAGTACAAGGTCAAGTCGCTCGCTCGCAGGATGAAACAAACAATCGAGATCGAGATCGGGTGGTCCTTGTAATTAAATGCATGCACCGAGCCCGGCCTACACCTTACTTGTAGTTGATCGCGCGGCAGTTCTTCCTGATCTGTCCCTCCTGGTAGCCTGTCTTGACCTCGACGCTCGCCAGCTTCACCATGGCCTTGGCGAACTTGCCCTCCCACCACCCGGGGATATTGGCGTTGTCCGCCACCATCCTCGCCGTCTCCTCCGACGTGAGGAGCGCCGCGTCAGAGGTGAAGAGCACCGTGTGCGACAACACGTTCTTGTAGTACTGCCTGTCCAGGCAGTTGGGAGTCACCACACGTCCTGCATCACCACGGGGTCGTTACCACCGGGCGTCGCGTCAGCGGGGCACTGGCTCCGTAGCGAGGAGGAGAATCCAGCGTTGATGTCTGAGGGGGTCTGGAGGCGGTCGGACACGAAGGAGGAGCAGTGAGAGCGGCCGATGGTGTGCGCGCCGGACAGGACAACCAGGTCATCCGCGTCGAGCCCCTTGACGACAAAGCTGTCAACGAGGTCGCTGAGGTCTGAAGTGGGCGGCGCTAGGAACTTGAGTGGCTCCGAGGCGTTGGAGAAGGTGCCGTCACGGCGGCCGGACGGCATGTCGAAGCTCACTTTGCCCTTGCTGAGGATGCAGGACGCGTCGCGGGCCGCGAAGGCGAGGATGTCCGCGCAGGAGACGACGCCCGGGCAGGCCGCCTCCACGGCGTCCTTGATTGCGTCGATCAGCTCGAAGCCACGCAGGGATGGGTTGTTCGGCGGGCTGAGCTTCTCCGGGGTCGGGCTGAACGGTGTCGGGTCCAGGAAGATGGAAGCATCGCAACCCTAATGTATCATCATGCATCAACACCTTAATCAGTTAATTAATCCTTGCTAATCGCTGATCCAACTCCAACAAACACGGCTAATATAGTCTAGAACCCAGCAGCACGGTGTCAACAAAATCGAGAAGGCTATATATACATATATATAGTTGGTACCTCGACGAAGCAGTCATGGAATAGCATGCGGATCATGGCGGCGCCATTGCCAGAGTTCTTGGAGATGGCACTCTCCATGACTGCCTTGACGACGGCCTCTGCCTGGGGGCATTTGTCGTGGTAGAAACCAATCTCCAGTGGCCAGTAAGGGCTGGCCTGGCACCCCACAACGAACAGCAGCAAGGCACAAGCCACCAAACCGCGCAGCTTTGCAGCACCAGCCGCCATTTCTAAACTTAGCGCGCTTGACTAAGATAGGAATATTCAGAGAGTAGTTTGAAGTGATCGATCTCGGTGGAGAATGGTTGTTGTTATAGCTCGAGGAGGAAGCTACTTATATAGGTGGCCAGTAGAAGACCGAGCCTTGCCCAAAAATACATATATAATGCATTGAATTATTAATGCACTTGCTGGATTTTCGCTTCGTTGCCACCAATCTCCACCCAATTTGATCATAGCGCTCTTTTCCTCCAAGTGGCACAAAAAATTAATCGATGATGGATGAGACTTCGTTATACGCAGGAAGTAACAAACAGCTGTTCACTTACACTGATGGTTACACGCGGTTGACCCTCACCGGCTCATCGGCCGATTTGTGAACTGGTCGTATCGAAGCTAGCTAGAGCTGATTGATGTAGCTAGCTAGAGTACTCTATAAGCCAACATCGCAGATGGAGACGCAAGCTCTTCTGGTCGTTGAGGGGTCAGGTATAGGTTACATAAGAACAATTAGTTTGACGTTCTGTGTGCTTCTGTGCTATATTAAAATCCGTTTAAGATTTCTGGACATAAACGAGTTAATGTACTTTTGACGTGTGAGAAATTTCCTGCGATGCCACTTTTGTAAGAGCTAGCACACGTGTACTAATTACTTTTAGTACTCCCTCCGTCCCAAGTTAATTGTCTTAAAGTGGACAAATTAGATGTATCTAACACTAAAACATGTCTAGATACACTTATTTTTGTCCAACTTTCAGACAATTAATATGGGACAGAGGGAGTACTCCCTCCAATCCGTATTATGCCGGGAGCTCTCTGAAGGGATTTGCATCCACCTAGTACTTTCTCCCCGACATTCTATCGGATCGGAGGGAGTAGGTGAGGCGCGCGTACGCTCCAGGAAGCATCACAAGCAGAGAGTGTACACTTCATTTGCGTCGTCTCTTTGTCTAGATTAATCACTAGCTATGTTTTGAGTTAGCTGATGACGCTGAAGTTAACCTTTCATAGTACTCTCTTCGTCTCAAATTAAGTGTCACAAAGATGGATAAAAATGAATATATCTAGACATAATTTAGTATTAGGTACATTCAATTTTGTCTATCTTTGTAACTGTTAATTTAAGACGGAGGGAATATATATGAGATTACAAGGGCCACAATACAGTTAAGTAGCGTGCGGACTGCGAGAGCTTAGCATAAGATGCCTACATTTTCTCCTGTTCTGCTCTCACTATACAGCCGACAACAACCGGAACAAACGAATGAACTACCTCTGCTATCAATAATGTTTAAGCCACTTGTACGTATTATATGTACTGCGGGGAGAAAAGAACAAAATGCCTTCTTTGCTTTTTCTTGGTACACAATTTCATATTTTATAAGGTGTTTATTCATAGGAAGTTTTTTTTGAAACAGCAAAACCCAGCCTCTGTTTCATAGGATATTTGAACTTCAATCTTTTGTGAAATATAAGTCACGCATTTGAACTACTCGGTTCCGGATTCTCCTCCTCGCCTTGTGTCACTATTCGACGAGAGCTTTATATAGGACGCTCGGCAAAAGCCCATCTACACTCAGAGCAGCCCACTAAAAAACTTGTCAAAGCCATTGCTCTCAGCAAAACAGCAAAATACAACGTGTGAAACCGGGAGAGAATATGACCTAGGTAGGGTTTATGACTCCGTTGGCGACTTCTATCTCTAGCGTGGGATTCAGTTGAATCATGATCATATATCTTGATTCCTTGATCTCGATTGAGGCCATCGGGATTCAGAAGCGGAGAAGGAGTGTTCTATTGGCTGGTTCCATGGAGAACTCTCGTCTCCTTGGGTTTGTCGAGCGACCGCGATCCAACCTTGTAGATTTTTTTTATGGCGAGTTCCTCCGAGAGCTCGAGTGCTAGAACCTTGATAAATATAATAGAAGACTTATTTCTAATTTATTTAACAAGCCATAAAACTATTACGTAAATTTAAGTAATAATTGAATTAAAATTCAAGACTTAATAATAAAACTTAATGACATAATACAATAAAGATAATAAAATTTGAATTTCCACATATATTTTATAATTCGAACTCAACATGGTTCTGAAACATAAAAAATTCATTACAAAAATGATCGAACTCAAAATAACTATTATTTCTAAGTCCTAGTGTTGGTCCTCTTTATTCATTTGGACTTCGTAGATGACGCAACTGGTATGGCACCATTAAATGCATCTTCCACTACGCCTTCCACGCATTCCTCCCGTCTTGCCTCTATTTTTATCACTCTGCAATAAATTGTAAATTGAGAAATTTAGTATCTAATACCAAAATATGTTTGAGACAAGAAAATGTCAATAACTGGCACTAGTAGAAAAACCCTATAGATTTTTGGCTCTAGTCCCCATTAGCTTACCAACCGGGACCAGAGGGGGGCAGGGCAACAGTTCGCTTCGCCTCGAACACTTTTAGTCCCGGGTCATAACACGGCCCAGAACTAAAAGTCATCTGGCAACCGTTCGCCTGGCTGGAGAGCATTTAGTCCCGGACGGGTCGTGTTACGGCTCGGGACTAAATGGCCAAACCGTTTGCTCCCGGGCGCTTTGGAAGTTGTTCCACAGTCGGGGAGCCTTAAAAACAGAGAAACGTGCCTCATTGCTACAGTACCGCGTCCCTCTCTTCTTCCTCTTTCTCTCCTCTCTCAGCTTCCCCATTTTCTACCATGGGAATTGAGTTGTTGGATGTGACCACACATCACTAGTGGAAACAGGGGCATTAGTCCTGGTTCGTAAGGCCTATTTGTCCCGGTTATGCAACCGGGATGGGCCAGCCGGGACAAATGGCCCTCCCCCATTGGTCCCGGTTGTGCTAGGACCCAGGACAAATGGGGCTGACCACGTGGCGAACCTGGCCAGGGGCATTCGTCCCGGTTCTTAACACGAACCGAGATGAATGACTACTCTGCCGAGGCAGCACTTTTGCCATTTTCTCTGCCGCGGTAGAGTTTTTTTTCTCTTTATTGTTTTCCTTTTTATTTTCTGTTTTGCGATCAATTCGATTTTACGATACACCTGCACCATACACTGATAAGGAGCCTTGGTGGCTCCTCCCTGGACCTCCCGGATCCCAGGAGAAGAGAGGAGCCCGGTGGCGCTTCCCCAGACCTCCCGGATCCCACGAGAAGTGATGAGGGGATAGTAACCCGGTATGCCAACTCCCAGGTGTAATCCGGCCCAAACGGCGGATGGACCAAATCCGGCTAAGAACAAAGAAGCTTCAGAAAGGCCCAGGGCTTGTAAGGATCGTAACCCGGATTGTGGGTTATGGTAAGGAAAGTTAGGTTTGTATATAGAGTTCGAGTAGGACTCAAGGAGCGCTTTGTATGGCAAGCCAAAGGGGGTATGAGTACTATATAAACCAACCCCTAGGCTTCGCCTGAGGGGGATTCAAGTCATAACTGTAACACCTATTATCGAGTATCCAGTATAATCATATCGAGATCCGGCGAGTTGTTTTCCGGCTCTTAGATTGCTTTTCGCCATGTCTTCCTTCGAGCTAAACCCTCTCCCAAATACCTGTGTCGACTTGCCCCTAGATCAGTTACCCCCGGTAACATCTGCCGTGATTATCCCACGACAGTTGGCGCCCACCGTGGGGCCTGCGTCCAAAGGTGTTTACATCACGGGAGAAGCTCGGAAGAGTATGGAGAACTTTGTCGTCGGCGAGATCTACTCCAATGACGAAGGAGAGCAGATAGTGGACAATTCCGGGTGGGAGTTGGAGCCGGATCACTTCGAATCCGGATCCATGGTGTCAATCGGCCAAATCAATATCTTCATCGGCATGGTACGTACGCTCAATTTGAAAGGACAATATCATGTGCATATTACAGGGACTTCCAGCAGGGACAAAGGGGCGTTGAAGCAAACAGTGGATCCAGCCTCCTCGGCCACTTCGGGATCCTTGAGATGGGCGGAGCAAGAGGTAACATGGAGCAGAAGGGATCACCCGGAAGGAATAAAGCACCCCGGAACCTTGGCATTAGTGGTGGCACCCCAGGTCAATGGTTACGAGCTGAAGAAAGTCTTGATGGATGGAGGGAGTAGTATCAACATCCTATATTGGGAAACCTTCTTGCGCATGAACCTCAAGGAGTCCCAGCTACAAAAAAGTTCGACGGTGTTCCATGGAATCGTGCCGGGTCATTCGGCACGCCCCGAAGGAAAAATTGCGTTGGAAGTAGCCTTTGGAGAATCGGTAGATAACTATCGGGTGGAGTGGCTCACGTTCGAGGTAGTCAAGCTGCACAGCCCCTACCACGCTCTGTTCGGAAGGCCGGCTTATGCTAAGTTCATGGCTAGGCCGTGCTACGTGTATCTGCAATTAAAGATTCCGGGCCCCAAGCAGACCATCACTATCCATGGAAACCGGGATATAGCAGCCGAGTGCGATGAGGGAGATTCAGTAATGGCCGAACAAGCCTGCAGGAAGGAAGAGCTTCAGTATTACCGGTCGCAGGTGGATCCGGATGATGGTACAGCGTTGAGAAGGCCAGATGCTGAAGACGAAAGAGTGAAGTTCAAGGCAGCTCAAGATACCAAGAAAGTAGATTTTGTGGAGGGAGATCCCACCAAGCAATTCACTATAGGGTCCAATCTAGATGATGCGCAAGAAAAGGCTCTGGTGGAATTCATCCGTTCAAATGCGGATGTGTTTGCTTGGACACCCAGCGACATGCCGGGTATTCCCACTGAGTTGGCAGAGCACAGTTTGCACGTGGATCCCAAGGCCAGGCCTGTGAAGCAAGGTATGAGAAAGATGAATGAGGAAAGGAGAAGAGCTATAGGTGAGGAAATCGCGCGACTATTAACCGCAGGCTTTATCATGGAAGTATTTCACCCCGACTGGTTAGCAAACCCGGTTCTTGTGATGAAAAAGACAAATGAATGGAGGATGTGTATCGATTTCACGAGCCTCAACAAGCATTGCCCAAAGGATCCGTTCGCACTACCAAGGATAGACCAAATCATAGACGCGGTAGCCGGAAGCGACTTGCTGTGTTTCCTGGACGCATATTCGGGGTACCACCAGATTAAACTCAAAAGGGAGGATTGGGAGAAAACGTCATTCATAACCCCTTTTGGGGCCTTCTGCTACAAAACCATGACGTTTGGATTGAAAAATGCGGGCGCAACTTACCAACGATGTATTCAGAAGTGCTTCGAGGACCAAATTGGGCGCAACGTGCACGCGTATGTGGATGACGTGGTTATTAAGACCCGGAAGGCAGAAACGTTCATTGATGATTTGAAGGAGACATTTAAAAACTTGAGAAGGTACCAGATGAAGCTTAACCCAACGAAGTGCGTATTTGGAGTCCCGGCTGGGAAGTTACTCGGCTTTATAGTCTCCGAGAGAGGAATCGAGGCAAACCCGGACAAAATCAAGGCCATCCAAAGTTTGAAGAAACCGGAAAATTTGAAGCATGTTCAAAAGCTCACGGGCTGCGTAGCAGCCTTGAGCCGGTTCATATCCAGGCTTGGAGAAAAGGCAATACCCTTGTATCGGCTTTTGCGGAAGTCAGATAAGTTCGTGTGGGATCAGGAGGCAGATGAGGCGTTTGAAGCGCTAAAAAAGCAATTGTCGGAAGCACCAGTACTAGCAGCCCCGGGTCCTAAAGAACCTATGTTATTATACGTGGCCGCCGGTCCCCGGGCCGTCAGCGCGGTAGTTGTCGTAGAACGCAAGGAGGATGGGAAGGGATACCCGGTCCAAAGGCCGGTTTATTATGTCAGCGAGGTGTTATCGGAAGCAAAGCAGCGTTATCCACATTGGCAAAAGTTGGTGTTTGGGGTCTTTATGGCCAGCCGGAAGTTGAAGCCATATTTCCAAGAACATCCCATAACAGTGGTTAGTTCAATACCAATGTCGGATATCATCAGAAACTCGGATGCAACGGGAAGAATAGCCAAATGGGCAATAGAGATGGGAGATTATCATATCAGCTACGAGCCCAGATCAGCAATCAAGTCACAGGCTTTGGTCGATTTTGTTAACGACTGGACACACACTGGAATGGCTACTATAGTCCCAAATTCCGAGTCATGGACCATGCACTTCGATGGATCAAAGCAGTACGAAGGGTCAGGAGCTGGAGTGGTGCTGACGTCGCCAAAGGGGGACAAACTAAGTTACGTGCTACAGATTCACTTCGATTGTTCAAATAACGTGGCCGAGTATGAGGCCCTACTGCACGGCTTGAAGATAGCCAAGGAGATGAACATCAGAAGGATACGATGCTTTGGGGATTCGGATCTTGTGGTGCAGCAGGTATCAGGAACCTGGATAGGAAGGACGCCACTATGGCAGCGTATCGCAGAGAGGTTGATAGGGTTTGCCCGGGTGTTTCTCGCGGGTATGAAGTAGAGCACATAGACAGAAGAAAAATGAGGCAGCGGATGCACTCGCCAGACTCGCTCGCGTAGAGAGCCGGTTCCACCTAATGTTTTCCTGGACGAGCTATGGCGACCGTCAGTTAAATCCGAGTCTGAGGAAGAACTAGCAAATCGAGACCCGGATGAGGGTTTGTGGCTACAATACGTACTGTTCCCGAGTGGACAGAGCCATATCTGCCTATCTATCACGGGCCGAATTGCCAGAGCAGGAAGTATTAGCAAGACAAATCTTGAGGCGGGCAAAAGGATATACTATTATCAATGGGGAGCTGTACAAGTGAAGCGCGGACAGGAGTCTTTCTGCGCTGCGTGACACCGGAAGAAGGCCGAACAAATCCTTAAGGAGAATCCACGAAGGTGATTGTGGGCATCATGCGTCCACAAGATCCCTTGTGGCTAAGGCCTATCGGCATGGGTTCTTCTGGCTCACGGCCTTAACAGACGCGGAGCGGATAGTGGCAAGATGCGATGGATGTCAAAAGGTACGCTCGCCAAACTCATGTGCCGGCTATGGAGTTACGGACAATACCACTAACCTGGCCATTCGCTGTTTGGGGTATGGACATGGTTGGCCCTTTCCATATGTCACCATGCAAGAAGACACATCTTTAGTGGCTGTCGATAAGTTTACCAAGTGGGTGGAGGTTATGCCGGTTACCAATTGTGAAGCGGCCACAGCAGTCAAATTCCTGAAAAGAATCATATACCGGTTTGGATATCCCCACAGTATAATCACTGACACGGAACCAACATGTCCCTTGGAGAGATGGAAAAATTTTGTGGCAACAATGGAATCAGGCTTGATGTGGCATCAGTGGCACATCCGCAAGCCAACGGGCAAGTGGAGAGGGCGAACCAAGAGCTACTTCGAGGATTGAAACCGCGGCTAAGGGTCCCTTGTATCAGGGCCGCTGGAGCGTGGGTTGAAGAACTCCCTTCCGTGGTCTGGGGTATCAATACTACACCTAACCGGTCCACCCAGATGACGCCTTTCTTCATGGTTTACGGCGCAGAAGCAGTATTACCAAGCGACATCATTCATGATTCACCAAGAGTGACAGCCTACGTCGAAGTGGAGAACGAGAAGAACCGGCAAGACGCCGTGGACATGTTAGAAGAACAAAGGGAGCAAGCCTTAGAAAGGTCAGCCATATATCAGCAGGATTTGCGAAGATATCATAGCCGGCGGGTAAAAAGCCGGGTCTTCCAGGAGGGAGACTTGGTCCTGCGCTTGGTTCAAACAAACGAGGAAAACACAAGCTATCGCCGCCATGGGAAGGACCTTTCATCATAAGCCGGAGTCTACATAATGGGTCATATTACTTGGTAGATGCAAGAGAAGAATCGGCCACAGTCAACGACACTGCTCATACTACTGCACCTATGCAAGAAAGAGATAGACCATGGAACGTGGCTCAGCTACGTCCATACTATACTTAGCAGAAAATGATGTAACAGGCAGCAGGTTTCAGACGCACTCTTTTCCTATCCAGGGCACCCTTGGGGACTGGATGGGTTTTTAATGAGGCGGCTTGCTGGCCTAATTTTCTCATATCAAATAAAAAGGGGATTATCGAGAAAGAGACAATTGTCATTTATACGGCGTAAAATATTTAGGTCTTGAGGGCTAGTTGCTCCTACAAGCACAGCTGCAAACTCAAAAAAGACCCGGCCTTGATGCCAATGAGTTATAGGGGCCGGCAACTCGAAAAAACGAGTGCGGCTACAATCTTATAACCGGACAAAGAAGTCCAAAATTCTCGTCTATTCTTACTTAAGCTCGATGTGACTCGCAACAAAGTGGCATGATCTGTTCGCCTACGATTACTATCAGTCATGAGACCCAAAAGGGACTTGTTTGACCCAGTTTTCGTATTGATGTAACAACATGGTATCCACGCGAAAGCCGGCTTATAGTACAAGATAGTCGAAAGGGTCATCTAAACCACAGGTTATGCAGAGTATAAGGCTTACAGCCGGAAACTCAACGATTATCAAGCATAACTTCAAACCTCATAAAAGCTGTCCTGAAGTTTTGGGCATCCAGCGATGGGCGATTCGTTTCCTTGAAAAGAAACAATCATGTGTCCTAGACGCGGAAACCCGGGCTGGGGACTTATGAGCTCTAATGAGGAAACAACATCATCCAGCCGATTAAATTACAACGAGCCACGCATCCGGGTCTCAGACGAAACCCGGAGGACGGGCTTTGCTAAGAAAAAAGAAGTATAAGTTATCGAGAATAAAGCAAGTGGATATCAAGAATAAGAAAACGCAAAGATACATTCATCAAAAGCCCAAAGGGGCGCAAAGTGCATCGGGAGTTTAACTCAAAGTATTACAATATCATAAAAGTATCAAAAGAGCACAGGCGCTCTGCTTAAACGAATAGTAAAGCTGTTGTAAACGACGCTTCGCCGATTGACGCATGTGGAATGATAAGCGTTACTTCAAGCTGCAGGATCCACCTTGGCCTTGCCCTTGGTGCCACTTGGATCAGTAGTAGTCTCGGGCTGCGCAGCAGAAGTTGCAGGAGCAGAGTCGACCTCGGCCTTCTTGGCGGCTTCTTCCTTTAACTTGATCGCTTCCTCCCTCCAACGGACAAGCATATCGAACGGCTGGGGGCGGTCAGCCTTGACAACCTTGTCATTAGCATCATAAGCCGGAAGAATCACATCAATTTCTAAGGCATCAGCGATAACACTAGCCGGATGACGGACTTCTTTCTGAATAGCCTTGAAGTCCTTTGGCAAAAACTTGGACCCATCCAAGTTGAACTCTGGGAATCCGCTCATAAGCTTGGACAGCTCTAGCTTGGGAGCGTAGGCCTTAGCTAACGCGAGTCCCCGGGTTACCCCAAAGCGGCAGGAGGACCGTTTCCAATGCCAAATCCATTCGGGGATGGTAGAGCAGCTTTCTAGTAACTTCTTCATGTTATCTGGCCTGATACCCGGCAGACGTAACTCGTCAAGTATCCAACTGACTCCGCTGCAAAGTTGGCGAAGAGTATTCTTGATGGTTTTAAGCTTGACAGCATCATCTCCTTCGGGGGCAGCGTCATGTGGCCCTGCTAAAAAAGGCAAAAGAAGCAAAGATAGTAGGCAAACAAGTGCAGTTGTTCAAATCAAAGTAATCCGAGTCACAAAAGGTGAAATTCAAAAATCTTACCAGTTGCGGTACGATAAACACCATCAATTTGAGCAGAAAGAGTTGTCAGTTTGCCTTTTGCCTTACGAGCTCTCTTCTTGTACTTTTTCGTCATCTTCTGGCACCTGTGAGCCTCAGTCTCAGCAGCTTCACGAAGGGCCGCTTCTTTTTCAGCAAGCTTGGTGGATTTGGCCAGTTTCTTCTCCAACTGTGAAACATAGTCCTGTAGGGAAGCATGAAGAAGGGTCAGCCAGAAACATTATGCAAAGTTCCAAGCAAGCTACCTAGTAATTTACTCGGAACTTGGGGACTATATATGGAATCAATTGGTGTTAGTCGGGATTACCTCGTGCTTGAGTATTAAGGCATCTAGTAAGTTTTCTTCGTCACCCTTCAAGGTATGAAGGGCATCTAGCATCTGAGCAAAGGTCATGTCTTCAGGACGAAGTTGAGAAGGGCCGGAGGATTGGCCCTCTTGTGGAGGAGCTGTTCCGGGTCTGGGGGTCGAAACCCGGGTCGTTTGAACGTCCGGGTTAGGAGAGCCCGGCTTGGTCTCCAAGATGATGTCTTCGTCCACTTCTTCAGAGGGCTGGGGTGATGTAGTTTTCGGTGGAATTGGGTCCTTGAAAGGGTCTTCTTCTTTTCCGTCCTCGGCCTCGTCTTCAATCTCAACGTCCATGTCATCACTCGGCTTCTCCTCTTCCTGTCCTTCCGGTTCAGGAATATCCTGGTCGCTCAGCGTAACTGTGGCGCTGAAGACAAGAAGGAGGACATGGATCGGTGGAAGGTACCGAAAAAGGAAAGGTAACAAGTACGAGAAAATGCAAATAAAGGTAGTTACCCGGTATTTACGGCGTAGTCCGGAGGAAGTTCGCCACTGGAAGCGGATGACGTTGGCAAGAGCACTGGCTGCGGGACGCGAAATTGCCCGGCAAGTGGATGAGTAGGAGACGGGTGACGCTGAGGAGATTGGGAAGGTTGAGCTGGAGGGGTACTGGCTCGATGAGTAGGTGAAGTGGGAATACCCGGGTTAAGGGGATCATCCCCCGGAGAATTCCGGGTCACCCTACGTTTAGTCGGAAGAGGATCCTTCAAGAAGGGTGAATGTGATAATCGCTCGTTAAGTTCATGCATAGCAGCAAAGGAGTAAGGCGCACGAGACACAGAAGAGAAGGGAACCTTTTCAACTACCCCTCTAGCCTTCCTTTTGTTTCCAACTGGAGGCTCCCGGTCAGACTCGGTGGCTTCCGGGTCATTTTCTTCTTCCTCCTCGTCATCCCCCGACCCTGAAAGCCGAGTAAGTATCAGATAAGGGAAACAGCACAGATAAAAGGCAGGTATAAAGGTTATGGAGGAATACCCTCATCATCATCCACAGACTCGACCTCTTCTTCGGGGTCTTGAGAAGGAGGAGAGTTTTCGACTTTCCAGAAGGGATCGTCAGCCTGTAAACAGGTAAATACAAATGATGGTTAAAGGCTGTAGCGGACGAAAGTACTGAAATAAGAAAAAGGGGGCAGGACTCACCGCTGGGGCGGGATTCTCCCGAGTAAACGGGGGTAACCCGACGGTGTTCTTTATGACGTCCAATCTCTCCACCAAGAAGCCCTTGATGGTCTTGATGGTGTTACCGGCAGGGAAGTTTTTGGTGGAGTAGCGGAGGGAGTCTGTGATATGGCCCGAGTATTCGTGCAGCAGTTTTGAACGAATGGAGTTGGGTTGAACCCGGAACTCCACCCAGGTCTTTACTAAGTTGAGCCCGAGAAGGCCATGGGCTGAGAAAGCTGCTAATTTGGCCAGAAGGGGCTGAATCGCTTCCCTATCAGGATCAGGCGCAAAAGCATTGAAAGACGCGGAGGGTTCGAG
Source organism: Alopecurus myosuroides (assembly GCA_028641055.1). Taxonomy (NCBI): domain Eukaryota; kingdom Viridiplantae; phylum Streptophyta; class Magnoliopsida; order Poales; family Poaceae; genus Alopecurus; species Alopecurus myosuroides. Next base: position 176,535,768 of record CM054057.1, read on the forward strand.
GGGGGTCTCCGAGTAACCCGGCAATTTCCTCTCGCCATCCGGAGAGGTATCATGGCAATAGAAGAAGGATAGCTGCCAATTTTTGGCGTGGGAGTTCAGATTAAGGGCTGGCATCAGCGAGTGCTTGCGGCGTTGGATAGATACCCCGCCGCAAGTAAGGATTGCTCCGTCATCGCTCTCGCGGCACGGTTCACAGTAAAATAACTCGGTAAAAAGAGCTAGGCTTGGTTGAATGCCCAGGTAAGACTCGGACAAGACTATGAAGTGGGTGATGTTCAGCATAGAGTTAGGCCCTATGTCGAACACCCGGAGGCCGTAGTGGCTTAGGATTTCTCGGAAGAAGGGGTGACCCGGAGGACGGAACCCCCGGATCACGTGCTCGGTAAAGCAGATTACCTCATTCCCGGTAGGAGTGGGACGGGTCTCATCGCCAGGAGCCCTCCAGTGTATTTCCTTTTGGGAAGGAAGGATTCCTAGCTCGGCCATCCCATCCAGTTTGGCCTTCGTTGTTGAAGACCGGCCCCAGTCGGCAGAAGCGGTTTGGGAGGTCTTTGCAGGAGCCGGGTGTTTTCCCTGTCTTTTAGGAGCCATGGAGCTGACCTGCAAGGGACAAGAAATGTGTGGGGTAAGATTCGGAACATCAACTCATTTGAATCTGGAGACATTAAGACGCTGAAGGCTAAAACAAGACCCGGGTAATGCGCTACGAAGCTAAGTGCTGAAGATTTTCCGGGTGTCGGATGAAGTTGAGTAAATTGTTAATTACTTACGTATTGAGGTGGGTTGGGTGAACATGGATGGTTGCCCATACCTTACTGAGGAGGGATTAACTGGAAAAGAAGGATTATCCGGGTGTTAATGCGGCAGGCGGAGAAAACAAGGCGGAACGGATCTAGAATCGAAGGACTTGCAAGTAATCTTATATGAAGTTTAATGGTTAATAAGGGCGCGGAAATGGGTGGTGATTGCGTATCAGGTGCTAGAAGAAGCTAAGGACTATCGAAGCGGACTAATTTGATGGTTCCCTAAAATTGATTTGCGGGTTGACTCAGATCCAATCTTGGTCAAATTGATGAAATTGCCGGTTTCAGTTGGATGGTTGAGAGGGGCTTACCGAAGGAGTTGAGGTCCGAACTGAGGCCGGTGCGCGGCGCGGCTTGAGTGTCTCACCACAGTCCTTGATGAAAGAAACAAGAGCGTGGCGGCGGGGCTCGATGGCGGCGCTGGAGAGCTCGAGGTCGGGTGCGGCCGGAGGTGGCCTTATCTCTGGAAGCGCGCGTGAGCCCGGCGGCCGGAACTGTGAGGGAGCGAGGAGAAAGAAATGACGAAACGAGGTGAATGGTTTAGGGTTACCCTCTGCTGATATTTATAAGGGAGGTGGTGAGCTCACCCGCGGCCAGAAAGCCGGAAATTGCGGAACAGTAATTATCCGCGCGGATTTGGCGTTGTGGGCGTTCGGAGCAAGGGTTCAAATATGGAAAGGCCCATTAGGCGTTCGAGGAAGGATCGAGCTATCGGGATAGCGAGCGCCTCAAGAATGAATCCATGAAGCCCGCGCTATCCTGGGGACTACTGATGAGGGGATAGTAACCCGGTATGCCAACTCCCAGGTGTAATCCGGCCCAAACGGCGGATGGACCAAATCCGGCTAAGAACAAAGAAGCTTCAGAAAGGCCCAGGGCTTGTAAGGATCGTAACCCGGATTGTGGGTTATGGTAAGGAAAGTTAGGTTTGTATATAGAGTTCGAGTAGGACTCAAGGAGCGCTTTGTATGGCAAGCCAAAGGGGGTATGAGTACTATATAAACCAACCCCTAGGCTTCGCCTGAGGGGGATTCAAGTCATAACTGTAACACCTATTATCGAGTATCCAGTATAATCATATCGAGATCCGGCGAGTTGTTTTCCGGCTCTTAGATTGCTTTTCGCCATGTCTTCCTTCGAGCTAAACCCTCTCCCAAATACCTGTGTCGACTTGCCCCTAGATCAGTTACCCCCGGTAACATCTGCCGTGATTATCCCACGACAAGAAGAGAGGAGCCTTGGTGGCCCCTCCCCGGACCTCCCGGATCCCACGAGTGAATAAGTAATACATATATATAGCAAAAGAAGAAACACTTATATATTACAGAAGCTAAGTATATCGAGCATATTACATGACCGATGGAATGAATTACAAAATCAAATTCAGTTCCAACCGGCGGTATAGTACTCTCCATTTACATTTAGGACCTCTGCATCTAAGAACCCCGTAATTTCCTCCTGAATTGCTCGTATGTGCTCCCTTGGTAGAAGACCGTCCCGGAGCCATTCGATCTAATATAAAGAAGAGTGGTCAATATATATTAATTAAACTAAGTAACTAAAATAGATGGTGATAAAAAAATTGATGACTGACGTACATGAAGGTGGTTTAAATCTCTGCCCTTGGGACAGGTCGTCTAACGAATGAACTCGCAGATGTAGTATCCACACAAGTGATTCCCGTCTCCCTGTTGCAAGCACTTTACGAGAACATGGTTTGAATCAAAATAATAATCAACCAGCCATCATAATGGTATTGACACTAGAATCAAGGAGATGCGCGGATCTAGATAGTAGTACTTACTTCCACAATATCAAATGTAAGCTCTGATTTTCATTCACCCCTGGACTTTTTTGTGAACCTCTTCCAAACGCTGCCCGGGAAAGAAAAAGAATAAAAAGAGTTAGTAATTACTTGATATCCAAAAATGAAACAAAGTAGTCGATATAGTGCCATATATAAAGACTGAAATTAATAAAGATTGAAATTACCGCTGGATCATTTCCTGCATGGGCGCCCACATCGCTAGGGGTTTACGTTTTGGGTCCATTACCAGTACTTTTCCTTTGTAAACTTGGAAGATTAACAGAATATAGTGGAACCTGCGCACGCAGAACTCATCAATTATACACTGAACATCGAGTAAGGAAAACAGAATGTATACAACACTACTAACACTCACCCGAAGTTGTAAGGAAGTAGTATTTCCCGTCGGTGTTGTTGAAACCTTATTGCCCTCAGAATATTATCTTCTGTATCCTTGGAAGATAGCTCAAGAGTCTTATGATTAACAAAATGTGGGTCAATGAACCCAATATCATAGATTTGTCCCCTTTTGCATTCGAGAATCTTCATTCTGCAATTATAATATAATGAGTGTACTATATATATATATATATATATATATATATATATATATATATATATATATATATATATATATATATATATATGAATATGCAATGAACGAGGTGAGCTAGCTAGAGATAAGTACTTACACACAATAGGCACTAACGATAGATTTGTCGAGGGCCTGCTGCTGGAATAACTGAAACAATTCGAAAAATTGAATCAGAACCATTCCATCTCCATACCCTTAGTGCTCGTCTCTAACTGCGAGACATATCCAGTCCTGAGATTTTGCAGCGGCTTCCATATACCAATTATGCACTCTTCGCATTTTGGTTGGTAGATCCTTTACCTCCTCGGGTTTGACGGGAGGATTCCCGTGCTGGTATTTGTATGAACATTCAGCTTCGGGGAAGTAGTCTACTGCTTGCATATACTCAGGAATAGACAAACCCGCAGCAGCTGCCCTTTCCCCGTACAGTTCTATAAACTCCGGATCAATTTGCTCGTCAGCATTAGTGCTCGGCCCCACCTGGGTATTGGAAATCACTTTGAGCGGGGAGATGGATTGTTTTTTCTGCTCTCCGAGCTGGGCAGCTGATTTCCCTCTTTTCGCGCTTGCGCTACTACTCTTCGTCGACCGCACCATTTCCTGGTGTGACTTCAGAATAGAGCGGTCATAGTCAGATGACAGTCTCGTCTCGGGTTGATAAAGAGTCTTCACCATTTTCCACGCTCGTTCTACATCTTCTTCAGTCTCGGGGAAATCTGCCTTTTTCTGCTCCTTCCGCTTCGATTTCCATGCCTCGTATTCGTCCCTTGCGATTTCTTGGGTTTGCTCAGGAGTATAGTCGTAAGGTAACTTGGGTAACTTCTTTGGTACCTTCGGGAGGGGTGACCGTTTACGTTTGGGTGATCTTTTACGTTTCGGCAGAAACTTAGTGGGCGGAGAAGGCTGACGCGGCGGCGTAGGCGACCGCGCTGGAGACGTGCACGGCGTAGGCGACCGCGCTGGAGACGGCATGCATGGCGGAGACGATCGCGCTGGAGAATAGTGAGGAGTCGATGGCCTTGCCGTCTGATTTGGAAGCACAATGCATTCCTTTAGCCATAGAAAGGTCAACTTCTTGGCTTCTCCGAGTTCAGTCACCTCTCTGTCTTCACCTTTAGGGAATTCAAGCTTCACCTGCTCGAATCCGTTGACAACTTCATCGACCCCAACAACAGCGTAGCCCCGTGGAACCGGAAGACTATGGTGAGTTGGTTCGTTGCCAATTGGTAAGACATAGCCGACCGCCGGCTTGATGGTTATATTGACGACCTTCACGTGGAGCTCACAGGTTGTCATCTCCGTGATATCATCCACCGGGTGCATCATCGGCGGTGCATCATCACCCGGGAGCTGCGTGGACGCAACGCTGCTTTTCCGATGAGAATGTGCGGCGTCGGTAGCATCGACTTCACCTTCTACCATGTGTGGTACGCCGGTAGACACTAGTTGCTGGCTAAGTGTGTTAATTTGCTCATGTTGCTGTATTCCTACATCCTGTGTCCGCTTTATCTGTTCTTCAAGTTGACGCCTCCAGTTTGCCTGACTCTCTGCTTGAGCTGCCTCAGCGTCCTTTTTCCGTTGACGGCTTCTATCGGGGTATTTCTTTTTGGTGTCGCCAAACCCAATACTCCACGGAGGATTTCCTTTTGTGGCTCATGTACGCCCTACGTGTTCCTTATTCCCGAGGGCGTGTGTGAGCTCGTCGTTCTCTATATCTGGCACGAACCTTCCCTCTTGAACGTCCTTTATTGCGCTTCTCAGATCTTCTATGGGTAGAGGATTCTCTTTATGCCTTTGGTTATAGATTGTGTTTCCTTCGTCCAACTTGCCCCCATGCCCGTAGAACCATGACCTTGTCCGCTCGACCCACATGAACGGCTCGGGAGTGATCCCCTTCTCAAGCAAGTCGTTCTCCCATTTCTCCCACTTGGGCATGGAACCCTTGTAGCCAGCTTCCCCCATAATATGGTGATATACATTTTGGGCGGTGTTTTCCTTATTTGTTTTTGACCTTTCTATTGCATTCTCTGACAGCTTGTACTTCACAAACTCTGCCCATAAGGGTTTTATTTTCTCATACCCTTGAGTGAAATCTGGAGTCTTGCCCTTCTTAACAAAGTCAAGGTTCAATCTTTCCTTCCAGTTTTTGAATTGCTCGGCCATCTTTTTCAGAGTCCACACCTTGACCTTTTCCAGTAACTCAAGTTTCTTTTTAGTAACATCGGCTTCACCATCTACCTCCTCATTCTCATCCGCCTCATTCTCGTCCACCTCCGGCAAGGGTAAGGTGAAATTACACATGATCTTTTTGAAAAGATGATCTTTGGCTTTTTTGCTGACAAATGAAATTCCTTGTCTCCGCGGATCTTTTGGCTCATTCCACTCATGAACAGTGATCGGGATGTGATCCCTAACTAGCACTCCACATTGCTTCACAAAGCTCGGGTGCGCCGTATCGTTTTGATCCTATATCTTTCTGTATCTTTCAACTTCTTTGTTGCGCCTCGTTTAGTCTTTTTTCCGGTTGATATGCTTGAACCGGATGGCTAAAAATATAAAGACTATTAATACATGTATAGAGACAACAGATGCTTCATTAATTAACATATCTATATGAACCTCGGAGCCGGTGATTGTAATTTGTATGGCTCCACCGGAGCCGTCGGCTCCTCCCTTATCGGAGCCGTCGGCTTCTCCCTCACCGGAGTCGTCGGCTTCTCCCTCATCGGAGCCGTCGGCTTCTCCCTCAGCAGAGACATCTCCTCGGGTGAGCTCCGGATCTCCCTCACCGGAGTCGTTCATCCACTGGCTCACATCGGTCTCACCCTCGGGCCCGCGGATTAAACCCGCGAGCAAGTTTTCCACATCTTCGTCTCTTGGCTCCATACTTTTCTGAAAATACACAAAATTCCCTAAGTCAAAATTCCCTAAGTTAGAAAAAAAGAGTAATTATATGTTCCAGATCCATTTCATCAAAATTTCTTATAGATAATAGCTAATGGTACTTATACCTAAACAAGTTAGAAAAAATATTATCAATATGTTCCAGATCCTCATTTCAATTATAAAAGCAACATTGATGAAATATTTAAACGTATCAATACATACCAAGAGTTACATAGCTCGGGTTCATTTTATTTAACCCTAATACATCATGATCGAATAATATCACTTATACATATTCATGACATCTCTCAAACTAATTAACTCCGACCGGGTCCTAAGCCGCGGGGTGCTGAGTCGCGGGTGCTACACATCCATATGTAAGGAACCCTCACAGGGTCATAGCTCACGTGGTACGGAACCCTCCGAATAATCGACCAACTGCTGCTATACTCCGTATCGAGCAAGTACATGTAGCGACGGCTCGTCCTCCTCCCTGATACACTGATGTACCACCTCCTCAGGGGCCGGCTCTCTCCGCACCGACCGTGGCCCACGCGATGGCCACCAAAGAATATCCGTGTCGACCACGTCACCCGGATTTCTCACCAAGCCGCGTGTCCCGGTAGTAAGGACCTCCCAGTGCCAGCCCGGCGGGGCCCAGTTCCGGACATCGCCTGGCTGGTCCAACAGAGACATAAGCTAAAAACAGACCCGGACTAAGTAAATATTCCTAATTAAGTAAAATACCTTAGTGTTTTAACTTAGTAAAAAATAGTAAATGGAGAAATATGACATAAATAAGATGAAAGTTAAACACAAAGGATCAAATTGGCCCTTCTCATATCTTGTGCTTGTTACGAGGTAGTATACGTGATGGCGATGCGGGGAAGGATGAAGACAAGGGTTTCTGAACTTCGTTGAAATTAAACAAAATCACATACGTAAGTGTTTGTGAGATCCGAACAAAGTTGGACCATTTCGTGCACATACATAACGGTGATATTCTTCATACCCCCGCCCGGGGCTATGAAAAATATCACCATTACGTATATGCACCAAACGGTGCAACCCAGTTCTTCTGATCTCACTAACAATAATATTACAAATGCGACGTTCCTTAGTTCGAACCGAAACCCTCATCTTCATTCTTTCCCCGGATCACCACCGCCTATAGTACCTCTTAACAGGGACAAGGGTTTCTGAACTTTAGTAAGGACTATGACTAGCAGATCAGATCGAGTCTTGCCGAGTAAAGTTATGACTCGAACGGGACATAACAGTTGTAGCATCCCAGATTATCCATATCATGTGTGAAAACATTGCAGATCACTTCCTCTTCTTCTTGAATGTTGTTATGCACCGTTCGAGTCACAAGTTTACTAGGAAAGAGTGGATCTGATCTGCTAGTCATACTTCTTACTAGGCCTTGATGTGAAGTTGGACCTTCACATTATGTGCTTGCTCCGAGGTAGTACACGTGATGGCGATGCGGGGAAGGAAGGGTTTCTGGACATCTTTGAAACTGAACAAAATCATATATGTAATATAGTGAGATCCGAACAAAGTTAGACCCTTTTGTGCACATCCATAACGGCGACATTCTTCATAACCCCGGACGGGATTTCTAAGGAATGTCACCATTACGAATGTGCACTAAAGGGTTCAACTTCATCCGGATCTCACGAACCATATTACATATGTGACGTTATTTAGTTCCAAAGAAATCCAGAAATCCTCATCTTCATCCTTTCCCCGGATCACCACCGCCTGTAGTACCTCTTAACAGGAACAAGATGGTCATCGGGCCTTGATGTGAAGTTGGACCTTCACATTTTGTGCTTGTTACGAGGTAAGTACACGTGATGGCGATGCGGGGGAAGGAAGGGTTTCTGGAGTTCTCTGAAACTAAACAAAATCATATATGTAATAGTGAAATCCAGAAAAAACTAGACCCTTTTGTACACATACATAATGGGGACATTCTTCATAACCCCGGAAGGGATTTCTGAGGAATGTCACCATTACGAATATGCACTAAAGGGTTCAGCTTCATACGGATCTCACGAACCATATTACATATGTGACATTATTTAGTTCGAAAGAAATCCAGAAACCCTCGCATTCGTTCCTTTCCCCGAATCACCACCGCATGTAGTACCTGTTAACAGGAACAAGATGGTCATCGGTCTGTGTGCCTCATATTTAGGGTGGACACATACAAGCAGACTTGGTGGACCCGGCGCGCCAAGTGGGATGCACAAGATCCTAACTTTGTGAAAATCACAAGGCGCACCGAACCACCAAGGCCATCTGAGTGTGAACCAACTCTTTCAATCATCGGCATTTGTTCAAAAGATCAAACGAACATCACAAGTACAACTGCAATAACAGTTCTAAATTTCTAACACAAAGTAAAAAAATTCGAACTTACTGAAATTTTCTAACTTAGTGTAATTTTCTAACACTAACTTAGTGAAATTTTCTAACTTAGTGAAATTATTCTAACTTAGTGAAATTTCCTAACTTAGTGAAATTTTTCTAACACTAAAAATTCTCTAACACTAAAAATTTCTAACACTAAAAATTCTAACACTAAAAATTTCTAACACTAAAATTTTCTAACACTAAAAATTCTCTAACACTAAAATTTCTAACTAAATTCTAACTAAAATTCTAACTACAATTTTTCTATCACTAAAATTCTAACACTAAATACTATACCTAAATTTCTAACTAAATTTTTAACACTAAACAAAACTGTAAAAAAAAGCACTAAATAAAAAAAATGTTCTCTGTTAATCTTACCTTATACAGAGAGCTCGGGGCGCGAGAGGCGACGGCGAGGGGCGAGGTGCGACGGCGACGGGGCGTCGGAGGCGGGCGGGCGCGGCGCGTCGGAGGCGGACGGGCGCGGGCGCGGGCGAGGTCCTCCACGGGTCGACGACTTCGAGCTCCTCGGGACGACGACGGCGCGGGCGCGGGAGGCGTACGGCCGACAGCCTGGCGGCGTCTCTTCGTCCAAATCCTGCGCGCGGTTCTTAATTTGGGAGGAGGGAGACGACGCCTATATATAGTGAGGGGCATCCGTCCCGGTTCGTAGGAACAACCGGGACGAAAGGGTCTTCCGTTCCGGTTGTTCCTACGATCCGGGATGGATGCCTCACACTTTTTTTTCCGCAGGGGTACATGTAACGCGCGCGTTGGGGGGTCATCCGTCCCAGTTGTTTGCAAAAACGGGGACGAATGCCCTATTTTTAATTATTTTTTGTTTTCTTTTGTTTTCTATTGTTTCCTTTATGTTTTTTATTGTTTTCCTTTATGTTTTCTACTGTTTTTTTTTTCTTTTTGTTTCCTTTTTGTTTTCTCTTGTTTTATTTTCTCTTCTATTGTTTCCTTTATGTTTTCTATTGTTTTCCTTTATATTTTCTATTGTTTTATTTTGTTTTCTCTTGTATTATTTTTGTTTTCTCTTGTTTTATTTTGTTTTCTATTGTTTCCTTTATGTTTTCTATTGTTTTCCTTTATGTTTTCTATTGTTTTATTTTGTTTTCTCTTGTTTCCTTTTTGTTTTCTACTGTTTCCATTATGTTTTCTATTGTTGTCCTTATGTTTTCTATTGTTTTCCTTTATGTTTTATTTTGTTTTCTGTTGTTACCTTTTTTGTTTTCTATTGTTTCCTTTATGTGTTCCATTATTTCCTTTATGTTTTCTATTCTTTCATTTTGTTTTCCATGATATCCTTTATGTTTCAAATAATAACTCCACACGTTTCAAATACAGAACAAGGTACGTTAAATTTATAATAAGTGCACATCAGTCCGGTTGATCCATGCATATACATAGTTTCGTCGCATACAAGGCACCCGGGTGATTTGTATTCGGTCGATGAACTGAATGATATATCAAAACTTTTGTCAAACCTTCAAGGGGGGTGTAGAACAAAACAATCGGTATCGCCATCATACTCCCCGACTGTGGCTATTGAGTGAATATATGAATATCAAAAGAACGGTCGGACGTATGATGGCGAATCCGGATGATTTGTATTCGGCCGATGAACTGAATGATGTATCAAACCTTTTGTCAAACCTTCAAGGGGGATGGAGAACAAAAAAATTGGTATCGCCATCATACAACCCGACCGTGGCTATTGAGTGCATATATGAATATCAAAAGAACGGTCGAACGTATGATGGCGAATCCGGATGATTTGTATTCGGTCGATGAACTGAATGATGTATCAAACCTTTTGTCAAACCTTCAAAAGGGATGTAGAACAAAACAATCGGTATCGCCATCATACAGCCCGGCCGTGGCTATTGAGTGCATATATGCATATCAAAAGAACGGTCGGACGTATGATGGAGAATCCGGATGATTTGTATTCGTTCGATGAACTGAATGATGTATCAAACCTTAAAGGGGGATGTAGAACAAAACAATCGGTATCGCCAGCATACAGCCCAACCGTGGTTACTGAGTGCATATATGCATACCAAATGCACGGTAGGACGTATGCTGGCGAATCCGGATGATTTGTATTTTCTCGATGAACTGACTGATGTATGAAGGTGGGTTATATATAGGGTCCTCTGGCTCACAAAGTGTTCAACTAGGGTTTCGTTCCAACGGTTAAGAAACACCCCTGATCCAACGGCTCACAACTGCTTGAAAGAAACACACCGTACCCCTGATCGAACGGCTCATAACAGCTCGAAAGAAACACACCCCTGGTCCAACGACTCACAAGCGCTTGAAAGAAACACACGATCCGTGTGATTCTTTCTGATTGGTCCCAACGAAACCCTAACCATTTAGTCCCAGTTGGTAAAACAGGTCGGGACTAAAGGGACGATCTGTTCCCCGACGAAACCCGAACCATTTCGTCCCGGTTGGTAAAAAGGCCGGGACTAAAGAGTTTCTTTCTTCTCACTATATATATGTATGCATTGGCACCATTAGCATAAACACATATAAACTCATCACTCTCTCATGGCTTCTACCGTACCCACTCTAACCTTCCTCCAGGCGGAGGCACTTTCCGCCTCGAACTACCCCTGCCCACGCGGCTACAGCGTTCCCGCCGGTTGGATGCTGAGCACCGGAGGAGTGCCGGTCCCTCCTCTTCCTTTAGGTGTGGTGCGTCGGGCGGCCATCACGAACCACTACTACCACGAGCTCACGCCGGAGCAACGAAGGAATCCCTGTTGGAATCCTGACTACCGCCCTACTTGGGACGCCTTCTTCATTAATCGGCGTGAGAGTGCGCTCGCCAGGTACGAGGAGAACGGCCCGCCTCCTTCAAACTTCAACGAGGCCGGTCGTCAGCTGTGGTGGGGCCATGGACGGACTCTTCAGAGCGTCATGAACTACATCAGGGCCGGCGATAACCCTCGCCTGCGCTACCCTCACGCCCAGTCCTGGCGTCGTGATCCTCCGATGGAGTCCAGAGCACCGTCCGACGATAGTGACGACGACGGCGGCGACTACGACGACTACGAGTCAGAGTACTATAGGCCTAGGCAGGAGTATGCCTAGCAGATCAGATCCAGTCTTACCATTATGTAGATCTATGCTCTCGGTTTAGATTTAGATCCACTCTTGCCATTATGTACGGCATTTTTTATCTATCCAAGATGCATGTTTGTGTGCAATATGGGCGCGAATGCTGGTGCGACAAATTATTTTATTAAAAACTGAAAACAGACGCGCTAGTGCGCCGCAGTTCGCTAGAATACAAATTCTTTTATTAAAAACTGAAAACAGATGAACACTACTCCTTGTCGTCGTCGTCGGGGAACTCGTCGGTGACCTCCTCCGGGTCATCGTCGTCGCCGAACTCGTCGGTGACCTCCTCGTCGTCGTCGGAGGTGCATGATGGTATGTCCGAGATAGGCCCCCACCTCGGATCGTCGGAGGCCCAGACTTCGCCGGCGTGGTCGGCCCGACGGAGCCCTTGCAGCGCCTTCGTCCTCGCCTCCCGAGCGGCATCTAACGCGAGGTGGCGTTCGAGGCGGCACTCCGCCCGCTCAGCCGCGCGGGTCTGCCAGAGCTTTTCGTTGGCGCTCTCCTCCCCCGGATTGTTCCGGTAATACTCGCGGACGAAGCGGTCGTCCCTGGCGTCGACTAGGCCCTGAAACGCGCGGTGGCGGAGGTGGAGGTGGTCGGCGGCAGTGACGACCTGCGGCTTCGGCGCCCTGGCCTCCGCTTCCCAGAGGGTGTGGAAGTCGTTGAAGTTCATCAGCGACCGCGGGCGGTTAAGGTGCCATGCTGCCGCGTCCCAGGCGTGGGCGGCCGCCGCCACCGTCGCAAAGGAGCCGAGGGGGACGCGGTCGTCCCCCCAGCGGATATCCGCGCTGAACATTCCTTTCTGCGGTGCTCGGACGCCGCGGAAGCCGGTGGTTCTATTCCTCCTCGGAGGCATGGTGGCGGCGCGACGGTGCGTGGAGAGGAGTGGGCGCGCGGAGAGGAGAAGACACGCTCGAGGCGCGGCATTTTATACCGCACCCTCCTGGCCACGCGTCACAACTCCCGCGCCACGCGTCACAACTACTGTGCCACGCGGCACACTTCCTTCGTCAACATTGTCCGTGCTTTCAAGATGCATGTTTGTGTGCACCGTCGTTTGAAACCGAAACCCTAGAACGTTAGAAGGAGATAGCAAGTTTTCGTGAACACTTTTTCAATAGAACTATGATCATGTATTCCACGTTTATTATTACACATCACCAAAAACATCCCTATCTAGTCTTCTGAATTTTCTTCGTGTAGAGATGGTCCATGAAGCTTATGATCGCTTCGACCGTAACCATGGAGCATCTTCATTATTTAACGGGATGGTTGGGTCACCTTTCACTGTGAATGGTGGAATTTCAACAAACTTATTATAATCTTCTGACATGTCTGTCTTGTCCTCGATTCGCACGATGTTTCTTTTCCCTGAAAGAACTATGTGATGCTTCGGCTCATCGTTTGATGTATTTTTTGCTTATTTTTCCTTTTTTCGGTCTGGAGGACATGCCCTTCACGTAGAAGACCTGAGCCACATCATTGGCTAGGACGAATTATTCGTCATTGTAACCAATATTGTTGAGATCCACTGTTGTCATTCTGTAAAGCGGTTCTACCTTTACCCCTTCTCCAATCAGGTTGACCCATTTGCACTTGAACAAAGGGACCTTGAAAGAAGGTCCATAGTCAAGTTCCCATATCTCCTCTATGTAACCATAGTATGTGTCATTTTTTCCATTCTCGTTTGTTGTATCCAAGCGGACACCACTGTTTTGGTTGGTGCTCTTCTTATCTTGGGCGATCGTGTAAAATGTATTCACATTTATCTCGTACCCTTGAAAACTCCCAATAGTCGAAGATGGTGACCCGGCCAACATGTATAGCTGATCTTCAACAGTGGTGTCATTTATAAGATGTGTTTGCAACCAACTTACGAAAGTCTCCATGTGTTTTCGTTTAATCCATGATTCATCCTTTCCCGGGTTTGTGGAGCGTACAATATTCTTGTGTTCCTCGAGATACGGAGCCACGAAGATGGAATTTTGTAGAACTGTGTAGTGTGCTTTAGTGAAAGAATGCCTGTCCCTAGGTATCATTGTTTTCTTTCCCAGCGTTCCTTTTCTCCTCAGTGTCCCCTCATGCCGCGATTCAGGAACACCAATTGTCTTAAGGTCAGGAATAAAGTCAACACAGAACCCAATGACCTCCTCTGTTCCATAGCCCTTCGAGATGCTTCCTTGTGGCCTAGCACGGTTATGAATATATTTCTTCAAGACTCCCATGAACCTCTCAAAGGGGAACATATTGTGTAGAAATACCGGATCGAGAATATGAATCTCTTCACATAGGTGAACCAGAAGCTGAGTTGTCACATCCCAATTTTGGAATACCTGTTAACACAGTTGTTTTGCTAATTTCTTGACAATTAAACTTTGATTGTGACAATTAAACTTTGATTGTATTTGTTTGAGTGCAACTAAACAAACTAATTATATAAACTTACATGGCTAAGAAATTGAAAACAAAATATTCAACATATTGTTCCAATGACTTTGGCAATATTTTCTAAAGTAAATATTGATCAAAGAGTTTTCCAAAACTATCTTATGAGTCCCATACATGTTGAATATTATTCCAAGACCTAAATTAAGAAAGAGGAAACACTTAATAAATTTCCCTAAAAGATTATCAGAAAAAGAGGCATTCTTAAATGCTTCACCAAAATATTATCAAATGTTTTTCCAACCTTGCAAGATTAAAAACAAAGGTATTGGAGAGCTTTGACTTGTTATCTCTAGTCACATGAATATTTTGGCAAAGCATTGTTAAAGAAAAGCCAAGTGCCTTATTAAATAGAAATTCCAATATTTCCAGAAACAGAAAACTAAAACAAGTTACTATTGGGAACTTTATTAAAATGATCTGAAATTCATACCATTGCTTCCTTATATCAAATAAGGAACACACACAAGAGGAGACCAAAAATTGATTCCTTTAAAGCCCTGAAAACATGAATTTTCTCCACAGCAACATTTGGGATTTTGAACAAGTTTGTTCTACAAACTTTTTCCAAATGCCATGAAATAAATACCACATGATCTATATCATAAGTAAGGATTAAAACCAAAAGGGCACAAGTTTTTGAATAATTTAAGTTGCCAAAAACCCCTGTTTTCTTGACAGCACCTTTTTTAAATTTGAACAAGTTTGTTCTATGAAGTAACTCAAAATGACTTGAATTTTCTACCACATAAGGGACACATCAATTAAGGAATTTGTGCCAAAAATTATCATTTTTGGAAGCTCCTAAGTAGGTTAATAAATTCAATGTCCATTTATGTAAGAATTCAAATTTGGACAACTTTGAATTATCAAGTTTATCTAATTGAGCCAATTTTCACATATGTTGTGTATCTTAACTAATTAGAATTTTGGGAAAAAGGATTTAAAATTTAAACCTTGTTTGCTTAGGGAAAACATCCACTTTCAGAGAGCACAGGGACCTAGTTGTAAATATCCAGGGACCAAAATGAAATCTGAGTCATCTCCTACCTCTAGCCATGCTGTAGCAAACAGAAGACCTACACCATTGCTTCGAGTGGAAGGAATTCGGGAGGATAAAGAGGCCCCCCATGTGCCTTGTCTCCCCCAGGCCCCCCTCTATCTCTCTTCCCCCAAGCTCTCTCTCTCTCTACTGTGCACATTTCGCAAAACCGAACCCTAGGCTTTGAGCTCGCCGGCGATTGGGCCGAAGGAAAGCTCGCCGCCGGCCACAGGGTAGCCTAACCTCTTAGCCTCGTCGTAATGACCCTCCCTGAGGAAGGAATCAAGGCGGAAGGTCGCCTGGTGCCCGCGCCGTCCGATTCCCTTTTCGGGCACGACGCACTCCGGCGAGCCATTCCCGCCGCCACGAGTCTCCTCCGCCGTCTCCGTTTGGTCCAGTGCGTTCACGGTGAGGATGTGGTCCTCCCCATGCCTTTTTCCCCTCCCTCTCCCTCTAGAACTCCCCCGAGCCACCTTAGCTGTCCGGCCGCCGCCGCGCGTCGTCACCGGCCACTCTACGGTTGCTCCCCGGAAACGACGGTGCATCCACTTGCTTCCCCTCATCGTAGGCATTGCGTAGATATTTAGGAATCGTAAAATGCTGTTCGGAGTCGCCGTATTGGAAGCTCGCCGGAGCTCTCCCGCCGGTGGATGAGGTCACGATGATGTCGTGGCGACGTCAGCGCCCCTTGACCCCGCGCAGCGCAGTCAAACTGCGCGTGGGCCCCGCGCTGCCTGCGTGGCTGCCCCCGTGGCGCCCTGGCCCACGAGTCAGCCTCGCTGGCTAGATTCCCCCGCGGTAGAACAGATCTGGCCGGCCCAATACGAGATCTAGCCCAATAATGCTTGTTTTCCTTTTAATTTTTCACAGAGAAGTACTTGTTTACTTTAGGCTCTAAAAGGCAACCTAAAAGACGAATTTTACCAAACTAAAATTCACAGTGGTACCACAACTAAATCTAAACCACCTCCAACTTGTAGATCTACTTTTGGATGAACATTTTTGAAATTAAAAATGATTTGGCAACAGGTACCAGAAACACCAAAATGAGCACCATTTTTCTTTCACAGCTCAGAATGAAGTGAGGCCAATTGCATTGGAAAGCCCTTGAAATTTCCTAACAGGAGCATTTAACCTCGTTTCCAAATTCATTGTATTTTTGAAATGGCATGCAATTTGGTAAAACACCAGAGAGCACTTTGGTGATTTTTATAAAATAATTAAAAATGATTTGAAGAACTCAATTGGATGGTCTTGTATATGTTTAGGACTATCCAAACCTAGAAGGGTTTAATTTTTAGAGCATCATAGAAATTTTGGTGGACAGATCTTTAAAATGCTTGTTTCTGCCATTTTGGCATTTTAGTTAATTAATTTGTGTGATGATATTTTTGTGTTGCAATATTGTTTTCTAGCATGTATAAGTTGTGTGAACTTGTTTTATAAGATGTGCTTAGCTATTTTAGCATGTTATATTGTGTGGACTTGAGTGGAGAAGAAATAGGATTTATATTAGTAGCATATGTTTTATCTCTAGTTTATTACTTGCATATAATTTTTGATTGATTAATTTGTGTGCAAGTGATTGAATTGTTGTGTTGAGATATTAGATTCAGTACCATGTTGGTACTTATATTTTGTTAGTATCACCTCTGCTAGCTTGCATTTGATTTGGTAGAAAAGCATGAGTAGCTTTGTCATGACTATGAGAATGTTTGGAAAAATTCTCTCATGTGTAGAATTTTTAGCACAATATTTGTGGTTGAGTAGCCACATATTTTTATGTTGTATTCATAGGACCAGTAGCATTTTGATGATGTTTTTATGATTACTTGACCCCTAGAGTTTTCACTTGTGTGAAAACAATAGCATGAGTAGCATTACCTTGCTTACTTTTGCATCCTATTATTTTCTACTAGTATTGTTATTGCACTAGATGCTAGTTTAGTATTTTGTTCACTTTTAGCAAGTGGACCAGAGGCATTGTGACCTCTTGATGCTTTGATATGCTAGTGGAACACCCACTGGTTTCATTGCATTTTTGGTGGAAACATTATTTCCCCAAACTAGATGTATTTCTTTCATATAGTTCTATAACTAATGAGTGCTTAGTATTTTTGCTTTGGGAATTTTTGTGCTAAACAAAAATGGGTATGCTTCTGTTTGTAAGTGGTTATAATCATGTGTGGCTTGCTAGGAAAAATCCATTCTTGGAGTGTTGTTTGATTCCTCTAGTAATGCCCTTTTTATTACTACTAGTATGTATGAGTTGCCCTGCAAATTGATGCATTGTTTTATTAAATGGGATATTTTTGTTATAGCAAGTATAGATAATTTTTAACTCCTGTTTTCATGACATGGACCCTCTGGTTGTATTTCAATTACTTGATTGAAATTCATCCATTGATTCTTCATGTTTAAGTAGTACTATTTTCCTTAGCAGTTTTTGTGTTAAATTAATTTTCCTGCCAACTTGTGTTTGGTAGATAATTGTGTATCCTTGCATGAGGACATGTTTTCATTTCCCATTATGATAACATGGTTCCTTGTATGCATTTTAGTAATTTACTCATTATGCTTGTTTGCATAGCAAACTTTTAGTAGAAACATGTCTATAGGATTCCTCCTTTTTAGCCATTGTTTCTATTGTTCTCACTATGAGAAATTGTGTGTTTTGTGATGAGTATATTACCTTGTTACATTTGTGTAGGCTCAATGATTTGTAAAAGTAACTTTTACAAATCATGTGTTTCATTTATTCTTGATGTGAATTTAGGCTTAGCAGATTAGCTACCTTTTTCTTTTTGTTGTTTGGTTGATAGACCCATTGCCATGCTTATTGTTGTGCATGTTTTATACACTTTTAGTAGTCTCACCCTTGTGAAACTAAGTGTATTTTGAGCTTATTAATATCTTGGTATGAGAGTGGCACACCCACTGAATCCATGATATTAAGGTTGTGAGATATGTTCCTCCAACCTTAAACTGTCTTATTAAATGGCATTTCTGCCAAGTGTGGTTGTTTGATTGTTTGCCTAAGTTAATAATTGTGTGATTGGTTATTATTAGATTTCCTTGCTGTATGTATTATTATGTATGGTTGCTCGCCTTGTTTGGTTCTGAATGTGTGTCCTTTATTCCTTTTACGACGTTAGAAAACGAAGAGGAAGGAAGTGTCGTGAAGATCTGTTTCAAGTTCCAGTCACTCCAAAACCAGGGACACAAAGAGTTACCAGGCAAGCCATCCTGATGCTTGCTGATACAATACTTACCATTATCTATCATGCATGTTTTACCTCTGAAGTTTTACCAAAACTTGATTATCAAAACTATTTTTGATGTGGAATTTACTACTATACTATATTATAGGTTACTATCATGCCAATAGTTAAACTTGGTAATACCAAGCCCATAAGCCACCACATGGTATTTATTACCATCAATTATACTAGTCCCTAAGTGGACACCCTAAAATTGTGATTCTACAAAACAAAGGCTTTACGGAAAAACCCGGAGAAAAGGCGGATCCTTGTTCTCCGGAGGAATGTGGAAGTGGTCATTTTTGAGAAAGTGGTGTTTTCAAAAATGACACATAACCTAGTCTTCGCCGGACAACCTTTACCGTACTGCCACCCTACCCCAACATGGGCAAGGGGCTTAACTTGAAGTTTGTTCTTATTAGTGTGTGCTATCTCAATGTGCTATAGGGGATGCGATCCTCTGAACCGAATGTCGCGGAGACATATAAAGTGTGGGATTAATTTTCCCTCCGGATGCATCAGTTGAGGCATCCTGGCTTGGCGGGGATTAGCTCGGTGCCGGGGATGTGGTAAAACTCAACTGAGAGATAGGCATATTCTAGCTTGAACATAGTGGATGGTTATGATCAGATACCTGATGTTTACATACTGTTGTTACAGTCCGTGATTGTTCACGGGAGGTGTACTGGATCTGGTGGATGTGTACACCTCTGCAGAGTATAACTTTTTCGAAGAAGCCGCGTCCTCGGATATGGACAGTTGAATGGCCATGTAGCTAGCATTGTGTCAATGTTTTCAAAAAGGATTTTTGAAAAGGAACTTTGGAAAGGAAGTATTGAACTTGTGAAGTTCGGAAAGGAAGGAAAACGTATACCGTGGAGGTATCGTCGATGATGAAAAGCCAGATGATGTTATACAAAACAAAGTGTTTTGCAAACAAAACCTTTTCTACTCTAAGCAAGAATTCTGGAAACTGATTCCAAGAAGTTTTGCAAAGAGAAAATATTCTTTAACAAAGTTTTACAAAACCTCTTGTACAGGTGATATCTACAAGAGAAATAAAACTATATTATATTTTCTTCTGAAGTATCTTCTTCAACAAAGATACAGATTAACCTGACTGCAACTTTGGTGTCATCATATATGAACACCATTGATAGTGAACCCTATTTATAGCCTACCTATTCCACCATATAAGCATATTTGCATGTTGGTAAGTGAAATGATGGATGTCTTGCTGAGTACATTCAAATGTACTCATTATGGTTTCGCCCCTGGTATCTACTTATCAGATTTGGAGAAGGAGCCTCCGAAGGAGATCTATGAGGAGAAATACGGAGTTGACGGCTTTGCGAACTAGGATCGTCTCCGGGTCAGCAGCCTGTAGGTTAAGGCGTGACTTGGGCTCAACTACGTTGTGTTTTAATTGTCTTCCGCTGTGTTTGATAAGTTGCCTGCCCTTTGTGGCAGTTGCGTTAAACTTGATCATGTGATCTTTTATGTAATACCTTTATGTATTCGTGTAATGGATGATGTATTTCTGTGTGCCAACTGTGTATGTTGTTCACGACTGATCTTTCTGGGATCGTGAATGTATGCATACGTAGGGTTTCAGACTGCCGGTCTGGGGTCCTTACAGAGTTGGTATCAGAGCCATCCTGACCTTAGGAGACCTTAGTTAGCATGGACGTCAGATAGGAAAGAAAAGTATTTTTGAGTAAAAACCTATTTACTGTCTACATTATTTTTATCTAAGGGAATTTTAGTATATTTTCCCTCCTTCTGATCTTTTCAGAAGATTCTAAATGCATATCAAGGGCGTCCTTGAACATTAGTTCGAAGGGCGAGCCTTATAGAGCTGGTATCTCTCTCGGTTAAGAGTTTATTTCTTACGTGTTTGCAACTGCTCCGCTCTGTTTTTGAAACATCTCTCGTATTTGAAGTTTTCTGTCCAGAAAATAGTTGGAGTTTCAAAAACAATTTGTTGCATAAAGTTTTCTCGAAACTTTACTTCTATTATCTTGTTTCTATCCAGAAACTTGTATACTTGCCGATGTCCCGAGAAGACCAAAATAATTTCCTAGCTCTACAGTGATGATGGTCAGAAGTAGATATAGTTCTTCAGCCACTTCTAGGATTTTGGATCAGTCTAGTTTGGAGTAATTTAGCTATAACTCCATGAGTCGTCTCCCCTGACGTAGCTCCAATGGAGCCTTGCTTGTGTGTTATGGCTTGCTTATGTGTGTCCGTAGGACTTTGTGCTATTGTGTGGTGTAGAATTTGGTTCATCTAGGCTTCTATATGTTTGTGGGGTGCTCAAAATTTGCAGATTTGTGCTTGCCCCGCTCTTGTTTTTGAATCACCTCGTGTTAAATTTTTGCAAGCAAAAATGTTTGTATAGTATTCAAAAAACAAGAATTTGTTGCTTAGACTTATACTTGTTTTTGCTTCATAATGCCACCCGTCGTGAACCACCACCATCTCCCCCACAATTAATGAAAGCACCGTTGGGCCTAATAATAGAGGACCATCAAGCCACACGAGCTGATAGCATTGCTACCAGTGCTGCACTCCAACAGATAAAGCTCCAACAACGACAACCCTCAAAGAAGAAAAGGCGTGAAGAAAACCAACCAATACTGACCAAAACCTCTATGTTTTGTCTGTTTGCAAAAGGCTCTTTTTACGATGTTGGCTAAATGTCGCACCTTTTTATGTTCCTTTTTAAAAGACCAAACAAGAGAAATCCCCTTTTAAAAGTTATATACCTCCCTCCTCTGGAGAAAGGTGCAAAAGAGGTATTCACATGCCATGATGCGCAACCCCCTCAAAAGCCAATCCAAAGAGCACAATTCAATATTCGACGTACGATGACGCTAGTCGTATCTTGTCGGACAAACATAATTAAATAGGAAACTAACAAGACTAACATGCTTGGTCTAATCTTAGGTTGACACCTAACCAAATCATGTGAACTACTGAAAACTCTTTCTAAAAACCAAAGAAATTAAGTGACTTAGGACACCTTTTAATCTAGCTGGTAAAAAGGAAAAGTCACGAGAAAATAAAATGATGACCTATTGGTTTACTAGTCAATAGGAGATCGGGTGTATCTATTTTGGAAACCAAATCTTAATAGACGTTGTAGTTACTATGAAATTTGGGGTTTAGAAATTAAGTGAACGATGGAATGGTTATGATAGATCTAGAAAACAGCAGTTTTCCTGTTCTTGTTTCTTTGTGTGCTCTTGATTGAAATAAATTTGTGTTTTATTCAATCTTGCTTCCTAACTTATATGGACTTGTTAGGACTTGTTATTATGTTGTTTTATTACAATAAATCTACCCTAGAAAGTGTGTGCATGATTGAAAACTCAAATGAAAATGAAATAGTATTTGTCACCTTCTAGTTTATTATTTGAAAGTATTGTGAGAACTAGATCTGTGTATACTTTCTTAGAAAATTTTGTGCTATGTTTTTCCTTGAGTCCAGTACCATTTAGGTACTGTTATTTTGATGCTTGTACCTAGGTTAGCTTGCATGTCTCTTAATAGTAAAGCATATGTAAGCATTACTATCAGTATGCACTAGTATTGCTTCACTAGATTAAATAGCCTTATATTTTTATCTTGTATGCAAAGTTTTTCATGAGTAACCAGAGGCTTAGTACCTATTTTTACTTGGTATTAGTGGGCCATAGCCCACTGGTCCCATTGCATTTCGGCTTGAGGATGAAAATCCCCAACCATACACATGTGTGAAAATAGCATGTTTCACTATGTGATTGATTTCTATTTTCCACCAGGGAAAATATAATTGTTTGTTCTCACCTATGAAAGTGAGAAGTTTATCTCTTATTAGTAAAGACTAATATGTTTAGGTGTGATCCTTTTGTTAGCATAATATTCCTTAGGGGTATCATGTTAAGAAATGTTTCACTATCGTGTGCTGAAATTAAATTGTTCGCAAATAAAATAAATTCCTCTTGATTGGTAGATTGTTTGTGAATGATTTTAAATTGAGTGTATGGATTTTTGAAAAGGTTTAGATAACTTTTCACTAATTGCATAGCTACTGGTTGTGTGAGTTATACCTTGCTTGTTTGCTAGCAATTGGTTAAAGAAAAACATAAATTGCTAGAATTAATTTATGCATGTTTAATAGTTGTTTCATGGGATTGTTTTGATGCTTGTGCTTACTAGCATGAGTAAGTTTTGTGTACTGTTATTAGGTACATTTATATTCATGACTTGCTTGTTTAAGTTTAAACATCATGATAGCATTGTTTGCTTCTCTAGCGCGAAAACTAGTTTCACCACTAGAAAATGGTGATTTTTGCTCTAGTATTACCCTCTTTATTTTTATGAGTATATGAGTTGATATAGCATGTTTAGGAAGTTATTACTTCTGTTATCATGCCATGAATTATTTAGTTGCATGTTCTATGGTTATAGGATATGATTATCTCTTATAGCATGCTGGTATAGATTTTTCATACTAGTGTGTTATTTGTGCAGTCCTGTTTTTTTTATGCCTATGTAATAGGAGTTTTTATCTCTTGTGAATATGGTGTTTTAAGGTACCTTTATGATTGGATTCATTGGTTTTTAGCTACTGGTTGTTTGCTAATTGTTCATGATTGATGGATTCCAAAACCTCTAATAAACAATAACCTAGTGAATAAATAGTCTATTCATCTGTGGTGTTGTTTGCTTGCTTATTGGATTTTGTTTAAATGTTTTACCTTAGCATGAGTTTATACTTGTGTTATGATTGTGCTTAAGAGTATCTTATTAAACTAAAAACATCCAACTAAAATCATGAACATATTAAGTGATAGTTGCTTGTGGTGAGTAATAACCACTGCCATGGGTTAGTCCTGTCTGTTTGTTATACCTTGGCAACCTAACCTTTGCACCCACAAGCTATACTTTTAGCTTCTTATATACCTTTTTATGAGAGTGGTCCACCACTCCATATGTGGTATGTAATATGTGGGATATACCTAGGAACTCATGTAAATAATTGACGGTATTTTTCCAGGTAGTTCTGTACTAACCTTAATTTTTGTTCAAACTAGGAAACAAAAGTTTTGGACCTAACACAGTACTGGTGTACTTTTTTGAAAAGAATTTTCTAATTTAGGGGAGTACCCCGCCTCCCAAGAAAAGTCAAAGGGGGGAAGCACCTGCACTCCAACACTAACATTGTGTTTGTTGGCCCTCCCTTAGTCCTCGCTTGTGAATCTCGGGGACGAGATTCTTTTTAAGGGGGGAAGACCTGTCACATCCCAATTTTGGAATACCTGTTAACACAGTTGTTTTGCTAATTTCTTGACAATGAAACTTTGATTGTGACAATTAAACCTTGATTGTATTTGTTTGAGTGCAACTAAACAAACTAATTATATAAACTTACATGGCTAAGAAATTGAAAACAAAATATTCAACATATTGTTCCAATGACTTTGGCAATATTTTCTAAAGTAAATATTGATCAAAGAGTTTTCCAAAACTATCTTATGAGTCCCATACATGTTGAATATTATTCCAAGACCTAAATTAAGAAAGAGGAAACACTTAATAAATTTCCCTAAAAGATTATCAGAAAAAGAGGCATTCTTAAATGCTTCACCAAAATATTATCAAATGTTTTTCCAACCTTGCAAGATTAAAAACAAAGGTATTGGAGAGCTTTGACTTGTTATCTCTAGTCACATGAATATTTTGGCAAAGCATTGTTAAAGAAAAGCCAAGTGCCTTATTAAATAGAAATTCCAATATTTCCAGAAACAGAAAACTAAAACAAGTTACTATTGGGAACTTTATTAAAATGATCTGAAATTCATACCATTGCTTCCTTATATCAAATAAGGAACACACACAAGAGGATACCAAAAATTTATTCCTTTAAAGCCCTGAAAACATGAATTTTCTCCACAGCAACATTTGGGATTTTGAACAAGTTTGTTCTACAAACTTTTTCCAAATGCCATGAAATAAATACCACATGATCTATATCATAAATAAGGATTAAAACCAAAAGGGCACAAGTTTTTGAATAATTTAAGTTGCCAAAAACCCCTGTTTTCTTGACAGCACCTTTTTGAAATTTGAACAAGTTTGTTCTATGAAGTAACTCAAAATGACTTGAATTTTCTACCACATAAGGGACACATCAATTAAGGAATGTGTGCCAAAAATTATCATTTTTGGAAGATCCTAAGTAGGTTAATAAATTCAATGTCCATTTATGTAAGAATTCAAATTTGGACAACTTTGAATTATCAAGTTTATCTAATTGAGCCAATTTTCACATATGTTGTGTATCTTAACTAATTAGAATTTTGGGCAAAAGGATTTAAAATTTAAACCTTGTTTGCTTAGGGAAAACATCCACTTTCAGAGAGCACAGGGACCTAGTTGTAAATATCCAGGGACCAAAATGAAATCTGAGTCATCTCCTACCTCTAGCCATGCTGTAGCAAACAGAAGACCTACACCATTGCTTCGAGTGGAAGGAATTCGGGAGGATAAAGAGGCCCCCCCATGTGCCTTGTCTCCCCCAGGCCCCCCTCTATCTCTCTTCCCCCAAGCTCTCTCTCTCTCTACTGTGCACATTTCGCAAAACCGAACCCTAGGCTTTGAGCTCGCCGGCGATTGGGCCGAAGGAAAGCTCGCCGCCGGCCACAGGGTAGCCTAACCTCTTAGCCTCGTCGTAATGACCCTCCCTGAGGAAGGAATCAAGGCGGAAGGTCGCCTGGTGCCCGCGCCGTCCGATTCCCTTTTCGGGCACGACGCACTCCGGCGAGCCATTCCCGCCGCCACGAGTCTCCTCCGCCGTCTCCGTTTGGTCCAGTGCGTTCACGGTGAGGATGTGGTCCTCCCCATGCCTTTTTCCCCTCCCTCTCCCTCTAGAACTCCCCCGAGCCACCTTAGCTGTCCGGCCGCCGCCGCGCGTCGTCACCGGCCACTCTACGGTTGCTCCCCGGAAACGACGGTGCATCCACTTGCTTCCCCTCATCGTAGGCATTGCGTAGATATTTAGGAATCGTAAAATGCTGTTCGGAGTCGCCGTATTGGAAGCTCGCCGGAGCTCTCCCGCCGGTGGATGAGGTCACGATGATGTCGTGGCGACGTCAGCGCCCCTTGACCCCGCGCAGCGCAGTCAAACTGCGCGTGGGCCCCGCGCTGCCTGCGTGGCTGCCCCCGTGGCGCCCTGGCCCACGAGTCAGCCTCGCTGGCTAGATTCCCCCGCGGTAGAACAGATCTGGCCGGCCCAATACGAGATCTAGCCCAATAATGCTTGTTTTCCTTTTAATTTTTCACAGAGAAGTACTTGTTTACTTTAGGCTCTAAAAGGCAACCTAAAAGACGAATTTTACCAAACTAAAATTCACAGTGGTACCACAACTAAATCTAAACCACCTCCAACTTGTAGATCTACTTTTGGATGAACATTTTTGAAATTAAAAATGATTTGGCAACAGGTACCAGAAACACCAAAATGAGCACCATTTTTATTTCACAGCTCAGAATGAAGTGAGGCCAATTGCATTGGAAAGCCCTTGAAATTTCCTAACAGAAGCATTTAACCTAGTTTCCAAATTCATTGTATTTTTGAAATGGCATGCAATTTGGTAAAACACCAGAGAGCACTTTGGTGATTTTTATAAAATAATTAAAACTGATTTTTGATGCAAACTCAATTGGATGGTCTTGTATATGTTTAGGACTATCCAAACCTAGAAGGGTTTAATTTTTAGAGCATCATAGAAATTTTGGTGGACAGATCTTTAAAATGCTTGTTTCTGCGATTTTGGCATTTTAGTTAATTAATTTGTGTGATGATATTTTTGTGTTGCAATATTGTTTTCTAGCATGTATAAGTTGTGTGAACTTGTTTTCTAAGATGTGCTTAGCTATTTTAGCATGTTATATTGTGTGGACTTGAGTGGAGAAGAAATAGGATTTACATTAGTAGCATATGTTTTATCTCTAGTTTATTACTTGCATATAATTTTTGATTGATTAATTTGTGTGCAAGTGATTGAATTGTTGTGTTGAGATATTAGATTCAGTACCATGTTGGTACTTATATTTTGTTAGTATCACCTATGCTAGCTTGCATTTGATTTGGTAGAAAAGCATGAGTAGCTTTGTCATGACTATGAGAATGTTTGGAAAAATTCTCTCATGTGTAGAATTTTTAGCACAATATTTGTGGTTGAGTAGCCACATATTTTTATGTTGTATTCATAGGACCAGTAGAATTTTGATGATGTTTTTATGATTACTTTACCCCTAGAGTTTTCACTTGTGTGAAAACAATAGCATGAGTAGCATTACCTTGCTTACTTTTGCATCCTATTATTTTCTACTAGTATTGTTATTGCACTAGATGCTAGTTTAGTATTTTGTTCACTTTTAGCAAGTGGACCAGAGGCATTGTGACCTCTTGATGCTTTGATATGCTAGTGGAACACCCACTGGTTTCATTGCATTTTTGGTGGAAACATTATTTCCCCAAACTAGATGTATTTCTTTCATATAGTTCTATAACTAATGAGTGCTTAGTATTTTTGCTTTGGGAATTTTTGTGCTAAACAAAAATGGGTATGCTTCTGTTTGTAAGTGGTTATAATCATGTGTGGCTTTCTAGGAAAAATCCATTCTTGGAGTGTTGTTTGATTCCTCTAGTAATGCCCTTTTTATTACTACTAGTATGTATGAGTTGCCCTGCAAATTGATGCATTGTTTTATTAAATGGGATATTTTTGTTATAGCAAGTATAGATAATTTTTAACTCCTGTTTTCATTACATGGACCCTCTGGTTGTATTTCAATTACTTGATTGAAATTCATCCATTGATTCTTCATGTTTAAGTAGTACTATTTTCCTTAGCAGTTTTTGTGTTAAATTAATTTTCCTGCCAACTTGTGTTTGGTAGATAATTGTGTATCCTTGCATGAGGACATGTTTTCATTTCCCATTATGATAACATGGTTCCTTGAATGCATTTTAGTAATTTACTCATTATGCTTGTTTGCATAGCAAACTTTTAGTAGAAACATGTCTATAGGATTCCTCCTTTTTAGCCATTGTTTCTATTGTTCTCACTATGAGAAATTGTGTGTTTTGTGATGAGTATATTACCTTGTTACATTTGTGTAGGCTCACTGATTTGTAAAAGTAACTTTTACAAATCATGTGTTTCATTTATTCTTGATGTGAATTTAGGCTTAGCAGATTAGCTACCTTTTTCTTTTTGTTGTTTGGTTGATAGACCCATTGCCATGCTTATTGTTGTGCATGTTTTATACACTTTTAGTAGTCTCACCCTTGTGAAACTAAGTGTATTTTGAGCTTATTAATATCTTGGTATGAGAGTGGCACACCCACTGAATCCATGATATTAAGGTTGTGAGATATGTTCCTCCAACCTTAAACTGTCTTATTAAATGGCATTTCTGCCAAGTGTGGTTGTTTGATTGTTTGCCTAAGTTAATAATTGTGTGATTGGTTATTATTAGATTTCCTTGCTGTATGTATTATTATGTATGGTTGCTTGCCTTGTTTGGTTCTGAATGTGTGTCCTTTATTCCTTTTACGACGTTAGAAAACGAAGAGGAAGGAAGTGTCGTGAAGATCTGTTTCAAGTTCCAGTCACTCCAAAACCAGGGACACAAAGAGTTACCAGGCAAGCCATCCTGATGCTTGCTGATACAATACTTACCATTATCTATCATGCATGTTTTACCTCTGAAGTTTTACCAAAACTTGATTATCAAAACTATTTTTGATGTGGAATTTACTACTATACTATATTATAGGTTACTATCATGCCAATAGTTAAACTTGGTAATACCAAGCCCATAAGCCACCACATGGTATTTATTACCATCAATTATACTAGTCCCTAAGTGGACACCCTAAAATTGTGATTCTACAAAACAAAGGCTTTACGGAAAAACCCGGAGAAAAGGCGGATCCTTGTTCTCCGGAGGAATGTGGAAGTGGTCATTTTTGAGAAAGTGGTGTTTTCAAAAATGACACATAACCTAGTCTTCGCCGGACAACCTTTACCGTACTGCCACCCTACCCCAACATGGGCAAGGGGCTTAACTTGAAGTTTGTTCTTATTAGTGTGTGCTATCTCAATGTGCTATAGGGGATGCGATCCTCTGAACCGAATGTCGCGGAGACATATAAAGTGTGGGATTAATTTTCCCTCCGGATGCATCAGTTGAGGCATCCTGGCTTGGCGGGGGATTAGCTCGGTGCCGGGGATGTGGTAAAACTCAACTGAGAGATAGGCATATTCTAGCTTGAACATAGTGGATGGTTATGATCAGATACCTGATGTTTACATACTGTTGTTACAGTCCGTGATTGTTCACGGGAGGTGTACTGGATCTGGTGGATGTGTACACCTCTGCAGAGTATAACTTTTTCGAAGAAGCCGTGTCCTCGGATATGGACAGTTGAATGGCCATGTAGCTAGCATTGTGTCAATGTTTTCAAAAAGGATTTTTGAAAAGGAACTTTGGAAAGGAAGTATTGAACTTGTGAAGTTCGGAAAGGAAGGAAAACGTATACCGTGGAGGTATCGTCGATGATGAAAAGCCAGATGATGTTATACAAAACAAAGTGTTTTGCAAACAAAACCTTTTCTACTCTAAGCAAGAATTCTGGAAACTGATTCCAAGAAGTTTTGCAAAGAGAAAATATTCTTTAACAAAGTTTTACAAAACCTCTTGTACAGGTGATATCTACAAGAGAAATAAAACTATATTATATTTTCTTCTGAAGTATCTTCTTCAACAAAGATACAGATTAACCTGACTGCAACTTTGGTGTCATCATATATGAACACCATTGATAGTGAACCCTATTTATAGCCTACCTATTCCACCATATAAGCATATTTGCATGTTGGTAAGTGAAATGATGGATGTCTTGCTGAGTACATTCAAATGTACTCATTATGGTTTCGCCCCTGGTATCTACTTATCAGATTTGGAGAAGGAGCCTCCGAAGGAGATCTATGAGGAGAAATACGGAGTTGACGGCTTTGCGAACTAGGATCGTCTCCGGGTCAGCAGCCTGTAGGTTAAGGCGTGACTTGGGCTCAACTACGTTGTGTTTTAATTGTCTTCCGCTGTGTTTGATAAGTTGCCTGCCCTTTGTGGCAGTTGCGTTAAACTTGATCATGTGATCTTTTATGTAATACCTTTATGTATTCGTGTAATGGATGATGTATTTCTGTGTGCCAACTGTGTATGTTGTTCACGACTGATCTTTCTGGGATCGTGAATGTATGCATACGTAGGGTTTCAGACTGCCGGTCTGGGGTCCTTACATGAGTCATAATGTTGAAGAAGGATGGTGGGAACACCAACTCAAAACTAACAAGACACTGGACCACCTCCCTCTGTAATCTTGCTAGAATTTCTTGATCGATTACCTTTTGAGATATTGCGTTGAGGAATGCACATAGCTTCACAATGGCTACTCGAACATTTTCCGGTAGAAGCCCCATCAATGCAATCGGAAGCAACTGCGTCATAATCACGTGGCAGTCATGAGACTTCAGGTTTTGGAATTTTTTCTCTGCCATATTTATTATCCCTTTTATATTCGACGAGAAGCCAGACGGAACCTTGATACTGTAAAGGACTTCAAAAAATATTTCCTTCTCTGCTTTAGTAAGAGTGTAGCTGCTTAAGTAATGGCGCCCTGTATCTGTGTGCTTGTTGCTTGGGTCTTTCATACGTTGCTGGTCCTCCCATGCTTCCGGCGTATCTTTTGACTTCCCATACACGCCCAGGAAGCATAGCAGGTTGACGCAGAGATTCTTTGTCACCTGCATCACGTCGATTGAAGAACGAACCTCTAGAACTTTCCAATAGGGTAGCTCCCAAAATATAGATTTCTTCTTCCACATGGGTGCGCGCTTATCAGGGCCGTTCGGAACAGGTTGGCTTCCATCACCCTTCCCAAAGATTACTTTTAGGTCATTGACCATATCGAATAAATCATTACCACTACGGAGGTCAGGCTTCTTCCGGTTATCTGCCTCACCTCTGAAATGCTTCCCTCCTTTCTTTCTTACCGGATGCTTGATCGGAAGAAATCTACGATGCCACAGGTATACAATCTTTTTACATTTATCCAAATAAACAATGTCAGTCTTATCTAAATAGTGTGTGCATTCATTGTATCCCTTGTTTGTATGTCCGGAAATGTTACTAAGAGCAGGCCAATCATTGATGGTTACGAAAAGCAACGCCCGTAGGTCAAATGGCTTTTGTTCGTTCTCATCGCACACACGTACACCTGGTTTGCCCCACAATTGTAAGAGTTCTTCCACTAATGGCCTTAGATACACATCAATGTCGTTGCCAGGTTGCCTTGGGCCTTGGATGACAACTGGCATCATAATGAACTTGCGCTTCATGCACAACCAAGGAGGAAGGTTGTACATACATAGAGTCACGGGCCAGGTGCTATGACTCGAGCTCTTCTCCCCAAAAGGATTCAAGCCATCTGTACTTAGACCAAACCATAAGTTTCTCGCCTCTCCTATAAAGTCCGGAAGTCTCCCTCGATTTTTCTCCACTGCGATCCATCGGTAGGGTGTCTCAACTTTCCATCTTTCTTACGGTCTTCTTTGTGCCATCGCAACAACCTAGCATGCTCTTTGTTTCTAAACAGACGTTTCAACCGTGGTATTATAGGAGCATACCACATCACCTTTGCAGGAACCCTCTTACGGGGGGCTCGCCGTCAACATCACCAGGGTCATCTGCTCTGATCTTATACCGCAGTGCAGTGCATACCGTACATTCATCCAAATTCTTGTACTTCTCCCCGCGGTAGAGGATGCAGTCATTAATGCATGCATATATCTTCTGCACATCTAATCCTAGAGGGAAGAGAGCTTTCTTTGCTTCGTACGTACTCTCAGGAAATTCGTTATCCTTTGGAAGCTTCAGCTTCATTAGTTGAACTAAACTCTCAAATGCCTTGTCAGTCACACCGTTCTGTGCCTTCCATTTCAGCAACTCCAGTGTGGTACCGAGCTTTGTGCTACCATCTTCGCAATTTGGGTACAACAACTTTTTGTGATCCTGTAACATGTTGTCCAGCTTCAACCTCTCCAATTCACTTTCACAGTCTTCCCTTGCATCAGCAATAACTCGGCCGAGATCATCATCGGGCTCTTCTGATGCCCGTTCTTGATCACCTCCTTCTTATTCATTTTCTTCCATTGTAGTATCACTGTATTCAGGGAACAAAGAATCTTCTACTTCTTCTTCATTGTCTTCCATCACAACCCCTCTTTCTCCATGCTTGGTCCATCAATTATAGCTGGGCATGAAACCTCTCCGAAGTAGGTGGTCGTGAAGGACTCTCGAGGAAGAGTGGTCCCTGACGTTCCGACAATCAACACATGGGCAACACATAAAGCCATTATCTTTGTTCGCCTGAGCTACAACGATAAATGCATTCAGGCCTGCCATATACTCGGAAGTGCGTCGGTCACCGTACATCCATCGCTGCCGTGCATCCATCTGCATCGTATAATTAAGTTTATCAAAAACATTACAATAACATCTTCAATAGAGAAATGACCACAGTACATCGACAAATATAACTTTTTTATGTATCAGTTACAGATGAAAAAGATAAGTTTGCTAATCTCGATCGAAGATACCATTTTCTGTGAGCTAATGTGTGTCTCGGGTATTTCGTCGAACACCTCGTGTGCATAGTAAAATAACACACAATAGCACCCACCTCTCTCACTCCTCCAAGAAAAAAAACAGAGGGAAGGGGGGTAGCTGGGAGGCAGTATATGTAGGGGGAAGGGGGCATTGGTCTCGGTTTGTGGCATGAACCGGGACCAATGCCCTTGCGTGTGCCACGTGGCCTGTGGAGAGGCATTGGTCCCGGTTCGTGTCACAAACCGGGATAAATGCCTGCTAACGAAACGGGACCAATGCCCTCAGGTGATTTCTGCTGCCTCGGGCGCACAAACCGGGACCAATTCATAGCATTTGTCCCGAATTTTGATGCAACCGGAACTCATGCCTTTTCTATCCCTGGACGAAAGTTGTTGTTTCCACTAGTGCATGGTAGGATTCTCGAAGTCGCCTACACGAACCAGAGCTCCCGGAGCGAAGTCTAAGCTTGGGATGCACTAGGCGAAGTTTGCACCAACTCTCAATGTGAGAATGGGCAATGCAAAGTACCGAAGAGGCTAGAAAATATGGATGGTGGAGTGCCAGAAAACCGCAACTTAGAACTCACAAGTTAAAAGATTACAATTAGAAATAGGATCATACGAGGCATAATGAAAATCACTCCAAGAGGGTCCGTGG
Organism: Alopecurus myosuroides; assembly: GCA_028641055.1. Taxonomy (NCBI): domain Eukaryota; kingdom Viridiplantae; phylum Streptophyta; class Magnoliopsida; order Poales; family Poaceae; genus Alopecurus; species Alopecurus myosuroides. The sequence goes on from CM054057.1 coordinate 176,568,562, forward strand.
CAGTGGCAAGTCACTGTTGGCTACCCCAACCGTAGCACGTAACAAAAATCCATTACAATTGTTATTAGCAGAGCAATTAATATACCATTATACTATCAACTGGTTACTCGAGTGTGGCACATTTTCAAGCTTTTAGATCAACCATTAATTATTTGTACCTTACTAAACCAGCAGGTTTACCACTAAGATTATTAATACCTCAAAATAACATCAAATAATCAAGTGAAACAGTTTAATGATCTACAAGAGTATGCAAGTCCTTCCAACATACCATCTACCACATGTAGCATTTTCTATTTCCATCAAACACCAAACAATATATATTTCAACACAAACTCTTGATGGTGCAGATCTTGCACTCTGTTGGGATACCCCAAGAGAGGGTGTGATGAGCACAACGGTAGGAGTTTTCGGAATAAGCTAGAAATTTTTGACGATTTTTTATTCACCTGGAAGACCCCAGAAGCCAGAAGGACACTTGGAGGGGACCCACATGGCCTCTAGGGGTGTGATGGCGTATAGACACACGCTCGTTAGGAGACCCCAAGAGGAAGGTATGAAGACTGCAGCAGCAAGTTTCCCTCACAAAGAAACCAAGGTTGAATCGACCAGTAGGAGAAAGAAATCACTTCTGAAGGTTGAAGCCAACTGATGTTTGTAGGGTGCACTACCGGATCAGCAGCAACGTGGAATCTACACAACACAATCAAATTACTTTGCCCCAACAAAGCCGTGAGGTTGTCAATCTCACCGGTTTTGCTGAAACAAAGGATTAGACGTATAGCGTGGAAAATAGTACTTGTTTGCAGTAGATGAAAGAGAACATTGATGGCAGTATGAAAGCAGTAATTGCAGTAGGAAAACAGCGGTTGCGGTGGTTGTATATCAATGTAAAGAAATGGCCCGGGGTTCACAGTTCACTAAAGGTGTCTCTCCAAAACATATACATATCATGCTGGGTAAACAAATTACAACTGGGCAATTGACAAATATAAAGGCTGCACCGTAGTGCATATGCATGACATGATGATTACTATGTGATTCATGCGGGCATTACAACAAGATACATAGATTGTTATCCAACTGCATCTATGACTAATTATCCACCCTCGGAGCGTCATCTAATCAAACCTCGTGGTATTAAGTTGCAAGCAATAGATAATCACATTAAGCAAAATGTGTAATGTAAACAATAAAATTATCCTTAGAAAAATCATTGTTGTTTTCTCCCTAATGGCAACTGCACATCCCCCACCCGTTACGTTTCTGTCACTCGAGTGTGAGTGAAAGGGAGGCATGAACCCACTATCGAGCGTAAATACCCCTCTTGGAGTTATAAGCATCAACTTGGCCAGAGCATCTACTAGTAACGGAGAGCATGCAAGATCATAAATAACATACACATGAAAGAACATGAGAGATTGATAGTCATTGGACATAGCATTCAATATTTATTGGATCCCAGCAAACACAATATGTAGCATTACAATAAGATGATCTTGATCATGTTAGGCAGCTCACAAGATCTAAACATGAAGCATAAAGAGGAGATAACAAACATCTAGCTACTGCTATAGACTCGTAGTCCAAGGATGAACGACTCACGCATCATTTCGGAGGCAGGAATGGTGATGTAGAGCCCTCTGGTGATGAATTCCCTTCCCGACAGGGTGCTGGGGAGAGCTCCAGAACCTTCCCGAGCTAGGGTTGACGATGGTGGCGGCTACGGATCTTTTTGGTGGAAAAGGCTCGGGTCTTAGGGTTACCCCGAGGAGGTGCTTAAATCGGCGAGAGGGCAACTCCGGTGGGTGACTAGGGGGCCACACTACCTCCAGGCGTGGCCAGGGGGCGCCGATCTATGGTGGGGTCTCCAGGGCCCCACTCCGGGTCCCCTCCGGACTCCTTGTACGTGACAGATTTCAAAGATTTCTAGGCTTTGTTTCGTCCAATTCCGAGAATATTTCCAAACAAATTTTCTAAAACCAAAAACAGCTGAAAACAAGAAATGGCCCTATAGCATCTTGTCAATAGGTTAGTCCCAGAAAATCCATAAAAATGACTTAAAGTGTATAAGAAACATCAAGCATATGGCATGAAAACAACATGGAACACAATAAATTATGGATACGTTTGAGACAGATGAAGTATCCCCAAGCTTAGTTCCTACTCGTCCTCGAGTAGGTAAAACGATAAAAACAAATAATTTCTGAGCTGACATGCTACCGACATAAACTTGATCATCATAATGTAAAGCTTGTCAACTAAGATCAAATGAATAAAGGATGTGGTTTATAGTTGATATCAAATGGTGTAATGTATAAACCATTAGGAAGAACAAAGTAGAACTTTTCAATGAATCAATACTAAAATACAATCAACTGTGCAAAGTATATTAAAGATGATTTAAAGTTCAAGAACAACAATATAATCATCCTAAGCATCAAACTCTCACAACAACTCCTGTTAGGATCAAGTCAAATGATAACAATATGCATGTAGGAAAATCATCAAACTATTTCTTGACTCAAAGCAAGCAAGCATTCTTTACTGGTCCCTAGCACCAGGATGTTATGGCTAAAAGAACATTATGGGGGAGGGTTGGAAGGTCAATGGAAGAAAGTGTCACACAAGTGAAAGTGTTCATTAGACAAGAGGAAGTATTATAATTGAAGCTATGAAAGGAGTATTGATTGCCACACAACGGATGCACATAGAGCTATAAGTGTATGAAAGCTCTCCAATGGAACTAGTGGGGGTGCATCCAACTTGCTTGCTCACGAAGAACTAGAGCACTTTTGAGGTGGCTTGTCATTGGAATATACAAGCCAAGCTCTATAATGTAAAGTTCCTCACATAGTTATGCAATTCTTAAAATGAAAACTCTCTCCAAACTGAAGTATTGTTGCTAACAAAGCACAACTGTAGAACAAATGATAGTAATGCTGCCCCCTCTCTCTTTATTATCTCTCTTTGCCTCACTAGTAGGGGCAACACTCTATTTACAATGAATCATCACACTTTTAATACTCATAACTGAAACTGAAATATCTTTGATGTATAAAACTAAATGCTCCTTCTAGTGTAGCAGTATGCAAAATAACAATGAAACAAGTAACATAATGATGATGGATGTTGTATTGCAATATATCTCGGAATGGCTATGGAAATTCCATGATAGGTAGGTATGGTGGCTGTTTTGAGGAAGATATTTTAGGCTTATGTGTCGGAGAACAAAATCCTCCCACGGGGTTCGGATGCACTAGCGAAGTTTGCACCAACTCTCAATGTGGGAATGGGCAATCCAAAGTACCGAAGAGGCTAGAAGATATGGATGGTGGAAGTGCCAGAAAACCGCAACTTAGAACTCACAAGTTAAAAGATTACAACTAGAAATAGGATCATACAAGGCATAATGAAAATCACTCCAAGAGGGTCTGTGGCAGTGACAAGTCACTGTTGGCTAACCCAACCATAGCACGTAACAAAAGGCCATTACAATTGTTATTAGCAGAGGAATTCATATACCATTATTCTATCAACTGGTTACTCGAGTGTGGCACATTTTCAAGATTTTAGATCAACCATTAATTGTTTTTACCTTACTAAACCAGCAGGTTTACCACTAAGAATATTAATACCTCAAAAGAACATCAAATAATCAAGTGAAACAGTTTAATGATCTACAAGAGTATGCAAGTCCTTCCAACATACCATCTACCACATGTAGCATTTTCTATTTCCATCAAACACCAAACAATATATATTTCAACACAAACTCTTGATGGTGCAGATCTTGCACTCGTTGGGATACCCCAAGAGAGGGTGTGATGAGCACAACGGTAGGAGTTTTCGGAATAAGCTAAAAAATTTGAATATTTTTTATTCACCGGAAGACCCCGGAAGCCAGAAGGACACTTGGAGGGGACCCACATGGCCTCTAGGGGTGTGATGGCGTATAGACACAGGCTCGTTGGGAGACCCCAAGAGGAAGGTATGAAGAATGCAGCAGCAAGTTTCCCTCACAAAGAAACCAAGGTTGAATGGACCAGTAGGATAAAGAATTCACTTCTGAAGGTTGAAGCCAACTGATGTTGGTAGGGTGCACTACCGGATCAGTAGCAACGTGGAATATACACAACATAATCAAATTACTTTGCCCCAACGAAGCAGTGAGGTTGTTAATCTCACCGGTTTGAAGTATAGCGTGGAAAATAGTACTTGTTTGAAGTAGATGAAAGAGAACAGTGATGGCAGTATGAAAACAGTAATTGACGTAGGAAAACAGCGGTTGCAGTGGTTGTATATAAATGTAAAGAAATGGCTCGGGGTTCACTAGAGGTGTCTCTCCAAAACATATAGATAACATGCTGGGTAAACAAATTACAGCTGGGCAATTGACAAATATAAAGGCTGCACCGTAGTGCATATGCATGACATGATGATTACTATGTGATTCATGCGGGCATTACAACAAGATACATAGACCGTTATCCAACTGCATCTATGACTAATTATCCACCCTCAGAGCATCATCTAATCAAACTCGTGGTATTAAGTTGCAAGCAATAGATAATCACATTAAGCAAAATGTGTAATGTAAACAATAAAATTATCCTTAGACAAATCATTGTTGTTTTCTCCCTAATGGCAACTGCACATCCCACACCTGTTATGTTTCTGTCACTCGAGTGTGAGTGAAAGGGAGGCATGAACCCACTATCAAGAGTAAATACCCCTCTTGGAGTTATAAGCATCAACTTGGCCAGAGCATCTACTAGTAACGGAGAGCATGCAAGATCATAACTAACATACACATGAAAGAACATGAGAGATTGATAATCATTGGACATAGCATTCAATATTCATCGGATCTGTCGAGACATCGTAGTAGTTTTCATAGACGGGGGTGCCATGAGACTACGGGTAGAGACGTGGGGGAACGTGGTTGCGTTAAGGACGAAAACACAGGTTTTACCCAGGTTCGGTACGTCCTAATAATACGGCGTTCCTACTCCTGCAAACTCACTATGCAGGTCTAAAGCCTGTGTATACAAAGTACAGCGTGAGGTTCTGTTGGCTATTCGTCGAGGATCAACCTCTCGGCGAGTTAGCTAGTAGCTTCTTCTCTATCTATCATATCTCCCGTCCGGCTTTATATAATAGCCGGATTAGGGCATACAGAGTAGGAAACCTAGAAGACTACGGCAACTATTAACTTGGAAAGTAAGGAATCCGCCTTCTACTCCAAGCCAGATCACGTGGGCCGTGATCCGGGTTCTTCTAGAATCCGGCTTCTGTGCGTCGGATTACTGGGCCGCCCAATGGACCGGAGCCCACTACCATTTGGGCCACCCGGGTAATCCGGCACTTTAGACTACCATCCGATATACCCCTAATCGTTATATATCCGACAGTAGCCCCCAAGAAGGATCGAGACTCCGTTTTCGCCGTCTTTCGCCAAATGCATCTTTTCCGAGAATTATCGGCCTGCAGTCTTGATTCTTCTTCTCTCCCCTTAAAGGAGGTAGTCACGCAAAACTCGGAATCCTGAAAATCCAGCTTTTCTCGCACGATCCTTCGCGGAGAAGGAACTTCCTACGTCAGCGCTCAAAACTTGCTGACGTAAGGGACGTTTGGGTTACAGGTGAGAAAAGCCAGAAACATCTCTCTGACATATTCTCGCGGGAAACGAGGAGATAACCATAATCATCCTGTCGATTCATTTCCCGGATTTTCCGGCGAGTGACACGCGTTGGACATCCAACGGTCAAAAGAGCCGTTAGCACGCATCGTGACGGAATTCCGGCTATAAATAGCCGTCTTCGTCCACCGTGAAAATCTTCGCTCTTCACTTCGCACGCCATTCCCAGCGCCCAAGCTCACAGCAAGCAGCTCCCAAACGCACCACCGCGTCGAGGACCTCACCAGAATCGACCGAGCGCCGCTATCCGATGGCCTCTCCGTCGTCCTCACCAGCCCGCACCAGTCGCCCAAGAAATCGACGAGATAATCAACACTATGGATCCACAACAGGATTCCCCAGTGCACACCACCGGCGACGAGCCGGCGAAGACCACGTGCACCGCGGCGGACGAAGGGAACCTCTCTGCCACCGCAGATCCTGCGGGTTCCTCCTCCGCGCCTACTCTGCCGTTCGCGCCCGAATCGGTGGAGGAAAAGATTGAACTCGTCGGCGACGAGCTCGTGGCCACAGAGGCCGCAGCGTTAGCCGCCGCCGGAGCCGAGGAAGAGACAGAATCTCTCGGAAATTGGAGTCCGAGCAACATTCAGCCATCCCTCCTTCCGACAATGGAAAAGGAGGGGCTTCTGGTTAAAGATAAATGGCGAAACCCAGAAGACGAATCTGAGCCCAAGCCAAGAGACGGGGAACGCGTCCTCCTTACTTCTCATATTGCGAGAGGTATGGGCTTTCCACCTTCCGCCTTTTTTCTTGGAAATCCTTAACCATTACCGCATTCAGCCACATAATCTTCCACCAAACTCCATTCTCTACCTAGCCGGTTTCCAAGCCCTTTTTGAAGGGTACTTAGGAATAGCTCCCAGACTAGACTTTTGGCAATATTGTTTTGGAGTGAAACGTAACCCTACAGAGGGCATTCTTCCGATCTGCGGGACTATATCTTTCACTCTTCGGAGGTTCAGGGAAGATTGGTACCCGAAGATAAAAACATCAGAATCCGTCAAATTTTGGACGGGTTCTTTCTTTTACCATCATGACATCCCGTTTCCCGGGAAAGAAAACGGGGTTCCTCCATTCGTCAACTCCGCCGCCGTTCCTCAAGAGAGTTGGGCTGCCGAAGCGGTGCAAACTTTGCCGGAAGATTTGATGAAAATAAAGCGACGTATCGCCAAACTTACTTCTTCTCAGCCTCCCTTAACTGGAACAGACACTGTTTTGTGCTGGTTTGGACGCCGTATTCAACCTCTCTCTTTTCGTTCCCGACTCCTTTGTGAATACGAAGGGCCGGAAGATAGCATGCGAGGGACGGATAAATCTTACTCCAAAAGAGATTTCAAGAAACGAGTTAACCAACTGGTCGCTACTCGCGACCAGTACACAGAAATTTTAGAAATGTATCACGAGGAAAACCCAGTTCCTAAGGTATTTATATTTCCCTTGCTATTGGATTTCTCTCGGATTATCTCTTTTTCCTGACTTAATCGAATCTTTTGCCATCTCCATAGTTCAGTGAACTTAAAGGAAAAGACCTTGCTTCCGACGCCGAGCTCGACGAAAAACATGCCGGCTTTTATGGCGGCCGGAAACGCAAGAGACAAGTGACCTTCGAAGAAGTGATAAATGTTGACGAAATTCCTATCGCCGTATTCGGGTATTTTGCTGGAGCTTTTTACTTATCATTCCCTTCCGGTTATTTGAGATATTTATTTCTCGGATGTTTCCCTTTTCAGCCTTGCTCCAGTTCCTCTAAAGGCAAAGAAATTGAAGAAACATAAGGCTGCTGCCAAAGGAGAACCATCTTCCACTGCAGTTTCTCCCCTTTCAGCTGTATTTAGCGGGGAAGAGAAAACCACAAACCTGGGCGCAGAATTTCAGCGGTCCAGCCAGCCTATTGCATCTAACATGGATGCGAGGGAAAGGGCGGGACCAGAGATGGGTAGAAATCTTCGAGCATCTGGGGAGGACGAACCCATTCCCACTTTTAACAGGAATTTCCAGGTAAAGGAAGAATCGTTCGATGAACTCGGATATATTCGTCCAGAAGCTAGAAAATTCTTCGCTCCTGCCCCTCTAATCCGTCCTTGGCCACAAGGCGGGCTAATTGTCCGCAATGACTTCGTATTTTCACCTCGTCAGGTCATACAAGACGGCCTTCACCACGTTGGCATCATTTTCTCTGAATACGTAAAGGATTTCAACAAAACCTTGTCAAATTTGCAGGAAATGAGCAAGTAATATCTCTAGCCCCCAAGCAATAAGTGTAACATCCCTGATTTTTGGAAAACTCAAAAATCACAAAAATTTGAAACTTTTTGTTTTCATGTTATGCAAGTCACCAAAAACCAAATAAGATGCAAGAAACAAAAGGAAACAATAAATATTACAATGTAGTTGGAATAAAGAATCCAAATTGCCTTAATTCCATAAACCCTAAAGTGTTAAAATATATGTTCCTCATGTGAATAAAATATTTTCTTAGCAAACACATTTAGCAAACATGTTGTCAAATCAACTAACATTTTTGAAAATGATTATGATAATTAAAAACCATAGAGTTACTATCTCTAATATTTTCTCCTTGTCTCCAAGAAAATATCTCACTATTATTATTAACCTCAAATGGATAAGAGGTGCTTAATTGTTTTCCAAGTATTATGTCAATCAATAAAGCAATGAAGTGTTATATATTATTGAGTTATGAAAACAAGTAAAGTGCCTTGGAAAAACAATGTTTTCAACTGGGAAAACAACATCTTCATTAGAGAAAATCTCTCTGTTCTTACCCACCCTCAATTTAAAATTTATTAATAAGTTCTCTATACCATGAGTGAATTGCTAATGTGTTGAAAACACTTTAAAGGTCCTAGAAAACAATAATTTGAACCATGGAAATATTTACTAAAATCATTGAAATCATATTTCTATAATTAACCCTCATTTTCTATTAAGTAACTATTCATATTTTCATCATATTTTTTAAAAAAAATTTGAAGACACTTTGAATTGATTTTGGAAAATAGTATTTGATCATTATAAAGCTACTGAAATTTTATGTGACAAATATTTTTATTTTATAATTTTCTAAATTAAAAATCACCTCAAGTCACTATTAGGTATTTATTCAATTTTCAAATTTCACATTTTGAAATGTGTTGAAAAGTTTACAAAAATCATATTTTTTGAAAGATATTAAAATTTCAAGATTTTAGAAATTTATTTGACCTTAATAGGATTATTAAAACAGAAGTTATTAAGATTTTAAATAAACAGGAAAAAAAGACATTGATGACGTCATCAATGACGTCATCGTCTTCTTCAATGAACCAAAACTGCCGCGCCCGAAACAGCCGTTTGATTCCCTCTAAATGCGAGAGATTAAGGCTGCAATTGATGCCTCTCTCTGGACCTCCTTATAGCCCGTGTTATCTTCCCCATAAGCCCTCTGGAACCTCGTGGGATTGCGCCCCCACACGGGAGTATTTGCTCGTCGGAGTTTGCTGTGCTATGCCGCTTAGTCGAGCTCGAGGTTTCGAGCACCCTGCGACCTTTCCTGTCCCTCTTTTCCCTTCCCCATGAAGAACCTCCTTTTCCTGCCTTTTTTTGTGCGATTGATCACAGTGTAGAGATTGGGCTCGCCGGAGTTGATCCTCCATCAGCGCCTCAGGATCTACTTGGCATCGTCGATCCGGGAACAGAGGACACGCACCATCACCGCCAGAGGGATCCTCGAGTCACGCTGCACCTCCCCGTGCATTACCAGAGTCTCCAGGACCTCTCCAACTCCGCCGCCGTTCATCTTTTGCATCGCCGGCCACCGCAATACATTTTCCGGCAACAAATCCGGTGCCAAGGTAACCCTAGATCCCTCAACCGTTAGATCTTCATCTGGTGGCCACAAACAGATGACTTGAACGAATAGGTACCAGCCAATTAGAGCAGGCCACGTCATACCGCGCTCGCGTTTCTTATTTGTCGCTCGGTGCAATGCGAAACCAGCCCAAGCCAGTCCCTATCCATCTCCCTGCGCGGCAAATAACAGATCTGAGCCCATCTGTCTCTGGATTTAATTCCCGAATAAAAATAAAATGTCTATTTTGCAGAAAAGCCCCTACATCTTAGATCTATCATATCTTTTGATCCATAATGCCAAATTTAGAAATCGTGGACTTTTTGAAAAGCCCTTGACAATTAGAAACTTTTGGCACTGGCAAAATTCAAATTTGACAAACTTAAATTTGTTCAAATTCAAATATGCTTGTTTGATGAAATTTGGCATAATTCAAATTCTACAAATCCAAAAATTGTAAATAAAATATATTTGGAAACCTTAGGATGTGTACTTTCATATCTCTGTCCCAAAATAAAAATTGAACAGATTAAAATTGATTTTAGAATTATATGGCCATTTGAGCAAATTTGACTTAGTTTAAATTCTATAAATAATTTTAATATGTTTTCTTAAGCAAGGTTGCTCCATATGGCAACCTTAATCCATAGAAACCAGTGACATAGAATTTTGGACACATATGAGCCATACCCATGTATTTTAGGCCAAGTTATCACACACATGTTTCACACCATATTAAAAATGACTTAGGAAATATTTTTCTTAAGTGGTTCTATGTGTGTATGGCTATATGAAACCAAGGCTAAGTCCTTAGTGAAGTTTAAACTTATACTTAGCCAACAAATGAACCTAAAAACACTAGTACAAATGTTTCCATCAACTTTTTGTCTCCCCATACTTGCTTCAAGATTTCACCAAGTTGGGATTTGTGAGAACCATGAAGTGCAATGGAGGACTTAACCATCTAGAGATTTTTCAACATGAAGATAGAAGACCAATGAAGGACTTAGCAAATAAAACAAACTTCAGAAGCATCTCCAAGAAGTGGAAGCACTTAGAAGACTGATCCCCTTTCTCTCTAAGTCTTTTTCCTTCCCTTTTTTTATTCTTCTCCTTTCAACTTGATGGCAAAATGAAGAGAAACAAGGAAGATCATTGAAGAAATGACTTAGGATCCACAACAATCTGAAGCATACTCCATCAAGTTCAAGTACATGAAGAAATGAAGAAGAAGACTCACCTCTCCCATTCTATCCTCTTGTCTCATTTCTCCTCTATTTTGACTTAGTGATATTCTCACATTTGTTAAATAAAACACTTAGTTGTGACCACACCACTTGGGAAACAACTAGTGAGAAAACCATGAAGACTATCAAGACCAAGAGAATCACCACACCAAGGAAGGAAACAACTTAGATGGCATGATGATGATCTTCAAGAAGGCAATCACATGAGGTCTAGAAGCAATCCATACAAGTTGAAGTATAACAAGTTATTTGTGTCCAACCATTGACCCAAATGGAAAACCCAAGACTTAGTAATATTTTCCCTTTGATGACGAATTTAGTAGACCTACCCTAACCACAATGGAAATACTAACATAGTCACTCAAATATTTTTGAAGGTGAATATGACCAAGTGTTTGCATGTATTACTTTAGTTGAAGAAGTAATATGTTTATTCTTAGTGAACTCTTGGAACTTCCTCGACAAGTATGGTTATAGTAAAGTTTTATCACACGAAACTCAACCTAGTCCATCCCAAGTAAACCCTTGGAATTTCCTTAACAAGTATTGAACTCAAATCTTGACCCTGTCCTAGTCAACTTGGTTAAACCCCTTTTTTGATATGTTAGTTTCTCTGTATGTTTTCTACACTTGTATGTTGTTTGCTAGTATGATTGTTTATTTTGTTATTGTGTTTTAAATGAATAGATTGTACGGAGAGAAACGATCTTTTGTGAAGAGAGTGTGAATTCTTCACCAACTTCAACAAGGCAAGTAACACATCATCAACTACCCATTATTTTCTATATGCATTAGTTGATTTTTGAGTAGTATGCATTGATAAGAAATTTTACTAAGTTATATTATGCTATGCTATTATCCTAGTAGTGTGTAGCCATCTCTTTTATCCTTGTTATTTATAGCCTTAGAACTTGATAGATTCTATGCAATGAGACAAATGATTTTTTACTTGATGTTGTGGAAAAATTCTAAGTAACAACTTCAATGAACCACCTGGGTGGATTTGGTTGTTTGGCTGATGAGAGTTGAGTGTCTCCCCGAGGGGTTGTTCACTTGAGGAATGCCACCCAGGAACAAAGTGATTATGATGTTCCCCAAGTTTAGATTGCTTCCAGTGCAGCCTTTAGTCATATGGGCTCTGTCTTGATCAACTAAGTTGTGAGGGTTCAGCCCGGGCTTGACAAGCAGATGTAGCATAATTATAGGTGGAACGGGTCTTGCCATTGGGTTGGATTCTTGCTTCTGAAAGATCTCGTCTCGATTCTTCTCCTTTCCTTAATGCACTCAGGGTGTATAGGATGTTTGGGTTGAGTTGGGTCTAAAGGTGAAAGTGCACAAGCTCTGCAGAGTCAAGAAACTAAGATCTTAGCCGTGTCCCCGGTTATGGACAACTATGAGTAGCTGGACAAGGATGGACGGAAGAATCACATCACCATTTTCAATAAGTAAAATTTGACCAAGTGAACATTATTTGTGGTGCTCTGATCTTAATCCAATGTTGCCACCCTTTGAAAAGAAAACTTTTCATTTACAAAAGAGATAGGAGAAAACTTGCTTTATGCAAACTTAGCCAAAGCTCCACTCAGCCAAATAAGCATGTAGTATTAGTCTTGCCATTTATATCCAAAATAGTGTTACTTGCCAATACATTAAATTGTATTGACTCCCTTGTGGCTGCATATTCCATATTGCAGATGTTTCTGAAGACGAGTGAGGATTTCGTTTAGGATCTCGAGACTATCGCCAACATGTTTTGCCTGTGGCACATGAAGAAGATGGGCTCAATGTTGTACTATGTTTTCTGCTGTATTTCTTTGTTTTATGCTAGTCTTCTAAGAGTATGCAAGTTGTATTTTGTAAAGACTGGATCATGCGATGTAATACAATTTGATGCATTTGCATGATATTTCATTTTGTACTGTGGTGCTAGCAAATGATCCAGGGACTAGCACAATAACATAGGTGTCCTTACATTATTTAAATGTGGGAACGCTACAATAAGTCGAAAGCATGTTGTCCACTTAATGCTTCTTATTAAGCTTGTTTTTAACTTAAGCGTCTTACATTCATTTCCGCGTTTCAGCATACTGCTGATAAAATAAACTTGGAAATTTTTAACAAGCTTAACATCAAGAATGAAGAGGTGAAAACCCTTCTATCTATTATTGATGTTAAGAAATCAGAGCTGGCGTCATCTCAGCTACAGTTGTCGGAAACAACAGGTATATTTCGATTCTCTGAAGTTCCTTATCCAATTTTTTGTCTAAGTACTTTCCCAAGTTTTTCTAAACTCGGAATATTGTTCCTTGCTTTCCAGATGCTTCGGCTAAGGCCAACGAAATAGCTGAAGATGCCGGCAATGTCGCGATTCTCCGACAGGAGAATTTGGACCTTCATAAGGATCTTATGAAGGCTCAAAAGGATCTGGAGGCCAGCAACATGGCCCTTGGGATTGCTCAATCCAAGGCCTCCCAGCAGGCGGACAAGGACAAGGCTACTATCCAAGACTTGGAGAATGCCTTAACCCTGCGCCTTGAGGAAGGCTCCGAGATGGACAAGATTCTCGGTAAGTTGCTATCATTTACCGGTTTTTCCATGTCCTGATTTTCTTCTCTGTTATTTCGCTAACCTTTTGGTTGTTTGTCTGAAAAAACAGGAGATAACCCAGAACTTACTCGGATTGAGAAAATCCGAGCTTTTGGGAAGGTATGGACTGCGATCAGGGCTGCAGGCATGCAGTTGGTCAACAGGTTCCTTCCCTCAAGAACTGGGGAATTCTCGGAAGTTGAAAAACTTTCGGAAGCTATCCTGGAGGTGGCGGAATCCAAGGAGTCCACCTTGCGCTCCGCAGCACGGTGTGGTGCACGCATGGCCTTAGGCCTTATGCGTATGCATTACCCTAGTGCCAAATCTTGGCGCGTGGCGTCCGGTATCCCCCTTGGATACTCGGACACCCAGCAGACCACCATCTTCGACGAGATCAAGGGTCACGCCACCAAGATCGCCTCCATGGTGAGCATCTCCATCACCTATCCGGAAGAAGCGATTCCCGAAGCCCCCGAGAACGACAGCAGCGATGAAGACTCGGATGCCTGAAGTATTCTGCTTAACCTGGATGATGGAAGTAGAAAATAGGAGCATTACTGCATTTTACAATGTAAACTTATATTGTAATGCTTCTATCCTTTTGTATAAACAAGTACTCCGCCTTTTGCAGTTAATTATGAAATTCTTTGCAAGTTTTCCGGGTTTTATATTCCTTTATCTTCTAAGTTCTCTGGCTTATGTGCTTTAACTGTCCTTAGTGTTTGAAATGGCTCAATAGTACTATGAATCTTCATGCCGAGTTACTGGAAAAAACCAATCAGTTTGAACTCGAAAACATGGATCATACTAAAGGCATTTTTACTAACTAGCTCTAGTGACCCAACACATAAACAATCAGATAATGCTTAGAGAATAGTAAGGAATTTTTTGAATGAAACTTGGGCACGCAGGCACAATCCGAGTTTCCTTTAGCCGTTAATAGGCTGAAAATCATTCTGTTCTTAAACGCCGAGCACGCAGGCACAATTCGGGTTAACATTGAGTATTTTGTAAGATCATTGGGAAATAGATAAGGTGGAATCATGTTTTGTGCTATAATAAACTTGTAAAAACACGGATATAAGAATTCCGACAACTTTATTTCATGATCTCAAAGATGTTTACATAGAATTGAACTAAGTATAGAAGGGACGTAACTGCTGGATACTCCAGGGCCTTTTTGTCTCTCCTAGTTCATCATCTATCTTTCTCTTTCTTTTTCGATTCAGCTTCTCGGGATCGTCTTCCGTATCGCGAATGTCTACAAGATAGTATGATCCATTCTTCATGGCTTTACTGATGACAAATGGTCCTTCCCATACCGGGGCCAGTTTGTGCTTTCTTTGCTGCACCAATCTTAGCACTAGGTCACCTTCTTTAAAAGAACGATGCCTGATTTTCCGACTATGATAACGTCGTAAACCTTGCTGATAGATGGCGGATCTTTGAAGCACAAGTTCTCGTTCCTCTTCTAAGAGATCGACGGCATCCTGTCGTGCGTTTTCGGCATCCGAGTCGTCGAAATCCTGCACCCTTGCGCTATCATGGATCATGTCCGTTGGAAGGATTGCTTCCGCATCGTAAACTAGGAAAAACGGGGTTTGCCTAGTTGACCTGTTTGGTGTTGTTCGAATACTCCAAAGCACGGAAGGTAACTCTTCTACCCATGCTCCAGCTGCTCTATGAAGAGGAGATTCGAGTCTTGGACGTATTCCTTGCAGGATTGAGCTATTCATTCTTTCAACCCGTCCATTGGATTGCGGGTGTGCCACAGATGCGAGATCGAGGCGAATTCCCGTTTGTCGGAAATATTTTGCCAACTCTCCAATGGAGAAATTTGTCCCGTTGTCGATTATTATGCTGTGTGGAACGCCATATCTCATGACTACATCAATGATGAAATTTCTGGCAGTTACACCGTCAAGCTTTTTGATGGGTTTAGCCTCCACCCACTTGGTATATTTGTCCACAGCTACAAGTAGATGTGTAAGTCCGCCTCGTGCAGTTTTGAATGGTTCCATCATATCTAGCCCCCAGACCGCAAAGGGCCATGTAATGGGGATAGTTTTGAGTGCTTGGGCTGGCATATAAGTCTGCTTGGCGTAATACTGACATCCTGCACATGTATTTACTATGTGCTCAGCATATGTCTTGGCTGTTAGCCAGAATAACCCGGCACGGAATGCTTTTTTGACTATGCTTTTTGATTGATCATGATGTCCGCAATCTCCGGCATGGATTTCTTGCAGGATTTCTCGTCCTTCTTCTGGTGAAATGCATCGCAGAAAAATTCCGGAAGTACTGCGTTTATACAGGCAATTGTTAATTATTGTGTATCCTTTGCATCGACGCTGGATCTGCCTTTGCAAGACTTCGTCTGCTCCTTCCGGGTACTTCTGATTAACTAAGAAGTTTATATATGGGATTGTCCAATCCGGGTTAACGAGCATAACTTCGATTGAGTCGGAAGCTAGAGGGTAATCAACATCTCCACCTTTTATCGATGGTTCGTACAAGTGTTGGACGAATACACCTGGTGGTAGGATTTTTACCCTTTCCGATCCCATGCGGGCTAACGCATCCGCGTTCCAATTTTCCTCCCTTTTAACATGGAGTACTTCGAATCCGAAGAAACAAATGGCGAACTCGTCCACCGTTCTCCGATATTCGGCCATTATAGGGATTTTTGCGTCCCATATTTGGTTGAGCTGATGCTGTACCAAATCTGAGTCACCGTAGCACAAAATGCGCTTGACCCCTATTTCTTTTGCGATATGCAAGCCATGAAGCAGAGCTTCGTATTCTGCCACGTTGTTGCTGGCGTTGAAGTGTATTTGTAATACGTACTCCATTGTATCCCCTTTAGGGGATTTTAAAACCACACCAGCTCCGGCACCCTCCTTCATCTTGGATCCATCAAAATGCATGATCCAGTACTCGGACTCCGGCATTGGTGTTTTCTCCATTGCTTCCGTCCAGTCAGCGGCAAAATCTGCCAAAACCTGGGATTTTATTGTCGTCCTAGGCTGATACTTAATGTCGAAGGCTGCTAGCTCGATGCCCCATTTGGCTACTCGGCCAGTCGCCTCCGCATTGTTTATTATATCCCCTAGTGGTGCTTTACATACCACTGTTATGGAATGTCCTTGGAAATAATGGCGAAGTTTTCTGGATGCGAAAAATACGCCATATGCCAGTTTTTGATAGTGTGGATACCTTTGTTTGGACTCGGAGAAAACTTCGCTTATATAATATACCGGATGCTGTTCTGGTATGCTCTGTTCGTCTTTCTTCCGTTCCACAACGATTACTGCACTGATAACCCGGTTTGTAGCCGTAAGGTACAATAACATAGGTTCTTTGTCTTTTGGGGATGCCAAAATCGGAGCTTTCATCAAAGTTTCCTTTAACTGGGTTAACGATGCATCTGCCTCTTCTGTCCACTCGAATTTGTCGGATTTTTTCAGCAACTTGTAGAGTGGTAGGGCTTTATCCCCCAGCCGACTAATAAATCTACTGACGGCTGCAGCGGAACCCGTCAATCTTTACACACGTAGGTTTGGAGATGTTTAAGATTGCTTTGATCTTTTCTGGGTTAACTTCTATTCCTCTATGAGAAACGATGAAACCCAGAAGTTTTCCTGAGGGAACCTTGTAAGTGCGCAAATTGATGGATTTATTAGTAGGCACTTTGATGGATTTAACTTCATCTTGTAAGTGCGCAAATTTTCGAAGGTTTCTCGTAAATCATCAAGGAGTGTACCTTTTTCCTTGGTTACGACAGCAATGTCGTCCACGTAAACGTGGACATTTTTGCCAATCTGACTATGCAAACAACGTTGCATGCAACGCTGGTAGGTGGCACCTGCGTTCTTCAGGCCAAATGGCATGGTTATGTAATAGTACGTCCCATAAGGGGTTATAAAAGAAGTCTTAATTTGATCTTCCTTTTTCATGCGTATTTGGTGGTACCCGGAATATGCATCCAAAAAGCATAAGAGCTCAGAGCCTGCAGTGGCATCTATTATTTGATCAATTCGCGGTAACGTGAACTTATCTTTTGGACACAGTTTGTTTAAGCCGGTGTAATCTATACACATTCTAAGGGCAGTAGTATCTTTCTTCGGTACTAATACCGGATTTGTAGACCACTCGGTGTGTATAACTTCCTCGATAAAGTCTGCTGCTAAAAGCCGGATAATTTCCTTGCCGATAGCCTTCCGTCTTCTTCCGTCAAATCGACATCGACGGAGACCTTGTTTGACGGGTTTGGAGCCTGGAATCACCTTAAGTTGATGCTCAGCAAGTTCCCTAGGTACGCCTGACATGTCAGCTGGACACCAGGCGAAAATATCCCAGTTCTCACGGAGGAACTTGATGAGCTCGCCTTCCTATTTGTCGGTCATCCCAGTTCCCACCACGACAAATTTTGTCAGATCGTTGGGATCTAGGATTACCTGTCTTGTGTTCTCGGAGGCCTTGAAGCTATCTGCTGGCTTCCGGGTTTCTTTTCCTGCCGGCATTTCTGTCGGCGATACCTCTTTGGCCAGCTCCTTCAACTCTTCCTTTGCTATGATTTTCTCGGCGCAAAGGGCGTTTTCTTTTTCCAGCTTGTTTGCCAACTTGAAGTCTCCCGATATGGTGATTACTCCTCCTTTTGGCCCTGGCATCATCAGCTTGTTATAGATATAACATGATCTTGCCATGAATTTGGCGAAAGCTGGACGTCCGAGTATCGCGTGATACACGCTTTCGAACGGCACCACTTCGAAGGATACTTTTTCCTGACGGAAGTGATCTTTTTCTCCGAAAGTGACATCTAGGGAAATTTATCCTAGGGATCGTGCTTGCCTGCCAGGAACAATGCCGTGAAAACGTATGTTGATGTGGTTGAGCTGGGTCTCGGAGATTTTCAGATGCCTCAGTGTATCCAGGTACATTATGTTAATGCTGGATCCTCCATCCATCAGCACTCTTCTTAGCCTAGTGTTCTGGACAATAGGGCTTACCACAAGAGCTTGCGTGCCGGGTTCAGGGATATTCCCAGGATGATCAGACTGATCCCAGGTGATTGGTGTGTTTGAATACTTCAAGAATTTCGGGGTTGCCGGAACAACCGCGTTTATTTCTCGAAGCGTTCTTTTTGCCACCTTTGCTGACGGGGTTGCCAGAAAAGTTAGGGCACTCTCTCCATCAACTCTCGAAAACTTGGGCTCGCCTTTTCGCTGCTGTTCCTGGATTTTTTCGTCAGTGTCCGATTCACTGTCTTCTTTCTCAGCTTCTGGCTTTTGCTTGGAAAACTTCCTTTTGGAATTCTTCCCCTTATTTCCGGATCCTGCACTACCTTTCATATGCTTGTTCAGCCGGCATTGTGCGTTGGTATGGGTGGGTTTCCCAAATTGCGAATGGTGGACGCAGGGTTCCGACTTAATCTTTTCCCATTCTTCCTTGGTGTAATTGATTGGTTCTGAACTGCGTCCTTTCCATCTATTCCCTTTTTCACTTCCAAAGGCTATGTTAACTTCTTTGGGATTTTGTGTTGCGTCTAGAGTTCCTTTTTTCTTAGGGCGAGGGTTCTTTTTGGCCTGTATCAGTGTGTCGATATTGCCTCCTCTAGCTCTGATGTCGTCTTTGTTGGCACGCGTAGAGATAAACGAAAACTTTTTCCTACGCGATACTTCCAAGATCTAGCCGAGGTAGAAGGCCACGAGTATTACCACTAGACGCGCAGGTGCGGATTATCGATGTAGCGCGTCGGGTCGGGGCAGTGCAGTCCCACGATCCAGTCCGGCCGATCCAATCCCTCGAACGTCGAAGTGCTGAACGTACAGCACCTCTGCCGGTATCCACACGTACGAGGAGGAGCTCCGACGGCGGACTGCTAGGTCCGGTGCGGCGGCTGGACTGAGTGGGGCTAGGGTTCCCAACGCATGGGAGAGTGGACTAACGTGCCCGCTGGGCAACCTGCGCCCCTCTTTATATAGCGTATGGTAATGGGCTGCACAACACTTGTGGCCCATTCCCTCTGTGAGTCCGACTCACTAATTCAGTCCATTTCCGGTTCGGGTCCAACCCAACCAATATTTGCTCCCGCTCTTAAGTGTGCGACCCTGCAGGCTCATGGCGACTTGGACACGATTGGAGTCCGACTCTCAATCGATCAATCGGTAGCGGCTCCTAGCAGAACGTGCCGACTCCCAAGTCCCATTGAGTCATGACGACATACCTTTCAATGTGATATTCATCTTAGTCCCTTTTGCCTCACGATATACCTTGTCGAGCTATAGGCGATTTATCGTCATCCCTTAAATAGCTCAACTCTCTTCTCGATCCGTGATATGTGATTCATCTGACTAACTCTTTAGTCAATAGACACAGTTAACACTTAACTGAGTCGCGCATGGCCATGCTTCCTGAATCATATCACTCGAGAGGGCCCAGAGAATATCTCTCCAATCGGAGGGGCAAAATCCCATCTTGATTATCCACATCACGCAGCTTGCTTCTCATTCGACCCGAACTCTGCCTTTATAGTTGCCTTGTCACAGAACAACGTTTGACAGAACCTAAGTCGGTGATCCACAACTCGGATTGTGCGACAACCTCAGGTCTAAGGATTACATTGATTGAGACATGCAAATGACGACTTGATCGTTGCATCTCAATGTGGGTCAGTCCGACTTGCTAAACTCTTTAGCCAAGTCCGTGAACGTTGGAATGGCATCACCATGCCCATGACAAGTGGAACCGTGTCATCAGCCAACACTCACATTAGTCTAGGATGTGTGTGCAGCACAACCTTAACGACCAAGGACAATTAGTATGAACAACGTGAATATATGGTTCCACAATCGAATCACATATTCAATGACATATATCAGATGTTCAAAACAAGGACAACTTAATAACTTTATGAATACAGTGGGAGTTACATCATACATGATTGCCTCTAGGGCATATTCCCAACAGTCTTCGGCTGCAGCGTGTTCATTGGCGGTTGTAAGCATAGATCCGAGATCTTTGTGCTGTTTTGAACCAACCATGAATGGTACAAGTCCGGGTTTTAGGCCATTGATGAAAGCATGCATTGCTTGTACGTCAGTTACTCCAGAGCAGCTGTTCTTCATTGCAGTCCATCTTGAGATGAAATCCACATATGGTTCGTCCTCAAATTGGGTGCAACAGTTTAGCTGGTTGATGATGTTCGGGCGTTTGTAGGTTCCCCAGAAATGCTGAGTGAATACTCGAGCCATATCATCCCAGCTGTCGACAGTTCTGGAAGGTAGTCCGTTAATCCAATCTCTGGCTCCATCCAGTAACATTAGGGGAAGAAACTTTACAGCTTCCAGGTTTGTCCCATTGTTAATCTGGACGGCTGTATAATAGTCTGAGAGCCAGGTATCCGGGTTTGTACTACCGGTGTATTTTTGGTATGTTGGACCAACTTTGGCAAAACCAGAATGCAGGGTTATCCTTCGGATCCTATTCGGAAAGCACTTAGGTCCAAAGTATAAGTCGTGTCTTTCCGCCCTATCCATGTGTGCGGAGTACCTGCTGGCTGAATGGACAGAAGGGGATCTGCTCCTTTCTTTTCCATTGTTGCGCGGACGCGCTTTTCCGGGATCATCTCTATTTCTTCCGGTATCACGCCCCTTTGGATGAGGTGGAGTTCTACTCCTGTACCTTTCCTTGTCCTTGGGGGGTGTCCGAGATCTCTCACGTCTATGAGGTATACCCTGTCTTCCGGCTTTTTCAGCTGGGTTTCTCGGAGGTGGCATTGCTTTGCCGTCATTCCGGTGTTTTTCTTCCCAATCGTGGGGGTTAAGTCCACCTTTCGGGAGATGGGATCCGGTTCTAGACGCTTCATCCTTGTTATCGGGATTTTTCTTGTCTTTTCTCGGATCCGTTTTCCTCTCTTTTGAGTTGTTTGAATTTCTCGGCTCCTCCGGTCCAGGTGCTCCAGCGGCGCAAGTAGCTGTTTTACATAGGGAGGAGTCGTCATGCAGCCTCCCTGATCGCTCTTGCCCCCGCTGTTGTTGTTGCAATGCTTTTCCGAGGAAAGCATACACCCCTTGAAGTTTTTCACCGTTGGAATACATATCATTGTTGAGGATGGCGAACGCTGCTTCCGCGTTTTCTGCTGCGGTTTTGTATATTGGTTCGCCTCTGGCATCTTTGCCGTTTACCTGCTTTTGCCAAGATGGGTTGTGAAACCTTTCTTTTGGCGGCAGTACTTCTGGTCTTACGATTCCGGGTAACCTTGTAGGTTTTAAGGCAGGTATATTCTTTTTCTCGTACTCCTCGATTTCTTCCTTCATGAGCTTGATGTCATCCTGGGTTTTTGGAGGTGTTCACGAGTTCTGAATAGATGTTGCTGTTGCCTTTGGAGAGCTTGTCTCCTGGCTTCTAGCACTTCAGGGGGTTCATGCAATCCCACTGGTGTTTGTAGCAACTCCTGTTCTTCTTTCTCTATCATTGGCAGAACAAGGATTTCTTTTGTTTTCTTCTCCGCTCCGCTTGCATCTCCTACTTCCGGACTTTCATCAGCTGGATCAGCCGATTTCTTCTTCCGGAGTTTGTATTGGAGTTTTTTAGCGGCTTTATGCTTTTTCTTGGAAGAGGGAGGTTTTTTGACAGGTTCTTCCTCTGTCAGTTCTTTGACATTGGGAAATATTGGAGAGGTTTTCCGTCTTCTCTCTCTTCCTCTGGTGGAGGAGTTCTAGGGCTTTCCTGACTGCCGGCATCCGTGTTTTCAACCGGTTTCGCCATTAGTACTTCGTGGAATCCCTCTTGGAAGGATTTAACCTTTCTTTCGAAGGCGTCCTCGTCTTCGTCTTCGGAATCAAAATCATCTGATCTGGTTTCTGATTCTAATCTCGCCTCAATGGCGGCTAGCACAGAATCAGCTTCCGAGTTCATCGCTAGATTGGCGGATGTTGGATCTTCCACCTCTGTAGCGGGTTTACTATTTTCTGCCTCTTGTACGGGATTACTTTCGTCCGTGTTTTCGGCGACCTCGGATTGCACCATGCCGATAAAGTGTGAATCACTTTTTTGTGGGCGATCTGAGCAAAACCTGGTATCGTAGTCATCTTCGACTGGGTATAGGGCGGGTGGGAAAAATTTTCTTCCACCGCAAAACCCCATGGCCTCTGCAGTTAGTCCGATAAAGTTATTTGTAGATCCAATCGGTAACACGCAGGCACTTACCAGATGATTTTGCGCCGGTATGTAAGATCCATTGTCGAGGAAGCGTCCAACATCGTCGTCGAACTCCAGGCTTCCGACAGTTATGGAACTGCCGATTCCGCCAAGTATCCCAGATCGAAATTTAACGCCTGACACCGTTTGCCCCACGGTGGGCGCCAACTGTCGATACATCATAGTAGTTTTCATATACGAGGGTGCCATGAGACTACGGGTAGAGACGTGGGGGAACGTGGTTGCGTTAAGGACGAAAACACAGGTTTTACCCAGGTTTGGTACGTCGTAATAATACGGCGTTCCTACTCCTGCAAACTCACTATTCAGGTCTAAAGCCTGTGTATACAAAGTACAGCGTGAGGTTCTGTTGGCTATTCGTCGAGGATCAACCTCTCGGCGAGTTAGCTAGTAGCTTCTTCTCTATCTATCATATCTCCCGTCCGGCTTTATATAATAGCTGGATTAGGGCATACAGAGTAGGAAACCTAGAAGACTACGGCAACTATTAACTTGGAAAGTAAGGACTCCGCCTTCTACTCCAAGCTAGATCACGTGGGCCGTGATCCGGGTTCTTCTAGAATCCGGCTTCTGTGCGTCGGATTACTGGGCCGCCCAATGGACCGAAGCCCACTACCATTTGGGCCACCCGGGTAATCCGGCACTTTAGACTACCATCCGATATACCCCTAATCGGTATATATCCGACAGGATCCCAGCAAACACAACATGTAGCATTACAATAAGATGATCTTGATCATGTTAGGAAGCTCACAAGATCTAAACATGAAGCATAAAGAGGAGATAACAAACATTTAGCTACTGCTATAGACTCGTAGTCTAGGGATGAACTACTCACGCATAATTTCGGAGGCAGGCATGGTGATGTAGAGCCCTCTGGTGATGAATTCGCCTCCCTACAGGGTGCTAGGGAGAGCTTCAGAACCCTCCCGAGCTAGGGTTGACGATGGTGGCGGATATGGATCTTTTTGGTGGAAAAGGCTCGGGTCTTAGGGTTAACCCGAGGAGGAGCTTAAATAGGCGAGAGGGCAACGCCGGTGGGTGGCCAGGGGGCCACACTACCTCCAGGCGCTGCCGGGGGCACCGACCTATGGTGTGGGGTCTCCAGGGCCCCACTCTGGGTCCCCTCCGGACTCCTTGTACGTGACAGATTTCAAAGATTTCTGGGCTTTGTTTCGTGCAATTCCGAGAATATTTCCGGAACAACTTTTCTAAAACCAAAAACAGCTGAAAACAAGAAATGGCTCTATGGCATCTTGTCAATAGGTTAGTCCCAGAAAATCCATAAAAATGACTTAAAGTGTATAAGAAACATGTAGCATATGGCATGAAAACAACATGGAACATAAGAAATTATGGATACGTTTGAGATGTATGAAGGATCCCCAAGCTTAGTTCCTACTCGTCCTCGAGTAGGTAAAACGATAAAAACAAATAATTTCTGAGCTGACATGCTACCGACATAAACTTGATCATCATAATGTAAAGCATGTGAACTAAGATCAAATGAATAAAGGATGTGGTTTATAGTTGATATCAAATGGTATAATGTATAAACCATTAGGAAGAACAAAGTAAAACTTTTCAATGAATCAATACTAAAATACAATCAACTTTGCAAAGTATATTAAAGATGATTTAAAGTTCAAGAACAACAATATAATCATCCTAAGCATCAAACTCTTACAACAACTCCTGTTAGGATCAATTCAAATGATAACAATATGCATGTAGGAAAATCATCAAACTATTTCTGGACTCAAAGCAAGCAAGCATTCTGTATTGGTCCCTAGCACCAGGATGTTATGGCTAAAATAACATTATGGGGGGAGGGTT
The DNA here is from genome assembly GCA_028641055.1 of Alopecurus myosuroides. NCBI lineage: Eukaryota > Viridiplantae > Streptophyta > Magnoliopsida > Poales > Poaceae > Alopecurus > Alopecurus myosuroides. The sequence continues at coordinate 176,593,001 of CM054057.1, forward strand.
GGAAGGTCAATGGAAGAAAGTGTCACACAGCTGAAAGTGGTCATTAGACAAGAGGAAGCCTTATAATCGAAGCTATGCAAGGAGTAGTGATTGCCACACAACGGATGCACATAGAGCTATAAGTGTATGAAAGCTCTCCAATGGAACTAGTGGGGGTGCATCCAACTTGCTTTCTCACGAAGACCTAGAGCACTTTTGAGGAGGCTCGTCATTGGAATATACAAGCCAAGTTCTATAATGTAATGTTCCTCACATAGTTATGCAATTCATAAAATGAAAACTCTCTCCAAACTGAAGTATTGTTGCTAACAAAGCACAACTGTAGAATAAGTGATAGTAATGCTGCCCCCTCTCTCTTTATTATCTCTCTTTGCCTCACTGGTAGGGGCAACACTCTATTTACAATTAATCATCACACTTTTAATACTCATAACTAAAACTGAAATATCTTTGATGTATAAAACTAAATGCTCCTGCCATCATAGCAGTATGCAAAATAACAATGAAACAAGTAACATAATGATGATGGATGTTGTATTGCAATATATCTCGGAATGGCTATGGAAATTCCATGCTAGGTAGGTATGGTGGCTGTTTTGAGGAAGATATTTTAGGCTTATGTGTCGGAGAACAAAATCCTCCCACGGGGTTTGGATGCACTGGTGAAGTTTGCACCAACTCTCAATGTAAGAATAGGCAATGCACAATACCGAAGAGGTTAGCAAATATGAATGGTGGAAGTGCCAGAAAACTGCAACTTAGAATTCACAAGTTAAAAGATTACAACTAGAAATATGATCATACAAGGCATAATGAAAATCACTCCAAGAGGGTCCATGGCAGTGACAAGTCACTGTTGGCTACCCCAACCATAGCATGTAACAAAAGGCCATTACAATTGTTATTAGCATAGGAATTCATATACCATTATACTATCAACTGGTTACTCGAGTGTGGCACATTTTAAGCTTTTAGACCAACCATTAATTGTTTTTACCTTACTAAACCAGCAGGTTTACCACTAAGAATATTAATACCTCAAAAGAACATCAAATAATCAAGTGAAACAGTTTAATGATCTACAAGAGTATGCAAGTCCTTCCAACATACCATCTACCACATGTAGCATTTTTCTATTTCCATCAAACACCAAAAAATATATATTTCAACACAAACTTTTGATGGTGCAGATCTTGCACTCGTTGGGATACCCCAAGAGGAGGGTGTGATGAGCACAGCGGTAGGAGTTTCCCCTTAGTTAAGAAATCCAAGGTTATCAATCCAGTAGGAGAAGTAGGACCTTCAGAAGGTTGATGCCACTGACGGTGGTGCTGGCGCTTCTCCGGTGTCAGCAACAACGTGGAACATGCACACAACACAACCAAAATACTTTGCCCCAACAGTACAGTGAGGTTGTCAATCTCACCGGTCTTGCTGACAACAAAGATTAGACGTATAGTGTAGAAAAACAGTGTATGCTTGCAGTAAGTACAGAAAGCAGGAAATTGTTGTGGTTTGTTTAACAGTGTGGAAAAATGGACCGGGGTTCATAGGTTAACTAGTGGTGTCTCTTCATAAAAATAACATGCTGGGTGAACAAATTACAGCTGGGAATTGACAAATAAAGGTTGCACCGTAGTGCACATTATAACATGATGATTACTATGATATTTAGTGTGGGCATTACAACAAGATACATAGACCGACATCCATCTGCACCTATGACTAATAATCCACCCTCAGGTTATCATCCGAACCCCCTTAGGTATTAAGTTGCAAGCAACAGATAATTGCATTAAACAAAGTGTGTAATGTAAGCAATGATTATGCACGCAGGCACTCTCAGCGTTGTTTTCTTCCTAATGGCAACATCACATCCTCCCCCTTCACGTTTCTGTCACTCGAGCAAGGCAACAAGGAGGCATGAACCCACTATCAAGCATAAATACTCCCTCTTGGAGTCACTAGCAACTACTTGGCCAGAGCAAACACTAGCAACGGAAAGCATGCAAGATCACAAATAGAATATGCAATGAAGACTATAATCAACTTGGCATAAGGTCAATATTCATCGGATCCGAGCAAATACAACATATAGAATTACATAAGATCAATCTCGATCATGATAGGCAGCTCACGAGATCTAAACATGGATGCATATGAGGAGGAGACAACCATCTAGCTACTGCTATGGACCCGTAGTCCAGGGATGAACTACTCACGCATCACTCCGGAGGCAGGCATGGTGATGTAGAAGCCTCCGGTGATGATTTCCTCTCTGGCAGGGTGCCGAAAATAGCTCCAGAACCCTCCTGATCTAGGGTTGACGACGACGGCGACTGCGGAACTTTTTCAGGATTTTTTATCAGATGCCTAGGGTTTTCCGTCCGGGGGATTAAATAGGCGAAAGGGCAAAGGCGGTGGAGCTCCAGGGGCCCCACACCCATAGCTGGCGCGGCCGGGGGGACCCGCGCCAGCCCATGGTGCCCCCCCTGTTGCCCCTCTTCGACTCCTCTTCGGTCTTCTAGATGCTTCCAGGGAAAATAGGACTTCCGGGCTTCGAACTTTCCAATTCCGAGAATATTTCTAGAACAACTTTTCTGAAACTAAAAACAACAGAAAACAGGGAACTGGCTCTGTGGCATCTTGTCAATAGGTTAGTCCAGAAAATCGATAAAAATGACATAAAGAAGGGAGAAAACATGTAGCAATTGGCGTAATATCATCATGGAGCATCAGAAATTAGGGATACGTTTATGACGTATCACCTTGCGGTAGCCTATGGAAGAAGAAATTGCTGAAAATGGAAGCTCATTGGATGAAAAAGAGGAGGAGAGTGATGATCAAAAGGAGGAAGAATGGAGTAGCTACCCATGTCTACCTTCTAGTGATAGTAACTCTTTAACTCATATTTTATTTGATTTCCCTCCATTCTTACCAAATGAGGATGAGTGATATATTGATGAATTTGATGATCCTATTGATTCTTTTCAAATATCCCTTTTTGATGAAATTGATACTTGCTATACTTGTGACTTTGATGCTACTATGAATGAAACTTGTGAGAATGATTTATCTTCTGTTATAATAATCCTTGCTACGTCGATAAATCTTATGATAATCCTCTATTTATTCCAACCATTGATATGCATGAGGAAGTTAATTTGGAAAATTTATATGATAATGTTGTAGATGATGGTCCTATGTTATTTGATGTTATAAATTATAATGTTATTGAAAATTGGATTGGCGAGGTCTTGACTTTAGCTAGAATGAGTCCCATACCTTTGGCGAGTGATCAATCATCTTATTATAATATTGCTAAAAGTGGGTTGGAAGAGGCAGTGATTTTAAATTTTGACTCCACTGTTTTGGAGCTTGATATGAGTTATGTGCTTTGAGACCATGAAAAACATGCTTTATGCGATATTTATATTGTTTAGTTTGTTCATGATGCCGCTGAAAATTATTATTAGAGAGGGAAATATGGCTGTAGAAATTTTCATGTTACTAAAACATCTCTCTTTATGTTGAAAGTTTTGGAGTCATTCTTGTGTTGCCTTCTTATGCTTACTAGCTTGTGCTTATCTATTTAATTATTTACAAGTATCCAATGCATAGGAAGTGGGTTAGACTTAAATGTGGTTCATATTTTCTTCTTGATGATCTCTTTTGCTTCAATTCATATTTCTTATGTGAGCATCTTTGAGAATTACTGAGCCAATCTTTATGTCTATAAAGAAAGAGCTCTTGGGAAACAACCCTTTCTCTTTAAGTTTTAAGTTTCTTTTGCTTCCAGTTTTTAGTTGTTTTCTATCTCCTTTATTGGTAAGGAACACGAATTGTAAAAAATAGTTGTACTTGTTATCTAAAAACTTTCAAAAAAGATAAGTGATTAAGAAGGTGAGCATTAATGAAATAGGGGCCAACCTTGAACATTTATGTTCATGCCTATGGAAATAATGTAAATATTCTCAGCTAAAAATATGTGTTTGTTTTGTTTTCTTCCATTGCTCAGAAAAACAAAGTCCCTTAAAATATAATGCCTAGCTAAAAGGCGTTAAAGAAAAGCGCTTGTGGGAGACAATCCTCTTTTGTTTTCCTTCGTTATCCTTCTGTTTTCTTTTGTTATTTTTGTGTCTTGGAAATTGTTACCTCTGTAGAAACCGCTCCTTATCCTTTTTATTTCGTTTTGTGCCAAGAGTATCCTCTAATAGGGAGGTAGTGCGATATGGGGGAGTTTCAGTTCTTAAACAAATTTCTGGGTTGTTGCCAAAAAAACTTATTCCTCTCAGCCAGAACGTCGGATTGCTTTGAAATAAAGTAGACCCATGCCCCAGGTTGTTATATAACTTTAATTAGTTTCCCACTTTTTGATTTGAGCAACAGAAGAGTTTCGAAAAAAATCATCTTTACCGACTGTTCTGTTTTGACAAATTTGTGCCAATATTTACATTTGCCTCTTAATCTATTTCTTTTGGTGTTCATTTGAGGGGAAGAGATTTAAAAGAAGTTGTGAAAGTAGCTAATGTTTCAAACTGAACCAAGGGGATTTATTATTTTGATGCACTAGTGTTCCTAATGAAGATTGTGAGAAGTTCTAGGTGGAGGAAGTTTTCAAGTTTAGGGAGAGAAGTATGATCTGATGAGATGAAGGATGGAAAAAGAACAAGCTTGGGATACCATGTCACCCCAAGACATATCAAAGAAGTACTAGCGTCAAATCATGGGGATGCCCAAGGCATCTTCTTCTTTATCAACAAAAATATCAGGTTTCTTTCAAAACACTATATTTTTATTGCTTCACATGGTATGTGTTATTCTTGGAGCGTCATTTTCTCTTTCAGTTTTATTTTGTTTTCTTTGCTGTAGCTTTTGGTTGGATCCTAGCATATTTTTGTTTGGAGAGAGACACGCTTCGTTCATTTCCTAGAACACTCTAGTTTTCACTCTTATTGTTCCATGAGTGTTCAGTTTTTGCTACTAATGCGATTAGCTCTTGTTTTGCATTCTTATTTTGTTCAGAGATTTTTGGTTTGCTTAGTATATATATGATTACCTCTCTGGTATTTGTTGAATTTTTTTTTTGAGAGTTGTTTCAAACAAGCAAATTGGTGTTGGTTGGAAAGGGAAAATGTTGTGCTTGTGGTAATGGTATGAGAAAAATTGTATAATCTTGTAGATCATCAAATTATTTCACTTGAATCATTGTTTTAGTTTTGAGATATTAAAATTCTTAATGGGTAAACTTGCTGTTTTAGTGAAGTAAAACAATTAATGGTTGGTCTAAAAGCTTGAAACTGTGCCACACTCAAATAGTCAGTTGAAAGTACAATTCTATATGACTTCTGATATAAATAGACAACCATGATAATTTTTGTAACGCGCTAGGGTCGGGGTAGCCAACAGTGACTTGTAATTTCCATGGACCCACTCGGAGTGATTTTCATTATGTTTTGTAAGATCATATTGCTAGTTGTAATGTTTAAACTTGTGAGTTCTAAGTTGCAGTTTTATGGCACTTCCACTAACCATATTTGCTAGCCTCTATGTTGCCCATTCTCACAATGAGAGTAGGTGCAAACTTTTTCGATACATCCAAACCCTGTGGGAGGACTTTATCATGTTCTCCTACAGAGAAGCCCAAATATCTTCCTCAAAATAGCCACCGTACCTACCTACCATGTCATTTCCATACCCTTTCCAAGATATATTGCCATAATACATACATCTACATTATGTGACTTGATGGCGTGCTTTATTGTTATATTGCATACTGCTACACTGGTAGGAGCATTCAGTTTGATACATCAGAGATATTTTATTACGAGTTATGAGTACTAAAAGTGTGATGCTTCATTGTAATATAGAGTGTTGCCCCTCTCGGCGAGGAATCAAAAAGAGCAAAAAAAGGGCCAATGCGAGTTAATATAAAGAAAATTAAAAGAGAGAGGGGGCAGCACTACTATCCTTTATTCCACACTTGTTCTTAGGTTTAGCAGCAATACTTAAATTTGGAGATAGTTTTCATATTATGACTTGCATAACTATGTGGGTAACTTTACATTATAGAACTTTGTTTGTATATTCCAATGATGAGCCTCCTCAAAAGTGCTCTAGGTCTTTGTGAGCAAGCAAGTTGGATGCACCCCCACTAGCTCCATTAGAGAGCTTTCATACACTTATAGATCTATGTACATCCGTTTTGTGGCAATCACTACTCCTTGCATTCCTTCGATTATAAGGCTTCCTCTTGTCTAATGAGCACTTTTAGATGTGTGAGACTTTCTTCCATTGACCATCCAAACCCCCCACAATGTTCTCTTAGCCATAACATCCTGGTGCCAGGAACTATGTTGAACGCTTACTTGTTTTTAGTGCACAAATAGTGAGTTTATTTTCTACGTGCATATGTTTATCACTTGACTTGATCCTAACAAAAATTTTTGTGAGTGTTTGATGCATTGGATGATTATATTATTGTGCTTGAAGCTTAAATCATCTTTAAAATAATCTGCACGGTTGATTGTCTTGTAGTATTGATTCATTGAAAGTTTTTACTTTGTTTTTCCTAATGGTTTATACATTACTCATTTGATATCAACTATAAACCTCAACTCTTATTCATTTGATTCTAGTTTACATGATTTACATTAATATTTGATCAAGATTGTGTTAGTAGAATTTCACTTCAAAAAATATTTGATCAAGGACGAGCAGGAGTTAAGCTTGGCGATGCTGATATGTCGCAAAGGTATTTATAATTTTTTATGCTCCATGCTTGTTTTCTGCACGTTTTACTTATGTTTTCCTTTGTTTTTTTACCATTTATTGGACTGAACTATTAACAAGATGCCTAGTGCCAATTTTTGTCTGTTTTGCCTTTGAATTGCAGGAAAGGTCCAAAAATCAAAGTTCTTTGAATAAGCTAGAATTTTTTGACGGTTTTTATTCACCGGAAGACCTCGGAAGCCAGAATGACACCTGGAGGGGACCCACAGGTCCTCCAGGGGGTGCCAGGAACAACCATCCCCCTACCCGCACCTGGTAGGCCCCTGGGTGCCTCAGGCACCGCCTCAGGGGCCCCTTTGCTTATAAAATCCCTAAAACCCTAAAACAGAAGACACCCGGAGGATTTTCCAGAAACACATATGAGCTCCGCCGCCATTGAAAAGTATAATTCGGGGGACACAAGTTCCTGTTGTGGCACCCTACCGGGACGAGGAAGTGCCCCCGGTGCCATCTCCATCGACCGTTCTTCCTCCGTGATGCTTCGTGAGTAGTTCCCCCTTGGACTATGGGTTCATAGCAATAGCTAGTTGGTACTATCTCTCCCCATTGATGTTCAATAGCACGGTCTCTAGAGCTGCCTCACATGCTAGAGATCCAACTGATGTAATGTTATGTGTTGTGTTTGCTGGGATCCGATGAACCATGGAATTATGATTATTTTGTTCATGTCATCATATGAGAATCTTCACTTATATCCTTAGAGTGTTTTAATGTGTTCTTGCATGCTCTCCAATGTGTATGATTATCTTGATCACATAGTTGTATGCATCTCCAAGAGGGATTATTTATACTGGATAGTGGGTTCATGCCTCCTTCTTTCTCGCGCTTGAGTGACAGAAACATGCGGGGGAAGGATGTGTTGTTGCCACTAGGGAGAAAACAACGGTGCTCTTGTCTACATATGAGAACCGTTGCTTACATTAGATAGTGTTCCTAGTGCAATTGTCGGTTGCACCAAAGAAATCACTTCGTTGCTGCAACTTAATACCAGCGAGATTTGCCGGATAGCTTTCTTTAGGTGGACTATTAGATATAGATGCATGGTGGATAGCGGTCTATATGACATGACGTAATGCCTACCATGTTAGAAAACTGCAAGTGTGTCAACTTGATAGGTGCCTTTTCTAGCTGATTTCTCATTCGGATAAATAAATCCCGAAAACTGCGAAACAGGCAAAATAAGGTAAAATAATATTAGTAGTGCATCCTAATATGGAATATATCAATGAATAAGAAAAAATTATGATGTAAAATAGTGATGCAAAATGTACTTATCAAGTAGAGAGGCCACCACGACCTGTGGCGTCATACATTCCAAACGTATGTACTTTTCCAAACAATTTGGCTATTGTTTTGCCTCTAATTTGCACGATGTGAATGGAACTTACACGGACAGACGTTGTTTTCAGCAGAATTGCATGAGGGTCTTATATTTGTGTGCAGAAATAAAGTTTTGTGGATAATTCTATAAAAAATCCACATAAAGTTTCGGGCAAAAAACAACCATGGAGCCAGAAGAGCAGCCGGAGGGGGGCACACACACCCCCAGGTGCGGCCCCACCCCTGGTCGCGCCTCGGACCCGCATGGACCCCCTGATCGCCTCTAGTTCCCCTTTCGGAACATATTCCCGACAAAAAAATCTCAAGCCTCGGCCACTTGTTTGCGAAACGGAGCCGCCGCAACACTCCGTTCTTCTCCGAAGGGCTGATCTGGAAGTTAATTTTGGTCTTCGAAGAGGGGAGATCATCTCCATCGTCATCACCAACATCTATCCATGGATCAACCATGATTCCCCCATCCATGTGTGATTAATTCGCCGCTGTAGGAAAGGCGAATGGTAGGGATGTGATGAGATCGTTCATGTAATAGAAGTTAGATTGTTAGAGCATGATGCTTAATATCCACTATTGGTGCTAATTGGAGTTGTTGCAACTTTTTGTTCTTAATGCTTGTTAGTAGGGCCCAAGTGGCTTGATTTCAAAAATGAAAGCTTTATGTTGTGATGAATATAAGTGTTTTTTCCGTTCCTGTATGCAAGTTGTTTACAGTGTTATTTTTCCTACCGGAGACTCAAGGTGAGAGACTGGGATATCAAAGGGAATGACTTTGGCTTGAGAATTACATGTATTTATTGAATGTTAATGTTTTTTTCTCGTGCTTTGTAAAACAAGACCTTATTTATCATAAGTAACTTTATTTGCCACGCTGAAATGGAATGGTAGGACAAAAGATATTGCGCAGATTCTTATTACAAGCACATACAACTATATATGTACATGTCTATGTTATATTGATGTGTGGATCCTTTTACTTATGTATTTGTGCCTTGCATTATACTATTACATGCCTATGTTTTATTGATGTGTGTTCCTTTTACTTACGTATTTGTGCCTTGCGTTATACTATTACATGAGCTATCTTATTCATTCATGAAACGTCCGTTCATCTGTATGCCTATGGTTTTTTGCCCTATTATCTAGTTTAATCATTTTTTGTGTTACTATTGTTGGTGTTACTTTAGTATTGTTGCTACTATCAAACCACTGCTTCCATCATATCGCAGTTGCTACTAATAAATTGTGTCAACCAAGTTTCTTTTCATGCATTTGAATTGACAACTCAGTTGTGAAGGTCTATATGTATTCTTTGACTCCTTTTGCGTCAAATCGATAAATTTGGGTTGAAATACTGCCATCGAGGACTGTCGCGATCCCTACAATTATTGGTTCTCATGGGACCCGCAAGAGAATTCAACAGGGAGCGGCATGTATGAAAGCCGTTATGAGAGTCGATACAATGCGGACTAAATAAGAAAACATAAGAGTTGAGAGAAGTGACATGCGGAAATCGCAAGGAGAGCCGCTGAAGAGCATACATGCAGCATACGGAAGACGAGCACCAATCATCGAGAGATGAAGCATGTGCGAGATGAGATCAAGATATGGAGCGATGTCAAGAGTTAGCAGACAACGAAGGAGATGCGTACCCGGCAAAAACTTCGTATGATACCTGTACATGTATGATCAGTTGAGAAAACCGGTGAGGAGTCACAAACTTGTTGGTTGACGTATGAGTTTAAACAGAAAACAAATAAAAGGAAAAAAAGGCCTAGTTGAAATAACATTAAGGAGGAGGCCCACGAACCAACGTTCGAGACCTCCTCGTATGCTAACTCACGCGCCCTGATCGGGGGTGCCAAAACCAATCGATGGTTTGGTCCCATGTCGCCTGCGCCATATAAGGACAGGGGACGCTGGCAGCGATGGGTTACCCGAGTTAACCATATGCAAATCTCCTCCCTGAGATCCCCAAAAACTCTACCAATCTAGAGAGGCTCAGCAGCAACGGGAAGGTCAAACTACACCCCTACTATGCTAGGGCAGTGCCGCTGGAGACTGGAGGGGATCAGAACCTTCTCCACACCCTCCGTTGATGAAGCCTGCATCGAGCAGGTGAAGATGGCTACAAGTGCTGGATTATGTAGTGCCCTCTAAACCCTTTCTTTCTTGATCTGATCCTCTTTAGGTGTTCTAGTTTGCTGCCACATTATTGATCTAGATTGGTTCCAGATATTTTTATGTATAACATTGGTATCAGACGCAAAAGTGATAGTATTGTAACCCTAATAGATCAGTTTGATCATGTTTCGGCTAATAAAGTCCATGTTCTAGGCAATTAAGTTCATGTTTAATGTCTCTGATTAGTCTAATTGCTACCTCAACATGCACTGCTAATGATATTGATCAAGCTTTAATTAACAACTTATGATTACTTTGAAGATTTTCGGTTTCGGTTAACTAATTTGATCTGATGTTAGTCGTGTTTAAGCAATTAGAAGGAGGGGAGTAAGATTTTGGCATGAAAAGTTCAATCCCCTCCTACCTGGATCAAACCCTAACCCCACGAAAATCAAGAAGAATTTCTGCACAAAAAAAGATAGGCTCTCACCGTAAATAATGTCGAACCGTCGCCTCCACCTTCGGGTCCATACAACGCCCATCGCTAAACAAGGGCGGCGGCCCCGTGAGGCCGTTTCCCCTCCAATGAGAGAACGCGCGGAAGGAGACGCCGCCGGGCCTGGGCCACCATGGTCACGAGCGAACACCTGCTTTACCCCTGGTCTTGCTCGCCGCCGTCGCCTCAGAACGCCACCACACGACGGCCCCGCCTGAAGCTCCGCCCCGAAATGGAAAAGGCGCCAGTAGCCACGGTCGCCAGAGGAGCGCGCGCTATGACACAGGCTGCTCCGTCAACAGCAAGCACCACGCCGGCACGAGTTGCTGTCACCGGGAAAAAGGGTGCAGAGTCGCGCAGGGACCTCCGGCATTTCCATGCCCGCCGCCGATTGGAACGGACATAGAGGAAAGGGTGGCACGCCATCTCCGCTGTTGTCTCTCTCACGAGCGTGGAGCATGCTGTCGGGGGAACATCATCCCCTTTGTAAGGCAAACGAGAGAAAACCACAGGGAGATAGATGCGCAATCGCTGCTCTCTCTCTCTCATGGGTGTGAAGAAATGGAGAAACAGGAGAAATGGATATAACGAGGGTTACGGTTTTGACCCGGTGTGGTCTTAATCCACCAGGGTGAACCTCTGCTGTCCGATCTCATCAGACGGACCGCGTTTCTACGAGAGTTTTTTTTAGGCTGGGCTGCATTGCTCTGGGCTGGGCTGCGCTAGTATGGGACGCTTTGGTCCAGGATGGGCTACATTGGCTAGGTTGTATTGGGCTACTATATTTGAATTTCCTCTGTTCTAAGTTTCTGCTTTTTTTTTTGCTAATTAAAGTTATATGTCTTAAGTTTTATGCACCGTCTTAAATACAGAAACTAATTTCCTAAATTATGATAATAAACATGTTATTGTTCTAAATAAAAATGAATAAACAAGATTTTTTGTCTAGAATATTTAATATGTTTTTATGTTGTATAATAAATTTAAGCATCAAATAATGTTGTTTTCCTTATGTGATTACTTTTGATGCTTATTTTGATAATGTAATTACTGTAAAATTAATTATGACCAACGTTGTGTCAATTTTGCATGTCGTCCCCTTATGTTATTCTAACTTTGTGCCATTTCTGCCCAACGGTGTTTTGGCATAGAAATAGAATTTTTTGCTGACTATGGCATGTTTATTCCTCTTTACCAACGTAAAATTTTATATTCATGCAACTTTAACGTTCATATAAAATTTTCAGCTTCCACTACGACACGCTATGACACTATCGAGCAAATGACGGGAAGTAATTTCCCACGCCGGAAGAATTCAATCGAGCTAAGTTTGGCTTTCAACGAATTTGATTACGCCTTAAGGGAGGATAAGCTCATGGTACCTGCAAATGGTGTCGCGGGGTATGATGAACTTAGGAGAACTTATGACTCCAAAATGGAGAAGTGGGACAAATCAAGTCATGTAGTAATGCTTCTGATACGATCATCCATTTGACCTGAGATTATTGGGGCCCTCCATAAGAAAGACACTTCCAAGAATTTTATAGCTGCCTTGGAGGAGCAATTCAAAGGCTCCAAAAAGTTCTATGCAACTGAGCATTTTCAGAAGCTCATTGGGAAGTATAAAAGTGATAGTGAAATAGGAGCCATGTACTGAGAATGATTAATGCTTCGCGCAAGTTGAAGGCTTTACAATGAGAACTCAGTGATAACCTACTCACCATAATGATTTTGGAGTCCCTCCCTGAAGTGTTTGATCAATTCAAGATTAACTACAATACCATGAAGGAAAAGTGATCACTCGATGAGATATGCCCTCGGATTGTCCAGGAGGAGGAAAGGTTTTTGAAACAAATCTTTTCATGTTGTCTCTAACAAGAGAAAGCATCTGGTTCTAGTCCTTCCAAGCCTCCAAAGAGGACCTTCAAAAGGGATATGCACAAGTCCAAAGGAAAGGAGATGGGACAGTCTTCTGGAAGCTCGCCTGTTGTTGAAAATAAGTGCTTTCACTACAAGAAAGAAGGCCATTTCAGAAAGGAATGTCCAGCCTATCTTTAATGAATGATGAAGAAAGGTACAGATGAAATCACTTTTATTGATGAATTAATTTATGCTGATTTCTCCTCTACTTCATGGTGGATTGATTCAGGAGCAACTACTCATGTTGCTAACTCCATGCAGGGATTCAATATGATCCAAACCACAACAAACGGTACAAGAAGGCTTAAAGTAGCAAATGGAGTTGAAGCTGATGTTGAAGATGTAGGGTCACTCACTTTGGAGCTCCACGTCGGCCATCGTCTTCATTTAAATAATATTCTTTATGTACCTACTTTGATTAGGAATTTGATTTCAGTATCTTGTCTTGATCATAACATGTACGAATGTTTGTTTGGTCACAAACATTTTTTTAAATAGTGTAATAAAGATGTTGGTTTCAGTGTCAGACGAGAAAAATTATATATGTTATCATTGAATTATTATGTTTTGCATGTGAGTATTGTGTGTATTCATGAGAATAAATGGAAGGGTACCAACACTTCTTCAAAATTGTGGCACCATCATCTGGGCCACATTTCGAGTGGGAGAATTGAACGACTCATTAAAAATGACGGATTATTTCCATTAGACTTCTCCGATGCAGACAAATGTGTTGACTGCATAAAAGGAAAATACGCAAAAGCAATTAAGAAATGAGCAGTACGAGCAATGGATGTCTTAGAACTTATTCAGACTGACATATGTGGACCCCTTAACGTTATGTCTATAGACGGTTTTGATTCATTCATTACGTTTACAGGCGAGTTTTCGCGATATGGGTACCCTATACGTGATTGATCAGAAGCTTTGGACACGTTCAAAATGTTCAAAGCCGGAGTTGAGAACCAACTCAATCTTAATATAAAGGTTGTATGATCTGATAGCGGGGGAGAGTATTATGGTAGCATGCTCCTTATGGGGAAATTCCAGGACCTTTTGCAAAGTTCCTCCCTGAAAATGGAATTGTTGCCCAGTACTCAATGCCAGGTGAACCTCAGCAGAATGGAGTGGTTGAGCGTCGGAATCACATACTTATGGATATGATGCAAAGTATGCTTAGTCATGCAAGTTTTCTAGTATGCCTATGGATGGAGGCATTAAAAACCTCCGCACATATGATAAATCTCGCTCCCACTAAGTCAGCACCAAACACGCCTTATGAGATGTGGACGGGAAGAAATCCGAGCCTGAATTATTTGCGTGTGCGGGGTTGTCATGCTGAGGCCAGAATATTCGATCCACAACTTAAGAAATTAGATCCAAAAACAGTTAGTTGTTTCTTTATTGGATACCCGCATATGGGAAAGGGATATCACTTTAATTGTCCAGGTCATACCACTAAGTTTGTGGAGGCAGGACAAGTGGTGTTTTTTTAGGATGATGAGGTCACTGAAATAAGAAAGATCGACCTTGACGAGAAGCGGGTATGTGCCCCATGCCCGGCCATGCATCCAAGAGATTGTTTTGCCAATTGAAAATAGAGTGACATCTAATGATGGTTCTGAATCTTATGATTTAGATCCAGAACCCAATGGAAATCCTGAAAACAATAATGACATTCCAGAAGGGGGAGAGGATCACCGTACATATAATGAAGAAGATCCTCAAAATAATGATGCTCCTCCACCATCCCCTCCTGTGAGAAGATCACATTGACCTAGGAAGAAAGCCATGTAAGAAGATTATGTCACTTACATGAGTGAGGATATGTGTGATATCGGAAAGGTGGAGGATCCAACCTCATATAAAGGAGTCATTAAAATTACGAATTCGTCTAAGTGTTAAGTTGCCATGGAAGACGAGTTAAAATCTATGAGCTCAAACGATGTTTGGGACTTAGTAGAAATTCCGAATGGTGCTAAAAGGGTAGGATGCAAATGGGTCTACAAAACCAAGTATGATTCGAAAGGGAAGGTCGAAAGGTTCAAAGCAAGACTTGTGACGAAAGATTTTACAGAGAGAGAAGGGATGACATTTTCTCCTGTGTCATCAAAGGATTCTTTTAGGATTGTCACGGCTCTAGTAGCTCATTTTGACCTAGAATTGCATCAAATGTACGTTAGGACGGCATTCTAGAATGGTGACCTTAATGAAGAAGTTTACATGACTCAGCCGGAAGGTTTTGTCTTGGAAGGACAGGAACACCTGGCGTGTCGTGTGAAGAAATCCATCTATGACTTGAAGCAAGCTTCAAAATAGTGGTACCTCAAGTTCGACAAGATTATTCGAACTTTTGAGTTTATGGAAAATGTAGTGGACAACTACATTTATATTAAGTTAAAAGGCAGTAGATTCACAATTTTAGTCCTGTACGTGGATGACATATTGTTGGCTTGCAGTGATAAGGATATGTTGTATGAAACAAGAATTTCCTGTCGTCTAATTTTGATATGAAGGATCTTGGTGAAGCATCTTATGTCCTTGGCGTTGAGATTTACCGAGATAGGCCAAAGGGGGTGTTAGGACTATCCCAAAAGGCATACTTTGAGCGAATACTGAAGAAATACAATATGCATAAGTGCTCTCCCTCACCTACTCCTATAGTTAAGGGCAATAAGTTTGGGACATTCCAATGTCCGAGGAGCCAAATTGAAACTGATCAGATGAAGTCGGTTCTTTATGCTTCACCCGTCGGAAGCATCATGTATGCACAAGCTTGCACACTCCCTGACTTGGCTTTTATAATGGGAATGTTTGGCAAATTGCAATCAAATCCAGGACCAAACCACTAGATGGCCGAAAATAAAGTCTCGCGTTATATGCAAGGTAAGAAGGATTACATGTTTACATATAAGAAGTCTGATAACTTGCGAGTTGTTGGTTATTCAGATGATGATTATGTCGGTTGTGTGGATGGTAAGAAATCCACATCAGATTATGTAGTCACACCAGCCAGAGGAGCCATGTCGTGGAAAAGCTCCAAACAAATTTTAACTTCTTCATCCATATGTAGGCGGAATTTATAGCATGTTTCGAGGCCACTCGGCAAGATGTATGTCTGAAGAATTTCATTCCTGGACTTAAAGTGGTAGACAATATTTCGAAACCACTTGTACTATACTGCGAGAATGAACCTGTGGTCTTCTATACGAGTTACAACAAGTCAAGTGTTGCCAAGCACATTGACATTCGGTATCATGTTGTGAAAGATAGAATCCAGGATCATACAATTAAGGTTAAGAATATAAGTACGACTCATATGCTTGCGGATCCGCTAACGAAAGGCTTACCACCCAGTACTTTTCGTGACCATGTTGCCGGCATGGGATTACTGGAAGTCTTATGATTCTGTAATAAAGGGACCACTAAAAGAACCGCTCCCATCAAGTAAAATGTTATCCATTTCAAGATAGGCCAGTATGTCATAAGTGTTGAGGTTCAATGGCATTTCATTGGCACTTTGATGTATTATTCCTATGGAGATTGGGCGAATGAAGTTAACACTAACAATCGAGGGGGAGAATGTTGGTTGACCTATGAGTTTTAACAGAAAACAAATAAAAGGAAAAAAAGGCCTAGTCAAAATAATGTTAAGGAGGAGGCCCACGAACCAACGTTCGGGACCTCCACGTACGCTAACTCACGCGCCCCTAATCGGGGGTGACAAAGCCAGTCGATGGTTTGGTCCCCCGTCGCATGCGCCATATATATAAGGACAGGGGAGGCTGGTAGCGATGGGTTACCCGAGTTAACCATCCGCAAATCTCCTCCCCGAGATAGCAAAAAAATTTACCAATCTAGAGAGGCTCTGCAGCGACAGGAAGATCAAACTACACCCCTACTGTGCCAAGGTAGTGCCTCTGGAGACCAGAGGGATCAGAACCTTCCCCAAACCCTCCGCTGATCAAGCCTGATCGAGCCGGCGACGATGGCTAGAAGTGCAGTGCTGGATTATGTAATGCCCTCTAAGCCCTTTCTTTTCTTTTCTTGATCTGATCCCCCTTTAGGTGTTCTAGTTTGGTGCCACATTATTGATAAAGATTGGTTCTAGATAGTTTTTTGTCTAACAAAATTCTCACACACAAACCAGTGGGACCGGTGGGTGATTGCAGCGGCGCGGGCTGGTGGGAGGAGCAGCCGGAAATGGAAGTTGTAGGAGACGACCGGCTCAGTGGCGATGGAAGAAGCAGCCGGTGCAAGGGCGGGCGCCGGCGGGATACGGCGGTGGCGTGACACAGAGACTGGTGGCGTAGGAAGGTAGTAGCTGGGAGATGACAGTGGGGAAGATGACCCAAATACGGATGACATCGGGCCGCAACAGCCATAACAAGACGGCGGGAAGACAATCCGGATACGGGTGGCATCGTGCAGCATCACCCGGAATATGGTGGTAGAGAAGGCAACCTTGATATGGCTGCCATCGTGCGGCAGCAGCCGAAAGACGGCCCAGAGATAACAAACGGAGGGAGTGACATTGCACGTGATTGAAAGAATCTGCGGGTAGAGAGAACAAAAAACAATCGTGGCGCAAGATTGGAAGAAACAACGGCAGGCAAACAAGTAAACGGTGGCGTGCAAGATGGGATCTTAGGACGAGTTCCGTGTGCGAAAAAATAACCTAGGAGAGAAACGCGTAACAAATTCCAATAGGATATCAAATTTCATGCACCGATAAGTAGAATCAAAACTCGGAACTAGTAGAAATAAAGGAGACAATCCACATAAAATGCAAGAATTCTTTTTACGCGGAAAGTCACGTTGAAATGAACAGCTTCTTTTCAAGTCGTTGTTGGTGGTAGCCTTTTCTGTATCAGGCACACCAACTGAGCTCACGTTTTCTCGAAGCATCCAAGATGTTTCTCTATATATATCCAAAACATGTGGCATGGATGCAACACTTCATTATTCCAAGGACAAAGAACATTGATACGCGACTTGTCAAAAAAATTACATTGATCCGTAGTTTGGCGCGCGGGAAGTGAACTAACGAACAATTAATCAAAGGAAAGACAACACTGAATAATGATAAATGGAAGTGCGAAGTGAAAGAATCGCCAAATTACATACAACTTGAAGTCCCTCGCTCGCAGGATGAAACAAACAATCGAGATCGGGTGGTGCTTCTGAATGCATGCACCGAGTAATTACTTGTAGTTGATTGCGCGGCAGTTTTTCCTGATCTGTCCCTCCCGGTAGCCTGTCTTGACCTCGACGCTGGCCAGCTTCACCATGGCCTTGGCGAACTTGTCCTCCCACCACCCGGGGATATTGGCGTTGTCCGCCACCATGCTCGCCGTCTCCTCGGAAGTGAGGAGCGCCGAGTCAGAGGTGAAGAGCACCGTGTGCGACAGCACGTTCTTGTAGTACTGCCGGTCCAGGCAGTTGGGCGTCACCACGTCCTGCATCACCACGGGGTCGTTACCGCCGGGCGTCGCGTCGGCGGGGCACTGGCTCCGTAGGGAGGAGGCGAATCCGGCGTTGATGTCTGAGGGGGTCTGGAGGCGGTCGGACACGAAGGAGGAGCAGTGGGAGAGGCCGATGGTGTGCGCGCCGGACAGGACAACGAGGTCCTCCGCGTCGAGCCCCTTGACGACGAAGCTGTCGACGAGGTCGCTGAGATCTGAAGTGGGCGGCGCTAGGAACTTGAGCGGCTCCGAGGCGTTGGAGAAGGTGCCGTCGCGGCGGCCGGATGGCATGTCGAAGCTCACCTTGCCCTTACTGAGGATGCAGGACGCGTCGCGGGCTGCGAAGGCGAGGATGTCCGCGCAGGAGACGACGCCCGGGCAGGCCGCCTCCACGGCGTCCTTGATCGCGTCGATGAGCTCGAAGCCGCGCAGGGATGGGTTGTTCGGCGGGCTGAGCTTCTCCGGGGTCGGGCTGAACGGTGTCGGGTCCAGGAAGATGGAAGCATCACAGCCCTAATGTATCATCATGCATCAACACCTTAATCAGTTAATCCTTTCTTGCTAATCGATGATCCAACAACACGTCTAAAAGTAACGGTGTCAACAAAATCGAGAAGGCTATACACATATATAGTTGGTACCTCAACGAAACAGTCATGGAAGAGCATGCGGATCATGGCGGCGCCATTGCCAGGGTTCTGGGAGATGGCCCTCTCCATGACGGTCTTGACGACGGCCTCTGCCTGGGGGCATTTGTCGTGGTAGAAACCAATCTCCAGTGGCCAGTAAGGGCTGGCCTGGCACCCCACAACGAAGAGCAGCAAGGCACAAGCCACCAAAGCGTGCAGCTTTGCAGCACCAGCCGCCGCCATTTCTGAAGTTAGGGCGCTCGACTAAGATAGGAATATTCAGAGAGTAGTTTGAATTGATCGATCTCGGTGGAGAGAATGGCTGATATTGTAGCTCGAGGAGGAAGCTGCTTATATAGGTGGCCATTAGAAGACTTAGCCTTGCCCAAAAATACATACATATAATGATCCACCAATCTCCATTAATTCAAATTGATCACAGCACTCTTTCCCACCAAGTGGCACCAAAAACTAATCGAGTATACGCAGGAAGTAACAAACAGCTGTTCACTTACCCTGATGGTTACACGCGGTTGACCCTCACCGGCTGATTTGTGAATTGGTCGTCTGGAAGCTAGCTAGAGCTGATTGATGTGTAGCCAGCTCCGGCCGTGTTTCTTTCAGTTCTATAATATATAAGCCACCATTGCAGATGGAGACACAAGTTCTCCCGGTCGTTGAGGAGCCAGGTATAGCTTACTTGAGAACATTTTGTTTGACGGTGTGTGTGCTTTCGTGTTATTAAAATCCGTTTAGGATTTCTGTACATAGACGAACTAATGTACTTTTTTTTTTTTGAACAGGGAGCGCCCCCGAGGGGCAGAACCTTCATTAATAATGAACGAACGGTGGATGTACATGAAAATACACAGGACCTCAAGAAATATGAAAAATACATATAGGTCCTCAGCATTTGTAAAAAAGACATTGCTGAAAAATATGAAAAAGCAATCGGGTCCTTCTTCTTCTCCACCGCGGAGCAGAGAGCGAAGTCGCTGCAGCCATGAACTTTGGCGGGGACGAAACCACTTGCCTCCATCCCGGCAACACCATCAGCAACCAAGCTCCAGCGGGGCCTCACGAAGGAGGTTGAAACGCCGATCTTCGGCTTGAGCGGCCAAGTACTGGACATGGATATCGGAGATCCATCGAGGATCACCGATGAGATGCTCCAAAAACAGGTTCTAGAACTCCAACACCACTCCAGATTGCCCTCCGCCCGTCTATTCTTCTCCTGCAGCACCACCATGGCGCCCCAGGAAGAGACGAAACATGCGGCCTTCAAGCTCGCCGGGGTGATGCAAGCACGTACACACCGCCTCGAAGAAAGCGGCTTGTCGTCGAACCCAGAGTACCAGCCACGGACCAGGGGAGGCAAGCGGAGAAGATCACGGTGAAGGCATACCACACAGGCGGACTTATTGAGGCAGAGGCCATTCCCCACCCTCCTCCTTCTCAACCAGAGAGCTCGGAGAGAGGTAGAGCTCAACCACTCCGACGAGTTGCCTGCAACCTCGCCGGCAACACTGCCTTTGCAGACATTATTTACGGAGATGCTCTCCGCCTTGTCCACCGCTTGCGACGCCGTATGCCACCTGACGCCACCAAAACGGAGCAAAGCTTCGAGGAACCCAGTCCATGGCTGCAGGGGACCTGGGATCTACTCCACGACACCACTAAGGAAGAACCTACATCGCAACTTCTAGTATATACAGGCCACCGCACACCTCTCCCTACTCCTCTCCGGCTGGCCACGCCATGGAGGGAGCTACGGGATCGGGCCGGGATCTGGAATCCTCCTCCGACTCTCAACGGTGGCTCTCAGAGAGGATAAGTGTGCGCACGTCACGAACTAATGTACTTGACGTGTGAGAAATTTCCTGCGATGCCACTTTCGTAAGAGCACGTGGGTAAATCTTTGGCAAAGAACAAAATGTCTTTTTTTTTAATAAAGCAAGTCACCATAGCCGCCTCATTGTCGATGGGAAATGTCTCCACTGAAATAGTGTTCTACCTATATGTCACACATATGTGTCAAGCCTGGGTTTTAAACTCTGATGGGGTAAAGGTACAACCACCCTATTAACCATCCAACCACAGATTGGTTCGCAACAAAATGTTTTTTTTTGCTTCTTCTTGGTATATAATTATGTATTTTATAAAGGTGTTTATTCATAGGATATTTGAACTTCAAACTTTTGTGAAATACAAGTTGTGCATTTGAACTACTGGGTTCCAGACCCTCCTCCTCGTCGCGTGCCACTATTCGACGAGAGATTTCTATCGGGCATTCGGCAAATGCCCATGTACACCGAGAGCAGCCCATAAAATACTTGTCAAAGATACCACTCTCACCAAAACAGAAAAATAAACCGACGACAAAGGATTTTCGGCGGCAAATAACTACAAACACTATGGACACATGTTCTCATTGTCTGTTCTTGACGGCGACGATACGTCGCAGCTCTTGTTGCCGAGGGGTCTCTAATGGACTCTCAATAAAACATTTGAACCATATTTTAAAAAAAAATCACATGGGACCGCATGGTGAGGTCAGCACCCCAGTTCAAGCCGGGTCCACATGTTAGCGACAGGTTGAAAGCAACATACACACACCATTTCCATCTTTGTATGGGCCCACATGTCAGGTTCACATCGAGTGTCTTTGAGAGGAGTTCGAAGGCAGAATGTTGAGGTTATGCCGGATAGTGTACCATCCGGCTTAGTACTTAAGCCGGAGTGACAGGTTGGACCGTGAGGTTACAAATCAGGAGGATTTTTAGGGTGGCCCAGCAGGCCTTCACACAAGATGAAGGTCCGGCATATCAGAAGATGAAGGCCCTCTAGGAACTGTAGCCTACTATGTTTAGATCAATTGGATGTACGGCTAGATCTCCTTCTTGTAAGGCCGGTGTCGGACCCCGGACCCCGAGATATACAAACTGTCATGTGCTCCTAGCAGTGGACCCACAAGGGCTTCGGGGTTACCAGCCCCGGCCGCAACAAACAACGGCAGGCAGACCGGATTCATCGGCACGTAGTCCGGATCCCCGGTCTACTACTCCTTGTGTCCATGCTAGTCATAACCAGATATGTATACCCAAGCATCCACGAGTCGGATGAAACTGAAGGAACGGGACCAGAGTTATACAGAGATGCTATGTGTCCAGAAAGTGCAACAACAATCGAGGGTTACTGGGGTTACCTCGCCCCAGGCCGGATATCTCCGGCAGGCGGGCTCGGTCATGGATCATCGGCTCCACAACCCCTCGACTGCGACAACTATGCAGGCATAGCCAAAACTGTATAACAACGGGCTCGAGACCAACAATCGATCAAAGCAGTACTCTAGACATGAAAGTTGTATTAAACAAGGCATACTAGAGTAGATTACACACAGAGGTTACAAGACCAACATAGGTCCAGCAACCCAACATTACAACAAGCAGCGAAAGCAAATATGTTGCTATACAACAAGAGCAAAAGGACTAAGAGTCCGAAACATAAGCAACGTAGCCAAACCCATACTACAGATACCAGGCTGCTGCCTGGGAACTCCTAACTACTCGTCGACGTCGAGGTAGAACCCCTCTTCAGCTACATCACCGAAATCTGAAACAAAACAACAACGAGGCAAGGTTGAGTACAAAAGGTACTCAGCAAGACTTGGCTTTTAAGGTTCTTTGCATAAAGCCAACTTTGTTTACCGAAGTTGAGGAAGAAAAGCACGTGTAATAGAGCATTTATAAAACAGAGGAGGAGTCTACTCAACTACTGAGATCATCATGTTCTTTAGTCCACCAAGTACTTTCTCATTCCCAGACTACCTTAAGCTACAAGAATCACCCCTCTCGACTTAGTCGAGGAGGCATCCTTCATTCATTAGCAGCAAGTTTTAGTCATTCCGTTAGAGTTATCTATGACCCCGTGACTTTCACCAAGTTGTCCATAACCGTGGACACGGCTTTCCGAAAGATTTATCCCTGCAGGGTGGTACACTTTACCCACACGTATCGACCGACTCTTAGTGCCACGCGGTAACGCTCCTCTCTAAGAGCGCGGCAGAGTGTGGTCGACCACGGCCTTTACCTTGCTCAACCCTATCCATGAGTCAACCCAAACAGGGCCACCCCGTCAACAGGGAGTTGGCCACCTCCTGACGGCACCTGTTCTGTGAGTCGGGACAAGATCCGTGTATGTCCATCACTGGTCCCGGTCACGCCCTAGTTTTCTCCAAAACCTTTTATGACACACCCGCAAATGGAAAACTCAAACTATGTGACCCATGGAAGTGATCAAACAAGTTAGTTAGCCGAGCGCGGTCAGTTAGGCCCCGCGTGTGGTTGCACGCTCAGTCTTGGCTTCCGCGGCGAGACCTTAAATCCTAGGGTTGGCGAGTACGGAACGAATAACCACTACCCAAGTGGCCTCCCGTGCTAGCCTTAGTCAGTTTCATATGCTCAGTACTCACAAATATAACATCATACAAGATTATCGAAGTGACCCAAATCATCAACCGGATGAAGTAGATCAGAACACTAAGCATGGCTAAGCATAACACACAAGGCTCTACGATACTCAAACAACCCTAGTCATACTAGGAGGGTAAACAGGTATGAAGGTGACATGTGAGGGGGAGGGTCATGCAGTGGATAGGTTAACTCTAACAGACTCAAAACCAAGTTGAATCGAATGCATGAGTAAGAGGTTCAAAGACTCAAAACATGGGTAGCCATGAGGTGGTGCTTTCCTTGCTCGTCGAAAGTAGAGCTTGGCTTGTCGTAGAAAGCTGGGTCGACCTCCGGATCTCAGTCTACCGATAGCGAGCAACACCGGAAAGAAGGCAAACAATCAATACTTGACGACCGTGCAATGCACAATATGTATGCATGAGTAAAACAATGCAATTGAAATGAAGCTTAAAAGATGGAGCGGGAAGCTAGGGTTTGGTGTCGTGAACGACGAACACCGGAGGAGGGGGAAAAACCCTAAACTAGAGATGTGACCAAGCTAAGATGCTCAAAAGGCTTTGTAAACCTCATAGTTGGATTGCATTTGTTTCACTGATCAAAATGGTATATTACACTTATTTTTCTATTTTTATTGAATAAAAACTTTATTTTCAATATTTAATTGAATTAAATATAAACTACAAAAGTGACCTCATTTTAAACTTGGTTAAACATGTATGAAAATGGTATGGATAAATAGCTCTCATTTTTCTGAACACATACATATTTTTTTCATAATTTTTGGAGCTGTGAAATAGAAGTTATTGAATTTCCAAAATTGTAGTTATTTCTGTTTTTCTGTTTTTCTCTGCGGGTCCCACTGCACAGTTCAAATAAAACAGGAAATGCCACTTGGCACGCCACGTGGGCAGGTGATGTCACGGTGACATCACCGTGACCTCACGGTGGTGGCCGGCCGGTGGCAGTTGCCCTCGCCGGCGACGATTCCGGCGAGCCCCGGAAGCGTGCCTGGGCTCGTTAGGTTCGTCTCGACGAGGCGGACGTGAGGGTGGCGGCGCCGCCCCGATACGGTCACCGGCGGCGAGCCGCGGTGAAGGCAACGGCGGCGGGGTCTTGGTCTCCGGTGGGTTCGGGGATTCCGGCCGAATTGGAGGAAACGGAGGGGGTGGGAAGGTTCAGGGGCTCACCACGAACTCAACGAGGCGGTCGGCGAGGCCAGGGACGGGATGAAACGGCGGCGCGGTGAAGATACCGGCGACCGGAGAGGAAGAAGGAGGCGGCGCGATTCGCACGCGCTAGGCCATCCCGGCAGTGTTGCGGGCTCGAGGAGGAAGAGTGGCTCGGCGCGGTTCCGATGAGCTCCGCGGAAGGGCCGGGGAGGGAGAGGAACGGCGACGAGGGCGGATCGCGGCGGCGGTCGGGTTTCGGGCGGAGGAGGAGACAGAGGAGGAGAGGGGACTGCGAGAGGGAGGGGGTTCTGTGAGGAGGGGAGATCGGGACGTCTCCTTGAGGCCTCACGGGGCCTCCACGTCGTCAACGGGGGGAGCAGGAGGTGGCGCGCGGCGGCGGCTGCCCTCCTGTCACCGGACAGGAGGAAGACGACAGGGAGTTTCGCGGAAAACCCCCTGGGAAGATTGAAGAAATTACAAAGAAGTCCCTGGGAAAAATTAAAACAGAACCAAAACTGAATTTTGAGGGCCTTTTTGTGAGGCAAAAATTGCACAAAAATAGTCGTTGGAAAGCTCTTCAAATTTTCTACCTTTCTAGCATGAAGTTGGTTCCATTTGAAAAACTTTGCAGAACAACTTTGTTTGAAACAAGTTTAAGTGACTTTCTGAAAACTCTCCGATTAAAGTTTAAAAGCGAAAATTTGGTCCAATTTTCATGCATGCATGCCATGTACACAACACTCCTCTTTATTACACAAAAAGTAAGGCTGTTACAAGTCTACCCCCCTTACAAGAATCTCGTCCCGAGATTCCTAGGTTTTAGAAAAGAAGTCGGGGTACTTAGATCGCAAACGATCTTCTCGTTCCCAGGTTGCTTCGTTCTCGGAATGATGCGACCACTGAACTTTGAGGAACTTGATAGTTTGACTACGAGTTCTTCGTTCGGCCTCATCGAGGATACGGACAGGAACCTCCTTGTAAGAGAGATCATCCTTGAGTTTAATGGTTTCGTGGTCCACACCACGAACAGGATCTTTGAAGCAACGTTTGAGTTGTGAGACATGGAATACATCATGGACATCCGGAAATCCTGGAGGCAACTGCAGTTGATATGAAACTTGACCTCGTTTTCCAATGATAGGGAAAGGACCAATATAACGAGGAGCCAGTTTGCCTTTGATCCCGAACCGTTTTCCACCTTTCAGAGGTGTGACTCGAAGATAAGCTTTCTCACCAATTTCATAATGAACATCTTGGTGATGACGATCATAATAGCTTTTCTGGCGAGATTGAGCTGTTTTCAGTCGTTCACGAATGACACGAACGATTTCTTCCGCTTCCTTGATTACATCCGGACTAAAGAACGATCTTTCACCGGTTTCAGACCAATTCAGCGGAGTTCGGCATTTGCGGCCGTAAAGAACTTCGAAAGGAGCCTTGCCCAAGCTAGATTGATAAATGTTGTTATAAGTGAACTCGGCATATGGAAGAAACTTCTCCCAATCCTTACCGAACGATATAACACAAGCTCGGAGCATGTCCTCAAGAATCTGATTAACTCTCTCAGTTTGGCCACCGGTTTGTGGATGGTAGGCTGTGCTGAAAGATAGACGAGTTCCCATGGCCTTTTGAAGACTCTCCCAGAATCTGGAGACAAACAGACTGCCTCTGTCTGAGACAATCCTTTTTGGAACTCCATGAAGACTGACTATTCGTGAGATATATAGATCTGCCAGATCGGAGACTCGGATAGTCTCACGAACAGGAAGGAAATGGGCAACCTTTGACAGACGATCAATCACTACCCATATAGCATTGTGCCCCTTTTTGGTGTTGGGAAGGCCGGTAATGAAATCCATACCAATCTCATCCCACTTCCATTCAGGAATAGGCAGAGGTTGAAGAACACCGGCTGGTCTTTGATGTTCTGCCTTCACACGACGACAGACGTCGCATTCAGCAACATACTGAGCGATCTCCCGCTTCATACGGGTCCACCAGAATTTCGTACGAAGATCTTGATACATTTTGGTGCTACCAGGATGAATAGAAAGAGGTGTGTCATGAGCCTCTTGGAGTATTAGATTTCTCAGATTTCGGTTCTTGGGTACAACCAGACGATTTTTGAAGTAGACAATGCCTTGATCATCAACAGAAAAATACTTAGCAGTCCCGCTAGCAATGTTCTTCTAATATTAGCAATGCCTAAGTTGTTCTTCTGAACATCTTTTATTTGATCTTCGAGAGAAGGTTTTATTTCCAAATTGGCCAGATATCCGGAAGGAACAACTTCGAGGTTCAGCTTGGAGAACTCCTCATGAAGAGAAGGCTGGGCTTGCTGTATCATCAAGTTGTTACAATAAGACTTCCGACTTAGCGCGTCAGCAACGACATTTTCTTTGCCGGGTTGATAGTTGAGACCCAAGTCAAAGTCCTTGATTACTTCCAACCATCTTCTCTGTCTGAGATTCAGATCCGGTTGGGTGAACAGATATTTCAGACTCTGATGATCTGAGTATAACTCACATCGATTTCCAAGGAGATAATGACGCCATTGCTTAAGAGCATGGACCACGGCGGCTAGCTCAAGATCATGGGTTGGATATTTGTGCTCATGTGGTTTCAGTTGACGAGAACCATAGGCCACCACATGACCTTCTTGCATTAATACACAACCGAGTCCTTGTTGGGAGGCATCACAGAAGATGACAAAGTCCTTGCTCGTATCAGGAAGAACAAGCACAGGAGCGGTAGTCAGTTTGGTTTTCAGAGTTTGGAAACTTTCCTCTGCTTTTTCTGACCACTCGAACTTTTTGCCTTTCTTAAGAAGTTCAGTCATAGGTTTGGCAATTTTGGAGAAGTTCTCGATGAAACGACGGTAATAACCTGCCAGTCCGAGAAAACTCCGAACATCCTTGACTGACTTAGGTGTTTCCCAGTCCAGAATGGTTTGGATCTTGTCTGGAATAACGGCAACACCTTCAGAAGACACCACGTGTCCGAGATAGACGAGTTCTTTCAACCAGAACTCACACTTGGAGAACTTGGCATATAGCTTGTGCTCACGGAGTTTGGATAACACCAAACGCAGGTGTTCAGAATGATCATCTTCAGTTTTGGAATAGACCAGGATGTCGTCGATGTAGACCACGACGAACTTATCAAGATACTCCATGAATACCGAGTTCATAAGCCTCATGAAGGTAGCTGGAGCATTAGTAAGACTGAAAGAAATGACGGTGTACTCGTAAAGACCATAACGAGTAGTAAACGCCGTTTTAGGAATGTCCTCCTTTCTGATCTTTATTTGATGGTATCCTGATCGCAGGTCCATCTTGGAGAAGACAGTTGCACCAGCTAACTGATCAAAGAGGTCGTTGATTCTTGGAAGAGGGTACTTGTTTTTGATGGTCACTGCATTCAGCGGCCGATAATCAACAACCAAACGTGGGACATTGGTATCCCGCTTCTTGACAAAGATAGTGGGACAACCCCAAGAAGATGTACTAGGTTGGATGAAACCCTTTTCTTCTAACTCCTCAATTTGGCGTTTCAATTCAACCAACTCCTCTGGGGCCATACGGTAAGGTCTTTTAGACATAGGAGCGGTACCAGGGACTAACTCAATGACAAATTCCACACTTCGGTCAGGTGGCATGCCAGGTAACTCTTCAGGAAACACATCAGGGAAATCACTGACTACAGGTAACTCATGAATTTCAGGAGGGTAATCACCTTGCATGAAGTACAGCTGCAGTTCAGGAGAGAGTCGTGTGCGTGCTGAAGGAGGAATGGTGAACTTAGACCAATAGTCGATGATGGCACCGGAAGGATGTTTCAAGGTGAGGCATTTTGTTGCACAATCCAAAACAGCTCCATATTTAGCAAGCCAATCCATGCCCAGTATGACATCAAGGTCAGTGGATTTTAGGGCAATGAAGGTTGCAGGGAATTGTAAGGATCCCACCTCAACCATGAGCTCTGGCGTAACCATGGTGGTTTACCAATTGCAACCAGGGGAGTTTACCATTAACGGTTTTTGCAACTTTTCGAAAGGTATCCCATGCATTTTAGCAAACCCTTCTGACATGAATGTATGCGATGCTCCAGAATCAAATAAGGCTAAAGCCGAAATTGAGTTGACACGAATCGTACCCAGTAAGACGCTTGGATCGTCCTGAGCATCCTCGGCAGTTACATAGTTCAAACGACCACGTCCAGCACTAGCAGGCTTTGCCATCTTCTTAGGAGGAGGAGGAGGTGCACGTCCAGCATGATTCTGAGGGCACTCCCTCGAGAAGTGACCGGGCTGGCCACAGCGGTAGCATACATTGCTGGGAGGAGCGGCAACTGGAGGACGAGAACCTTGTCCACCACCGTAGGTTGATGTAGCAGGTGGGGCAGGTGGACGAGGAGCATATCCAGATGGCCTTGGCTGGAACGGAGCCCTAGGAACAGCGCTGTATGGAATGAACACACGGCGCTTCCTCTTCTGACCAGAGGGTGAAGCACGGGAATCTCCAGCACTCTTCTTGATAGCAGTATCCATCTCCTTTTTGCCACGTTCAAGAGTGATGGCCTGGTTGTAAAGTTCCTGGAAGCTCTGGAACTTGAAGGGCATCATCTCATAACGAACAGTTGGGTTCAGGCCCTTACGGAACAGATCCTGCTTGTCCTCGTCATTAGTGACATCACGAGGAGCATAGCGAGCCAGACGAGTGAACACACGACCATAGGCCTCGATACCCATACTGCCCTGAGTGAGATCAAGGAACTCCTTTCTTTTACCGTCCATGACTGCCTTCGGAATATAAGCCTCACGGAAAGCAGTGCGGAACTCTGCCCAAGTGACCTCATGATCGGGCGCCTGCAACGCCAGGAAGCCTTCCCACCAAGCACCAGCAGCACCTTCAAGCTTATAGGTGGCGAAGTTCACACGGTCACGTTCCTGGACACGGAGAGCAATGAACTTGCGCTCCATAGTGCGAAGCCAGTCATCGGCATCGAGAGGCTCAGTGGAGTCAGCAAAGTAAGGTGGCTGAGCCTTGAGGAAATCCACGAGTGTAACGCCGGCAGCACGGCGTTCAGTGTTCTGGGCCACACGTTCCAGAAGTTGTTCGTTCCTCAGACGGTTAGTCTCAATGCTCTGCAGCACCTGCGCCATTGTGGGTGGCGGCGGAGGTGTTGGCTCAGGGGGAGGGTTGTTACGTCCACGAGTACCACCCGACATCCTGAGTAAAAGGAAGAGGAATCATGAATAACACATCCATGGAAAAAGGATACAATGGATCGACATGTGATAACTCCAACGGAACAACAAGATACATGCCAAAATGTAGTGGAACAGAATGAATGAACATGAAGTGTATCATTTCATCAACATGGAGACAACATATTACAACATTTATTGAGACCAGTCGAAGTACAAACCATACATAGTGGCGGTACAAGCTCACAAGCTTAAGTACATACAACACTGAAAGAAAGTACGGTAGATACACATCACCGAAGTTCTGCTCCTATACATTATTTTTCTACAACTTCGGTTTCGAGTACATGAAAGCAAACATTACTTTAGCTGGAACCGACAACGGTCTCAGTATCCTCCGAAGTCGAAAGGAAGTGGAACCGGAGCACCAGGGTAGCGACGAACAGACTCGTCCTGCGGTCCGTGGAGAGACTGTGGTACACCACGCACCATGCTAGGCCTCCTGAGGCGTCCACGAGGGGGAACATCACCTCCAACATCTGGAGATGCAACCGAGGAAGGCACAAGTACAGCTGGAAGCTCTATCTCAGAGGCCTAAACAATACCACTCTCAACGAATGGCCTCACTCTGGCTGTCACAGTCCTGAGACTAGCTGCAAGGGTGTTAACTAGTGCACTAAGCTCACGCTCGCGACGAGCATAAGCAGCAAGAAGATCAGCGGTGCACCTAAGTGTAAGATCTTCCTCCTGGGAGGAATCAACAAAGGTGTGGGTATAACACCCCTCAAGAGTAGCATCTGAACCAGGGCAGTAACGGAAGGAGCTATGCTCGTGATCTGGATAGTGGTAACGAAGCTCATTAAGACAGTGCCGTGCAGCATCCTGCACAGCCATCTCAATGGTGAAACCAATACCCTCAGCATAGTGCTCAGCAGGAAAGATGGTGCCATCTAGCTGTGGAAGACGGACACCACACAAGTACTGGGTCTGGTGGAAGTCACGGTACTCCTCATACACGGTGTACACAAGATACCAAGGGGCTCCTATGTTTGCACAGGCTGAGGCTAAGAGATGAGGAAAACCTGGAACTCCAAGGCATAGTGTATGTCGAACAACCTGACCAGAAGGCATCTGAAACAAAGACATTTTCAAGATGTCAAAAGACATGTAGAAATGACTTGAATTTGGAACTATAACAACCTGAGACATAGTACTCGGAAGAAAAACACCCAACGGTTTTACTCTTAACTTTTGAGGCAACAACAAGGAAACAACACACAAAAACAAATGAGATACGATGACTCAGAGTTAGAGCGATACCAGGTAAGGAGCAAAAAGAATCCTAAGAGGGTTTTCATAACTCATTTTGTCTTTTCAAAGTAGTTTTCACAAGTTCTAGACTCAACATCGACCAACGGCAAGGGTTTCCTACAGGCAGTCATGCTCTGATACCAAGACCTGTCGGACCCCGGACCCCGAGATATACAAACTGTCATGTGCTCCTAGCAGTGGACCCATAGGGCTTCGGGGTTACCAGCCCCGGCCGCAACAAACAACGGCAGGCAGACCGGATTCATCGGCACGTAGTCCGGATCCCCGGTCTACTACTCCTTGTGTCCATGCTAGTCATAACCAGATATGTATACCCAAGCATCCACGAGTCGGATGAAACTGAAGGAACGGGACCAGAGTTATACAGAGATGCTATGTGTCCAGAAAGTGCAACAACAATCGAGGGTTACTGGGGTTACCTCGCCCCAGGCCGGATATCTCCGGCAGGCGGGCTCGGTCATGGATCATCGGCTCCACAACCCCTCGACTGTGACAACTATGCAGGCATAGCCAAAACTGTATAACAACGGGCTCGAGACCAACAATCGATCAAAGCAGTACTCTAGACATGAAAGTTGTATTAAACAAGGCATACTAGAGTAGCTTACACACAGAGGTTACAAGACCAACATAGGTCCAGCAACCCAACATTACAACAAGCAGCGAAAGCAAATATGTTGCTATACAACAAGAGCAAAAGGACTAAGAGTCCGAAACATAAGCAACGTAGCCAAACCCATACTACAGATACCAGGCTGCTGCCTGGGAACTCCTAACTACTCGTCGACGTCGAGGTAGAACCCCTCTTCAGCTACATCACCGAAGTCTGAAACAAAACAACAACGAGGCAAGGTTGAGTACAAAAGGTACTCAGCAAGACTTGGCTTTTAAGGTTCTTTGCATAAAGCCAACTTTGTTTACCGAAGTTGAGGAAGAAAAGCACGTGTAATAGAGCATTTATAAAACAGAGGAGGAGTCTACTCAACTACTGAGATCATCATGTTCTTTAGTCCACCAAGTACTTTCTCATTACCAGACTACCTTAAGCTACAAGAATCACCCCTCTCGACTTAGTCGAGGAGGCATCCTTCATTCATTAGCAGCAAGTTTTAGTCATTCCGTTAGAGTTATCTATGACCCCATGACTTTCACCAAGTTGTCCATAACTGTGGACACGGCTTTCCGAAAGATTTATCCCTGCGGGGTGGTACACTTTACCCACACGTATCGACCGACTCTTAGTGCCACGCGGTAACGCTCCTCTCTAAGAGCGCGGCAGAGTGTGGTCGACCACGGCCTTTACCTTGCTCAACCCTATCCATGAGTCAACCCAAACAGGGCCACCCCGTCAACAGGGAGTTGGCCACCTCCTGACGGCACCTGTTCTGTGAGTCGGGACAAGATCCGTGTACGTCCATCACTGGTCCCGGTCACACCCTAGTTTTCTCCAAAACCTTTTATGACACACCCGCAAATGGAAAACTCAAACTATGTGACCCATGGAAGTGATCAAACAAGTTAGTTAGCCGAGCGCGGTCAGTTAGGCCCCGCGTGTGGTTGCACGCTCAGTCTTGGCTTCCGCGGCGAGACCTTAAATCCTAGGGTTGGCGAGTACGGAACGAATAACCACTACCCAAGTGGCCTCCCGTGCTAGCCTTAGTCAGTTTCATATGCTCAGTACTCACAAATATAACATCATACAAGATTATCGAAGTGACCCAAATCATCAACCGGATGAAGTAGATCAGAACACTAAGCATGGCTAAGCATAACACACAAACAACCCTAGTCATACTAGGAGGGTAAACAGGTATGAAGGTGACATGTGAGGGGGAGGGTCATGCAGTGGATAGGTTAACTCTAACAGACTCAAAACCAAGTTGAATCGAATGCATGAGTAAGAGGTTCAAAGACTCAAAACATGGGTAGCCATGAGGTGGTGCTTGCCTTGCTCGTCGAAAGTAGAGCTTGGGTTGACGTAGAAAGCTGGGTCGACCTCCGGATCTCGGTCTACCGATAGCGAGCAACACCGGAAAGAAGGCAAACAATCAATACTTGACGACCGTGCAATGCACAATATGTATGCATGAGTAAAACAATGCAATTGAAATGAAGCTTAAAAGATGGAGCAGGAAGCTAGGGTTTGGTGCCGTGAACGACGAACACCGGAGGAGGGGGAAAAACCCTAAACTAGAGATGTGACCAAGCTAAGATGCTCAAAAGGCTTTGTAAACCTCATAGTTGGATTGCATTTGTTTCACTGATCAAAATGGTATATTACACTTATTTTTCTATTTTTATTGAATAAAAACTTTATTTTCAATATTTAATTGAATTAAATATAAACTACAAAAGTGACCTCATTTTAAACTTGGTTAAACATGTATGAAAATGGTATGGATAAATAGCTCTCATTTTTCTGAACACATACATATTTTTTTCATAATTTTTGGAGCTGTGAAATAGAAGTTATTGAATTTCCAAAATTGTAGTTATTTCTGTTTTTCTGTTTTTCTCTGCGGGTCCCACTGCACAGTTCAAATAAAACAGGAAATGCCACTTGGCACTCCACATGGGCAGGTGATGTCACGGTGACATCACCGTGACCTCACGGTGGTGGCCGGCCGGTGGCAGTTGCTCTCGCCGGCGACGATTCCGGCGAGCCCCGGAAGCGTGCCTGGGCTCGTTAGGTTCGTCTCGACGAGGCGGACGTGAGGGTGGCGGCGCCACCCCGATACGGTCACCGGCGGCGAGCCGCGGTGAAGGCAACGGCGGCGGGGTCTCGGTCTCCGGTGGGTTCGGGGATTCCGGCCGAATTGGAGGAAACGGAGGGGGTGGGAAGGTTCAGGGGCTCACCACGAACTCAACGAGGCAGTCGGCGAGGCCAGGGACGGGATGAAACGGCGGCGCGGTGAAGATTCCGGCGACCGGAGAGGAAGAAGGAGGCGGCGCGATTCGCACGCGCTAGGCCATCCCGGCAGTGCTGCGGGCTCGAGGAGGAAGAGTGGCTCGGCGCGGTTCCGATGAGCTCCGCGGAAGGGCCGGGGAGGGAGAGGAACGGCGACGAGGGCGGATCGCGGCGGCGGTCGGGTTTCGGGCGGAGGAGGAGACAGAGGAGGAGAGGGGACTGCGAGAGGGAGGGGGTTCTGCGAGGAGGGGAGATCGGGACGTCTCTTTGAGGCCTCACGGGGCCTCCACGTCGTCAACGGGGGGAGCAGGAGGTGGCGCGCGGCGGCGGCTGCCCTCCTGTCACCGGACAGGAGGAAGACGACAGGGAGTTTCGCGGAAAACCCCCTGGGAAGATTGAAGAAATTACAAAGAAGTCCCTGGGAAAAATTAAAACAGAACCAAAACTGAATTTTGAGGGCCTTTTTGTGAGGCAAAAATTGCACAAAAATAGTCGTTGGAAAGCTCTTCAAATTTGCTACCTTTCTAGCATGAAGTTGGTTCCATTTGAAAAACTTTGCAGAACAACTTTGTTTGAAACAAGTTTAAGTGACTTTCTGAAAACTCTCCGATTAAAGTTTAAAAGCGAAAATTTGGTCCAATTTTCATGCATGCATGCCATGTACAGAACACTCCTCTTTATTACACAAAAAGTAAGGCTGTTACAGCCAGTCTGGCTGCCTATACAAATACGGACGGGGAAACCCTATGGGGTTAAGCCCAATTGTAATCTATACTCGGCGTTTGCCCTGATAGTTCACTTTGCAGGAAGTACGGAGCCGTCGCCGGCAAAAGCGAACATGGGTAAACCCTTGTGCAACC
This sequence comes from Alopecurus myosuroides, assembly GCA_028641055.1. NCBI lineage: Eukaryota > Viridiplantae > Streptophyta > Magnoliopsida > Poales > Poaceae > Alopecurus > Alopecurus myosuroides. The sequence continues at coordinate 176,627,712 of CM054057.1, forward strand.
CGCCACCGGAACTTCCCCTCACATCTCACCCCCACTTTCTACTCCGGGGTATGGCACCTCACGCCGTGCCTAGTTCCTCGATACACCTGCAGTTGGCGCCCACCGTGGGGCCAGGCATGTCTGCGGTTACGTTCCGAGCGTGGATATTCGACGGGATCGGAGATATGATCATTATCGGAACCATCGTCTTCAGCAAAGAAGGCGGACACATTGCTGACAACGACTCCTACATGTCGGTGTGTTACCATCTTGTTAGCGCGTATCTTTTCCCGGTTGGCCGTCACAACATCTTCATCGTCATGACGCCCGTGGCGCTGGGAATTTGGGGTGAGAATCATTTTTTTCCACCCACCATCCATCCTATCGAACATGAATTCGATGCAAAGATCGGACCCAATCTGGCATACACATACGTGGGAGGCGATCCAGATCTAATCTACACCGGCCGTGATGCCGAATTCGCCACCATTTCCTCGTCTGGAACGGTGAACGCCGAATATCACTGTCCGCATGGTCGCAATGGAGCCGGCTTCGGCAACGGAAAGCTCCGAAACTGATTCCATTTGGCCCTTATAAACGAAAAAGTGGACTCAGAAGCCGGATCTGATAACACCGCCACATTGGAAGATGATCAAATTCGGATGATGAAGAATCCGTAAGTAAGTTTGTCGCTAAGGTACACGCTTTCGGAGGAAATCATGAGGTGTTAATGACTGCACCTGCCGCCAATCCACAAGATGAGAACAAGGACCATTCCGAGTAATCTCCCTCCTTAGCTAGAAGTCACGTCGATGAAGTAGCAGCAGAGCAGCAGGCATCCGCCGATAAAAAGGTGGCCAAGGTGAACGGACCTTATGGGCACCTAGAGGGGGGTGAATAGGTGCTACCTCCATATTTTAATACTTTTTTGATTTAGGCTTGACACAAAGGTAAATTCTCTAGATATGCAACTACGGTAAATTTACCTATATGTCAAGGGCTACACTAAGCAAGATACAAACACAAAGTAAAGCTAAAGGATAGAAGGAACCGATGGCGGAGGCACGCGAAGACAAGGATGTATTCTCGAGTTCCTCCTTTTAAAGGGAGTACGTCTCGTAGGAGGGGTGTGATTTTCGCCACGAAGGCCTACTCAACGCCAAAAAGGCCTCACCCTATTCTCCGATGAACCTCGCCACAAAGTCCTAGTTCACCTTCCACTATGGAATCCTTCGAGGCGGAGTCTGGAGCCTTTACAATGAGCTTGAGGCACACACACACGACTAAATTGCGGGCTCTCGAGAACAAGAATCTGCTACAAAGAACAAGTGAGTAACAATGAGGTCTAGATTTTCCACAAGGAAACCCTAGACACAAATCCCTCAAGTGAATGAGGGGGAAATGAAAAACGGCTTGGTGAAGATGTAGATCCGGGCCTTGTCCTTCAATCCTGCAAGAATCTATGAGTTTGGGTGGAGGGATTTGGAGATCTCTTGAGTCGGTGAGCTCAATTAATGGAGGACTTCAATGCTGGACGAGCTAACCAGATGTGGAAGAAGGGGAGGCGTATTTATACCTACTCCTCAAGATGTAGCCGTTTGAAGTCCTTCTGGTGTTGTCACACCAGGACTTCTAGAGATTCCGGCAAGTTTCTGGAGACAGTCCAGTAGGTGAACCATGTTGATCTTCGCGTAGGGAAATCCTGAGGACAGAGATTCCGTCCTATGCAGAGCGGAGACTCCGCCAAGTCTCCACAAATATTTTAGACTGAGTCTAGTGGGTGACACCACTTGGCCATCTTCGCTGGGAAAACCTTAGTCCGGAGACTCCATCCCCAACACACCGGAGACTCCGGCAATCCCGGAAACTTCGGGCAGTCTCCGTAAACTTTCTGGGAAGACATCAGTGGGTGAAACCACTTGGTCTTCCCGCTGGAAAATCCCGAGTCCGGAGACTCCGGTCTAGAACCCCGGAGACTCTAGCCTAGAGATTTCAGCTAGCACCTCTAGGTATTTTCTCCCTTTTTTTGGAATAAGCCACCATCAATAAATTGTATCAAGAGGACCTAGAAAAATCAACACATTGTTAAACTATACGAATGTTGTGATCAAACACAAAAAAATGATTAGGCGAGATATGCACTTTCAATCTCCCTTCTTTTTGGTATTTGATGACAACATAAGTATTTGCAATAATAATAAATGCTAAAAAAGTTTAGAAATATAGACGCCCCCTTGATGTGTGCACCAAAAATGGAACACATCAACAAGGATCAACACTCCCCCTATATTTTACAAACTCATAGCAAGTGCCTGCAATAACAAATATTTCAACAAACATAATTTCACAAGTAAGGTAAGACACGTAAGATAAGGACGAATTAGCACAATAGCACATGGATAGTCTCACATACGTACGTCTTACCACAAAAAAACACATAGTTCAACACGAAAAGTTTGAAATAAAGGATAAATGGAGACACAAGGTTATAATAGGCGAATCAAGTTTGAAAAGCTTGTGCTCCAACCAAACCCATGCAAATACCCGGAGATATCCTAAATAGATAAACTTCTCCTCCTTTGGCATAGAGACACCAAAAATAGGGAAAAGATTGATGCTACACGCAGCCCAAGGGATCAATCCTCCTCCACGTCAAACTCCTCGTACTGAGCATTCTCTTCCTGATCATTCTGAGACTGGTACTCCTCCTCATTGTCTTCATCTTCTGCCATAGGAGCCTTGCCAGGGTTTCGATAAGTGGAAGGCGGAGAGGATATCTTGCTGAAGTCTCCCCAAGGGAAAGCAGAGCTATCCGAGTCATTGAATAAAATAGTGTGATATGACTCAGATGGCTCAACATGAGGGGTACGCACAATGCCCTCATTGTCCTGAAGACTCTTGAACATCTTCTTTATCTTCCTCCTTTCCTTGTAAGCATCATGGTTCTCCTTATGGATTTCAATGGTCATGCCAAGGATGTTGCGCTAGAACCATGTGAGCTTCTTCTCCTCTTCTTGCACCCTTTCATTCCCTCGAAGGCGAGATGGAGGATTGGCATTCTTCCTCCTAGACCTAGGAGCCTCAGTCTCAAACTCCTCAATATCGTTATCCTCCTCACTGTCCTGAAAAGTTTCACGATGTGGGGCATGAACTTGCAGAATCTGAAGTGAACCACCCTTATGACTTGTTTCAGTGGCAAGTCCAGGGACCCTATGAAGAATGAGAATCATCACATAAGGTACACACACTGACACCTTCTTCTTCTCAGTCATGGTGCGGTGAATATCTTCCTTGATAAAGTCCATGACATCCATCTTGTAGCCCCCACAGTCTTCTCCAGCACGGTGACACTTGAATGCATGATATAGAAGGTATACAAGCCCACCCGGATAGCATCAACATTTCCATCTTGAGGAGAAATGTTGCACCTGTCGGATATATACCGAATAGGGGTATAGAAGATGGTAGACAAAAGAGCTGGACTACCAGGGTGGCCTGCAAGGTAATGGGCTTAGGTCCATTGGGCGGCCCAGTAGTCCAACGCGTAGAAGCCGGATTCTAGAAGAACCCGGATCACGGCCCGCGTGATCTGGCTTGGAGGAGAAGACGGATTCCTTACTTTCCAAGTTACAAGTTAAACGTAGTCTTCTAGGTTTCTGGTTCTGTAAGCCCTAATCCGGCTATTATATAAAGCCGGACGGGAGATAGATTTCATAAGTTCAATAAGTTCCTTTAGTTCCAAGGTTCTAGGTTCTAGCTTAAGCCTTGCGCAACTCGCCGGGAAGTTCATCCTCGACAAGTAGCTAGATCTATTCCCTTACATTGTAACCTTATTATACGGGCTTTAGTCCCTCATAGTGAGAAGTGCAGGAGTAGGTACGCCGTACTGTCGCGACGTACCGAACCTGGGTAAATCCCGTGTTCTGTGTTTACTACGCTATTCCGTTACCCCACGTCTCTACCGTAGTCTCATGGCACCCCAGTCTATGAAAACTACTACGATGTCTCGACAGTTGGCGCCCACCGTGGGGCAAACGACGTCAGGCGTGAAGTTCCGATCTGGGATATTAGGCGGAATCGGAAGATCGATCACCGTCGGAAGCTTGGAATTCGACAACGACGTCGGGCGCTTCCTCGACAACGGATCCTACATCCCGGCGCAAAACCATCTGGTAAGTGCCTGCGTTTTACCGATTGGATCTGCTAATATCTTTATCGGATTAACCGCGGAAGCAATGGGGTTTTGCGGTGAAAGCAATTATCTCCCACCCGCCCTATACCCAGTCGAAGACGACTATGATGCCGGATTTTGCTCAGATCGCCGACAAAACGGTGATACACACTTTATCGGCATGGTGCAATCCGAGATCGCCGAAAACACGGATGACGGAAATCCCGTGCAAGAGGCAGACAACAATACACCCGTCTCAGAGACGGAAGAACCAATACCCGTCACAGAGACGGAAGATCCGACATCTGTCAGCCAGACGATGAATTCGGAAACAGAGTCCGTGCTTGCCGCCATTGAGGCGAGATTGGAGTCGGAAACCGGATCGGGATAACTTCGAATCCGAAGACGAAGATGATGATGCCTTCGTAAGAAAAGTTAAGTCCTTTCAAGAGGGATTCCATGAAGTGCTAATGGCAAAACCAGCTGATACAACGGGTGCCGATAGCCAGGAAAGCCCTAAAACCCCTCCACCAGCAGAGGAGAGGGAAGACGGAGAAACTTCTCCGATATTTCCTAATGTCAAGGAGATGACAGAGGATGAACCTGTCAAAAAACCTCCGTCTTCCAAGAAAAAGCACCGTGCTTCTAAAAAACTCCAGTACAAACTCCGGAAGAAAAAGTCAGCCGATCTCGCTGATGAAAACCTGGAAGTCGGAGATATTAGTGGCACAAAGCCTACGGAAAAGATCAAGGCAATCTCGAGCATCTCGGAACTTACGTGTGAAAAAGGTGTCCCAGAATTGCCGAGTTCCGCCGCAGCCATAAAAAGATTTCTTAGTTGGCTGGGGGCTAAGAACCTACCATGCTTCAAGCTGCTGAAAAGTTTTGACAAGGTCAAGTGGATCGCCGAAGCCTGGGAACACCTAGCAAGTTATGTCCCCTTCTGTACTTAGTTCAAATCTATGTAAACATCTTTTGAGATCATGAAATAAAGTTGTCGGAATGCTGTCATCCATTTTTCTCATAAGTGCAAAGTGTTTCCGTCTCATCTATTTCCCAATGATCTTACAAATTTCTCAATGTTAACCCGAATTGTGCTTGCGTACTCGGCGTTACATAACTGAATGATTTTTCAGCCTTTTAGCGGCTAAAGGAAACTTGAATTGCTTGCGTGCCCAAGTTTTACTTAAAACCCTCCTTGTTTCTCTAAGTCTTATCTGATCGTGCGTATGCTGGGTTACTGGAACTAGTTAGTAAAAATGCCTTTAGCATGATTCATGTTTTCGAGTTTTAAAACTGCTTGGTTCGTCCCCAGTTACTCGGCATAACGATTCATAATGCTATTTGAGCCATTTCAAACACTAAGGACAGTTAAAGCATACACACCAGAGAACTTAGAAGATAAAGGAGTAATAAAATCCAAACAACTTGCAAAGAAATTTCATAGTTTAAACTGCAAAAGACGGAATTTTCATTAATACATAAGAAGCATTACATTTTGGATTACAAATGAAAGAACAGTAATGCTCCTATTGTCTAAATTTTCTATCCAGGTTCCAGGTAACCCTTCAAGAATCCGACTCCTCCTCGCTGCTTTCTTCATCGGGAATTGGAGGAGCTTCTTCTTCTGGATAGTGGACGCCGACGTTTACCATGGCGGCAATCTGGGTGGCGTGGCCCTTAACTTCACCAAAGATGGTGGATCGTTGCGCATCCGTGTATCCCTGAGGGACACCGGTGGCCACACGCCAGGATTTGGCACTAGGGTAGTGCATGCGCATAAGGCCTAGGGCCATACGCGCACCACCCCGTGCAGCGGAGCGGAGAACAGACTCCTTGGACTCCGCCACCTCCATGATGATACCCGGAAGTTTTTCAACCTCCGAGCATTCCCCAGATTTTTCGGGAAGAAACTTGCCTACCAGCTGCGTTGCAGCAGCCTTCAGCAAGTTCCATGTCTCCCCGAAAGCTCGGATGCCTGAAGCCCGAGTGCCATCTGGGGTGTCTCCTATTTGATCCAATAAAGCATACAAAAGGGTTAAGGAGACAAACAGAGAAAGTAAAACATGGAAATATGAAGGCAAGGGTAAAAAATTTACCGATGAGTTTATCGATCTCGGAAACTTCCTCCAGGCGAAGGTTCAGAGCTTCAGTCAAATCCTGGATGGTGGATTTGTCTTTCTCCGCCTGCTCGGAAGCCTTGGAGTTAGCCACTCCAAGGGCCAGATTGCTGGCTTCCAGGTCTCGTTGAGCCTTCACAAGATTCTTGTGAAGCTCAATGTTCTCATTGCGGAGAATCTCGGCGTTGCCGGAATCTTCCGCTGCTTGTTTAGCTTCAGCTAAAGCAGCTGAAAAGCAAGGGAAAATCCGAGTTGGTCAATTTCCTCGGGAAAAAACTTAGACAAAGCCTTAAATCGGAAATTTCAAAACGAAAAAGCCTACCTTTCGTTTCCTTCAAAGCAAGCTGAGATGATTCCAGCTCTGCCTCTCTCTCCTCAAGAATAGAAAGAAGACTCCGAACTTCTTTATTCTTGATAGTGAGCTTCCTGAAAACTTCAAGGTTTATGGCCTCGGAGGTTTGCTGAAACACAGCAAGGAAAAGTATGGTTAATAAAAACATCAAAGCAAAAAAGCATGCATTTTGTTTAATGCTTGGGGGCTAGAGTTACATACCTGGCTCATGCGTTGCAAACCTGCTAAGTTTTCCCGGAATTCCTTCGCGTATTCCGCGAAGTGATTTTCGGCCGCGTTCAAGCCGTCATTTATAGCCTTAAAATCCTTGTCAAAAGTGGGGATTTCCTCGTCGAAAGTCCGAGAAGATTTCCCCACCTCTGGAGCCGCCCTTTCCCTCGTGTCCAACTCGGACACAACGGGCTGGCTGGGCTCTGGGGGCTTGGTGGTGGTGGCGGCAGTAGGTTCTTCCGCCATTGACTGCGGCGTATCCGGGGCGACGGCGGGAGATGGTTGGCTGCCTCGGTTGGAAGCAGCTTTGAGCTTCTTCAACTTCCTCGGCTTCAAGGTGGAGGGGGGCAAGCTAAAAAACCGAAAACCCGGAAAAGGTTAAAACACCGAAGATGGACGAAAAGGATCCCATAAAAGAAAAAAACCCGGAAGAAAATAACCTGGACGTGGCGACGGGGATTCCGTCAAGGTCGATAATTTCATCCGAAGAAATTATCTTCTTGCGTTTGCGCCCACCAGTAGCGGCGGTACGCAGCGCATCCAGCTCGGCCTCGGAGGCTAACTCCGAGTCTGGAAGATCCACAAGCTGTTGGAAAAAACCAATCAGATTCGAAAGGTAGATTTTCCAGGAAGTAATATTATACCTAAATACCGGGAAATTTACCTTAGGCGCGGGGTTGTCGGCCGTGTACATTGGCCGACTCTCCGTGTATTGATCGCGTGAAGCGACCAACTGATTGATGCGCCGCCTGAGCTCCTTTGCGGGCCAATCCTTGTCGGTTGTCCGCATTGGATCCTTGGCTCCTGTGTATTCACACAGGAGACGGCCTCCGTGGTTTGCCAATGGCTGAATCCGCCTATTCAGCCAGCAAAAGACCGTGTCCATTCCGGTCAAAGGAGGTTTGGAGGAAGTGAGTTTGGCGATGCGCCTCTTGATCCTTAGTAGATCTGGAGGCAGAACCTGGACGGCCTCTGTAACCCAGTTATCCTGGGGAACAGCGGCGGAGTTCACAAAAGGTGGAACCCCGACGGCTTTTTTAGGAAAAGGCACGTCGGGGTGATAAAAGAAGGAACCCGTCCAGAATTTGACGGATTCCGAGGTTTTTATTTTGGGGAACCAGTCCTCTCGGAATCTCCGAAGAGTAAAGGAAATGGTTCCGCAATTTGGGAGTGCGCCCTCCGAAGAGTTACGCTTAACCCCAAAGCAGTACAACCAAAAATCTAACCTAGGCTCTATTCCTAGGTAACCCTCGAATAAGGCCTGGAAGCCGGCCATATACAGAATGGAATTGGGAGGGAGATTATGAGGTTGGATGTTGTAGTGAGCTAGAACTTGGAGGAAGAAAGAAGAAGGGGGAAGCCCCATACCTCGCAGAAGGTGGGAGGCGAGAAGCACCCTTTCGCCCTCTTGCGGCGCGGGTTCGGTCTCCTCTTCCGGGAGCCGCCATTTCTTCTTCAAAACCAGGCCTTCCTTCTCCAAGTTGGGAAGAAGAGCCGGGGGAATACTGCAGGCAATCCAGTTGCCTGCAGTTTCCTCTTCTTCATCTCCTCCGGCGGCGGCGGTGACGGCGGCCTTCGCGGCGGCAAGCTGCTCGTCGAGGAGCTCCACCTTTTCCTCCGCCGTTTCGGGAGCGAACGGCGGGGTTGATGCGGTGCCTGGTCCCGCAGCATCTGTGGTGGCGGAGACGTTTCCTCCGCCCGCTGTGGACGCCGTGGTTTTTTCCAGCTCGCCGCCGGCGTGCTTGGGCGACCCAAGTTGGGGATCTAGATCGCTCAGGAGCTCGTCGACGGAGGCGCGAACTGGCGATGATTGCGGAGATGCCATCTTTCTCGGTGGTGTTGGTGCGCTCCGGCGTGGGAAGGGCTCGTCGGGGCAGGGAATCGTTCTCGCTCTCGAGCTCGCGTTGGCACCAATGGTGAAGGCAGTGAAGGAGTGAAGAAGGTTGATGAGGAGGATGAAGACGGCTATTTATAGCCTAAAAACCCTCTAGATACGCGCCAACGGCTCTTTTGACCGTTGGATGTTCGACGCGTGTCGATCGCCGGAAAATCCGGGAAACGGAACGACAGAGGAATGATGGCTATCTCCTCGTTTCTCGTGAGAATCTGTCAGAGATACGTTGCAGGGTTTCCCGCGTGAAACCAAGCGGCGCTTGCGTCAGCATGATTAAAGCGCTGATGTCACGTGTGCCTTTTCCGCGAAGGATCGCGAGAAGAAAAGCCGGATTTTCGTAGTTCCGAGTTTTATGTTACCATCTCCTTCAAAAGGAAAGAAGAAAGAATCAAGACTGCTGAATCAAGTTTCCCGGACAAAATGTATTTGACGAAAGGCGGAGTTTCAGAGTTTTGATCCTTCCTGGGGGCTACTGTCGGATATATACCGAATAGGGGTATAGAAGATGGTAGACAAAAGAGCTGGACTACCAGGGTGGCCTGCAAGGTAATGGGCTTAGGTCCATTGGGCGGCCCAGTAGTCCAACGCGTAGAAGCCGGATTCTAGAAGAACCCGGATCACGGCCCGCGTGATCTGGCTTGGAGGAGAAGACGGATTCCTTACTTTCCAAGTTACAAGTTAAACGTAGTCTTCTAGGTTTCTGGTTCTGTAAGCCCTAATCCGGCTATTATATAAAGCCGGACGGGAGATAGATTTCATAAGTTCAATAAGTTCCTTTAGTTCCAAGGTTCTAGGTTCTAGCTTAAGCCTTGCGCAACTCGCCGGGAAGTTCATCCTCGACAAGTAGCTAGATCTATTCCCTTACATTGTAACCTTATTATACGGGCTTTAGTCCCTCATAGTGAGAAGTGCAGGAGTAGGTACGCCGTACTGTCGCGACGTACCGAACCTGGGTAAATCCCGTGTTCTGTGTTTACTACGCTATTCCGTTACCCCACGTCTCTACCGTAGTCTCATGGCACCCCAGTCTATGAAAACTACTACGATGTCTCGACAGCACCGGAACATGCAAAGAAGAACATTGTAGACTTGCTTGCGATCCTTGTTGGTGCCAACACTCGCAAGATTGTCATATAGAGGAGCCAGTCGGTTCTTGTTGTAGGTAACACCATGCACATGCATCCTCTTCCCACAAACTAATACATCACCATGGAGAGGATAACCCAAAATCTCAGAAAGTCTCTTCATGGAAGACTCGCACCTGATGTGACGAGTCATCCAAGTCAAGGTGATATCCTCATCTTCGCCAAAAGTGACTGTGTCAAAGAACAGTTGGACAGCTAGAATGTTGAATTCTTGTTGGGGTGCCAATGAGCTTCTCAAGACCAAGCTTCCTCACCACCCAAACAGCCTCCTTGAAATAGGTCTTGCTACCCAAAGCATCTAAGTTCTGAACCTTTTGCAGACAAGCAGGATGACTCAGAGAATCATAAATCTCAGATTGGATCCACTCTTGCTCTTTCCTCCAGTAGTTAGGATTCTAGGAAGTGCATGCCATGGTGAAGAAAGGTTGCATCCTCATAGCCCTGAACTCACTCTTGCTCATATTTTCCAAAGTGGTGATGCGGTCAAAACGAGCCTTCTTAGCAAGCTCCTGCCTCTGAAAGTCATCTTCAGCTTCTTCCCTCTATCTTTCCTCATTAGCAGTCCTGACCTTATTCTGTTGCACAACACCAGTCTCCGGATCGTTAACCAAGTAGTCGCGAGAATGACCACGAGATGAGACTTACTTGGTTCAGTGTTGGGGTTGGAGGAGGAGGATTTGGTCTGCTTACCAACTGTGAAACAAAGAGGGAAGTAGGATAGCATAGGGGTAAGCATGCATGTACATGAAGTCAATAAAAAAACCATTGAGGAAAACAGGGCAGGAAAACTGGATCTACACCAGAGTCTTCGGCCCCAACCGGAGTCTCCGGCCCTGAGACAAGAAAAATCGAATGCACAACCACTGGTAGAAAACATGCCTCTTGTTCCGGGCCATAATGGGCTATAGTCCCAGATTTCTATCCGGGACTGCTCAATCGGGACTAGAGGCCCCCTTTTGTCCCGGTGCACCACGAACCGGAACTCCCCCTTTTGTCCCGGTGCACCACGAACCGGAACTAGAGGCCACCCCACCGGGCCGCTCCGGCTGGACGACTTTTAGTCCCGGGTGGTAATACAACCCGGGACTAAATATTTCTTTTTTTTCTTCTGATTTTCCTTATTTAGTCTCTATTATTTATAACTCTAATCATTCTCCCTTAGTCTCAATTATTTTTAACTCTAATAACTCTTCTTTCACTCTAAACTGACACTTCCCAGTAGGTCACCCATCCTCAGACTACTCCACTCTCATCACGCTTAACTTCTGGGTTCCTTACCTCTCAGCTTCCAATAAACAAATCATGTTTTACTGACAATACTATGATGTCAATCATGTTAATCTTTGAACTATGATGTCAAACGTCTTTATTTTGTGAATCCAAAAAATTATTTAGTTAAACAAAAATAAATAAGTAATAATCTTAAATTCAAATAATCATTAATTAATTTTTTTCTTTTTTAATTTTGAATAATTTGTATGTAGAAATCTGTAAAATCAAAAATTGGCAAATGATATTGTCTAAATAGATTAGAAAAATGTGATAATTTCAAATTTATATGATCGTCTTCCATATCATATTTTCCTTCATTATATATAGATCGATGTAAAAAAATTATACTCCAAATGGTTAGTCATTTCAACATATATAGATAGATATTTTTTCTCTTACTCCACATTTCAATATAGCTCGGGTGTCAAATTAAATTTTTGAAATTTCATCACATATAGATCATTGATTCATTAAGCTTGTTCACATCATATATAATTAAACAGGGACATAATTAATAGATATAATATATATTATTACATAAAGTCTTCTAGGGAATATAAATTAAACACACAACATACATGACGTCACGAGAGGCTCGATCCCAAGGAGTACATAATATATATAGTGACGACACACAAAGTACTAATAATAATGGAACTAGGGGGTGACACAGCGTCATGAGAGGCTCCCATCTACTCGAGCTCCTCGTACTCCGAACCCAAACAGTAGGAGACCAGGGCACTAGGTGACGCTGCCCATAGCCGAAGAGAATGATAATACGGTACAACTCGTAGGAAATGTATCCATCGATGGCTGAATAATCAATGTTGATCTTCTCAAGTGGGCTCTTGTCCCAAAAACTGTGCTGCCAACCAGGGAATTCTTTCTTCATGTCACGGCATGCCTCGTCGATCAATGCGGATTCCATATCATCCATCGAAGTCCTTTCATACTTAAACTGGAATAGATCCTGGAGATCAATATGGCACTGAGATGGTATCTCAATACCCCAGGTGTTTCTCATCTTCAACTTGTCATTTCTTATATCAACGCTAGGAAAACGTATGCCGCTGTTGACAAGGAAATCAATGAGTTTTGGACAATCTTTGTCACTACTGCAACAAAAAAATGGAACAAATTTGTTTCAATGTTAATACCGCTGCCACAAGTATATTGTTTCAATGCAACAACCAATGGAACAAATGTTTATACCGCTTCAACAAGTATATTGTTTCAGTGCAACAACAAATGGAACAAATGTTAAACACCGCTGCAACATGTTTATTCTTTCCAATGCACATAGATTCACATGGATACATTTCTATATGAATACACATGGATACACATATTGCTATCCTATGCAAAATTTGTTATATGAATACACATGGATTCAGGCGAACAAAATTAATGAGATTCAAATGGATATACATATGGGATTCAAATGGATACATTTGCTATATGAATACACATGGATACACATGTTTCTATCCTATGCAATTTTCTATAGTGATTCAAATGGATACATTGCTATATGAATACACATGGATTCAAAAGAAAGAGAGGAGCAAGATCGATCGGAGAAGTTTGTTATACCTTGCCCATTGGAAGACAAGGACACGTCTCTTATGAGAAATTTGGATGACGGCCACATCTTGTTGATTGGCCGTGTACTCAAGATCAAGGCCAAGAAAACCACCACCATCCTCGCGAAGCCATTGCTTCAAGAGGTCAACAAGACCGGGGACCCGGGAGCTATCATTGGTGTAGGCGACTTCGAGAATCCTACCATGTGTGGGCACATTCAACAAATCAATTCCATACCGAGCCATGGTGGAGAATGGGAAAGAAGAGAGGAGAGCAAGGAGGAAGAAGAAGAGAGCCACGGTTATTGTAGCAATTAGGGACGCTCTTTATTTTTAAGCCTCTCTCGTCGATGGAACAACTTCTAAAGCGCGGGATGCAGACGGTTTGGGCATTTAGTCCCGGGCCGTATTACGACCGGGGACTAAAAGTTCTTGAGCCAGGCGAACGGTTGCCAGAACACTTTTAGTCTCGTGCCGTATTACGACCCGAGACTAAAAGGGTTCGAGGCGAGGTGAACGGTTGCCCCGCCCCCCTCTTGTCCCGGTTCGAGAGCTATTGGGGACTAGAGGTTAAAACCTATAGGGGTTTTCTACTAGTGAACTAGCCTTGCTACAAAGTTTTCCTAGATGATTTGTAGTGTATTCATTGTCACCTAGGAAAGATTCTACCATGAAAAACTCGGAAAAGAACACCCCAAAACTACCTAGGTCTAGACCTAGCAAGAGACAGGGGGTTACCCTTGTCCTTCATGGTGTGCTACAAATCGGGGAGGAAAAGCTCCCACGATGGAGGGGTGGGTGGTTGCCGGCGACGGCGGAGTCCGCGGCGAAGATTGGCGGCCGGAGAGCAGTCCCGAGGAGAGGCGGCGACACAGCAGTGTTTGGGGGTTGTGGTGGAAGAGGATTTATGAGGCAACCCCCACCCTGATCCCCTTTTTACTCGGCTGGAACCGCCCAGACCGGAGTCTTCGGCCTAACCCCGGAGTCTCCAGTGTACCCGAGTTTCCGTGTTTTAGGGCGGAGACTTTAGTCAGACCAGAATCTCCGGTGTACACACCGGAGTCTCCGACCTCAACTCTTTAGAAATTGCATATTATTAGGGGCATGCATGTGGATAGATGAGCAATGTTTTTAGGAGCGTTTTTGGCCTGGGATTAGAAAACAAACTGGAAGGATACTTCACACCAAAATCTTGCAAGATGCAAGCAACTAAAAGCCAATAATGAGTGTGTTTTCCATAAAACCACTAACACAAAATATATGTGATGAAATCCAAATAAGATCCAAACAAGAACCAACTCTTCAAAGAGAAGTGGTTGGTGGCCTAGGCCACCATGTAAGAGAGTATGGTATGTCACCATGAAGATGTATCTTGGGTGCATGGCCAATTCTCAACATTTTAGCTCACAATTCATAAATTGAAAATAGAGATATGAATGAGTTTTAATTTGGGCATAATGGGGGAGGGAGAGTACAATGTGTTAGGAAAACACTCCCCCTATTCCATGCCGACACCTAAATCCAAACACATAGTCAACTATATGTGTGTATGCAAGATATTAAAGTCAAGCTCCTAGAATCTATGATTTTTAGCTCATTCCTCAAGAACATGAATCCTGTATCATCAAGGGGTTTCGTGAAAATGTCGGCAAGTTGATCCTTAGTGGGGACATATGCTAGCTCAGTATCTCCACGTGCAACATGATCTCTAATGAAGTGATGACGAATCTCAATATGCTTCGTTATTGTATGTTGCAATGAGTTATAAGAAATCTTGATAGCACTTTCATTATCACACAAAAGAGGCAGTTTGTTACAATGGACATCATATTACTTAAGAGTTTTCCTCTTCCATAACAATTCAGTGCAAGCACTAGCAGCTGCCACATACTCAGCTTCAGCGGTAGAGAGAGATATGTAATGTTGCTTCTTAGAAGACCAACTCACTAAGGACCTACGAAGGAATTGGAAAGCTCCGGAAGTCAATTTCCTATCATCTTAATCACCATCCCAATCCAAGTCAGTGTATGCACTGAGAGAAAATTATGCCCCCTTTGGGTACCACAAACCAAACCTTTAGATATGAACGAAATATCGAAAGATCCTTCGGACCGCCATCATATGGCTTTCCTTAGGAGTCGCTTGATACCTTGCACTCACTCCTGCACTCAACACAATATCGGGTCTAGATGCACAAAGGTAAAGCAAAGAACCAATCATAGAATGATATAACGTTTGATCCACATCTTTACCATCCGGATTGCGCTTGAGATGACACTTGGTTTGCATTGGGGTGACATTCTCTTTAGCACATTGGAAGTTGAACCTCTTGATCATGTCTTGGGTATACTTGGCTTGAGAAATGAAAACCCCTCTAGCCAATTGATTGATCTCAAAGCCAAGGAATAATTTGAGCTCTCCCATCATAGACATCTCAAACATGTCAGTCATAAACTTTGAAAATTCATCATTAAAAGATTAATTTGTTGAGCCAAAGATTATATCGTCAACATATAGTTGGCATATGAAAACCTCCCCCTTAACCCTCTTCGTGAAGAGGGTCGGATCAATTTTCCTAACTTCAAACCCATGGTCTTTCAACAATTCTCTAAGTTGTTCATATCACGCACATGGTGCTTGTTTAAGTCCATAGAGCGTATTATCAATCTTGTTGACATGGTTAGGGAAGTCGAGGTCCTCAAACCCTGCTGGTTGCTTAACATATACCTACTCTTTCAAGGGACCATTAAGAAATGCACTATTCACATCCATTTGTTGCACTTTAAAGTTACGATGAGATACATATGCAAGAATGATACAAATGGACTCAAGGCGAGCCACGGGAGCATAGGTCTCATCAAATTCAATGTCTCCCACTTGGGAGTATCCTTGAGCTATTCAATCTTTCCTTATTTTTTATGAAAATACCATACTCATCTTGCTTGTTCTTAAATATCCACTTGGTGCCAATAACATTGAGGCAATCTTTGGGCTAGTTGCACACTAGGAGATTGCAATATATGTAGTTCTCCTAGTTTGGTCTTATTTCGGTGGCTCATTTTTGTAGCCACTCTTCGGTACCGTTGAGCTGTAATTTTTTATTTGCTACACTCTAAACGTTTAAAGTTTTTAATATAAAAAGCCGTGTGCATCTACTGGATGAAGAGGCTGGGCTTCCCATTTAAAAAAAAGACAAATAAGTAAATGGCGGTGTGGAAGATGGGATCTCAGGACGAGTTGTGTGTGTGCAAAAAAAAAAACCTAGGAGAGAAACCCATAACAAATTCCAATAGGATATCAAATTTCATACACCGATAAGTAGAATCAAAACTCCAAACTAATAGAAATAAAGGAGACAATCCACATAAATTTTTACGTGGAAATGAACAGCTTCTTTTCAAGTCGTTGTTGGTGGTAGCCTTTTCTGTATCATGCACACCAACTCAGCTCACATTTTCTCGAAGCATCCGAGATGTATCTCTCTATCCAAAACATGTGCCGTGCAGGATGCAGCACTTTATTATTCCAAAGACAAAGAACATTGATACGCAACATGGTAAAAAAACTACATTGATCCGTAGTTTGGCGCGCGGGAACTGAACTAAGGAATGATTAATCAAAGGAAAGACAACACTGAATAATGATAAAAGAAAGTGCATAGTGAAAGAATATCCAAATTAGTACAAGGTGAAGTCGCTCGCTCGCAGAATGAACAAACAATCGAGATCAGGTGGTCCTTGTAAATGCATGCACCGAGCCCGGCCTACACCTTACTTGTAGTTGATCGCGCGGCAGTTCTTCCTGATCTGTCCCTCCTGGTAGCCTGTCTTGACCTCGACGCTCGCCAGCTTCACCATGGCCTTGGCGAATTTGCCCTCCCACCACCCGGGGATATTGGCGTTATCCGCCACCATCCTCGCCGTCTCCTCCGACGTGAGGAGCGCCGCGTCGGAGGTGAAGAGCACCATGTGCGATAGCACGTTCTTGTAGTACTGCCTGTCCAGGCAGTTGGGCGTCACGACGTCCTGCATCACCACGGGGTCGTTACTGCCGGGTGTCACGTCGGCGGGGCACTGGCTCCGTAGGGAGGTGGCGAATCCGGCGTTGATGTCTGAGGGGGTCTGGAGGCGGTCGGACACGAAGGAGGAGCAGTGGGAGCGGCCGATGGTGTGCGCGCCGGACAGGACAACCAGGTCCTCCGCGTCGAGCCCCTTGACGACGAAGCTGTCGACGAGGTCGCTGAGGTCTGAGGTGGGAGGCGCCAGGAACTTGAGCGGCTCCGAGGCGTTGGAGAAGGTGCCGTCGCGGCGGCCGGATGGCATGTCGAAGCTCACCTTGCCCTTACTGAGGATGCAGGACGCGTCCCGGGCTGCGAAGGCGAGGATGTCCGCGCAGGAGACGACGCCCGGGCAGGCCGCCTCCACGGCGTCCTTGATCGCGTCGATCAGCTCGAAGCCACGCAGGGATGGGTTGTTCGGAGGGCTGAGCTTCTCCGGGGTCGGGCTGAATGGTGTCGGATCCAGGAAGATGGAAGCATCGCAACCCTAATGTATCAGCATGGATCAACACCTTAATCAGTTAATCCTTCCTAATCCATGATCCAAGAACACGGGCTAATAGTCTAAAACCCAGCAGAACGGTGTGTCAACAAATCGAGAAGGCTATATACATATATAGTTGGTACCTCGACAAAGCAGTCATGGAATAGCATGCGGATCATGGCGGCGCCATTGCCAGGGTTCTTGGAGATGGCACTCTCCATGACGGCCTTGACTACGGCTTCTGCCTGGGGGCATTTGTCGTGATAGAAACCAATCTCCAGTGGCCAGTAAGGGCTTGCCTGGCACCCCACAACGAAGAGCAGCAAGGCACAAGCCACCAAAGCGTGCAGCTTTGCAGCACCAGCCGCCGCCATTTCTGAAGTTAGCACGCTCGACTAAGAAAGGAATATTCAGAGAGAGTAGTTTGAAGTGATCGATCTAGGTGGAGAGAATGGCTGATGTTGTAGCTCGAGGAGGAAGCTGCTTATATAGGTGGCAATTAGAAGACCGAGCCTTTCCCAAAAATACATATATAATGCATTGAATTATTAGTGCACTTGCTGGATTTTCGCTCGTTGCCACCAAGTGGCACAAAAAACTAATCGATGATGGATGAGATTATTTCGTTATACGCAGGAAGTAACAAACAGCTGTTCACTTACCCTGATGTTTACACGAGGTTGACCCTCACCGGCTCACCGGCCGAGATTTGTGAACTGGTCGTATCGAAGCTAGCTAGAGCTGATTGATGTAGCCGGCCAGCTCGGGCTGTGTTTCTTTCAGTTCTATAATAATACCATTGCAGATGGAGACGCAAGCTCTTCCGGTCGTTGAGGGGTCAGGTATAGCAATGTTACATAAGAACAATTTGTTTGACGGTCTGTGTGCTTTTGTGTTACTAAAATCCGTTTAAGATTTCTGGACATAGACGAATTAATAAAGTACTTTTAACGTGTGAGAAATTTCCTGGGATGCCACTTTTTTAAGAGCACGCGCGTACAAATTACTTTTTCTATAGGTAACGCGTACAAATTACTTTTAGTAGGTGAGGCGCGCGTACGCTCCAGGAAGCGTCATAAGCAGAGAGCTAGCATACACTTCATCTGCGTCGTCACTTTGACCAGATTGATCACTAGCTAGGTTTTGAGTTAGCTGATGACGATATGCAACCTTTCATAGTACTCCCTCCGTTCCAAAATAGATGACTCATGTTTGTCCAAATATGCATGTATGTAGATACTAAAACATGTCTATATATATGCATGTTTGGACAAATAAAAGTCATATAATATGGAACGGAGAGAGAATATACGATCGAGGGCCACTTATACAGCTAAGTAGAGTGTGGAGTGCGCGAGAGCTTAGCATTAAGATGCCTACGTTTTCTCCTCTTCTGTTCTCACTATACGGCCGACAACAACCGGAACAAACGAATGAACTACCTCTGCTATCAATAACGTTGAAGCCACTTGTACCTATTATATTTACAGCGGGGAGCAATAAGCAAAATGTCAGTTTTGCTTCTTCTTGCTATACAATTTTATATTTTAGAAGTTGTTCACTCATAGGAAATTTGAACTTCAAGCTTTTGTGAAATATACGTCGTGAATTGCATTTCGTACTACTGGGGTCGGGAGCCCCTAGCGCTCCCCGGTAGCCCCCTATGGCGGTGTGTGCTACTGGGCCGGCCTTGAGGCTCAATACATATATTTTGTTTTTTTTGGATATTTATATGAATAATTATTTAATGCATGGTCTGGTTTGGAAAATCCGAAACTATTAAAAAAATAACAAAAAAATATAATATGAAACGTTTATGAAAATGAACAAATTTTAAAATTGAATTTTTTTGGAAGTGTACAATTTTTAATGAATAGTTTTTTAAAATGGTGAACAATTTTTTTAATGGTGAACAATTTTTGAAGTGAACAATTTTTTAAAATGATTTTATTTTGAAAATGGTGAACTTTTTAAAAAATGAACACTTTCTAAAAAAATGCTGAACAACTTTCAAAAAGGGCTATTTTTTACATGTTCAAATTACAAAATTGTCCATTCAGACTTAGAAAAAGGAAAACCGGGAAAAAAAGAAAAATAAGAAAAAGACGTAAATAGAAAAACAAGGACGAAGCTTAAGCAAGATGGGCTGGCCCAAGCGATGGAATCTCTAAGGGCGAGTCCTTGTTAGCGCTCGCAGAGAGAGATATATAATGCCAGTCTTGGGTTCAGCCCCTCTTCCTCGCCTCGTGACACTGTCTGGACGAGAGATTTTTATTTTTATGGGGCGCTTGGCAAAAGCCCGTCTCACTACAGGAATGAGCCAATACGTCGACGACTTTTGGCTGTCGGCATAGGCTAAAATGCCGTCGGCATAGGCTGTGCCCTCGGCATATGGCCGTCGGCGTAAGACCTCGTAGGCATATGCCAAATTACCGTCGCCACACTAAAAGCCGTCGGCATAATATTTTTAAATAATTGAAAAAAATCGAACTTTTTTGAATTTTGTTTAAACTTTTTTTTAAGTTCTATTCCGAAATTTTGCACTTAGCCACATATTTAATCTCTAATCTCTAATTACATAATTAATCTAGTCAACATACTTAACTTAGTCAAATTTCCCGTTCGGTCACCCATCCTGAAATCCCTCCAGCCCAAGCACGCTTAACCTTTGAGTTCATTCCAAACTAGATTCCAAATGAGATGTTAGAACTTACTAATATTACTATCATATCAATCATGTTAACCTATGGGGAATGATGTTAAACTTTTCTATTGTTTAAATTTAAAAAATTGAATAAGTAACAATGATTATATAATTACCTTTATTAAATATATAACAATATAACGTTAGAAATTACTTTATTTTTTGAATAAATTATTTAATATGGAATAATTCATATCTTTAAATCCGTAAATCGAAAACTGACAAGTAAAATCGATTAGAAAGATTAGAGGAATTCAAATATGACATCCATATCATAGAAACGAGTCAATTTAAATCGATAGGTTTAAAAAAAATTGAAATCTTTTGATGAATAGTCATGGTATCTATTTTGACAGTTTATGCCGATTCAGCTGGAAACGAGTCAAATTTAAACTATAAGTGTCTCCTAGTTTGCTCATGATTTTTTGAAAAAATAATTTTTAAGTACACAACTACCAATTTCATCAGAGATACACCAAAAGTTTCTCAATATTCAAGCCCTAGCTACGAAAGGTCATGCCCGCCGTCTTGATTTTTTCATGAAACCAGCTTAGAAAATTTTAAAAAAAAACCTAAAATGATGCAAGACCTTCGCGTGGTGTCATTATATGTTGGGGGGTTACCCCCGAGTAGGGGTAAGGCAAGTGCTAAAGGCAAGGTCAAAGGTGTTGATTGACCGGGTAGATGGCTACCCGGTACTTGCTACCCGGTAGGTATCTATCCGGCCGTACCAACCGATGGCCAAGAGGAGAAATCAAGCAAGTTATGTTCATCCGAGTAGAGGAGTTGGTCCGAGTAGAGGGAGTGCTTTCCTACTCGGGCCAGAAGTCAATGGAGCCGTTCTGACAAGGGATCCCGCGTATCCTGCGTCCGTACCGGCGTGCGGTTCAACTTACGGAGCGCGTGATTATCCGCGCTACGGCGTGGCTACAGTGCGGTAGGCGCCTGTCAAGTCCTGTCACTGACAGAGGGGACAGAACAGGGCTAGGGGCCTACCCTATCTCACTGACAAGGTGGACAGGTCCCATCTCCGAACGGCGGGAAGACTTACGGCACCCGTGTCAGCGAGAAGCCGGAGGCGTGCTCTGTTCTTCAGTGCGCCTGTCCCATCAGTCGTACCTTATAGTCTTATTCTATTCGGCTGGGCACCAGTATATAAGGTGCCCTGCCCCTCCTGTGCGAGGGACATTGCCTTAGAATCCAGGACGTTGGACTACGTTGCTTCACTTCACACAGATAGAACTAGAGAGCTAGAGTCGCTACTCAGCTGAAGGCCTGATTTGTACTGTGGCTACTCGGTAAAAACACATATAGAGAGAAAGGCAGGAGTAGGGGTGTTACCTCCACACGAGGGCCCTGAACATGGGTAAGATCTGGTTGTTTGCAGTGTTTGAGACATCCTACACGCGGCTACTCGCCGTGTGATCCCTCCCCGATCACCTCCAGCGTCCATCGGGCCCAACACATTAGCCATCCCATGGCATCTGCCGTGATATCACCACGACAGTTGGCGCCCACCGTGGGGCCACCAGCGGCGCTGGCTGGAGTCCATGTTCGGACAGGACTCATTTCTGCTACTGGGGAGCGCGTGGTCTGTGGCCTTGGCCATAGATTTGGCTCCTTCGACTTCGTCACCGACAACGCCGGAGATTTTGGCGGTAGACCCATGCCGGCAGGCGGCTCAGTGCTCTCCTTCGGCTCGCACCTGGTCTACGTCGCCACCACCGTCATCCGCGAGTTCCCAGAGGAGGTGCTCGTCGCGGAAGATCCTCCTGCTGTGCTCGCTGCCCGCGGAAAGCCAACCGGCTGCTCTGCGGACAGCATGGAGGTGATGATGACAGGCCCGGCTATAAATGCCGGGAAAGGCGCAGCCGCTGCCGCTGGCGTCATCGAGGACCCTGTGGGTGCGAGGGTCCACAAGCCCTACGAGAAGGACTCAAACATGCCTCCTTCCACCTCTGCGGTCATCCCGGCTGTTCGCGCAGGCGCCACCATGCCGCTGGGAATGCCGCAACCCACCGAGGCGGAACTCGCCGCCATGACGGCGCAAATCGAGCAGCAGCGCCAGGCGCTACTCGTTGAGACCCAGGAGCTGGAAAATGTTAGGCTTGAGCTGAACCTTGCGCAAAATGAGTACAACGCAGCGCATGGCTTTACTCCTGTTGCTAGGCTGCCTAGCAAAGTAGGCTTTACGCGTCGCAGCTTAGGCACTGAGCTGGCTAGAGATGGTAGGGCTGCTAGCAAATCTGCTAGTCTGAACACTGTTGATAGGCCTAGGTACATCACCCCCGCCAAAACTCTTAGGGCTGCAGAGGCAGTGGCTGCCGAGTTGCCGCATCTTACTGGCGACGCGCGCGCTAGGCAGCAGGAGAGGCTTAACGAGCTAGTGCTAGAGGCCAGCCAGCAGAATGAGCAGTTCCGGAAAGCCAATCCGGGTGCTGGCACTTCTCAGGTTGTGCACTCACGAGCGGCCGGATCTATGGATCAGGCCTCTCGCTTCCCGGTAACGAGAGGGACCAGAGTGTGCACTCTGGGAAGAGCAGACAGATGCAGGTGTACGACCCTGCTGTCGCCGCGAAACAGCACGCTGTGACGCGGCAGCCCGGTCAGAAACACAACTCTGCAGGAGCGGGCCATTAAGCCCATAAAGCTCACAGCAAGAGGCAAGATGGAGGCAACGAGGGACCTTCTCGGCGTCCTGCCGCTCAGCCTACTCGGCAGAGGACGCAGCAGCCAGCTGCAGCACAGCCGCGTACGGCTGCGCCAGCAGCCAACCCGGTGGTGCAGCCTGCAGTTGTTCAGGAGAATAGATATGATGATGGTTACTCGGCCATGGGGCTGGCCGGGTACGCTGACCCAAGAAACATCGCTGATCGTGTGGGTGACCGCGTGTTGGAGCCCAGCGATGCAAGGTACAAGCTAGACCAGATCAATCTGTCCGCGCAGCTCGAGAACAAGGGGCCACCTGGCCCAGAATGCTTTGGTCATCGTATCATGGATGAGCCATCTGTGAACCACTTTCAGCTGGCCAGGGGGACCAAGTGCTACAACGGCAGTACCAAGCCAGAAGACTGGCTGAGTGACTACGTCACGGCCGTGCACATTGCAGGCGGCAACCGGAGATGGGTTGTGCGGTATGTGCCGCAGATGCTAGAAGGTCCGGCTAGGACTTGGCTCAACAACCTGCCCAAGAACAGTATCAACTGCTGGCTTGACTTCTCGGAAGCCTTCATCAGCACCTACAAGAGGCCGAATAGGCCGCAGCAGCTGTCCGCTTGCAAGCAGCGGGAAGAGGAGACCGACCGCGAGTATCTTACTCGGTGGAGTACTTTGAGGAACACCTATGAGGGTGTGAATGAGGCCCAGGCCATTACTTGGTTTGCTCAGGGCTGCAGGCATGAAAACATGTTGTGGCAGAAGCTGCAGCGAGAGATGCCGAGTACTCTCGCTGAGACAATCAAGATTGCAGATATGTATGCATTAGGGGATCCTACTCAGCCTCTGATGGACTCTCCTGAGCCGAGAAGGAACCACAACAGCAACAAGCGCAATGATTTCTGCAACAAGCGCAGAGGTGACCGGATTGATACTCGGCATGATCCAGAGGAAGTAAATGCTGTGACCACGGCTGCTGGGAGTAGCCAAAGGCAAAAAAACTGCTTGAGCCCAATACGGGAAAAACCAGAATCAGAGCCAAGGCATCAAGAAGCCTTACACTGCTCCCCAGCAGGGTGGCGGCAACTCGGATTCAGGCCCGAGTTTTGTCTTCGGAAACATGAAGGATGGGCCATGCAGCTTCCATACTCGGCATCCGAGTAGGCCAGCCAACCACACTACCCGGCAGTGCAGCTGGTGGGACCACATCAAGAACGAGGACCTGCCTCCTCCTCCTCCTCCTCTGCCAGCTGCGAATGCCAATGTGAAGCCTATTCGGGCAGCTGCTCCCAGGCCTGCAGTGTTCCCGAGAAGGGAGAATATGAACCATGTGGCTTTAGGAGCCAACCGCAACTACAACTACAACAACAACAACCGCAACCGCAACTTCTACACCCGCAACAACAGGAACAACAACAACAACAACAACAACAACAACAACAACAACAACAACCAAGGCAACAACAACAACGGCAACAATGGTGGTGGAGACCGCAACCAGTACCAGTAACACCATGAGAGCTACATGATATCCACCTCCGAGCCCGCCGACAAGCAGTCACTGCACAGGCGTGCGATGGAGGTCAATGCTGTGATCCCTGTTGTGCCTCATTACCTGCACTGGTGCAACCAAGAGATCACGTGGTCCAGAGCTGATCATCCTAGGGTGATGCCGAACCCGGGTAGCTATGCTTTGGTGGTGGATCCCACCTTCTTGGGCACTCAGAAGAACGTCAGGTTCAGCAAGGTCCTGATCGACAACGGCAGCAGCATCAACATTGTGTACCGAGACACACTAGAGAAGCTCGGAATGGCCGAGAACATGTTGCTACCCAGCAGGACCACTTTCCATGGCATTGTGCCAGGAGTATCTTTCTCTCCAATTGGCCGCGTCTGGATAGACGTTCTATTCGGTACCAGGGAGAACTGCCACACCGAGAGCCTGCAGTTTGAGGTAGTTGATCATCAGAGCCCCTACCATGCTCTACTAGGTAGGTCTGCTCTCAGCAAGTTCATGGATTCTACCCGTGCTGCATACCTGAAGATGAAGATCCCTGGTCCCAATGGAGTCATCACCATCTCGGGTGATTACAAGAGGTCTTTGGAGTGTGCCTCTGCTGGTTCTCAGCTGGCGGAATCCATGGTCATTGCTGCCAAGAAGAAGATGTATGAGGTGGTGGCTATGGCGCAAGCAGCGCAAGGTGGTGCGCCTGGCATGCCGAGTTCCCAGTACGGGACTGCGTTCCAGGCGTCCCAGGAGACAAAGAAGGTCCAGGTTGATCCTGAGTTCCCAGACCGTGTTGCCATCATTGGCGCCGGGTTGGGAGAGAAATAGGAAAGGGAGCTCATCCACTTCCTCCGTGAGAATCGGGACGTCTTTGCCTGGTCCAATGAGGATTTGCCGGGTGTCCCGAGGGAGTTGGTTGAGCACTCGCTACATGTGCGGCATGATGCCAAGCCGGTTAAGCAGGCTATGCACCGCTTTGGTGATGAGAGGAGGAAAGCTATCGATGATCAGATCACCAAGTTGCTGATAAGCAAATTTATCATGGAGGTATTGCATCCGGACTGGCTAGCCAACCCGGTTATGGTTGAGAAGAAGAAGGAGGTCCCCAAGACCGATACCGCATGGCGTATGTGCGTGGACTACACCGACCTGAACAAGGCCTGCCCCAAGGATCCCTTTCCGCTACCCCGCATAGATCAGGTGATCGATTCCACTGCTGGTTGTGAGCTTTTGTCTTTCATAGATGCCTACTCTGGTTTTCATCAGATAGCTCTCAACCCTGCTGATCAAATAAAGACTGCCTTTATTACCCCGTACGAGGCTTATTGCTATCCTGTCATGTGTTTTGGGTTGCGGAATGCCGGGGCTACCTATCAGAGATGCATGCAGAAATGCTTGCATGATCAAATTGGCAAAAATGTGCAGGTGTACGTAGATGACATTGTCATCAAAACGAATAAAACACATACTCTGCTTAGTGACATTGAGGAAACATTTGCCAACTTGCGCAAGTACAAAATGAAGCTGAACCCGACTAAATGCACCTTTGGCGTCCCGGCTGGCAAGCTACTCGGCTTCTTGGTATCCAGTCGGGGCATTGAGGCCAATCCTTCAAAGATAAAAGCTATAGAGAGCATGTCTTTGCCGAGATCACTAAAGGATGTGCAGAAATTCACTGGTTGCTTGGCTTCTCTGAGCCGCTTCCTGGGCAGAATGGGCAAGAAGGCCTTGCCTCTGTATCAATTGATGAAGAAGAGCGACAAGTTTGTCTGGACACCGCAAGATGATGTAGCATTCAAGGAGTTGAAAGCCATGCTGGGTAGCGCTCCCATCTTGGCTAGTCCGCTACCCAAAGAGCCAATGATGTTGTACATTGCTGCAACTAACCGGGTGGTCAGTGTTGTGATTGTGGTGGAGAGAGAAGAGGAAGGCAAGACTGTGCAGCGGCCAGTATACTATTTCAGTGAGGTGTTGTCCAGCTCCAAGCAGAACTACCTGCATTACCAGAAGATGACTTATGGCGTGTAACTGGGCGCCAAGAAGCTGAAGCACTATTTCCAAGAGCATCCCATCACAGTGGTGAGCTCTGCTCCCATCTCGGACATCATGGGCAACAAGGAGACAAGTGGCAGGGTAGCCAAGTGGGCGATTGAGCTAGCCGCGTACTCTCCTTCGTACGCAAGACGAGAAGCCATCAAGTCACAGATCTTAGCAGATTTTCTGGTGGATTGGGATGAGGTGCAGTATGAGCCTCCTTCACCAGTAGCCAACTACTGGAAGATGCATTTTAATGGCTCCAAAGTGAAGGAAGGCCTTGGTGCTGGCGTGGTGCTCACGTCACCCAAGCGGGATCAACTCAAGTATGTGCTGCAGATTCATTTCAAGGCATCCAACAATGTAGCAGAGTACGAGGCCGTGGTACACGGCTTGAAGGTGGCCAAGGAGGTTGGCGTGCAGCGCATCATTTGTTATGGCGACTCGGATCTGGTGGTGCAGCAAGTATCAGGCACCTGGGATGCTCTGGATGCCAACATGGCATCATATCGGTTTCTGGTGCAAACCATGACTGGTTTCTTTGAAGGATGCGAGTTCCAACACATACACCAAGCAGAGAATGAGGCAGCTGATGAGCTGTCCAAGTTGGGGTCTTCTCGGCAGTATATCCCGGCTGGGATTGCCTTGGAGCATTTGAGAAAGTCGTCTATCAAGCCATCCCCCAACTTGGAGTCTATATTCGTTCCTTCTCTGCCTGGCGAGGAAGCTGTTCCAATGGAGATTGACTGGGAGGCTGCAAAAGAGAACCCGGGGACTGCCGTCTCCATCCCGGGGATTGGCACCTGCAACCCTGGGACTGTCCCTTCTTACTCGGGGACTGCCCCTCCCAACTCGGGGACTGTCGCATTCATTGAGGGGGTCCTTGCTGAGTGCTCAGGGACTCGGGGACTCGTCTCCAACTCAGAAGAGGAAGTGGTGGCTAATCCAATGGAACTGGACGAACCAGTGTTTCCCATCCGGGAGACACCGAGTTGGGCTCTACCCATATTATCCTTTCTAAAGGACGGCACCTTGCCAAGTGATGAGGTTACCGCGAGGCAAATCCATAGAAGATCCAAAGGCTATACTATCTTCAGAGATGTGCTGCATAGAAGAAGTCCTACTGGTGTGCTGCAGCGCTGTGTAGAGCCAGAGGAAGGAGATGAAATTCTGGTGAAGATACATCAAGGAGAATGCGGGCATCACGCCTCTTCTCGGGCTCTGGTCAAGAAGGCTTTTCGGCATGGTTTCTTTTGGCTCACTACCTTGAAGCAAGCTGAAGATATAGTGAGAAAGTGCAACAGCTGCCAAAGGTTTGCAAGTAAGATTCATATGCCAGCTTCGAGTTGAAGACCATTCCCATTACTTGGCCATTTGCAGTTTGGTGTTTGGACATGGTGGGTCCTTTCAAGCCGCTAGAGGCAACATGACTCACATCTTGGTCATGGTTGACAAGTTCACCAAGTGGATTGAGGTGAAGCCTATTCGGAAGTGCGATGGAGTCACTGCTGTGAGTTTTCTGAAGGATGTGATCCTGAGATATGGCTACCCGCACAGCATTATCACTAATAATGGCACAAACTTTGCTGAGGGTGCGTTTGCGAGGTTCTGCAGAGATAAGCGCATTCGGCTAGATGTTGCATCTGTTGCGCATCCCGCCTCCAATGGGCAAGTTGAAATAGCAAATGGCATGGTGCTATCTGGCATAAAGCCAAGGCTGATTGAGCCACTGTTGAAAACACCTGGGTGTTGTCTAGACGAGTTGCCAGCGGTGTTGTGGAGTCTAAGTACTACCCCTAACCGGTCAACCGGCTACACACCATTCTTCCTGGTATATGGAGCTGAGGCCGTGTTGCCAGTGATGTAGAGCATGACTCGCCCCGAGTAACCCTCTACACTGAGGCAGAGGCTAGAGAAGCTCGAGAAAATGACGTTGACCTGCTAGAAGAAGCAAGAGAGCTAACTCTGTCACGTTCAGCTCTTTACCAGCAAAACTTGAGGCGCTATCATAGACGGAAAGTGAACCCAAGGGTTTTCCGAGGAGGAGACATGGTCCTTAGGCTCGTGCAGCGCACGGCCGGGATGCACAAGCTATCCCCTCCGTGGGAAGGGACTTTCATTGTGAGCAAGGCTCTGCACAATGATGCCTACTATCTAGTTGACGCACAGGCACCCCAGAAGAACAGGCCGGATAGAGCTGGAGAGGAATCTAAGCGCCCTTGGAATGTAGCTCTACTCCGACGTTTTCACTCATGAGCAAACTGTGTATGTACTTTCTTATCCGAGTTAAAATTCTAGTCGGCAATCTGAAATTGAACTCGGGGACTGCCCTCGTCCAAATTGCTCCTTGTGTCTATCTTGTTCTTACTTTGTCTATTCGGTTGAACCATTTAGAATTTCAAAAGCACATAAAGTAGTGTGTTTAAACCCACGGGCCAACTCTGCTGCTGTCCGCAACCCGGCTTCATGGCAAGCCAGAGAACAAGCCAAAGGTCAATGAACACACGAATTGCTGCTAAGGAAAGGAAACATGTGGCAACCGAATAGAGTGTTCTTTACTGCTTTCTTTCTTTTTTCGGCTGAGTGGTGGACAGCGTTACTATGATTTTTCTAAGTGGCTAAGTATTTGAAACTCCAACTTTGAACTCTTGTGACTCGACTACCAAAAAAGCAACAAGTTACAGGTAAGAGCTGAGACAAAAAGGAAGAGTGGATAAAAAATGCAACTCGGGGACTTGCATAATAACGCAACCCGGCATTGAGCCAGAGTTGCTAAGAACTTCAACTAAATTAAAACGAGTAACAAAAAAGACTTAATAATATGGATACATTTGCACCCGGCATCCCGGGGATCTGATCAAAGTTCAAGATAAAAGTTTTTCAGGATTCACTCCTTAGTAGCGGCGGTGTCGTCCGCCTTGGCGCTGTCAGCATCGGCTTCAGAGTTGGCGTTGGCAGCTGGCTCTGAGGTTGCAGTGGCGACCGAGATGGGATCCGTGGCAGAGGTAGATGCAGCAGACTGGAAGCCGGGCATCAGGGAGGCTCTAGTTGCGCCCAGCTCGGGAGCCGCTTGCTGGATCACCATCTCGGTGGTGATGGTGGCCTCCTGGGCGTTGGGTTGCGGCTTCTCGGCTTCTGCATCAACCTTGGCCTTCCCCTTCTCGACGGCTCCCTTTGCTGCGTCCTGCTCAAACACGCTCAAGTCCTCCGACTCGGTGTCATCTTCGTCGTCCTCGTCCTCGTCTTCGGGCTCGGTATCTGGCTCGGGGAGGCCGTCGATGTAGGTGGCGGTGTCAGCATAAGAGGCAATCTCGTAGGCCACTGCTTTCCAGCGAGTAACGCAATCGGAGTTGGTGGTCCACTTGGAGTCTTCGCGCATAACGAGGATCCTCTCGAGATTGAGATTCTCGTACCAGCTGGTGATGAAATGCAGCAGCTGATCAGCTCCTGCCCGAGCTGCAGAGGCACGCCGCTTCTTCAACTCGGCCTTTACACCGTTCAGCTTCTCGGCGATAGCACTGAAGCTGTCTGGCGCAGTTTGGTTCGGCCAGAACAGATCATGCATCATTATGCAGTGGACACCATGGTGGTGCCCAAGCCTTTGAGGGAGCGGAGTTGAGATTTGATGCTCAGAAGATTATCATTGATAGTGGCCTTGGTGTCGACGGGCATTCCGGATTCAGCTCGGAGTTGCCTCGCCTTCGCCAGAGCAGGCGTGCTAGCAGCACGGAGATCAAGGAAGATGTCTATAAAAGAAACCAATAAAAGTTAGAAATAGAGGCAGAGAAAAGATGAAACCAGGTAGAAAGGTAGCAGAGAAGAGAAAAGCAAGCCAGGTGCAGAGAAGAGAAAACTTACGTTCAAGATCCACCAGCAAGGTCCCCAGCTTGATTTTTCAGTCCTCCTCGTCGGCAATGTGCCTGTCCTCAACGCTGCGTGCATTGGCGATCTGGAGGATGAGTTGCTCGTTGTGCTTCTTCAGCAACGAGATCTCCATCTCAAGCGCCTTCTCTTTGGCCTTGGCAGCTGTCTTGATCTTGTCCTTCTCGGCAACCTGGTCGAGAGCGTCCTGGAGAGAAGATTTCAGCTTGATCTGCATTTCTTCAAACTCCGCCCTCTCGGCGGTGCGCTCTTTCTTGAGCTCTGCATCTCGGGTCTGCAACTGTTGCCGCACCTCGGCAGGCATGAGGCAGTCTTGGTGTTGTTCCCGTAATTTCTTGTATTCTTCTGCAAAGAGAACAGCAGCGTCAGCAGAGTAACAGAGTAAAAAAGAGGCACTTGTGCAGAGAAGGGAGGCAACTCACCCTCCAAAGTAGCAATCTTGCTCTAGGCTGAGGCAGCGAAAACTTCGCATTCGCGATGCTTCTCCATCAGTTCGTTGAGCTTGCCTGCAGAGTAACCAAGTTGAAGCGAAAAGCAAACAAACGGGCGTAAACACAAAACGCACAAACCGAATTGCTAAGAGCTTACCTTCCACTTCAGAGATCTGGAGAGTTTTGTCCAATGCCGCCTGCTCCATCGCTTCACTCATCTTCTTCTCGGCTTCAAGAGTCTCGATGCGGTCCTTGGCAATGCGATGGTTCCAGAGCAGCCGGCGGAACACTTTTGTCCTCTTGAGGAGGCTATTCTATAGAAGATAAGAGAAAAAAGTCTAAGTATTTTTGGAAGATTTGCCCCGAGTAGACGGCAACTCGGTCAAGTTTTCGCCTAATCGGCCCGAATCTCGGGGACTGGGGGAATGGCTAAGAGGCGAAGAGGTAAAAAGGTAAAGAGGCAAAGAGGAAAAGAAGAGAAGAGAAGAGAAAACAGAAACGACAACTCGGAAAAAGCAAGAAAGGAAAAAAACACTTACAGCATATGATTGCTCGACGTCCTCGGCGGCTTTGAGGAGGCAGAACAGTTTCCTGGCCAGAGTGCAGGTGGGAGAGGCGATGGTCATTGGAACAGAGCCAATGTCGGCCTTGTTCCAGTCGACGCGATAGTCGTCAACTGGACCCAGCGTAAGGCCATTCCACTTTGGGACGCCATGAGCATCGCTTTCCCAAACCTTGTCCACAAATGCTACCCGGTCCAGGAACGCGGTCAGGCCCTCCGATTCAATCTCATCCTCTTCGGCTTCGCGCGAGTGGAGCGTAGGAACTTCTGCTGGTCCCTTTCCCTTGGGCTTGACGTCGACCGCATTGGCCTGACCTCCCTTCAAGGCAGAAAGCTTTTTCTCGCCTTTGGCCAGTGAGATATCGTGTTGTTTGGACACCTCCAGCAGGTATTGTGGCCAGCTAGCTTGCGCGCGGACAGCACCTCCGGCACTCGGCCCTTCGCCAGGTCCAGCAGATCCAGCAGCAGCCGATTTGCTGCTAGAGGTGGGCCCGCTGATGGTGAGTTGTGTGCTCTTTGTTACCGGCTTCCCGGCTGGCGCAATCGGTGGCTTGGGTGGTGGCATCTGGTCTCCAGCCTGCGCAACTTTGCGTGGTGGATTCTTCCGTGTAGGCGCAGCTTCAAGCTTGGTAGCCTTCTTGGGGCTAGGAGCGGTGTCCGCCCGAGAAGCGAACGGAGGCAGTTGGCGTGAAGCAGACAGAGGCACTTGCTGAGAAGTGGTCGCGGGTGCGGTCTTGGTTGGTGGAGGGATTGGAGCAGTGGGTGGAGTCGCCTGCTGGGTAGGCGGCACAGGGGGCCGGCTACCCGGCGCAGCGTCTGGCTGCGCTTTGCTCTGGCCGGCGGGATCCACCACTATCTTCTCTACCCGCTGCTCGGCGGCGGGATTAGGTCTTGTGTCTGTTACTTCTTCTACCCGTGGCCCGGCCGCGGGATCGTGTTGAGCTGCAGCTTGAGTGTCCTGCTGCTCGGTGGTGTAATCTCGCCGCTCCAGGGCGGCACGGTCTTGGTTCTCGGCGTTTTCTTCAACATGTTCCCCAGCTGATGCAGCTGGGAGAGAGGGAGGCATCTCGGTGTGAGCAGCATCCTGCGCAGTCTGTGCGCGTCAGTCTGCTGCTCCAGGTTCTCATTGTCAACATCATCACCAGCGCCAGTGTTCTCGGCGCCGGTGTCTTCTTCCAACTTAATAGGAGAAGACGCATGCGTCTTGTCCTGCTGATATTGCTCATCTTCCTCCTCTGAGAGATCGACGAGCTTCTCGAGGTCCACGACGGCCTTCCTCTTGGGGCGAGCGGGGCCTGCAGCGGCATCAGCGTCCAGAGAGGCGCTGGAAGAAAGGAATAATTCAGAAAGGGAGAAGCAGAAGAGCATAGCAAGAAGCAGTGACGAGTTGGTATTCAGATGGAGTGACTTACCCTTTGGCGGTGGGGGGTTGTCTTCTGGCGGTGGTTTTCTTTTTGTCAGTCTTCTTGGTTTTCTTCGGAGCAGGTTCTTGGGCACCACTGCCCATCCTCTTCCGAGTTGTGGGAGCAGCCACAGATAGGGGCTTCACCTCCAGGGGCTCCTCGTCTTCGTCCAGCTCAGGATCCTC
Organism: Alopecurus myosuroides; assembly: GCA_028641055.1. Taxonomy (NCBI): domain Eukaryota; kingdom Viridiplantae; phylum Streptophyta; class Magnoliopsida; order Poales; family Poaceae; genus Alopecurus; species Alopecurus myosuroides. The sequence goes on from CM054057.1 coordinate 176,660,342, forward strand.
TACAGAGTAGAAGAAGGAACAGATTCAGAAACTCAGAAAAGGAAATCAGAGTGCGCTACTCGCAAGCAGAAAGGTGAACTTGGTCACCTTCGTCATCCTTGGACCAGTCCCGGATAGACGTGTCAACTCGGTGCTTACCAGACTGATTGGCATGTGGGATGCAGAGGGTGTCCTGGGTATCGTAGGCGGTCTCATCGTCCTCTTCTCGGTCATCTGACCAATTGCCCTCGAAGACTTCAATATCTTCCTCTCCCTGGCGATCGATGTGCTGTAGAGGCAAACAGATAGCACAAGTAAGTTGAGTTCTCAGCTAAGGAGTTCTATCCGGCATAGCATGCAAACATAAAGCATATAAAGCTAAGGGGTTCTACTCGGAATAGCATGCAAACACAAAGCATATTCAGCTAAGGATTTCTACTCGACATGGCGTGCAAACACAAAGCATATAAAGCCAGAAGGATATTTGTGATATTCTACTCGGTGCAGCATGCAAAGACTAAGCATACAAAGCTGAGAGGCCAACTACTCAGTATCAAAGTGCAGAAACAAAGCATATAAGGCTAACCTTTCCAATGGGCTTGAGGCGGCTATACGGCTCAAAGCCATACATCCAGGTGTCGGAGAGCGAGGTTTGCATGATGGATCTGGCCCAGATGGCCACCTCGGCTTTGCTGAGCTCGAAGGTGGTTGTCCTTGTGCAGTCTCGGCTTCCTCCCATGTAGCACATCTTGTGCGAGCGACGCTGGAGCGGGAGTACTCGGCGTGAAATCCAGCACGCGATGGGGTCGTCTCGGCGAAATCCCTCATCTTGCAACTCGGCCAGGCGCCGCTCAACCTGGACGACATCCTTGATGGTGCTCTTGGGGAGGTAGCCCCAGTTCTGCTGGGTTGGCCTTGCGTTCTTGAACTTTGGAAGCCCTATCCGGTCCTGCATCGGCTTCCCCTCTTCCGTGGCGACGTTCTTCACGTATAGGAAACTGCGCTGCCACTTGCGCACAGTTTCCAGTCCCTTAACCCGCGGGTGATGGCTAGTCGTGCGCTGCAGCATCATGGCGCATCCTGTCTGCGTCATCGCGCGGGCGCTCTCGGTGTTCCCTGGATTGGGAATACTCTGTTTACGGAAGAAGAAATACCTAGCCCAAGTGTGGATGGATGGGTAGACGCCTAAGAAGGCTTCGCATACCACGGCATGGATGCATAGCATTACGAGGGCGTTGGGTGGAAGATGATATGGCTGAAGGCCGAAGTTTTTAATGAACTCAGAGAAGAACTCAGAGATGGGGAGGCCGAAGCCGCGCTTGAAGTGAGCGAGGAAGACGACGTACTCGCCCTCCTCAGGTTTGGGGATGATTTCGGTACCTGGCTGCCGGAAGACGACGCCGGGAGGGACGCGGCGTGTGTTGACAAGCCACTGGCAATCCTCCGCCGTGACTTCTGATCCCTCCCAGCCGGCGCGGGCTGCCGCATCATCATCTCCGCGAGGAGCCATGGAAGCGGAAGAACTGGTGAGAGATTGGAGGCAGAAACAAGCGGAGGAGTTGCTCTCTGTCTCTTTTGCGGCGCGTGGAGCAGCGGCGCAGCAAGTGGTTGCGGTGGCGGTGTGCTCGACGGTGGCGGAGAGGCGAGGGGGCGCGAGATTGGAATGCGCAGGAAAGAGGAAAAGGGAGCGTCGAGGGGGTATTTATCTCTGCCCCTTGAGTTGCCGTTACCAGTGGATTAATCGTGGATTGATCGTGCGCAGAGATCGTGCGGCGTGGGTTGCACAACCGTTAGAAACGCACACAGCGCATATCGCGCGCGTAACGGGCGCAGTTAATCCCACGTCGAGATCGTGGGCACTTGAGTACGGTTGAGGTGACTTAACATGCCAGGGTTGTAGTTATTGGCGCGTGGCCTGCTGTATCCCAGGCACCGAGGCGTCGGGGGCACAGGGGTGTGACACGTGCCCCGTAGCGACACGCAGAGGTGGATTCGCTCCGATTCAGCGAGAGCAAGTTCAAAATTTCACTAAGTTATTCTATTCGGCAGCTCAGGAGAGAAATTGCTCTACTCAGCTACCAGGAAGGTGGTCTCATGAGTACACTTGAAGAGATTCAAGAAGGAGTTACTGGTTCGAGTTGGAGTGCAACTCGGCGTTGCTCGTTCATGGAGACAGTTTTTGTTTTAAGCTGCCAGGGCCCAGTGAACAAGTTCGCAGGACTCTACCAGCTTTGGGGACTAATGTCGGGGGGTTACCCCCGAGTAGGGGTAAGGCAAGTGCTAAAGGCAAGGTCAAAGGTGTTGTTTGACCGGGTAGATGTCTACCCGGTACTTGCTACCCGGTAGGTTTCTATCCGGCCGTACCAACCGATGGCCAAGAGGAGAAATCAAGCAAGTTATGTTCATCCGAGTAGAGTAGTTGGTCCGAGTAGAGGGAGTGCTTTCCTACTCGGGCCAGAAATCAATGGAGCCGTTCTGACAAGGGATCCCGCGTATCCTGCGTCCGTACCGGCATGCGGTTCAACTTACGGAGCGCGTGATTATCCGCGCTACGGCGTGGCTACAGTGCGGTAGGCGTCTGTCAAGTCTTATCACTGACAGAGGGGACAGGACAGGGCTAGGAGCCTACCCTATCTCACTGACAAGGTGGACAGGTCCCATCTCCGAACGGCGCGACGACTTACGGCACCCGCGTCAGCGAGAAGCCAGATGCGTGCTCTGTTCTGCAGTGCGCCTGTCCCATCAGTCGTACCTTATAGTCTTATTCTATTCGGCTGGGCACCAGTATATAAGGTGCCCTGCCCCCTCCTGCGCGAGGGACGTTGCCTTAGAATCCAGGACGTTGGACTACGTTGCTTGACTTCACACAGATAGAACTGGAGAGTTAGAGTGGCTACTCGGCTGAAGACCTGATTTGTACTGTGGCTACTCGGTAAACACACATATAGAGAGAAAGGCAGGAGTAGGGGTGTTACCTCCACACGAGGGCCCTAAACCTGGGTAAGATCTGGTTGTTTGCAGTGTTTGAGACATCCTACACGCGGCTACTCGCCGTGTGATCCCTCCCCGATCACCTCCAGCGTCCATCGGCCCCAACACATTAGCCATCCCATGGCATCTGCCGTGATACCACCACGACATTATATATGTCCTAGTATCCACCAAAAATAATAAACTTGGAATACGACAGTTATGTTGAAAATATGTTCACATAAATGAGCTAGCTCCTATGAACATTCTAGGGTTTCAGGCAAAATGACGGGTATTATGGCCAAATCCATGGCATAGTTTTTTTGAATGTGCCCATATTCCACACAAACATGAATATTGAAAGCACGGACAATGTGCACGGAGAAAGTTTTCCTTTTCAATGAATAAAAAATTATTTTTCCATTTTCCAAGTGTGAAAAATGGCTTTTTTGTGAAGCACCCACCACAAACATATTGCAAAACTTGGGAGATGAATTTTTTGAAAATACTAGACCATGTTATATGCAGAAATAACCATATTGTTTCCTATGAAATGGTTTCCATCCACCTCTTTTGCAAAACGCAAGTTTCTGCCGATTTAGCTAGAAATGGGTCAACTTTGAACTACAAGTGTCTCCTGGTTTGCTCATGATTTTTTTTTAAAAGATCATTTTTAGTTACACAAATATTTATTTCATCAGAGATACACCAAGAGTTTCTCAATATTCAAGCCCTAGTTACGAACGGTCATGCCCGTCGTCTTGACTTTTTCACGAAACCGGCTTAGAAAATTCCAGAAAATTTTAAAAAACCCCTAAAATGATGCAAGACCTTTGCGTGGTGTCATTATATATGTCCTAGTATCCACCAAAAATAATAAACTTGGATTACGACAGTTGTGTTGAAAATATGTTCACATAAATGAGCTATCTCCAACGAACATTCTAGAGTTTCGGGCCAAATGACGGGTGTTATGTCAAAATCCATGACATAGTTTGTTTAAATGTGCCCATATTCCACACAAACATGTATATTGGAAGCACGGACAATTTTCACGGAGAAAGTTTTCCTTTTCATTGAATAAAAAAACCATTTTTCGAGTGTGAAAAATGGCTTTTTTGTGAAGCACCAACTAAAAATATGTTGCAAAACTTGGGAGATGCATTTTTTGAAAATACTAGACCATGTTATATGCACAAATAACCAAATTGTTTCCTCTAAAAAGGTTTCCATACCTCTCTTTTGCAAAACATAAATTTCTGCCGATTCAGCTGGAAACGGGTCAAATTTGAACTACAAGTGTCTCCTAGTTTGCTCATGATTTTTTGAAAAAAAATCATTTTTAGGTACACAACTACCTATTTCATCAGAGATACACCAAGAGTTTCTCAATATTCAAGCCCTAACTGCGAACGGTCATGCCCGTCGTCTTCACTTTTTCATGAAACCGGCTTAGAAAATTCCAGAATTTTTTTTTAAAAAAACCTAAAATGATGCAAGAGCTTCGTGTGGTGTCATTATATATGTCCTAGTATCCACCAAAAATAATAAACTTGGAACACGAAAGTTTTTTTGAAAATATGTTCACATAAATGAGCTATCTCCTACGAACACATTCTAGAGTTTCGGGCCAAATGACGGGTGTTATGGCTAAATTCATGGCATACTTTGTTTAAATGTGCCCATATTCCACACAAACATGTATATTGGAAGCACGGACAATGTTCACGGAGAAAGGTTTCCTTTTCATTGAATAAAAAAACTATTTTCCATTTTCCGAGTGTGAAAAATGACTTTTTCTGTGAAGCACCAACCACAAATATGTTGCAAAACTTGGGAGATGCATTTTTTAAAAATACTAGACCATATTATATGCACAAATAACCAAATTTTTACCTCTGAAAAGGTTTCCATCCACCTCTTTTGCAAAACACAAATTTCTGCCGATTCAGCTGGAAACGGGTCAAATTTGAACTACAGGTGTCTCCTAGTTTGCTCATGATTTTTTTTAAAAAAATCATTTTTAGGTACACAACTACTTATTTTATAAGAGATACACCAAGAGTTCCTAATTATTCAAACCCTAGCTACGAACGGTCATACTCGCCGTCTTGACTTCGTTTTGAAATACGCATAGATAAATCAAACAAATTAAAAAAAATGATGACGGTGAAACCCTTAGCATACAGAGTAGAATACTGGACATATACAACCCAAAACACACATGTACACACTTGCTATGGTCCACCTAGATTTTGGTTGGATTCATACGCCCCACAACCCTCTCAGACGAAATTGTTAACCCATTATTGTTAGTTGCATTCTTTCTCATGATTTTGTTTCTAAGAATTTAGCTTTAAAAATATTCATGATAATTTAGATATGTTTCTCCTTTTCAAAATGAGCTAAAGAACGTCAAAATCCGAGTTTGAATGCAAAAGTTATGATCAAAACGATGATTAAGTCAAAAAAAAAATTGAGCTCGGCTAGGCCGACGGCTTTGCCGTCGGCATAGCTCAATTTTTTTTTCGCAATTTGGGATTCCTCTTAGGGTCTATGCCCACGGCTTTTCCGTCGGCGTAGGTCAAAAAAAAATAGGCCGTCGGCCTAGCTAATTTTTTTATCGCAATTTGAGATTTTTTTTCATTGGGTCTATGCCGACGGCCCCGACAAATTGCCGTCGGCATAGAATTTGGCCGTCGGCACATTAGCCCATTCCTGTAGTGTCTATGCTGAGAGCAGCCCATAAAATACTTGTCAATGCAAAGACACCTCTTTCAGCAAATACAACGAAATAAACCGACGATAAAGGATATCGAGCGGAAAATAACTATGCTCCGCAAACACTATGGACATGTGTCGGCTTTTGTTACCGAGGGATCTCCAAGGGACGCTCAGTAAAATATTTGAACCACATTTTAAAAAATTGACCCACCCGTGCGACTGCATGGTGGGTTCGGCACTGCTACGACAAGTCAAGTCGGGTCCACATGTTAGCGACAGGTTGAAAGCAACATACACACATCATGTCCAATCTCGTATGGGCCTACATGTCAGATTCACATCAAGTGTCTTTGAGAAGAGCTTGAAGGCAAAACTACACCCAGTTTTATAGACCGGCCATAAGTGTCCTAAACTGACTAGGTGGGCATAAACTTCCCACCCTACCTTGCCACTGCACCTTTTGGTTGTTTTGGGCCAGGGTTGTGGCGAGCGTTGCACTATGCGTGCTCTCGGCAACGCCTCTAGCTGGGCCGTGGGCAAAAACAAAATTTCTCGCTACATTTCCCACATAGTTAAAAAGGAATTCTACTTCCTATCTCATGGGTTTAGTTTTACTCGTTGTGTCCCTACGGGTTTAGTTTTCCTCACTTTTACCCCACTTTTCTCCACAAAGCCGCACAAAGGTGTGGAACGGCCATTCCCGTCGGCTCTAGATCCTTAACCGTTCACGAACCAAATTTTCACGTCTCGAACCCATTTAAACCAGACAAGTGGGTCCTGCGGTACATGAATGTCCATCCTAGTCTCCGTCCCTCCGCGGATTAAATGGTGCTGCCCCTGGCCAGCAGCGCAACCCCTTGGCTGGCAAAAGGCTACGTCGCCACCTACGCTACCGTCCTGGACACTCCTGCTGCTCGCTGCCTTCCTGTCTTTATTTGCCTAGTCTCTCCCGCCGCACGCTGAGTCTGGCTACAAACGCCTATAAAAGCGGCAATCCCCCCCCCCCCCCCCCCCCCCCCCCCCCCCCGCGTTGCGCGCATGTTGCCCATTAAACTCCACCATCTATCCTTTCCCTCCACAATTATTTGGTCTTTTCATGCCTCATGTTGGTGGCCGCTCATCTCCCGATCGTCGCGGCTCGAACCGGCGCTACCGCATCACTTATCCTTGATTTTTTTCCTTGTCCATGGCAGAGTACCACGCCATGGAGCAAGACAGAGATTCCGTTGAGGAGCAAAAACTCGTGATACAATGGTCGCTTATGTGGTCGACGCAGCAGGCGAGGTCCTGCAGAAGGATATGACCCAACCCTCATTAGCAGATAACGAGAGGGAGAGTAAGGGAAAGGCCCGACTGGAGGTGGAGGTCAAGGGAATGGATCAGATCAAGGTTGTCGACGCCACGGCCCGAGACTTTGAAAAGTTGCACATAGATAAAATAAATAAATGTACTAGTTGGGTTTAGTGATGTTAGACATCGAGTTCTAGTTGACTATATGTATAATCATGTAGAGAACTGGTTTTATGTTGAGGAAAAGTCGAATTGGTTTTACGTTGGGTTGTCCGAAAATTATATATGAAGTCTATAAACATAGTCCACTGCAGTTCTACACGTTAACACCAAAAAGAGTCTGAAAGATTCACCATTAACACCAATATTTTGTCCATGTTCCTATGTCTTGAAAAAATAATGACTTTTGTGTAGTAGATATAGTTCACTAAAATATATCATATGGGAGGCATAATCCTTAAATATGTCAATTTTTGTAGCTATATTTCACTCATTTAATGAGTTTAATGGCATTTACTGAAATCAATTCAAATTTAAACTAAATGCATGCACATGAACTTAAAATATTTGTGGTAATATTTCTGAACATTGAAACTGAAATTTGAAACGATATTCAAATTGAAAACAAAATTCAAATTTGAACCAATATTCAAACTTGAATCAGAATTTCAAGTCTTTTTATACATGATATTGGTGTGCAGTGCTTGATCAACTAGTATGCACATTAGATGGTCAAATTCAAGCCCTTTTATGAAATTAAACTCATAGTCATCAGAAATATGATGCAAATGATCTAAAAATTTAGAGTAAACAGCCCCATTTGTGAACAGTATATTTCAGACCGTGTCTAAATAAGCGAAAAAAAAGATCAATGACATTTAGTGCGATAATATAGTGTATATGAGAATTACAGGATCTTTTTGACAAACTATGCCATGCTTAACGCCGTACCTAGCTCAATTCAGCTCCAAATTTATGGTAAACAACCCCATTTGTAAACAAGTTTTTTTTGCCGTGTCTAAATGAGCCACAAAAAAATATTGGTATTTATTGAGATAATGTAGTGTGCATGAGAAATTTGGAATAGTTTTGATAAACTATGGCATGCTTAACGCCAGGCCCGAGCTCAAATGAGCTCCAAATCTAGCGTAAACAACACCATTTCTATATAAGTTTTACTAGGAGCATTTCTAAGCGAGAGAAAAAAAATCATTAACATTTACTGTGATAGTAGAGTGTGAATGAGAAATTTGGGAACTTTTTGACAAACTATATAATGCTTAACCTCAAACCTATTGGTGTACGTAACAAATTTTAAAAAAAATCGACCTACGTAGCTCAAAAGATCTGCTAACGAGGTACACTAGTGGAAACAGGGCCTTTTGTCCCGGGTCGTAAGGGCCAGTTGTCCCGGTTGTGCAACCGGGATGGGCTGGCCGGGACAAATGGCCCGTCCCATTGGTCCCGGTTGTGTCAGGACCCGGGATGGTAAGGATAGGTCACGTGGCGAACCTGGGCCAGGGAGTTCGTCCCGGTTCGTTCAAGGGACCGGGATGGATACTTTTTTGACAAAAAAATATATATAATCGTTCAGTTTCCGCGTCCAGGCCCACGTCTTTTGGGCTCCTGTCTCCCAATCCCGAGCCGGCCTCCGCTTCCCCAACCGCGTCCAGGTCCACGTATTTTATTAAGCCCACTGGTCACATTTTTTGTCAAAAGGGCCCACTGGCCCGCGTGTTTTATTATGGTCAGTCAACGGTTCGAAGGGCCCACTGGCCAGCATCTTTTATTATGGTCAGTCAATGGTTCGAAGGGGCCACTGGCCAGCGGCCGTTGGCTGGCTCGCCTGGTCCCTTAAATTAAGACTACAAGACGGTCAAAGGGCCACTGTCGCCTCGTCTTCCCGCCCCGCCTCGGCTTCCCGCGCCCCCACTTCCCCACGCGCGCGTGCCGCGGCTGCAACCGCCGCCACGCCTCGGCTCCTGCCCGCATTCATGGCCGCCTGCAACCGCCGCCACGTCCAGGCCGCCGGTTGGCATGCCAGCCCACCCCGGGTCCTTTTTAAAGGCCCCCCGCCGCCCGTACAACCCATCCACCCCGGCCGCGCCCAAGGCAGACCAACCATAGCCACCATGTCCCGCTGGTTCGGCAGCGGCTCCGGCAGCGGCTCCGGCAAGCGCCCCAGGAACGAAGGCTCCTCGAGCGGCGCCGGCCGCGTCCCACCACCGCCGGCATAGGCCTTCGGCTACGGCCCTGGAGGTGTCCGCCTCGGCGGGACGCCGCGCGTCCCCGCGCCACCTCCGGCTGCACTCCCGCCGCCCATCGCCGCGCCCAAGGGCAAGAGGTTCCGCCGGTACGTCCGGGTGGACGAGGCCGAGTGGCACTGGAACAACGCCACGTCGGTGTTCTATGCTGACGTCCACCTCCCGGACGGCTGGCACCTGAACCCCCAGCGGATCCCTGTGCCGCCGGTCCCGACCGGCCAGGCGCTGCTCGAGGAGATCGACCGCCGGCGCGAGCTCCTGCCGGCCCCCGTCCGCAGGGAGCGCGCGTACGCGCGCAGCTCCCCCTACTGGGGCGTCTGGCTCGAGCAGGAGCACGAGCAGCGCCGGCGCTCCTACATCCCCGCCCCCCACGAGGTGGACGTCGCGGACTACCCGCCGCCACCGCCCGGCCGGGAGAGGGAGCTGTGGCTCCTCGAGGACATCCCGGAGGACTTCTCCGGGGAGGAGGACCCCGTGCTCCGGGCCGCCATGGAGGATGCCTGCGAGGCCTCCCGCCGCTCACTCGTCGAGGACGAAATCAAGCGGTGGGAGCGGGTCGTGGCCGCCACCCGCGCCGCCGCCGCCGCCATGCCGCCGCCGCCGCCCCCCGAGCCTACCCCCTGGTGGCACGCGCTCTACGCCGAGTATGAGGCGTCCGAGGACCAGCCGCCGCCGCAGCCGCTCCCCCCCCGGGCTGGAGTACGGCATGTCCTGGGCCTGGACCGGCGGCGTTTGGGCGCCGGAGTCGCCGGGGCAGGAGGAGCTGCCCCCTCCGCCGCCGCCGCCGCAGGAGGTGCTGCCCCCGCCACCACCGCTGCCCCCGCCACCGCCGTACGCGCCTCCGATGCCCCCGATGCCTGCACCCCCGGCCCAGCCGCCTGCCCACCTGTGGCAGCCACCCCCCTACCAAGAAATCTCCTCCGACGAGGAGGACAACTAGATCGGCCGGTCGCCTGTGGCCGCGCCGCCGCCCCCTATTCTATGTAAGCAAGGCCCCTAGCTACCCCCCAAGAAAACGGCCGGCCGCCTGTGGCCGCGCCGCCGCCCCTTTATGCAAGTACGGCCGGCCGCCTGTGGCCGCGCCGCCCCCTATCTATGTAAGCAAGGCCCCTGGCCTTTTTTTAATATAAGTTGTGTGCCCCCCTAGTCTACCGTGTCCCTAGCCCATACCCGCCGGCGGTATCTGTCTACTCGTTCCCGCCGCCGGCAGGGCTTCGCCCAGCCATGTCCACTCGTACCTGTCCCTGGGGTGTTCGTTCGGCCTGGAGAGAGGGCCGCGATTTTTATACACATGGGCCTCTAGTCCCGGCCCTTGCAACCAACCGGGACTAGAGCCCCTTTGGTCCCGGTTGGTACCACGGCCCGGGACCAAAAACAAATTTCGAATTTCGGTGGCACCCCTGCGCGCCCAAAATTTTTTACCGCCAAAATTTGAAAAGGGTTAAGTTTGCACATTAACAACTTCTATATACTTTCAAATTTGACAAAAATTCCAACATGAAAAATGCTAGAATTTGCAAAACTAATTTAAATCCATTTTTTGTTTAACTAAATAATTATTCTAACTATTGAAACTATTAATTATTTTTTCATTTGTATATAATTTGAATATAAAAATGTTACAATTTTTTATTTCTCTCGTGATCTTCCTAATTCAAAGCGAGTTGTACCTTATTGACACGGTGAATTTGAGATCTTCGTCTACAACAGAAAAACCATAGTTTTCCTTCGAAGTTTTACTCTGCGCATCCACACGTATTTTCCCTTTATCCCGACCCCCGCTTGAAAACATAGTAACTTCCGTGTACGCTATCATTAGTGAGAGACTTCACGTCGGCAATCTCAATTAAAGTGCCAGTTTGTGTCTGATCCCACCAACCCCTCAAAATCCTCCTATTAACTTCACCTATCTCAACTGAAATCACTGTCTTCATGTGGATGCCAAGCCTGTGCAAAGCTATCTCTCCTCCTCCAATACCGGAGAATAAGGACACCACATTAACACCATTGGGAAACATGTTCTTCAACACCGACAAGTGGCAACCCACGGTATCAATTTGGAATGAATTGCCTTCCGTGTACGCTATCATTAGTGAGAGACTTCACATCGGCAATCTCAATTAAAGTGCCAGTTTGTGTCCGATCCCACCAACCCCTCAAAATCCTCCTATTAACTTCACCTATCTCAACTGAAATCACTGTCTTCATGTGGATGCCAAGCCTGTGCAAAGCTATCTCTCCTCCTCCAATACCGGAGAATAAGGACACCACATTAACACCATTGGGAAACATGTTCTTCAACACCGACAAGTGGCTACCCACAGTATCAATTTGGAATGAATTGCCTTCCGTGTACGCTATCATTAGTGAGAGACTTCACGTCGGCAATCTCAATTAAAGTGCCAGTTTGTGTCTGATCCCACCAACCCCTCAAAATCCTCCTATTAACTTCACCTATCTCAACTAAAATCACTATCTCTGCAATCATTGTTTGCCGGAATGCAAACAATAGAGGCCTGTCATAATCACTTGTTCTATACCGTGTGTCAACACATACTACATCTCGAAAGTAGTTATAATCCTGCAATATCTGTCAGGATGGTATCCGTACTATCACTTCGAGTCGCTGGTTGGAATAATAATGAAGTCAGACTGGTCATAGTTGTCAAGCACTCAATGCTTGCCAGCTTTTGACCGATCAATACAAATTATTGGTCAAACTTGCACCTACTCCATTCATAATCACATAATATGTATAAATATCATTTTGGCTAACAAAATCTCGTTCATACTACGTTATAAGAACTATGATCATGTATTCCACGTTTATTATTACACGTCACCAACAACATCCCTATCTAGTCTTCTGAATTTTCTTCGTGTCCCTTGCTTATGATCGCTTCGGCCGTAACCATGGAGCATCTTCATTATTTAACGGGATGGTGGGGTCAGCTTTCACTGTGAAGGGTGGAATTTCAACAAACTTATTATAATCTTCTGACATGTCTGTCGTGTCCTCGATTCCCACGATGTTTCTTTTCCCTGAGAGAACTATGTGACGCTTCGGCTCATCGTATGATGAAATTGTTCCCTTATTTTTTCTTTTCTTCGGTCTGGAAGACATGTCCTTCACATAGAAGACCTGAGCCACATCATTGGCTAGAACGAATGGTTCGTCATTGTAACCAATACAGTTGAGATCCACTGTTGTCATTCCATAAAGCGGGTCTACCTTTACCCCTTCTCCATTCAGGTTGACCCATTTGCACTTGAACAAAGGGACCTTAAAAGAAGGTCCATAGTCAAGTTCCCATATCTCCTCTATGTAACCATAGTATGTGTCAGTTTTTCCATTCTCGTTTGTTGTATCAAAGCGGACACCACTGTTTTGGTTGGTGCTCTTCTTATCTTGGGAGCTCGTGTAAAATGTATTCCCATTTATCTCGTACCCTTGAAAACTCCCAATAGTCGAAGATGGTGACCCTGCCAACATGTATAGCTGATCTTCAACAGTGGTGTCATTTATAAGACGTGTTTGCAACCAACTTCCGAAAGTCTCCATGTGTTCGCGTTTAATCCATGAGTAATCCTTCCCCGGGTTTGCAGACCGTACAATATTCTTGTGTTCCTCGACATACGTAGCCATGAACATAGAATTTTTTAGAACTGTGTAGTGTGCTTTGGTCAAAGAATGCCCGTCCCTAGGTATCATTGTTTTCTTTCCCAGCGTTCCTTTTCCCCTCAGTCTCCCCTCATGCCGCGATTCAGGAACACCAATTGTCTTAAGGTCAGGAATAAAGTCAACACAGAACCCAATGACCTCCTCTGTTCCATAGCCCTTCGAGATGCTTCCTTCTGGCCTAGCACGGTTATGAACATATTTCTTCAAGACTCCCATGAACCTCTCAAAGGGGAACATATTGTGTAGAAATACCGGACCGAGAATATGAATCTCTTCACATAGGTGAACAAGGAGATGAGTCATAATGTGGAAGAAGGATGGTGGGAACACCAACTCAAAACTAACAAGACACTGGACCACATCCCTCTGTAATCTTGTCAGAATTTCTGGATCGATTACCTTCTGAGATATTGCGTTCATGAATGCACATAGCTTCACAATGGGTACTCGAACATTTTCCGGTAGAAGCCCCCTCAATGCAATCGGAAGCAATTGCGTCATAATCACGTGGCAGTCATGAGACTTCAGGTTTTGGAATTTTTTCTCTGCCATGTTTATTATCCCCTTTTTATTCGACGAGAAGCCAGACGGAACCTTGATACTGTAAAGGACTTCAAAGAATATTTCCTTCTCTGCTTTAGTAAGAGCGTAGCTGCTTAAGGAATGGCGCCCTGTATCTGTGTGCTTGTTGCTTGGGTCTTTCATACGTTGCTGGTCCTCCCGTGCTTCAGGCGTATCTTTTGACTTCCCATACACGCCCAGGAAGCATAGCAGATTGACACATAGATTCTTTGTCACGTGCATCACGTCGATCGAAGACCGGACATCTAAAACTTTCCAATAGGGTAGCTCCCAAAATATAGATTTCTTCTTCCACATGGGTGCCCGCTTATCAGGGCCGTACGGAACTGGTTGGCTGCCAGCAGCCTTACCAAAGATTACTTCTAGGTCCTTGACCATATCGAATATATCATTACCACTACGGAGCTCAGGCTTCTTTCGGTTATCTGCCTCACCTCTGAAATGCTTCCCTCCTTTTTTCCTTAAGGGATGCTTGATCGGAAGAAATCTACGATGCCCCAGGTATACAACCTTTTTACATTTATCCAAAAAAAACACTGTCAGTCTTATCTAAACAGTGTGTGCATGCATTGTATCCCTTGTTTGTATGACCGGAAATGTTACTAAGAGCTGGCGAATCATTGATGGTCATGAAAAGCAACGCCCGTAGGTCAAATGGCTTTTGTTCGTTCTCATCCCACACACGTACACCTGGTTTGCCCCACAGTTCTAAGAGTTCTTCCACTAATGGCCTTAGATACACATCAATGTCGTTGCCAGGTTGCCTCGGGCCTTGGATGAGAACTGGCATCATAATGAACTTGCGCTTCATGCACAACCAAGGAGGAAGGTTGTACATACATAGAGTTACAGGCCAAGTGCTATGACTGGAGCTCTGCTCCCCAAAAGGATTAAAGCCATCTGTACTTAGACCAAACCATAAGTTTCTCGCCTCTCCTGCAAAGTCTGGAAAGTCTCTCTCGATCTTTCTCCACTGCGATCCATCGGCGGGGTGCCTCAACTTTCCATATTTCTTACGGTCTTCTTTGTGCCATCGCAACAACCTAGCATGCTCTTTGTTTCTAAACAGACGTTTCAGCCGTGGTATTATAGGAGCATACCACATCACCTTAGCAGGAACCCTCTTACGGGGGGGCTCGCCGTCAACATCACCAGGATCATCTGCTCTGATCTTATACCGCAGTGCAGTGCATATCGGACATTCATCCAAATTCTCGTACTTCTCACCGCGGAAGAGAATGCAGTCATTAATGCATGCATGTATCTTCTGCACATCTAATCCTAGAGGGCAGAGAGCTTTTGTTTGCTTCGTACGTACTCTCAGGCAATTCGTTATCCTTTGGAAGTTTTGGCTTCATTAGTTGAAGTAAACTCTCAAATGCCTTGTCAGTCACACCGTTTTGTGCCTTCCATTTCAGCAACTCCAGTGTGGTACCGAGTTTTGTGCTACCATCTTCGCAATTTGGGTACAACAATTTTTTGTGATCCTGTAACATGTTGTCCAGCTTCAACCTCTCCAATTTATTTTCACAGTCTTCCCTTGCATCAGCAATAACTCGGCCAAGATCATCATCGGGCTCTTCTGATGCCTGTTCTTGATCACCTCCTTCTTCTGCATTCTCTTCCATTGTAGTATCGTCGTATTCAGGGAACAAAGGATCTTCTTCTTCTTCTTCATCGTCTTCCATCACAACCCCTCTTTCTCCATGCTTGGTCCAGCAATTATAGCTGGGCATGAAACCTCTCCGAAGTAGATGGCCGTGAAGGATTCTTTCGGAAGAATGTTCTCTGACGTTCTGACAATCAACACATGGGCAACACATGAAGCCATTATCTTTGTTTGCCTGAGCTACAGCAAGAAATGCATTCAGGCCTGCCATATACTCGGAAGTGCGTCAGTCACCGTACATCCATCGCTGCCGTGCATCCATCTGCATCATATAATTAAGTTTATCAAAATACATATTAATACAGAGATGACCACAGTACATCGACAAATAATACTTTTTTATGTATCAGTTACAGATGAAAAAGATAATTTGTTAACCTCGGTCGAAGATACCATTTTCAGTGAGCTTGTGTGCGTCTCGGGAATTTCGTCGAACACCTAGTGTGCATAGTAAAAAAAACACACTATAACAACACACTCTCTCACACCTCCAAGGAAAAAAAAAGATGGAAGGAGGGGGGGCTGGGGCAGTATATATAGGGGAAGGGGGCATTGGTCCCGGTTCGTGGACTGAACCGGGACAACAGGTCATGCGTGTGCCACGTGGCCTGTGGCTAGGCATTGGTCCCGGTCCGTGGCACGAGCCGGGACCGATATGCCCCCCACGAACCGGGACCAATGCGCCCAGGCGATTCCTGTTGCCCAGGGCGCACGAACCGGGACCAATGCAGGGCATTTGTCCCGGATTTGGTTGCAACCGGGACAGCTGCCCCCCGGCCCCCTGGACGAGAGGGGTTGTTTCCACTAGTGGTACGGGCGAGGCTAGTTCTGATTGATACTGACACGAAGTGCCGAAGTGGTGTCGATGACGATGTCGATGAAGCCTGATGAAGAGTCTCACAGTTAAGCCTAGCAATGGGACTGTTGCCGACCCCCCTCTGTATCGTGCATTCTGGATCCAGCAGAGTGAGGGAATCGCATGTTACCCCTCTGAGAGTTCTCACACGTACGTTCCGTCAAAGTATGGCAACGCTTCACCGTCCAAGGCTAATCGTTACCGGTGCACAATTGAGTTGGAGATATCCCAACACATGGGAGAGAGAGAGATATTAGAGCTAGGTCTAATGAAGATATGATCATCATCTCCTAATTAGAAGAGGCTCTAAGCCAGTTAGAAGGTATCTAATCGTAAGTTCTAATCCAATTAGAAGTGTTCTAATTAGAGGCTCCTATTCCATTATAGAGATTCTAATTAGAGGCTCTAATTCAATTAGAGGAACTCTAATTAGATATCTAATTTTGAAAGGGGGGGAGAGAGAGAGAGAGAGAATAGCCCGAAAACTAAATTGTGTGTCTCAACAATAAGGAGGGTTTGGGATTATATAGTGGGTCAAGGGAGTATGTAGGTTTCCGCCACATCTCCATGGCCGCACCAATCCCTCCTAGGGGATTTCGGATTGGACTCCCATGTGGAGTCCAATCCCCATCTTTTTTTCTCTTTTTCCCACTTATTTCTCAAAACAATTAGGGAAGATTCCCCCGGGATAGAAAAATGCACTTTATGAGACTATGGGTCCCACCTGGCATCCCTAAAATTAGTCTTTCCCATAGGAGGAAACCTGCCCCCTCTGGCACTGCCCTCATATATGGAAAGTCCCTCAAAACTCTTCCGGAACCCTGTGAGCCCTATAGATAAAATCATCGACCTTATCTAACGATGTCAGAAACATATTCATGACACCCCCGAATATCTGATGTCCCCAGTAAACCCTGTGAATAATAATTCTATCACGCCGGAAACATCCGAATGATAGCCGCTCTTTCTCCGGACCATTAAATGTGAACAAATGACTATGAAGAATTAAGTGTGTGACCCCTAAAGGTTCGATAACAAATATACATGATTAGGAAACCCATTTCCTAATCAATAATCAACTCGGGACCGTGGACGTCCATATTTATTTCTATGAGTTATACGAAGAAAACTGTTGAACCTGTTGGTTTGTTAAGTATGTTCGTGATACCAATCAACACATAGGGGCGAGATAAATGATAAGACCATGATTAAACTCTTTAATGACCTTATCACATTATTCCCCATATTTGGTATGATTCCTTTTACTCGTTAGTGTGTAATAGTATTTCTATGACTAGTGTCATGTCCTTGTTTGCGCAGACTTATTTACCGATACTATTTCACCGAGTGGATCCTGGATGTATCTCTCTATTAATTAGAGGAGTAGCTCCCAAATTTGAACTATCACAATGAATGAATACTTTCATAACCACCCATTGTTACCCTTTTTATCACCCAGTTTACACTGTGATACTTGACTATGCCAAAATGATCTTTCCGGTAAACATCATTGAATATTCTCATGGTCTAAGGAAGCAAACAAAACAATCATCTAATGACGATACTATTTACCAAAACAAATATCGTAGTATCTCAAATACTTAAGTCTATCCAGCCCCTATTTTGAAACAACAAAGTGCCCTTGTTAATATTGACAAAACATTTGTCCATGACAAAGAAAATATGTTCGTCTAATATTAACAAGTTTGTTTGTGAGACATGACAAAGGGTATATCATTGTGTTTATGTTTCTACATGTGCGTATGTGTTTTCTATGAATCTCATATTCAATAATCATAGCAGTTATAGCATAAAAACATAATACTTTAATCATGAAACAGATGTATATTATTGTATCTTCGGCATACATCCAAAAGTCTCCCACTTGCACTAGATACAATAATCTACCTATTACATTAAGTCTTTTTTTAGCCTTATCCTTGACCGGTGAGACTCAAACTTGAGGCGTGGTAGAGCTTTTGCCATAAGACCTGAAACATTCATATCTGTAGGAATTTTGCAAATCTTTATGTACCCTTTTGACATGTGATCTCTAATAAGATGATCCAGTGCCACTACACTATTGTTGCCACAATAGAGCTCAAATGGGTTTGTTGCATAAGGAACCACTCCAACTTAAGTAATGAACTTCTTTACCCAATAGCCATCCTTTGCACCTTCAGATGCTGCCATATACTCTGCCTACATTGTAGAGTCCTCCGCAGTGCCTTGCTTGGAGCTCCTCCAGCTAACCGCGTCTCCATTCAGAATGAACCTGATTGTGCTTTGGAATCGTCTGGATCATACTGAAACCCTGATTCAGTGTAACCTCGTATCCTGAGCTCTTCTTCTCCTCCATAGACTACGAACATGTCCTTAGTTCTCCTAAGGTATTTTAGAATATTTTTTAACTGTTGTCCAATGGACTTTACTAGGTGCATCTCGGTACACTTAAGACATAAGATACATCTGGTCTTGTACAAGTCATAGCATACATGATGAAACCTATTGTCGAGGCATAAGTTTTATCCTCCATCTCCTTTCGCTCATCCGTTGTTTGAGAATAGTGCCTCCTGCTCAATACTGTTTCGGGTGCCATAGGAATGTAACCCTTTCCAGAATTGTCCATGTTGAATCTCTTCACCACCTTTTTTATGTATGTTCCTTGCCGTATCCCTATTAGACGTCTTGATCTATCACGATAGATCTTAATGCCTAATATATTGGCTGCCTCTCCTAAGTCTTTCATTGCAAAACTCTTTTTGAGTGAAAGTTTTGACTTCCTTAACAAATACTTTATTATTTCCTATTAATAGAATGTTATCGACTGAAAGTACAACGAATGCCACAGAGTTCCCACTTACTTTCTTCTATACACAAGTTTCCTCGAAATTCTGAGTGAAGCTAAACCCTTTTACTACCTCATCAAATCGTAAATTCGAACTCCTGGATGCTTGCTTAAGACCATAACTTGATCTTTCCAGTTTGCATACCTTACTAGCTTTCTTTGGATTGACAAAACCCTCGGGTTGCACCATGTACACATCCTCGGTTAAATTTCAATTAAGGAAAGATGTTTTGTCGTCCATCTGTCATATTTCGTAATTATAATAGGCATATATTGCTAGTAATATCCCGGGAGACTTAAGCATTGCTACATGAGAGAAAGTATCCTCATAGTCTAAAGCTTGAATTTGTCAAAAACCCTTTGATACAAGGTGTCAAATCTGCATCTCAACAAGTCCCTCGGGTGAACCCATAGGGTTTCGATTAGGAGAACCTGTGGGCGCTGGTGACAATCGTCGGCTAGAAAGGGGGCACGATTTACCCAGGTTCGGGGCCCTCGTAGAGGTAAAACCCTTACTCCTGCCTTTGTCGATATGTATTCACGAGTAGATCGGTTAGAATGGGGGGTCTCTCGAGTCAAGAGTATGATCTCGATCTCAAGGCTTGGTGGTGCGGTATTGCTTGTCCTCCTCCTCGTGGTTCTCCTGGCCTTATATAGGTGGCCAGGTCTCAAACCGTACCCGGGGAGGACTCGAACTCTAACCCAAAGTCGGTTACAAGTTTCCTAACTTGACCCGCAAGGCTTTGCGTGTAGGCTCCAACTGGGCCTTCTAGAATAGTATAAGGCATCTCCTCTTGGGCTCAAGTCCTGGGCCTAGGACCGGGTATCCTTACTCGTCAGGTCCAAGGTCCATCCCTTCGTCAGTAGCCCCGAGCGTTTGCTCGACTGGGATTTCCCTGTCGGGTAGACGCTCAAAGTTGTGTCTTGCTTTCCTTCGGATGATCGTTTTAGTCGTCTTCCGATTGTAGGGCGTATACCCCGTGTGATGAGTTTTTTTATGCCCGAGTATCAAGCAATGAAAGTGCCTGTGTTTTTTGGCTGTTTTCGCAGAAGGATATGGCTCAGTTGCTTGGCTCTCCCGAAAGCTCAGGGCCAATTAATTGCATCTAGGGCAAAAACAGTCCTGGCCTACACAGATTCGATACCTCCGACTCGAATCCGATGAGGTGATCATTGCGACTGGGCCGTAGAGGTCTTATTGAGTCGAATTTAACCTATAGGGGTACCTGGCGCGTCCGCTAGGATTTTTCTTCGTGTTGTTGACATGGAAATTTACCGGAGGACGCAACTTGAGTGCGATTCCAGGCCCTCAAGAGAGATCTTTTTGGTCTTACCTTCATATCCGAAAGAATATGGCATCCGGATGTGCCTAGTCGGCCGAATGATCCAGGTTTGTGATGTGCGTACATCTTATGATAGAGTGGCAGGAGCTGCACACTCGCGAGTTTTGTCTAGAGATTTTCTGAGTAAGAAAAATCCCTCTTGTTTTTGTGCACAAGGGTTTTTGTCTTTGTAGTTGTCTGTCCATACGAAAGAGTTTCCGTGTCTGGAAAAATTGTTGTGCCCCTACGAAAGAAAATTTTGTGTCTGGGGTTTTTATGCGAAGGATTTTTCGCGTTTCGATTTGCCCAAACGAAGTTTTTTCGTGTTTGGGATCTTATTCGAAAGAATTTTCGAGCTTGATGATGTTCACAATGACGTCATAGCGCACTTTGTTTGCTCTGACTCCTCCCGATGTGACGTGACGAGGTGAAAATAGGATACGCTGGCCCACCTTGTCAGCTTTTGACCGGAAACGAGACGTTGTTTCCGTTTTCCCGCGAGCCGCGTGCAGTAAATGTGCACGATCTGCTGTTAAGATCGTGACACGAAACATCTTTCATCGTCTCTTTTCTTCCGCTTCACGTGTGGGAGCCGCGATGGGTGCCACGTTGCCCGACGAACGGCCAGGATCGAGTGGCCCCGTGTATATATACGCTCCTTAGGTGGAAAGTAAAAACGTCCCGGTCATTCGCTTCCCAGCCTTCTTCTTCCTCGCACTCATCTCCTACTCTGCAAGCTCGCACCAGCTTCCATGGCGGGAGGAAAGAAACGCAGCGCAGCTGTTTCATCTTCGAAGGCGCCGGAAGACGTTCCCGCGCCACCCGCTCCGCGCTCAGGAGACTGGCGCTCCGCCAACACAACGAACAAAAGCATCAAGGAGATGCAGATGGAGGGGCTGCTGCCCCCCCCCCCCCCCGAAGCCGAGAAGAGAGTCCGCCTCGGCAAAAAAGAAGAGGTACCAAACCCCCACGCGAATGAGCGCGTGATCTTTGCGGATCACGTCTCGCGTGGGCTCTCACTCCCCCTCCATCCTTTCTTCGTCGCCTTGCTGTATGTCTATGGCATACAACTCCACGATCTGCCTCCAAACGCGGTGCAGCACATCTCGTGCTTCATCGTGCTTTGTGAGTGCTTCCTGGGTATCCGCCCGCACTGGGGTCTTTGGAAAGCCTTGTTCAAGGTGCGGGCCTTCCGCGAGAAATCGAGGGTAGATACCGAGCTTGGAGAGACGTTGCGCACCGGCGGCTTTGGAATCCAGGCGAAGTAGGATACCCTGTACTTCGACATGCACCTCATCGACTCCGCGCAAGGGTGGAGGAAGAAGTGGTTCTACGTCGTCGATGACAGCGCGGGTGGAGCTCATGAATTCCACCCGTTCGCTGTCTTGAAGCGGCGGAAGTCTTGGGCGCACAGGCTCTCAGTCAAAGAGAGTCGAATCGTTGCCCCGCCACTCGCCAAGGTGGCAGCCCTCCGCGACCAAACCGCAGGGGTCACGCTGAACGGCTTGCATCTGGCGAGTGTGTTCCTCAAGCGCAGGATTCAACCTCTGCAGGCGAGGCTCTCCACCATGTGGGAGTACCAGGGCGCCAAAGACCCCAGCCGTGTGAGCCGAGAAGAACTCTCGAATACAGAATTTGAGAAGAAAATCACGGCCATCACCAAGCTGAAAGTGGGCGAGACCTTCCCTGACTACCCTATCGCAGCATTCGAAGCTTCGAGACCTCCTCCATCCGAAGTAAGTTCAATTCTTTTTCTGTCTTAACTTTTTTCTATGTTCGAGAGTTTGTCGACTGAGTTTCTTCTTCTTTTCTTCTTCTTGTTTTATTTTTGTAGAGTCTAGAGGTAGCAACCTACTACCCGCCAGTTTCTGGTGAAGAAGCCTCGGAGTTGTTGGCAAGCAACCTGGAAGTTCCTGTCGACACCAGTGTTGCCGATGCCGACTCGAGTTCCAAGCACGGCTCTTCGGATGATGTGGAGGAATCGGGCAGCGATCTCCACCACCGCAAGCGCCGCAAGGGGGGAGACGATGAAGCAACTTCCAAGGATAATTCCTTGGGTGGAGGATCTGATAAAGAACCTCTCATCGTGACCCTGCTGAGTGTGCGCACTCCTCTTGCTCCCAAGTCGAAGATCCAAACCGCCTGGAACGCGGATATGCTGGATGACGACGACGATGATGAGTAAGTTTTTTCTTTCCGTCTACGCTTTAGTCGAAAGTTTTCTTCTCGCTCTTACTTATGTTGTTGCTTTTTTCATGACAGGCTTCAGTCCATCAGCCCCGGCCGGTTCGCCGCTTCGCTTCCTCCCGCGAAGAGGAAAGATGCTGCCGCGGGTGAGACCCCAATTGCTAAGGCTGTCCCGAACTCGCCAAGTCCAGCTCCAACAGCTGTGGCTATGGAGTATAAGCTGCCTAGCTTTGCGGGTGGAGCCTCCGCTTCGAAAGAAGTGTCGGGTAGCTCGGCTAATCCTCTGTGGATCGCCCAGGGCCAGGTAAGCTTTACCATTTTCCTTGCATTCTGCACTTCGTTCATTTATGATTTTTATCGGGTGCACGGCAGTGCTCCCGATGGGATTAGCCCCCGAGGCTGTAGTGAATCGCTTGCGATTGGCTACAGGCTCAAAAACTTAAGCTTCTTTCTTTTCTTGATTTTATCGGGTGCACGATAGTGCTCCCGATGGGAGTAGCCCCCGAGGCTATACTCGACTGTTTACAGCCGTGAATAGGCTCAATTTCTTCCACTTTCTCTGAGTTCTCCATTTTAGTATTTTGCAGTCTTTGCTCGACTCTCTCGCAGCCATTGGTCGCCGCGTAATTTCGGCTGAGGCAGATTGCATAACCCTTCGGGCGGATCGTGATCGACTCGTCACGGATAACCAAGTTCTCCAAGGTAAATTTATCCGTTCCTTCTACTTATTCTTTCTGGTCGTGAGAATTCCTTTAGGCTGAGGTTTTTTTGCTGTGTAGCCCAAGTCGACCTTCTGAAGGCGCAGAAACCTGATGCTGACACTCGGGTGAAGGCCCTTGAGGCCGAGCTGGAGACCACTCGAAAGGATCTTGAATCCTCTCGTAAGCGGTCGACTGACTCTGAGGGGAGGCTTGCCGAGGTCCAGGATGCGCTGAAGCAACTGGAGGAGGCTGGTGCCAAACAAGAAAACGATCTTGTTGATTTCCTTCGCCCTCTGGCCAGAATTTCGCAAGTAAGTTTCTCTTGACCTCTCAGGTTTTTCTACTAGCTTGGTATGTCTTTGGAATTTAATGTTGTCTCCTTGCAGACGTCCTTGGCGTTGCGCTGGAGCTGCCCGGGGTTCAGCGAGTGGACGCACTGACGGACTCCTGCGCTCAGCTTCGGAAGCACGCGAGCGGGATCTGCTCCCTCGTTGGCGATGTCATTCGAGTGCTGACGCAATTCCACGAGCGTCTTCTGGTGGATGCCGCGGTTCCGCCCACGCTAGATGGTCTTCTGAAGGTTTTTCTGGAGGGTGATCTCCTTCAGGCCTACTCGGTTGCCCAATCTGAGTGCGGAGCGAAGAGTGCCATCCAGTTTGCATTGGCGCATGGATTCGAAGGCTTGGACGAAGCGTACTCGAACTTTCCCGTCGATGCTTCCACGGGCAGAAAGGTAGCGCTTCCTCCTTTCGGCGATCCGGCTGAAGTCCATGATCAGAAGCTATCCAACTTTCTTGCTCGTGCTAGTCGCAAGGGGCAACCTGTTGCGAGTGGCAGCACTTCTGCAATTCCATAGGATAGATTTAGTTTAGCTTGCTCTTCTGATGTAATGAACCTTGGGATGTATTCCCGTATTTCTGCCTTTAATCAAAATTTCCTTTTGATATTCAAGATGTGATCTCTTGCGATTGGTTGTTATGAATTCCTCCCGATGGGAGTAGCCCCCGAGCACCTGTCGAATAGGCGGTTTATTTCTTGAGTGGGGTGGCTTTGAAGTTTTCCTTAACTTGTCTTATGTCCCTCCAGGTAATAGCTGCTGCCGCGGAGTCTTCGAGTGGATCTGCTGTATGATTGGATCCCCTTGTTGCCGTTGTTAGTACCTTTGCTTCTCTTCGTGATCGTGACGTGGATCGCGAACGCAAGTTTAAAGCTTTGCGTGGAGTGGCTGATGTGGCCAAGTCAAAGCAGAAACTTGCGGCTGAACGTGAACAATTTGTGATGGAAGAGTTGGCAGTTGTTTCCAAGGATATGCTTTGTAAGCTCGTGAGGCCCCTAGCATTTTGTTTTACTGCCCCTTTGTCCCTCTTTAACTCTATGTAGCCTTCTTTGTAGTTGTTGAGCCCGACGGTCAATGTAAAGCGCATTGGGTAGATAACCACATTGCTCATGAAGCCGGTAGCTCAAAACCACATGCCAACAATTTCTGGTCCGACCGCAGTCGAGGTTTTGTTCTGGCTACGTTGAAGTATCGAGTGGTCCATGCGAAGATACTCATTAATTCCTGTCATGAGGCTCTGATAGCTTTGAACCGTGCTTTCTATCCGTTGGAGAGGGGTCCAGAAGACTTGAGCCATCTCCTCAGAACTTTCGGTCGAGAAGGTGAAATTCGCGAGTGCGTCCGCAATCAGCTGATTTGCGGGTCCGTAGTAGCACTCTTCTTTGTCCGATTATGGCATCTTGAGGTCAATTTCAACTCTGTAGCTAGGCTCCCAAATGCTCCAGTTGATATGACCTCTCATTATACAGTCGTTCATCCTGCAGCAGAGGAGATTATTCGACTGATTTCTGAAGAAGTTAATCGAGTGTTAGCCGAGGAAAATGCTCGTCGCCATATGTAATTGTAGGATGTATGTATCATGTTGCTTTGTATAGTTGTCCCGAAACTTTGTAAGGTGCCAACCTTGTTTATAACTTTGTATCTGGAATTTTTCTTATGATGCTAAGTTAGGCGTAGCCCCCGTGTGTTTGGGGTGTATACCTGTTATTCAGCGTGTAAAGATAAAGAACATGAGTATCTATGGTTGAAAAACCATATATTTTATTGAAATGACTGAGAAGCCATGTATTTCCTTCGAGCTACAAGATGGCTAATATAGTCTTATTTTTGCGAATGATATAATCCTAAGGATATAATTTGCGGAGGTGCGCAACGTTCCATGGGTTGGAGTAGATGCCACCAGTCGTCGGGTTCTTCAGTCGATAGGTGCCACCTGGGTTAACTTCGTGTATTATGAAGGGTCCTTCCCATGGTGGTTCGATCTTGTGTCCTTCCTTCTGCTTGAGCTGCAACACCAAATCTCCGAACACGAAAGCTCTGTGGCGTATACGGCGACTGTGATAGTTTTGCAACGACTGTTGGTATACTGCAGATCTTGCGAGTGTAATATCGCGTATCTCGTCGAGTGCGTCCATATCTTCCGCGAGTGCCCTGTTAGAGGTTTCTTCGCTGTAAGCAATGACTCGTGGGGCGCTGAATTTGACATCCTCGGGAAGGACTGCTTCAGCACCATATAACATGAAAAATGGCGTGTATTTTGTTGATCGATTTGGGGTTGTGCGGAGGCTCCATAGCACGGAGGGTAGCTCTTCTTCCCAATGCCCTGCTACTGGGTGTAGGCGGTCGAGTAACCGTTTCTTTATGCCAGCTGAAACCAATCCGTTGGATCGTTCGACCTGTCCGTTGGTTTGCGGATGATCCACTGAAGCGAAACTGAAGGTGATTCCCTTTTCTTCGCAGAACTGTTGTGTTTCCTTGAACGTGAAGTTGCTTCCGTTGTCGGTGATGATGTTGTGTGGTATGCCAAATCTGCACACAATGGAATCGAGGAATTTTACGGCGCATTGGGCGCTAGCCGAGGTGACTGGCATCGCTTCGATCCACTTCGTGAATTTGTCGACTGCGACAAGCAAGTGTGTATATCCTCTGGGTGTAGACTTGCGTAATGGTCCTACCATGTCTAGCCCCCATTGTGCAAAGGGCCAGGCGATTGGTATCATGTGTAGTTCCGTGGCAGGGACGTGTGGTTTGGGCGCAAATCGCTGGCAAGCGTTGCACCTGTCGACTAGGTCCTTTGCGTCTCTTGCTGCTGTAAGCCAGTAGAATCCTGCTCGAAAAGCTTTGCCCACGATTGCCTTCCAGCTGGTGTGGTGTCCACAATCTCCTTGATGGATGTCGCGCAGTAATTCTTTGCCATCCTCGGGTGCTATGCATCTCTGCAGTATTCCTGAGATGCTCTGTTTGTATAACTCCCCGTTGAGTACCCGAAAAGATTTGCTGCGTCGTACTATTTGTCGACCCTCGCGAGCGTCTGCTGGGAGCTGTTTGGTGGACAAGTAGTCGAGGTATTTCTGCGTCCAGACTGGCTCGAGCAAAAAAACTTGTCTCGAAATACCGTGGCTAGCTCGATGATAGCAACTTGCGGGCTGACATCTGTCTCCAATGCTGCGCGTGCTCCTACAGTCTTCTTGACCTTCACTGAACGTTTGGTCATCCTCTCGAAATATATTCCTGGCGGTATGGGTGTATTTGTGGACCCCATGTTCGCCAGCCTATCTGCTTCTTCGTTGCTGGATCTTGCGATGTGTTTCAGCTCACACTCTTTGAAACTTCCTTCGAGTAGATTATACATGTCCCGATAGGCGACCATGTTTTCCGCGATAGCGTCGCATTCCTTCATCGTCTGTTGTACGATGAGGATGGAGTCGCCATATATCATCAATCGGGTGGCTCCACATGCGATCGCCATCTTCATGTCATGTAACAGGGCCTCGTATTCTGCGTCGTTGTTGGATGCTGGATCGTCGGGTGGGAAGTCCAATCTCAGGACGTACTGCAACTTGTCTCCTCTGGGTGATATGAGGATGATCCCAGCTCCAGCTCCTTCGTTCCTTTTGGACCCGTCGAAGTACATGATCCAGTTACTCGTGTATTCTGGCGGTCCATTTGTTTGCAATTCTGTCCACTCGCTCAGGAATTCTACGAGTACCCATGACTTCACGGAATTGCGTCCTTCGTATATGATGTCCCAGGCGCCTAGCTCGATGCTCCATTTTGCTATTCTTCCGGATGCCATGGGATTGTTCATGATGGTACCGAGTGATGCGTCGTTTAGCACCGTTACGGTATGTTCCTGGAAGTAATGTTTGAGCTTGCGAGCTGTGAGGACGACCCCATATGCGAGCTTCTGGTAGTGAGGGTACCGCTGTTTGCACGGCGAAAGTACCTCGCTGATGTAGTAGATTGGCCTTTGAACTCCATATGCCTTTCCGTCCTCCGGTCGTTCGACTACGATGGCCGTGCTGATGACCTGATTTGTTGCGGCTAGGTATAGGTACAGTGGCTCCCTTTCTTGTGGTGTAGCTAGAACACGCCTGCACTGTAGAGTTCGCTTTAGATCTGCGAATGCCTGTTTTGCTTCGGGTGTCCACTCGAATTTATCTGTGTTTTTCAACAGCTTGTAGAAGGGTAGTGCTTGCTCGCCCAACCGTGCGATGAATCTGCTCAAGGCGGCTAATCGTCCTGGGAGCTGTTGCACCCCGCGAAGGTTGGTGGTCTCCTTCATTGTTAAGATCGCTTGTATCTTCTCTAGGTTGGCTTCAATTCCTCTAGCGGACACCAGGTACCCGAGAAGTTGTCCTGCAGGGACGCCGAAGACGCATTTTGTCGGGTTAAGCTTGATCCTGTATGCGTTTAGAGCATCGAATGTTTCTCTGATATCCTCGAGGAGCGTGTCCTCTACTCGAGTCTTGATGACGATATCGTCAACGTACACTTGTACGTTCTTGCCAATGAGCTTGGCGAGGCATTTTTGCACGCAGCACTGATATGTTGCGCCTGCGTTTTTGAGCCCGAAATGCATTGTCGTGTAGCAGTATACACCATGAGGTGTAATGAATGTTGTCTTTTCCTCGTCTTCCTTCTTCATCATGATCTGTTTATATCCCGAGTAGGCATCTAGGAAGGAGAGGCGTTGGCATCTTGCAGTGGAATCCACGATCTGGTCGATCCACGGGAGGGGAAAGTTATCCTTGGGGCAGTGTTTGTTCAGCGACGTGTAGTCGATGCACACACGAAGGATGTTAGTGTTCTTCTTTGGAACCAGTACTGGGTTTGCTAACCAAGTGGATATTTTTTATCTCCCTGATGAATTTTGCTGCGAGCAGTCTGTTTACTTCTTCTCCGAGCACTTTCTGCTTGGGCTCTGAGAACCGTCGGGTGGTCTGCTTGATGGGTTTGGCGTCTTTGTACACCTCGAGTGAGTGCTCGGCGAACTCACCGGGTATTCCTGGCATATCTGAGGGCTGCCAGGCAAAAAATTTCCCAGTACTCACGGAGGAGTTCGACGAGCGCGCTTTCCTATGCTGGCGAGAGGGTAGTGGAAACCATCGCCGTCTTCGCAGATTCTGTCGGGTGCACTTGGTGTTTGCGAGTGTCGCTGTTGGCACTGAATTCTAGCTCTCGGGCGTTCTTCTTCGTGAGGGGCATCACGGAGTGGTCCGTGGTTTTTGCTATTTCCTCTAGTTCCTCCTGCGTCCCGAAAGATTTGGCGATCTCGTTGAACTCGATGTCGCACTTGTTGGATTTTGGAAATCGCCGTCGATGGTGATTGTGCCATATTCTTCGGGTAGATTGACCTTCAGATATGCATAGTGTCGTACTGCCATGAATCTTGGGAACGCTGTCCGAGCAAGAATGGTGTGGTACTATGAAGGCCAGTCGACTACTTCGAAGTCGAGAAATTCTCTCCTGTAATTGCGTGGGTTGCCCAACACCACCTCCAAATTAATTGTTCCGAGTGGGCGGATCGCCTTTCCTGGAACGATCTCGTGGAAGAATGTCTCTGATTCTGCGAGTCCGTCAAGGTTCATGTTCATCCGACGGAGTGTGTCCGCGTAGATGATGTTGATGCCGCTGCCCCATCCATGAATATGCGAGCCAGTTCGTAATTACCAATTTGCGCTTGGATTACCAGTGCAGCGTGTCCTGGTCGATAGGCTCATGGGGGGTGGTCTTCCTTGGAGAAAGTGATTGGTTGATCTGCCATCTTCAGGTACTCGGGCCTTGCAGGTGGGGTTTGTACAACCATGCATAACTGTCGTGTGTTTGTCTTCTGGGACGTGCGGGACGGGCAGACCTTTTGTATCATCCCTAAAAGTCCTGCGGGGTTCGGGTATGCGTTACCTCTCGCGTTGGCGACGGGCGGCGCAGGTAGTGCGGCTAGCACCGCGTTTTGGTTTCCTGGTGGAGGCAGGGGTTGTGGCGGTTGGAATCCTTGGTGTCCTCCTCCTGGAAGCTGCGGGTAGCCTTGACTAACTGTTGTTTTGTATTTCTTCGAAAAGGCCTCGTGAACGTCGAGGAACTTTCGGCAATCCTTGATAAGGTGTGTTGCCTTAGTTTTGCCTATGCGCTTATCTGTAAATAGATGTAGCGTGTAGTATCCGTCGAGGTCCTCCCCGGGAGTCTTATCCTTTGCCTTTGGTTTCCATTCGCGATTACCGCGGCGTCCACTATCGCGATTTCGTGTGAATTCTGTCGCCACTAGTTCTTCTCGGTCGTCGTGATCGTAATACTTCCTTCTTTTCTTTTTACCATGGCGTTCGTCTTCGGGTGCGGGCGAGGATGCCCTCTCATTGCGCACCGAGTCTTCTCCGTTAGCCCACCTATCGGCTATGATCATTAGCTCTCCAATAGTTTTGGGCGCAACTCGTCCCAGTTCTTCTCTGAAAGCAGTTCGTCGAGCGTCCTTCGCGAAAGCTTCGACTGCTACTTCCTCTGATATGTTTCTTGCTGTGTTCCTAAATGTGGTCCATCGCTGGATATATTCGCGAGTGGACTCGCCACTCTTCTGCTTGCAGGCTCGCAGTTCCTCGATGGTCGCCGGTCTTTTGTATGTTGGTTGGAAGTTTTTGCACAATTCGAAGTGTAGATCGTCCCATGACCCGTAGCAGGACTTCGGTCTCGCTTCAAGCCAACTGCGTGCCGCTCCTACCAGGTGTAGGTTGAGGTACTGCATAGTCGTGTTCTTGTTCCCACGTTGGCATTTTACTGCCGTGAGGTAATCCGACAGCCATGACGAAGGTTCGAGTGAACCATCGTATTTTGTTACTTCCGTGCTGAGCTTGAATCTTTTGGGTAGAGGCGCCTCGGGGATACTGCGAGCGAAGCATAGCGCGCCGCAGGTTTCTTCATCAGAAGAGGCAGATGAGGAATGCACGTGGTTCCTCGCTGCTCTTGCCTTGTCCACTTTATTTTGCGCGATATCTGATCGCGTGTTGTACCCTGGCTGGTCGCGATCAGTCTCCTTCCTTGGTTCCTTGCTGCGATTTTGCGAGCGGCTCCTATGATGTCGCGAGCCGCGGTCTTGATTCCTCGGGCTACCTTCGCTGCTTCTGCGGCTATCATCACGTCGCCGGGCTTATTTTCCTCGACCACGGCGAGGCGATTTTTCCCTCTTGGGCGATGTACTCCTATGCCTGCGGGATGCTTCCTTTTTCTTCTGTGCAGCTGCCTTCTTGCGATCGTAGGAGGCAAGCCTTGAGGCTGCCATGCCCAATCCTCTCTGAACTTGCTTGTATTGCTCTGCTCGGGGGTCGTTTTCCCCTGGTGGATTTACCTGCATGTAGGTTGCTGCGGCTAGGACGGCGGCGGGAGTTTGCGGATGCACGTTTCCATCCTCGTCGACACGCATGAGGGAAGGTCCGAGTGACTTGCTGATTCCGGTTAGGGACTCGTCATCCATGGTTGCGGTTCTTGAGGCGTATCCTTTCCTTGCGGGACGAATCCCGACATAAGGTGTTAAGGACAGCGCGACCCGACGTTTGCTCGACTCGTCCACCAATCTCTTCCGATTGGCTAGATCTATGCGAGCTTCCTTGATTGCAGTAGCCGCTCTCACTAGATGATAGTGGTAGGCGGTCATGTCTTCGTGAGGAGCTCCGACTGCAGGTGGTTTGCTCGTGCGGATAGCCTCCTTTGCTCGTACCCAAGCGTCTCGCGAGACGCCGATCTCAACGCGTTCCGTTGCGCTCTGTTCAGTTTCTTCGGGTGGATCTCCTGATCCTGCCATGCAGACCTGAGCCAGATATGGCTCGCGGGTCCTAGGCGTAACTTGGAAGGCTTTCCTGATCCGAGAAGGTTCCTCCGTGGAGAGGGTATGGGAGTTACTGGTGTTGAGTCGGATGGATTCGCCGCTTTTCGCTAAGTCGTGATCTGCGCGATAGGGTCGCGAATCGACAGCTCTTGGGCTAGAGATCGATTCAGATCCCAATCCTTCGGGGAAGTGAAGGATTCTGTCATTGTTTGTGTAGAACTTGAAGCTCCCGAATGTCAGGGTGATGCTCTTCTCCAGGTCGCTAAATACCGGGCGTGATTCCGGCGAGTGAGGGGTGACGACGACCGATCCTATTCGGATTGGATTGGTCGGAGTCGAAGTCGTGGGGTTCCAACGTGAGTTGGTTGTCTATGAGGCCAAAGATGTCGGAGATCCAGCGCCCGCCGTTCACACAGACGGCGCCAATTGTCAAATCTGCATCTCAACAAGTCCCTCGGGTGAACCCATAGGGTTTCGATTAGGAGAACCTGTGGGCGCTGGTGACAATCGTCGGCTAGACAGGGGGCACGATTTACCCAGGTTCGGGGCCCTCGTAGAGGTAAAACCCTTACTCCTGCCTTTGTCGATCTGTATCCACGAGTAGATCGGTTACAATGGGGGGTTGCTCGAGTCGAGAGTATGATCTCGATCTCAAGGCTTGGTGGTGCGGTATTGCTTGTCCTCCTCCTGGTGGTTCTCCTGGTCTTATATAGGTGGCCCGGTCTCAAACCGTACCCAGGGAGGACTCGAACTCTAACCCTAAGTCGGTTACAATTTTCCTAACTTGACCCGCAAGGCTTTGCGGGTAGGCTCCAACTGGGCCTTCTAGAATAGTATAAGGCATCTCCTCTTGTGCTCAAGTCATGGGCCTAGGACCGGGTATCCTTACTCGTCAGGTCCAAGGTCCATCCCTTCGTCACAAGGCGTGCTTTATGGACAGTAATGTTATCATCCGCATACGTCTCTCTCTTGAAGATCCATTTGGATTAAAATGGTCTTACACCGTCAGAAGGTCGACCAATTTCCATATTTCATTGTCATGCATGGATTTCATTTATGAGTTCATGGCTTTAAGCCATTCATTGTAATTTGTATCGTTCATTGCTTCTTCATAGTTTTCCGGTCCACCATACTCTAGAAGTAGAACATCCTTATCTGTAAGATAGGATCCACTTTCGTACCACTCAGGTGGTTCTCAAGTTCTTGTTCCTCTTCTAGGGGTAGGTACAACTGGAGTCTTATTAGTAGTTCTTGCTGGAGTTTGAATATCCTCTCAAAGAGGATTGGATACTTCCCTTTTAGATGTTGTACGGACAATGACTAGATTGTCATCTTGTACATTATCCCTTACAATATCTTTGGTAGATTCAAGAATCTCCTCAATACTAATCGTTCTCCCACTGATATGTTTTGAAAGATAATATTTCTCAAGAAATAGCAACAAATACTTTGCCTTCTGTACCATTGTAAAAGGTGTACCCTACGGTATTTTGAGCATACCCTATGAAGACACATTTGTCCGCCCTTTCCTCTAGGTTGGTGGCTTGTAAACGCTTAACATGAGCATTACAACCCTAGACTTCGAGATTCTCAAATCAGGCTGTCTTCCCATCAATATCTCATATGGAGTGGATGGGACAGACTTTGATGATGATCTAATAAAAGTGTAGGCGGCAGTTTCTAGTGCAAATCCCTAAAATGATAGTGGTAGGTCAGATAGTGCCATCATAGACCTAACCGAATCCATTAATGTCCGGTTACGTCTTTATGAAACTCCATTCCTTTGGGGAGTTCCTGGTGGTGTGAGTTTTGGAACAATTCCATGTTCCTTCAGGTAATGTCTAAACTCATGACAAAGATATTCTCCTCCATGATCTGATCGTAAGAATTTGATATTTTTCATGTTTATTTTCTACATTATTTTGAAACTCTTTGAATTTCTAAAAGGTTTATGACTTTTGCTTCATTAAGTAAACATAAACATATCTACTCAAGTCATCAGTAAAAGTCACAAAATAAAGGTAGCCACCGAGTTAGCAATACCGTTGAATGGTGTCCTGGCGAGTTTTTCCATCAAGCAGGCCTCACATTGATCAAATGATTCTTCATCAAATGATTCTAACAACCCACTTTGATGTAGTTGTTTCATGCGAGCCTTCCCAATGTGCCCAACATGGTAGTGCTGGGTGTAAGTATCATCTTTCACCACCTTTATACTTTTAGCACTAATGTGCAAAATATCTATTTCCTTTTCAAAAATTATTTTGAACAGACCATCCTCAACATGGGCTGATCCGTAAAATGCATTCTTAAAATAAATCGAACAAGAATTGTTCTCAAAACTAAAAATAATACCTGTCACGCAAGTGCGGTGACCTTAAAGTAATATTCTTTGTCAAAATTGGGACATAGTAACAATTACTAGGTTCAAGAATGAATCCTGAAGGTAGGTGAAGTTCCATGGTTCCGACAGCTTGAACATGAAGTTGTGTTCCGTTACCAGCCTTCATTGGTACTTCTCCAAACCTTAACTCCTTCACATTCTTTAACCCCACCTTGTAGTTTCAAATGTGAGCTACTGATCCGGTGTTAAAAATACATGAGTCATCGTGAGGACCAGTTAAGTAGATGGCCAATACACGAATGATTTTAGGATGTCTATTCCCTTTTCCTCCCACTAACTTTAGATTTTCTATTTCAAGCTTTTGTGATGACATGATGTTCTAATCATCCTCACATGAGCTGAAGGCTTCCATTGCGTTGATTTTCTTGATAAGATCTCTTATGACAGTTGTTCCTCCGATCAAATTTAGATTTTGGATATATCCACAATGATGCGGAGGAAATGACTTTTAGCAAAATTATTTGATTTATTTGGGAATTCATTGGAAATAAATCTTCCAACATTTGATTAAACTTAATCATGCCAGAAGAATAACTAATGAGAGAATCCTTATCATCTAACTTGAATCAATGAGAGAACTTTTTATCTCATGACAAGCATTTTTAGTCCTCTCTCCAAACAGGCCTTGCAGCTCTATGAGCACATCACATACACTTTCTTTTACAAAGCGATTGTGTAGTGACCTATCCATGTAAGTTAGAATGAAATTCTTCATAGAACTAATCTTTTTCACAAAAGTCCTTATATGAGACTCTTGAAATAGTTGCATCTAGAACATAAAGTTTCCTAGTTTTTCTGAGAACATTTTTCAGGTTGCAAATCCAATCTGCAATGTTCTCCCCACTAGGAGTTAAGTTAATCATCCCACTAATCAAGTTACTATTGGTAGACATTATCTACAATTATAGAAAAAATATATTTGACATGTTCATGATTAAACTGCACTAAATTAAAACAAAATAATTTTAACCTATCAAGTGCCCTCCCTCTGAATTTGATATTCCTCGTAATCAGTATTCAATTACTCGAGATCCACATTGGAATTTTGATCAGAAGGATGATACATCTCGGTGACCAATCATAATCCAAAGGGTAGGTCTACTAGCCAATCACAACTCATGTGACTCTCGTTCATATTTCGACGTATGTGATCTAAGCTCATGACTATTTTGCCTGAACGTCAAGACAAACAACCCCTGTTTATTCTTGTATGGTATTGAACCTTGGATACAAGTGATCAATCCATACATGCCTATAAGGTTGTAACAACACGTTGACCCTTGGATAAAAGTGATGAATTGATATGTCTCAAACGTATCTATAATTTCTGATTTTCCATGTTGTTTTCATGCCAATTGCTACATGTTTTTTATACACTTTGTAGCGTTTTTATGGATTTCCTAGGACTAAACTATTAACAAGATGCCACAACGTCAGTTCCTGTTTTCTATTGTTTTTTGTTTCAGAAAAGTTGTTCTGGAAATATTCTCGCAATTGGACGAAACAGAATCCCAGAGGCCTATTTTTCTGTCACGTACACGGAGTCCGGAGGAGACCCGAGGGGGCCTTAGGGTGGTCACACCATAGGGCGGCGCGATCCCCCTTTGGCTGTGGCACCACGTGGTGTGGGCCCCTCGGGCGCCCACCTACATCGCCCTTTCGCCTATATATACTCCTTCGCGAGAAAACCCTAAATACCCGGGCCTCCATCAACGAAAAGTTCTATAGACGCCGTCATCGTCAACCCTAGTTTGGGGGGAGGGGTTCTGAAGATCTCCCCGGCACCCTGCATTCTTTCCTTACACTCTTTCTCAGTAGGTTAAGCCCCTCGATTTATCTATTGCAATAGCTCTGTTGCCAAAGAATAGCTAAGTTGCCAAAGAAGGTCAATCCCGTTCTGCCAAGCGATAAGCTGTACCATTCTTTCCTTCTACAGAGTAAGGAGTTTGAAAGCAAAAAAAACAAATACAGTAGTGGATAACAGCAATAAGTAGTTGATAGCAAAAGACAGTTCAAGGCAGAAGTCTCTTGAGAATGCAAAAGGCCTGCAAACCTAGTTCACACGAGTGGATTCTTTCACAGCGTGCCTTTATTTACGCTAAAAGCAGTCTCATCAGCAGTGAAAGAACAACTTCCTAGCCGAATAAAAAGTTTCTGAAGTCAAACCTAGCGGCCTTGCAATGATAAGTAGTCCAGTCTAAGAAGAAGTGTTGTGATAATAAAAAATACTAGCCGAAAAAGCGGTTCCATTCGAATACTCTGCTGCGAGAAAGAGGTAGATCTTATTAATCGACAATCTGAAAGTCTTTGTCATAAAGGGACATAAACAACAACAGGTCTTTGCAATACATCAGTATTCTTCTACAACAAGAAGAAGAGGCAATACATAAGTATTATTCATTAAGGCAATACATGCGATATCTCTACACACCACACCTGAACTTGATACATGAGATATCTCTACACACCACACCTGAAAAGAAAATACTGAACAATACAATACTTATGCTCACTACACTCTTGATCAGGAAGTACCAGCTCCTCATAAGTGAGACAACAGAACAGAAGTTTCAAGAGGATTCACGCCCGCTAAGAAAACCTCTTCTTCTTTAGATCCTGAAAAAACGAAAATAAGTAAGAAGGAGCAGTAGTAGTAGGAAGACTTAAGTGACTTCGTTCATTTACGTTGAGATAGACGAGTAACTACCTTTTTTCACCGTGGTGGGCAGCCGCCACGATGAGCGATTGCTGTTCTTCCAGCAGCGCCTTCTTCCTGTCTTCTCTACATCACCATGCGTGCCTCCGGAGTGATGCGTGAGTAGTTTCGTACTTGGACTACGGGTCCATAGCAGCAGCTAGATGGTTGTCTTCTCCTCTTTATGCCACCATGTTTAGATCTTGTGAGATGCCTAATACTACAAAGATCATCTATATGTAATGCTACATGTTGTCTTTGTTGGGATCCGATGAATTTTGAATGCTACGTCAAGTTCATTATCAATCTATCATGTTTATGTTATTTATGATCTTACATGCTCTCCATTATTAGTAGATGCTCTGGCCAAGTTGATGCTTGTAACTCCAAGAGGGAGTATTTATGCTCGATAGTGGGTTCATGCCTCCCTTTCATCCGTGCTCGAGTGACAGAAACGTGATGGATGGGGGATGTGTTGTTTCTGTTAGCGAGAAAACAACAATGCTCTGTGTAAGGATAATTTTATTGTTTACGTTACACACTTTACTTAATGTTATAATCGGTTGCTTACAACTTAATACCCGAAGTGTGCTTGGATTACGTTTTGAGGGTGGATTATTAGTCATAGATGCAGTTGGATTACGGTCTATGTATTATATTGTAATTCCCACTTGAATCTCATAGTAATCATCATGCCATGCATAGGCACTACGGTGCATCCTTTATATCTGTCAATTGCCCAGCTGTAATTTGTTTATTCATCATGTTATCTATGTTTAATGTAGAGACACCACTAGTGAACTGTGGACCCAGGTCCATTCTTTTACACTGATAATACAACCTACTACAAGCATTCTTATTTTTACTGCAGTCACTGTTCTCATTTCTTTCACTGCAAATAAATACCATTTTCCACGCTATACATCCAATCCTTTATTTTCAGCAAAATCGGTGAGATTGACAACCTCACTATTTCGTTGGGGCAAAGTATCTTGGTTGTGTTGTATGTAGATTCCATGTTGCTGCTGGGCCTGGTAGTGCGCTCTGCCAACATCAGCTGCCAACAACCTTCAGAAGTGATTTCTTTCGCCTACTGGTCGATTCAACCTTGGTTTCTTTATGAGGGAAAACTTGCTGAGTGTACATCTACGCGCATCAAGCACTTTTTCTAGCGCCTTTGCTGGGGAGGAAGAGGATTTCTGCAAGGGGAGTCTCTCACCTCCAATATCTTTACTTTCTTTTTGTTTTCCTTAGTTTATTTTATTTTGTCTTATTTTCTTCTTTATATCAAAAACACAAAAAACTTAGTTCCTATTTAAAGTTTCCTTTATGTCTTGTTCTATCCTTATTACGATGTCACCTGAGGAAATGATCTTCACTTTCAAACAAGGAAGTGAGGAGAGTTTTAAAGAAGCTTGGTCTAGAGTTTTTTATTCCTATTGTAAAACTGAACCTAAAATGACTCTAAGCCTGTTTCTTCGTAGCTTTTACTTTGGTCTTGTTTTTTTCTATAGATATGCTTTGGATACTATAGTAGGAGTAGATTCCCTTCATTGTGATGGGGATCAGGATTTTAATGCCATAAAAAGTTAATTGCAACCTATACCTGACCTAGTAAATCTGATATAGCCCTTGTGAGCATTCATGCTAGATTAAATTCTCTTGGGACACCTATATCTTTTTTAAAAGAAGGTCATAATTGAATTCGTGAACATTATGATTATATCCCAGTACATTTTGAAACCTCAAAATGGATCCCTATAGTAAAAGTTGCTATAAATGGTGAAACTTTTCATGCTCGTTGTGATATTATGTCTGAATTTTGTCTTATGAGTAAAGCGATTTGCGAATCTTTGAGTCTTTAGGGACATTCTTAGGGTGGAGAAGGAATACCTCTTACTAATAATGCCATTATATCACCCATTGGGGGTAGCTGAAGCAGTATTTACAAAACTCCTAGGAAGAACGGTATCCATTGATTATCTTATTATTGAATGTGTAGGAGAATGCCAAATTACTCTTGGAAGATCTCTGCTAAAACTCTTGGGAGCAACAATTGATATGGAAAAAGGCACCATGAATTTCACCTCCACACCAGGTTGCAATCATGTGTTCCGTAAAAATAAGACTAAGGGTAAGAAAGATAAACGTTAGGCTCATGGTCTCAGTTTGGATGCTTCTTCATTTGAATACCCTTGATTTTCTCTTACTGTGCATAGCTGAAAGGCGTTAAGGAAAAGCACTTCTTGGGAGATAACCCATGTTTTATTTTTGCAATGTTTTCTTTTCTTTGAGTCAAGGTGTATTTTACTTCTGTAGCAACCTTTTTGTATCTTTACTTTTTTGAATTATTCTGCCAATAAAATCTCTAGTGAAAAATTGGTGTTAGATTTGGATTTCTGCGCAAAAACAGATTTTTGCTATCCACTCTCAAATTCGTATAAAATTCTAGAGAAATCGGACCGACCTGAAAATATTTGTGCGGGATCCTCGGCTATTTCCGGAACTTTTCCTAGTTTTAAGTTTTTTTTATTTGAGAAACGTAAGTGCCTCAATTTTTTTTTGTCTTTGCAGACTGTTCTGGCTTTGACAGATTCTGCTTTTTTACTATGCATTCTCTCTTTTCCCATGTTGAGTGGATTTATTTGCTCCACAAAAC
The DNA here is from genome assembly GCA_028641055.1 of Alopecurus myosuroides. Classification (NCBI taxonomy): domain Eukaryota; kingdom Viridiplantae; phylum Streptophyta; class Magnoliopsida; order Poales; family Poaceae; genus Alopecurus; species Alopecurus myosuroides. The sequence goes on from CM054057.1 coordinate 176,699,324, forward strand.
ATCAGTTGATGTAGCTAATGTTTGGAAAGTATTGATAATGCTTGTGTCCATGCAGAACATGTGATTTTTTGATTGTGCACTAACCCTCTAATGAGAATTACTTTGAGTTTGGTGTGAAGGAAGTTTTCAAGGGTCAAGAGAAAAGGATGATATAATATGATCAAGAAGAGTGAAAAACCAAAGTTTGGGGATACCCCGTGGTTCATCTCAGCAAATTCCAAAAAGACTCAAGCGTATAAGCTTGCGGATGCCCAAGGCATCCCTTTCTTCATCAACAACTTATCAGGTCACTTTTAGTGAAACTATATTTTTATTCGGTCACATCATATGCACTTTACTTGGAGGGCATGTTTGTTTCTTTCCTTTTTCTTGCTGCAATAAACTTTATTGGATCCTAGCATTCCCGTGTGGGAGAGAGACATGCTTCGTTTTTTCATATGAATACTCCTATTCTTAATTTTTATCTAGCTACTACAACTCCTCCTCTTTTTAGCTCCTTTTTTCATGCATCTCTTACTCAGAGTTGTTAATTCTCGTAGAGTAGTGTTACTCTCTTGATTCATTCATATATTATATGGAGAGTTTTTTTAAAATAGAGTGATGGTGTTGGAAAGCAATAAAATATTTCATGCTTATAATGGTGCAAAAAGAAGCTTGTTTAGACTGTGGCTTAGACTTTATAATATCATGCTAGACATTATTTTAATGCTTAGTAGTTATTGATATAGCATGACTTGTATCAAACATCTGAGAGCACTTAGGGTACGTTTGGTTGAGGGGATATCCCTCAACTGGTTAGTGGTAGCCACTTTTTTGTGGTTACCAGCCGTTTGGAGATTACAAAGGTTGAGGATAACCAGATTCTCCGAATATGCCCTCAAAACGGTGGCTCCGCTGGACCGCCAAAATCGGGCGGATGAGCGTAACCACTTTTGGTCCGTCTCTCTTTTCTGGTCACTTTCCCCTATCACAAAGGAGGGGCGACGGCGACGAGAATCGAATGCCCGAAGGGAGACCAGAGGTATCGGCGGCGGAACTGCTTACGACGGCGATGGCGTGTACCTCTACCCATTTCCCCTCAATTCCTTAGATGGCAGTGCCGACAGGTCGACCGAACATGGCGATGACGACGGCGGCGCATCCACGACGGCGCGGTGAGTCTCAGCGGCAGGCACGATGGCGGCGCCGCCTGTGGCGGTGCATCCAAGGGGGGATGGGAAGGCCGAAGGCGGACGCGCCGGACTTGGTGCTCTCGCCTGTGGCCGCATGGAGCAGATCTTGGCCGGTACGCCTGCAGCAACCGGAAGAGACAGGGAATAACGACCCATCGTCGGCCTAGCATCGGGAGTGAGGAGAAGGTGGTGGCAAGGCTGGCACCGCGGCGGGAACTCCGACGTCCCGCTGCTGCGACGACCCCCGTGCGTAGTGGCTGGTTGCGTCGTTGGGCGATCCAATCTCATCGACAGTTTCAGAGTTCAGACTACGGGAGTACACGGGTTCAGAGTATAGACTGTTCGGACTAACGGAAGCCCAAACTGATCCAAATCATCTCAGTGACTAGGCCCATTCAGACTAATCCAAAGGAGCACGTTAGACAAATCAAACGAAGTAACGTCACCATCTTGATAAAAAAAATCACCACAACCACTCATCCTCTCGTTTCATCAGCATTTCGACCAAACAAAAAAATGGCTACCACTAACCATTTCTCATCCTACCTAGCCAAACAAAAAATTTGGCTATCCTTAACCAGGTGGTTGGGGATATCCTTATCCACCAAAATCTATCCCCTCAACCAAACACACCCTAAATATCAGTACCCTATTGAGTACCCCGAGAAGTGATATTCTCTGCTGTTTGTTTCTTTGTATGAACATATATAAAACCAGTGAGCAGAACCTGTAATGCTGGTGTATTTGTGAGGTGATAATCTGTCTGGTGGTGTTCGTCTAGAATGGCAACATGTTTGCAGCAGTACAATAGTTTAAGTTTCAGGTGTTAAATGCAGAATGCATGTACTTATGTCCTGATGGGAGGCTACTGTTGTCGTGTTACTTGCTGGGTTTCAGAGTCTGGTTGGATGCATATTGCATGATCCAGTTTGAGTATTATTTGAGTCGTAAATGTGCAAGTTAATCTGCTTCTACTTCTTATTTAGTAAAGGTGGTAAATCTGGTGAGATACATGTTGTTTGGGACTTTCTGATTGTCCAATCTGTCGATGCTTTCTACATTATGTTCAAAAGTAAAAATAGAGCTTTCATGGTGTAATATATCCTTGTTTGCGGTCATAGTGACGCACGCACATTCCTACTATGCATTTCCCCCGCTAGTTTTCAAGTGTACTCCTAATTTGGAGCTGTATGGCCGAGTGGGTAGCTGATTAGTTCACCGCTCTATGCATGTATTTATACATCTTGCCATGTTCAATACAACCTTAAATATTCTTCTCATCTCGCCTTAGCTGTTCAGATGTTCAAGGCATGTCTTGTTGCTCTCAGCTGGTTCTCGCCTAGCATTTCCTTTTTTATTTTATGCAAGTGAATTATTTCCATCTATTGATGTATTGACGTGAAATGCATTTTTTAGGGAGCTCACCATGTTAGGCTTCCGAGTTTACGTCGCTGTCCGAGCAAGGAGAGGTCGCTGGAGCTGGGGAGATCAAAGTGTGGCCAAGAGGGAGGCATGCTTTCTTTGTTTATTTCTTGGTCTGATGTTGCAGCCGGTTAGGTGGTGTAGTGCTTTGTCGTTTTCTGGCTTGGAGCAACGAAAGGTAATTCCAGGTTTGTGCTAGTTGTGGCGATGAAGCACTAATCTCATGGAAGAACTTGAGAAAGCAACCATCGTGATAGAGAAACCATGCTCCTTCTTGGGCGTGATAGACTCAGGTAGAGCTGGCAGGTGTTGATTTGATTTTGTTTTGCATTATTATTACTTTTACCAGTTCTAAACCATTTAGGTTCAAGTGGCTTGCGGAATGGTTTGAGATAAGTTGATTGAAACTGTTTATGGCATGAGTTAGTCTTATATTTTGTGGTCTTGGACCCAGGAGCTATCGTTTTGTTGTCTTCGCCTAGGCATCAGTCCCTAGCTGAACTGACTAACAGTATTTGTGATCGCAACAATATTTGTTCCTACATTGAGCGAAAATCTGAGCTTAATGATGCTTATATCATATTATTTACTTGTCTGCAGATTGTTAGCTCTACATGTTTCTTGTTTGGTTGTAGTACTTGATTAGAAATCATTGTTTTCTATATTTTCTGGTTATCTTGCTTTTTCATGAATGTTGCCGAAATTTGCAATACCGTGTTCTTGGTAACTCTGGGTGTTGGCAGGCTGCTCATCGTGATGAGCTGTTATCTGGGTATGCCAAGGAGGTGTAACATGACGAGCAGTGCACCTGGAGCTACTTTCAGCCGACGGCTTCCCCGTACTTGCGGCACATACAGTCTCCGTGCGGGACATGGCGACTGCGCCAGGCCTGAAGACAACGATGAGTAGTTACACGGGTCTGGCAACGACCTGAACCTTGCTATGATGGTGATAGGAAATGGTGTTCTTCTTGTCACAGTCCTGGAGTTGATCCAAAATAATAATTGTGGCAAGCTAGCTAGTCGATTGTGTGTGCAGCATTAGCTATGATCATCTATAGCTCGGCTTCAGTGCAGTGTTTTTGGCGTTGAACGAGGTGAAGAGAAACTAGACAAGCATCAGTACGGAACCATACATGCTCATGAGAAAACCAAATTAAACTCTGAGTGCGTGTGGTGTTTTCTTCACGTTCTATTTCTGTGTTGTGTGCTAGTAATCGATGGCACGGAAGATAAGCTCATATGAAGATAAAGTTTATGTGATGTAACACAGAATTAGTTAAGGTCATTCAGAAAAAACAAAAAGAAAAATTCACTACGAAAAAGGAATGTCTAGCTAGTTGAAGACCCGAGTGTTCCAGAAACTTATTTACCAAACCATCCACGAATTGAATGGCCGCGATCCAAGCAAGTTTTCACGTACAAAATTAATCATAGGATTTATTTGGGCTTTTTCAAAGCAACCTGACGAATCATAGGGTGGCGTGTCTCGGGCAGATCCACAAGAATAGGAGGAGCCGTCGCCACGCGATAAGTTATCCTCCTAAAAAAGCGGGCCCCATGCATGCAACGATTAATTCCTTCACGTAGTACCCAGGACTCATTATATTTGGCTTTCCTCCACGTCGCCCATTCGGGTCTTTGCGCATTTTGGCCGTCGATTCGTCCCAGCAAGCAACAAAATGGAACTGTCATCTTCTTCCCGGGACGGTGCTAGTGCTACCGGCCACCTCCCTTGTGTTGGACATGGCTCTATAAATATAAGTCCATGGTTACAAGCCGCGTGTGGTATGCGCGTGACTTGTGAGGGGATGGGATGCGAGGCGAGCAGCCACTCCGTTACCGTGAGTCCGTGAGCATCCGGAAGGCCGGCGGAAGTGAGCTCTTCTCGTGAGTCAAGCAGGCAGGTCATCCATCCTATCGAATCTCTCCCAAAATTCCCATTAGCGTGCTAGGTAGATGGCATTCAAGGCTGCAAAGGCAAAGGCCAATGGAGCATGTGGATACGACCGTCCGCCTGGCCTGGCCAACGTTGTTGTTGTGCCCGGTGTTGGCGGCAGATGGAGGCTTTGTTGGGCGTGGATGATTCCGAGCACGGCGTGTGTTGTGGCGGGGGTCGTCTAGCTAGCAGGGCAGGAATGAGGCGAAACATGTTGGTTGCCAAGATGGCCTGCTGCTCTGCTTGAAACAGAGTGGCGTTGGAGCACAGGACGTGTACATGAGTGCGCGTCGTGTCTTTCTCGGCATGAGTGGAGTGTGCGTTCACGCTGCTAACTGACATGCATGCATGATGAGTGGAGTGTGCCTTCACACTGCCGTCGCCGTCGTCCTCAACCTATGCGCGCTCCGGCTGACAACGCTCGCCGATGCGGTGTCCGACCGCTCAGCAGCCTTGAAGACGGCATGCAGTTTTATCATCGCTGCGACCCGAGTACTCTGATGGAGTACTGTACTGTAGTAGTACGAAAGAGAAAAAAACATAAACAGCTGCCACCCAGTCGGCTCGATATATCCAGGCTCTCTGCTAATCCACGCTAGGGGTATTCACAGTCTGGGTCATGTACGAGGTGATACTAGGAGTCCATGATAGCCAATTTGCCCAGTTCGGGTCAATACGTGTGTATATACCGGCGTAAACAGCCTTTGGCAACGCCCACCTCCCACGCCGCCCATCTCCACAAAACAAGGCCCTTCCGGCTCGTCGTGCTCCAAATCCAGCCGGATCTGACGCAAAGACCGAAGAAACTTTCCCAGCGTTCCCTCTTGCCTGACCTTTCCATGGAAAATCCTTGGATAAGCGCCGCACGCTCAGTGCGGCAGCTCAAGATCGAGGGTTTTAGCGCGACGTGGTGCATGGACTACGATGAATACATCCCACTACGATGGAGCGTCGGCGGCTACGACTGGGAAGTCCGTATTTATCCCAATAGAGGTGAGATGGTAAACCTGGAGCTTGCCTTCCTCAGTGAATCCCGGACGGGCAGCTCCATGGCGAGCCTATTCTGTCAGGTGATCGATCCGACGGGAAAGATTGATCCATCAAAAGAAACGAGAACTTCAGCAAAATTCTGCCTTCCCAACAAATGCTCAACCATGGCGTACCTCATGTGTAGAGATGATCTACTAACGTCAGGTTATATCAGGGATGATACCCTGACTGTGCAGTGCACCGTGGCGGTGCTCAAGGAACCCGTACAGTTTATTTCGGCCGAAAAAGTGATCGCGCCACCGCCCCCTGACATGCGCCAGCACCTCGTTGAACTCCTCGAGAGCGAGATAGGAGCGAATATCACATTTGTGGTGGGTGACCAGTCCTTTGCTGCGCACAAGAACATGCTCGCTGTAAGGTCTCCGGTTTTCAAGGCCCAGTTCTTTGGGGACATGAAGGAGAGGTGCACGCGGCGCGTGGAGATCAAGGACATGGAGGCCCAAGTATTCAGGGTCATGCTCCACTTCATCTACACTGACACCGTGCCCGAGCTTGACCAACCAATCGAGGCGGTGGCGATGATGGCTATGCATCTGCTTGTGGCTGCTGACAGGTATGGACTGGACAAGCTTAGGCTGATGTGTGAAATGAAGCTCAATGGTGGCATCACCGTCGACACAGCAGCTCACACTCTCGCTCTGGCAGAGCAGCACAATTTTTCGCAGCTCAAGGCCGACTGTGTCAATTTTATCGTGAGGACTCCCGAGGTTCTTGAGGATGTGTTGGCCACAGAGGGGTTTAAGCACCTAAAGGCAAGCTGCCCTTCGGTGCTGGTTGAGCTTCTCAAGTTTGCGTGTGGGAGAAAGAATTAATGCATAGTCCCTGTTAAATACCCGCTAGCTAGGTTAGTCTCTAGGTATTTCTGTTATGCATGCCCCCATTTACTATCTGTTTTCTGGACCTGCGTTATGTGCCTACTGTTTTCAGTTCTTCTTCATCGTGAAGTTATTTTATAGTGTTAAAATGTCCATGATTTGGTATCGGTCTCCCGTGTGATTATGGTGATGGTGCGGTATTCCCCAGGTAGTTTGAGTTTCAGGTAGATGTAGTGTGGTACTGCCATGAATCCCGCGAACGCTATTCAGCCGAGAATGACGTGATACTATGAGGGCCAGTCGACTACCTCGAAGTCGAGGAATTCTCGCCTATAGTTTTTTCGGTTTCCGAGCACAACTTCTAAGTTGATTGTTCCGAGTGGCCGGACTGCTTTGTCTGGTACTATCCCTTTCAATACTTTTTCCTACCGGAAAACACGTCCGGACGCGCTCCCAGTTCCCGTCCGGAAGCCCAGCCCAACCCTGCCGCGTAGGGGCTCCCGAGGGTGCGTCAGACGAGAAGAAACGGCCGCGTGGCGTCCGCGGGCCCACCCCGTTAGTGAGAAGGGCGCGCAGTCAAAGCGGCGCCCGGTCTTCATCTCTCCCGAGGCGGCGCAGAAGCGCAGGGCCGTAGCAAGCCATCATTTTGGCCAGTCGCGTCGCCCACGCGGAGGACGTGCGGTGTCCCCACGCGACCGCCGGAATTAATGCGGGTGCGGCCCTTTGGCCTACCACGCCGTGTATAAAATGGCGCCACCGCCGCTATGCACGACACACTCTCTCCTCGCCGCCCGCTGCCTCTCTCTCGGCGCCCACTTCTTCTCTCCTTGTCGCGCGACCTTGGACCCCCTCGCCGCCAATGGCTTCCCCCGCCGCTCCCTTCTCAAAAACCAGGCGCACACGCTCTTCGCCGCCTGGTACCCGTGCCTGCCGGACATGCGCGCAGGACACGGGTTCACTATCGGGCGCGCCGACGTCCCCGTCCAGGATGCGCCCAAGATGAGCGACGCCTCGTGGAACTCCGAGCTGCTCTCACTTCTACAAGAAGTTAACACGGGTTCACTATCCGGCCGTGGCGTCACCGGCATCGATCGGTCGACGTTTGTTGGCTCCTCTCCCCATCTCTTCTTCTCGCAGGTTTCATATGTCTCCGGATGCAGGCGAGAAGATTAAGTTTAAGGAGTATAGGAGGTGGGGCCCACCAGTTTGTGGCACGATTTGTGTCTGCGGTTTTTCGGGCCACTCGACCGCAAGCAGTCAACCGCTAGAGAGTAACCAGAAATTATTGTTTTTGAAGTTTTTTTAACATTTTAAAATGTGTTTTGGATCAATAAGAGCTATGCTCAAGCCATCTAAACTTGATTGCCGATCGGTAACCCCTTTCAATACTTTTCCTACAGGAAAACACGTCCGGACGCGCCCCAGGTTCCCGTCCGGAAGCCCAGCCCAACCCCGCTGCATAGGGCCTCCCGTGGGGGCACCGGACGAGAAGAAATGGCCGCGTGGCGTCCGCGGGCCTGCCTCGTTAGTGAGACGGGCGTAGTTTGGGTCCACAAGACGCTCCGTCGGCCTCCACATCGGAGGCGGGAGCGGCGCCCAGTCTGCTAGCCGTCGCCCCCCCCCTCCTCGTGCCCAAGCCGGAGCCTGGGCTGCGCTCGCCCAAGCAGGAGCCGGGGTTGGAGCGCCCCCTCACCCTCTACGAGCACTCCAGGAGGCGGCAACGACGGAGGACGACCCGGAGGGCGTCCGAGCGGCGTTCATCAAGTCGTTCAACACGCCTCCCACTCTGCCCTCCGCGGCGGCGCGCGCGTGGTCTATCACTGACACGGCGGCGATGGCTGGCGCGCCGCAGATCAACCTCGACCCACCGGCGGCCAACGACGACGAGGCGGGGCCGAGCCATTGGGGGCGGCGACGTCGAGGACGGCGGGAGCGACAGCAGCAGCGACGCCAACTATGACATAGTTTTCTAACCAATCTTCCATCTTGGTGATGCCGTCATATGACTTTGTGGCCTCGGGCGAGCTGGAAATTGCTGCACTCGAGGCTCTCTCGTTATTCGGGGTCCGAAACATGCAGGCTCGGTTGAGCCCTTCCTCCTCAAGAAGTTCCGACATATAAATTATGTCAAGCTTGTTGCTGGCATCATGTGCCGGCAGCAAGCGTGGTCCCAACCGAGATCCGAGAGCACCCTCGAGCACCAGCTCCTCATACCTCGGATAACCAGCTTTCTCTATAGCCGAGTAGCCATCATCATACTGATCATTCATCGATGATTTCTAGAATTCCGCGGGGAATGCACGTTACCATGTGCTGGATTCCGAGGTGGAAGACCTCGGTTAGCCAGGGTTACGATTTTGCCCAATAGGGTGAACTTGACCAGTACCCGAGTTTCCTTGGCCGACATGGCCCTTACCGGCATTGCCCCTAACGGCTAATTTCTTTCCAGCACAAACCGGATCATAAACTTGAAGCTGCTTGCCATGGCCGGAATTTACACTCTGGGCACGTCCTCCCTCAACGTGCGGCGAAGAAGTCTGACCACCAGATTTTCCACCGGCACCTCCAGCCGAATTAACCACTTGCGATGCACCTGCACCAGGATTCGCCTTGCGATAGGCCTCATTTTTCCTGTTATCCTCAAACACTAACTCATTAATCCGGTCAAGCTGCCTACGACGAGCTTCATCGGTCAAGTTTGATAACTCGGCTACTACTACCTCTGCAGCTCTAAGATTCTTAGCACGAGAGCTATACTTAGGTTTACCGGCTGACACAATACTAGCATATCTACTAGTTCTAGTTTTACCATCTCTAGCTATCTCGACATTGAGGTCTCTACCTCGGTTGCGCACAATATCTATGCGACTAGGATTGGTTACTACAGGAGTAAAACTAGGATCCTTGTTATACCCACGGAGATCGATTTCGAATTCTCGCTTGGCGCGCGACATTTCGACCGCCTCATTCAGCATGTTCTGCCGTTGCTCCTCTAGTTGAGCCTGTACCAATGTCGAATCCGTACCAGTAGCTACCGGCACATTGAGCTTCTCGATTATGTCCCGAAAGGACTTTGCCTTGTAGACGTAGTAGAAGGACCTGCGTAACCCGGCTGATTCTCGGGCTTCTCCATTGGCTTGTGCGCCGCCCGGGGTGACTTGACGCCGACACCGGTTTCACCGGCCGCACCTTTCCCAGCTTCAGCCGGCAATATCATCATAACCTCCACACAGTCCGCAGGGAGAGCGATACGCCGGTTGCGGACCGCGCAGACCGCAGGGGGATCTGCGGTCACGTGCACCCTTTCGGGATATCCGCGGACGACCTCGATGGCGACGTAGACCAGGTGAGCACCAAATACGACGAAGAAGCCACCCGCTGGCAGTGTTTTGACGCCGAAGTCGGCTGCGTTGTCGCTGACGAAGTTGAGCGAGCCGAACCTGTGGAGAAGGCCATAGACCACGCACTCGCCCGAAGGAAGAATGGATCCCGTATGGATAGAAACTCCAGCCAGCGTTGCCGCTGGCCCCATGGTGGGCGCCAACTATCATGGTGGTATCACGGCAGATGCCATGGGTTGGCTTGAGTTGGGGCCGATGGACGATGTTGGTATCCAGGAGGCCTAGCATCAGGAGTGAGGGGAAGGTGGTGGCAAGGCTGGCACCGCGGCAGGAACTCCGACGGCCCGCTGCTGCGATGACCCCCGTGCGTAGCGGCTGGTTGCGTCGTTGGGCGATCCAATCTCATCGACAGTTTCAGAGTTCAGACTACGGGAGTACACGGGTTCAGAGTATAGACTGTTCGGACTAACGGAAGCCCAAACTGATCCAAATCATCTCAGTGACTAGGCCCATTCGGACTAATCCAAATGAACACGTTAGACAAATCAAACGAAGTAACGTCACCATCTTGATAAATAAAAAATCACCACAACCACTCATCCTCTCGTTTCATCAGCATTTCAACCAAACAAAAAAATGGCTACCACTAACCATTTTAGTGCATATTCTCTTTCATCGAATCACTGCTCTTCTTAGCATGGATAGTCGTACAACATTCCCTAAGGAGATGTTTAGATGTGGCAAGCCTGGTCTTTCCCAAGCATGACCATCACATGTCGACCCGCACTCTTGACATGGTCAAGCTGGAGGAGAACTAGCGTCAGCGGGCACTCGTGGCCAAAGTGGAAGGATGTCGGCCATTAGTGCCACGAAGGACATTGTGGCAGCGGTTGTGGCACATTGTAGATTGAATACCCGCACCATGAAGGTGGAGGTTTGCGCACCACCATTTAACTTCTTTGTGCTCTTTTATTTCAGCGAGGAATGCACTCGCATCCTCCATGGCTCCCACATCTTCACCACTAATGCGGAGAGGCTCATAATTATCCACTGGCATCATGAGCAGAGAGGTGAGCCATCATAGTGGTCAGACCTGATGAATCTGAGTTTCAAGTGGATCCCACAGGAAGCGTGGGAGGCTAACACGGTGAGCCAATTAATCAATTGGTTGGGTGGAACATGGTCAAGGTGAAAAAAACAACTGATATGTGGAGATGATGCCGTGGACGAAGAACCCATCCTAAGTGCCAAAGTTCTACGAAGTGGACGTGCCAGAATCCGATCTACCACTGTTTGAGTTGATGATACCTACTCATCCATGAAGAAGAGGATATTAGTTCATATTGTCCTAATCCATGTGGAGGAGGTCATGGGAAGCATTTTGGTCAGCACTGACATGTTGCTATTGTACCAGGATGACCAAGACGAGAATAAGTGCACACACTATTTTCCTTCTTAGGGAGACAGTGTTTCTGGCATTTTCCCTCCTCCCTATAGGTTCGGCGAGCACTACTTCGGAGGGCCAGCTGGTAAGGGATCAGTCGGAGTATAAGATTACTAAATAATATTGATGTATGTTGTGTTAAGTGTTGGTTGACCCTCTAAATGTATGTTTCCCTAATTTTTTGTTATTCCATAGATGTTTTTTTGTCTGTGAGTCTATTGTTTCCTACAAGTTTGTTGTATTATATTCTAGATATCGGCTGTTTGTGGGTCTTTTGTCCACATGCATGCATGTGCTATGTTATGGGATGGTATCCTATGGTATGATTTTTCCTGGAAAGCAACACGAAACCCCAATCTTGACGGAAAGCTGCGGGTAGACAACATAGGGCACCCTGAACAAGGTTTTGCCTAAAACCATGCTAGGAAGGGTAGTTAACCCTAAACACTTGTATGAGTCCTACTATGTGTATATAAGTTGATTAAGATCCAATACATAGCTATGATGTGACAGTTACTTCACATTCAAGACTATCCCGTAGGAAGATTCTGAATTTATAGTGCTAAACTCTCTTCGAAGCCACCCACCCAGGTAGCCTTTGTGTTATCCATAAACTCACTCTGCCAACATATCAAACAGAATATGTAAAAAATAGAGGCTTTTTCCCCCACGTTTTTTCCACTTTGTCTATTCCATTGTACGAGACAGGAATGCCGGATTTATATTACCACGTGATACCAATTTTTCCATCGTTTAGTTTCTTTTTAAGTTTTGGTTTATGGAGTGCTACCATCTATGTTTCATTGTTATCTAAATATGTATCCCATTTTTATCGAAATATGTATTGGTTGGATATCAGGTCTATGTTACATCACTACTGGAAAATCGATTATCGCCGAGTCACATAGGCTTTGCCGAGTGCCAAATCACGGGCCACTCGGCACACCGCTCTGTACGCCGACACCTGCCCAACAAACACTCGGCAACAAAGAACACTCGGCGAACAGCGCGTATGCCGAGTATGCCCTGCACACGACACTCGGCGTAGAGGAAACAATCGGCGTAGCACGTTTGTGCCGAGTGTCCCATGCAGGGCATACTCGGCGTACAAATATACGACGGCGAATCAGAAGAAAACACTCGGCAAAAACATCACACTCGGCACACACCCTTGACACGTGGCGAACCGTGCGTTTCGACCGTGATGGAACGGTGGCGTGGGTTCGCAGAGTGTTTTCGTAACGGGGACTCGGCATACTAAGAATCTTTGCCGAGTGCCGTCGTGCACCACTCGGCAAACTCGGCTCTGAAAATTTCGTGGCTTCGCGCCAACTCTTCCCGCGTAGTTTTTCGAATCTTTGCCGAGTGTCTAGAGGGTACTCGGCAAAAAAATGGTCCCTCGAAAGATTTTCCCTTCGCGCCAACTCCTCCCGCGCAGTTTATAGCTTTGCCGAGTGTCCCGTGATATGACACTCGGCAAAGAAGTGAAACAAGCACACAATCCGTGTGCCTATCTTTGATCCACCGGCTCACAATCACTTGAAAGATCCAACGGCTCCGAAGACCTCGAAGAAAACACACGATCCTTGTGCTTCTTCTCACTATATAAACACACATGCATCTAGCTCGTTAGCACATATCTACAACCCAGCACACTCTTCTATTTCTTCGCGCCAACTCTTCCATGTATTCCACCGTACCCACTTTAACCTACTCGGAGGCGGAGGAGCTCTGCGCCTCAAACTACCCCTGCCCTCCCGGGTACGGCGTCCCCGCCGGGTGGATGCTGAGCGTCGGAGGCGTGCCGGTCCCTCCTGTCCCTCGAGGTCTGGCGCGCCGGGCGGCCATCACGAACCACTACTACTTCGAGCTGACACCGGAGCAGCGGACGTATCCCCAATGGAATCCCAACTACCGCGCAGGTTGGGACGTCTTCTTCTTCAATCGGCGTGAGAGGGCGCTCGCCAGGTACGAGGAGGACGGCCCGCCTCCTTCGAACTTCAACGAGGCTGGTCGTCGGCTGTGGTGGCGCGGCCGGACTCTCCAGGGCGTCATGAACTACATAAGGAACGGCGATAACCCCCGCCTGCGCTACCCGCAGTCCAGGCGTGCTCCCCCATCGACATTTCAGCCCACATCTAACGACAGCGACGAAGGCGGCGGCGACTTCCACGACTACGAGTACATGTATTATACGCCTAGGCAGGAGTATGACTAGACCTGAGCCACAAGATGGCTGGGACAAATGGTTTGTCCATGTATCCTAGAATGTTTAGATCCACGTACTGTCGTGTATCCCGCTTCCTTCGAATTTCAATCTAGTCGTAAAATTCAAAAATAATCGTAGTGGTGTGTGTTCAAGTGTCATGTTAGTCCCAACAAGATACACTAGCCCCGGTGTAGAAAAAGACGGAACCTGCGTCTAGCCTCCTCTGCGTGAGCCGGAAGTGGGTAGCAAAGTGGAACTAGTTGCTTGGTTGTGTCATGTTAGTCCCAAGGAACACCCTTGACAATGGTAGGGCCCACCTACTTGCAAGATTCCCCCCGTTACGTCGGATCCGGGAGTTTCGGGGTGTGAGCAGTCCTGGAACCCGCGAGAGAGAATCCGACGTCGGTGAGGCCCCGGCACAGAGAGTGATGCTATCTTTGGCACCCAACACCCATGATACAATCTAACACACATGGCATGGCAAAACATTGGTTTAGGTGGGATCCCCGACGCTCCGGGTCCCCTCTCCGGAGATACACTAGCCCCGGTGTAGAAAAAGACGGAACCGGCGTCCAGCCCCCTCTGCGTGAGCCGGAAGTGGGTAGCAAAGTGGAACTAGTTGCTTGGTTGTGTCATGTTAGTCCCAAGGAACACCCTTGACAATGGTAGGGCCCACCTACTTGCAAGATTCCCCCCGTTACGTCGGATCCGGGAGTTTCGGGGTGTGAGCAGTCCTGGAACCCGCGAGAGAGAATCCGACGTCGGTGAGGCCCCGGCACAGAGAGTGATGGTATCTTTGGCACCCAACACCCATGATATAATCTAACACACATGGCATGGCAAAACATTGGTTTAGGTGGGATCCCGACGCTCCGGGTCCCCTCTCCGGAGATACACTAGCCCCGGTGTAGAAAAAGACGGAACCGGCGTCCAGCCCCCTCTGCGTGAGCCGGAAGTGGGTAGCAAAGTGGAACTAGTTGCTTGGTTGTGTCATGTTAGTCCCAAGGAACACCCTTGACAATGGTAGGGCCCACCTACTTGCAAGATTCCCCCCGTTACGTCGGATCCGGGAGTTTCGGGGTGTGAGCAGTCCTGGAACCCGCGAGAGAGAATCCGACGTCGGTGAGGCCCCGGCACAGAGAGTGATGGTATCTTTGGCACCCAACACCCATGATACAATCTAACACACATGGCATGGCAAAACATTGGTTTAGGTGGGATCCCGACGCTCCGGGTCCCCTCTCCGGAGATACACTAGCCCCGGTGTAGAAAAAGACGGAACCGGCGTCCAGCCCCCCCTGCGTGAGCCGGAAGTGGGTAGCAAAGTGGAACTAGTTGCTTGGTTGTGTCATGTTAGGCCCAAGGAACACCATTGACAATGGTAGGGCCCACCTACTTGCAAGATTCCCCCCGTTACGTCGGATCCGGGAGTTTCGGGGTGTGAGCAGTCCTGGAACCCACGAGAGAGAATCCGACGTCGGTGAGGCCCCGGCACAGAGAGTGATGCTATCTTTGGCACCCAACACCCATGATACAATCTAACACACATGGCATGGCAAAACATTGGTTTAGGTTGGATCCCGACGCTCCGGGTCCCCTCTCCGGAGATACACTAGCCCCGGTGTAGAAAAAGAAGGAACCGGCGTCTAGCCCCCCCTGCGTGAGCCGGAAGTGGGTAGCAAAGTGGAACTAGTTGCTTGGTTGTGTCATGTTAGGCCCAAGGAACACCATTGACAATGGTAGGGCCCACCTACTTGCAAGATTCCCCCCGTTACGTCGGATCCGGGAGTTTCGGGGTGTGAGCAGTCCTGGAACCCGCGAGAGAGAATCCGACGTCGGTGAGGCCCCGGCACAGAGAGTGATGCTATCTTTGGCACCCAACACCCATGATACAATCTAACACACATGGCATGGCAAAACAATTGTTTAGGTGGGATCCCGACGCTCCGGGTCCCCTCTCCGGAGATACACTAGCCCCGGTGTAGAAAAAGACGGAACCGGCGTCTAGCCCCCCCTGCGTGAGCCGGAAGTGGGTAGCAAAGTGGAACTAGTTGCTTGGTTGTGTCATGTTAGTCCCAAGGAACACCCTTGACAATGGTAGGGCCCACCTGTCACATCCCAGTTTTTAGACCCTTGATCTGTGCTCAAGAAGACAACTATTAGGGCCAACAAAGTAATGTTTACAACAACATGATTGTTTTAAATAACTTGTGTTATGATCCTAATCATATTTGCAACATAAGTTTTGTTTCATTATAAAACCAACACCTTATGTTTCTGAAAAATATTCCTGATATTTTTCCCTAATGTTTTCTTATTGATACTTGAGTGGATTTTCTTTCCAAGACTTGGACCATTCTTGTTTGCATCTTAAAACAAACTTTTAACCTTGTTGGATCCAAGAAAACAAGTTTCCAAGATGATCTATGAAGGTTTTCTTTTAACTTTCCTATAGAAAACAATTCCTGAAAATAAAGCCAAGTACCTGTTTTCTACCATTGTTTTCACCAAGCTAGAGATTGTTATTTTATGATTTCTTGACTTCTATTTAATCCTTGGTATATGTACTACAAATCCATAAGCTCACTTTTATTTTGGGAGAAATAAAAACTATCTTGTGCTTGTTGTTTTTGTGGTATAAAATTAAGGCAGTTTTTAGAAACAGATAAAAACAGAAAGTATACCTTTTTCCACATTGTTTTCATGGCCTTAAACTATTTCAAAATTGTTTCCAAAAGTTGTTTCTGAAAGTATATAACATGGTTAACAAGTCCATGTTTTGAAAACAAATTTTGGAAAGCATTTGAACCCTGAAAACAACTCCAACTTTTGCTATCTCTGTCTGCTGTTCCAGCACTTAGAAAAATTCAGAAACTGCCTAACTGAATTTTTCTGACAGAACAGTGATTACACTTTTAAACTTGATGTTTTAGCTTGTGTGTACTGATCCAAGCCTTGCCACTTTGCCAATTCGAAAAACAATGTTATTGAGCTTCTAGAAGGGGCTTTGGATCCTCTTTTGGTCGGCTAGGCAGGGAGAGAAGGAGGTGGCAAGTTGGCTAAATGGTGAGGTCACACATAGTGGTTGGAATAGTTGCATTTTCACTTTTGCCCATACCTTGGCCTCTCCCCACTCCTTGAGCCATTGTTGACTTGCCCCTTCTGCTAGTCTTGGCCCCTGGCACGATTCCTTGCTTGTGCATGGTCTGAAATGCCCCCTGGGCGCCCCCATGCCGATCCCAACGTCACCGAGAGCGCCCCCATGCCTTTTTACTCGTTGCCGTGTGTACAAGTTATCCCTTGCCCAGCCCTTTCGCCATTGTGCTCCCCCACCTCTTCCTCCCCACCCCACCAAGCCTCAGCTCTCCTCTTACTCTCTGCAAGTGAGGAGAAGCTCGCTCTCGCCATTGCCCGTGGAACCTTCCCGGGAAGATTACCGCCACCTCCGTGCTCCGTTCCATGCCTTGTTTGTTGCGTTAGAAAGCCCTACTCGAGGAGCACGTACCTGACATGGGCGTTTGGCTTGTGGACCTGTAGGTTCGTGGCGCCATCCACGGCCCGTGAAGGACGTCCTCGAGCACCACCGTCATTAGGAGCGTTGCCGTCAAATCTGCATGCATCCCCTACGTTCATCAACCTCCCTCAACCCCTGCAGCACTTCTACATCGCCCAGAACCGCCCTAGGTGAGCCACCATGAATGCCCAAACATTTCTAGGGTTTCTTCTTGTGTTTTGCATAGCTAGAGGTTGAAGATGCACAGCAGCCGTCGATCTGGTCTAATCCTGGCCATCCAAAGTCACTTACCCCTTCAATCCACGTCCAGGCCAGTACAGCCCAGCAACAGTTCGGCCACAGCAGATCCGGCCCACTTAGTTTTTTTTTCTGAGAGTTATCTCTTTTCCTGTTTAGACAGAAACATGATGTTTACTTTGGACGTGGTAAAAATACTAAAAGTGCACAATAAAATCTGAGAAAAATCATGGACATACATACATGAAATCCAAGCCATGCCAAATTTGCAGATCTGGATTTGGGCAAATATTTTGGACACAATGACTGTTTTGCCACAGACTATCTCTGAGAATGTTTTGGCCATAACTTTTCAAATATATAATCAAATGGAACAAACTCAACTGATCTGGATAGGTATTGAAAATATCTATCCAATAAGCCAAGCCTCACATCAAGGTGAGTTGTAGAACGAAAATGCCATCCAAATTGCTAAAGGACCAGTAGCCTTTTCTTTGATTTTTATAAGGAGTTTAAAAATGATTTTTGGAGCAAACCCAATTGGATGAGTTTGGAATTGAGTAGATCTATCTTATCCTAGCTTAGATTAATTTTTTGAGCTCTAGATTATTTTTGGTGGACAGATCTAGAAACAGAATCTTTTCTGTTTTGATTTCTTTATTTGTTTTTGTTGGAATGAAATGCTTGGTTGGCTTAATCTTTGTTCCTAGGTTGTAGAGATGTGTTGGATCTTGTTATTAGGTTGTTTACTTGCATTACATCTACCACACAAAGTGTGTGCATGTTTGCAATATCTTATGGCTAAAGAAGTGACATATGTTGTTGCACTAGTTTATTTATTTGATGTTTTGTGTGAACCAACTCCTTGTGTGCTTGTGACCTATTTTTGTGCTATGATTGTGTTGAGTCCAGTACCATTTTGGTACTGTGATTTATATGCTATTATCTTCATTAACTTGCATGTGATCTTATAGCAAAGCATGAGTAGCATTTGTTATTGTTCTAGTGTTTATTCTTTGGGATTATTGTGAGAGCTAGATCCTTGTGTTAATGCCTTGATAATTTTTGTGCTATGTTTGATATAGATCCAGTACCATTTTGGTACTGTTATTTTGATGCTTTTGTCTCTGATAGCTTGCATGTTTTTTAAGGTGAAGCATGTGTAGGTTTTGTTACTCTTATGCACTAGTCTTGTATGCACTAGAATAAATAGCATTGTTTTATTTATTTTGCTATACTAATTTTTGTCATGAGTAACCAGAGGCTTAGAACCTCATTTACCTTTATATAAATGGGCCCATAACCCACTGGTCCCATTGCATCTTGGTTGTGGATGAAAATTCCCAACTATGCCCATGTGAGAAATTAACATGTTTTCATTATGTGGTTGATAGGAATATTTTCCACCATGGAAAATATAATGGTTTGTTTTCACTTATGCAAGTGAGAAGTTTATTTATTATAAGTATCTACTAGTATGTTAGGTGTGATCCATTTGTTATCATGATATTCCTTAGGAGTATCTTGTTAAGAGATGATTCACTATTGAGTGCTAAATTAAATTGTTTGCAAATAAACTAAATTCCTTTTGAGTGATAGATTGTTTGTGAATGATTTTAAATTGAGTGTTGGATTTTTGAAGAGGTTTAGATAACTTTTCTTTTGTTGCATAGCTACTGGTTGTGTAAGTTATACCTTGCTTGCTTGCTAGTAATTGTTTAAGAAAAACATAAATTTCTAGAATTAATTTATGCATGTTTAATAGTTGTTTCATGGGATTGTTTTGATGTTTGTGCTTGCTAGCATGAGTAAGTTTTGTGTACTGTTATTAGGTACATTTTATGATCATGACTTGCTTGTTTAAAGTTAAGCATCATAGTAGCATTGTTTGCTTCTCTAGTGTTGAACTAGTGTCACCACTAGAAAATGGTGAATTTTGCTCTAGTGTTGTCATCTTTTGTTTTATGAGTGTATGAGTTGATTATAGCATATTTAGGAAGTTATTACTTCTGTTATGATTCCATGAATTAATTAGTTGCTTGTGCTATAGTTGTAGAATACAAATATTCCTTATAGCATGTGTGTATAGAATTTCCATACTAGTATGCTATGAGTGCAGTTTTGTTTTTATGTTATTTAATAAGATTATTTTCTTGAGTGAAGATAGTGTTTTAGACTATTTTTATGAATAGATTCATTGGTGATTAGCTACTGGTTGGTTGCTAAATTTTCATGATTGATGGATTCCAAAACTTCTAGTAAACAAGAACATAGTGAATAAATAGTCTATTCAATTATGGTGTGTTTGCTTGTTGTTTGGATTTTGTTGGAATGTTTTACCTTAGCATGAGTTTATACTTATGTTATGCTTGTGTTTAAGAGTATCTTTTGGAACTAAAACATCCAACTAAAAATCATGAACACATAAAGAAATAGTTGCTTGTGGTGAGTAATACCCACTGCCATGGGTATAATTCTGTCTGTTTGTTTTACCTTAGCAACCTAACCTTTTTCACCCACAAGCTATATTTTTAGCTTCTTATATATCTTGTTATGAGAGTGGTATACCACTCCATATATGGTATGTATGATGTGGGATATGGTTTTCTAAACCATACATAGTGCCTGACGACAGTTTTGGGCCGTGAGAGTTTTGTGAGATAGTTTTCGCGTTATTGTTTCGAGAGAACTCGAGAATGAACATTTGTTGCTGTATGTGTTTCTTACCTAATTGGTTTGTCTTTTAGACCTGAGTGTGTGTCTTTTATTTCCTTTACGACGCTAGAACGCGAAGAAGGAGAAGAAGCAGTTGTGGAGCTGTGCGTCAAGTTCGATTTGCTTCAAGGCCAGGGACATTAAGAGACTTGAGGCAAGCATCCTGATTGCTTGCTGATACAATACTTACCATTATATATCATGCATGTTTTACCTCTGAAGTTTTACCAAAACTTGATTATCAAAACTATTTTTGATGTGGCTATTACTACTATACTAGTATATAGGTTACTATTATGCCAGTAGTTAAAAACTTGGTAATACCAAGCCCATAGGCCACCTTATGGTATTTATTACCATCAAATATACTAGTCCCTAAGTGGACACCCTAAAATTGTGATTCTACGAAACAAAGGCTTTACGGAAAAACCCGGAGAAAAGGCGGATCCTTGTTCTCCGGAGGAATGTGGAAGTGGTCATTTTTGAGAAAGTGGTGTTTTCAAAAATGACACATAACCTAGTCTTCGCCGGACAACCTTTACCGTACGGCCACCCTACCCCAACATGGGCACGGGGCTTAACTTGAAGTTTGTTCTTATTAGTGTGTGCTATCTCACTTGCTATAAGGGGCGTCGTACCCTCGAACCGAATGTCGTCAAAACTCCCAATGTTGAGGCATATAAAGTGTGGGATTAATTTTCCCTCCGGTTGCATCGGTTGAGTCTCCTGTCATGGCGATGTGCGACATGGTGCCGAGGAGATTAAACTCAACTGAGAGATAGGCATATTCTAGCTTGAACATAGTGGATGGTTATGATCAGATACCTGATGTTTACATACTGTTGTTACAGTCCGTGATTGTTCACGGGAGGTGTACTGGATCTGGTGGATGTGTACACCTCTGCAGAGTATAACTTTTTCGAAGAAGCCGCGTCCTCGGATATGGACAGTTGAATGGCCATGTAGCTAGCATTGTGTCAATGTTTTCAAAAAGGAAGTTTTTGAAAGGGAAATTTTGGAAAGGAAGTGTTGAACTTGTGAAGTTCGGAAAGGAATGGAAATGTATACCGTGGAGGTATCATCGATGATGAAAAGCCAGATGATGTTATACAAGACAAAATGTTTTGCAAAGAAAACCTTTTCTACTCTAAGCAAGAATTCTGGAAACTGATTCCAAGAAGTTTTGCAAAGAGAAAATATTCTTTAACAAAGTTTTACAAAACCTCTTGTACATGTGATATCTACAAGAGAAATAAAACTATATTATTTTCTTCTGAAGTATCTTCCTCAACAAAGATACAGATAAACTTGACTGCAACTGTGGTGTCATCATATATGAACACCATTGATAGTGAACCCTATTTATAGACTACCTATTCCACCATATAAGCATATTTGCATGTTGGTAAGTGAAATGATGGATGTCTTGCTGAGTACATTCAAATGTACTCATTATGGTTTCGCCCCTGGTATCTACTTATCAGATTTTGAGAAGGAACCTCCAAAGGATATCTATGAAGAGAAGTACGGAGTGGACGGCTTTGCGAACTAGGATCGTCTCCGGGTCAGCAGCCTGTAGGTTAAGGCGTGACTTGGGCTCAACTACGTTGTGTTTTAATTGTCTTCCGCTGTGTTTGTTAAGTTGCCTGCCCTTTTGGCAGTTGCTTTAAACTTGATCATGTGATATTTGTGTAATACCTTTATGTATTCGTGTAATGGATGATGTATTTCTGTGTGCCAACTGTGTATGTTGTTCACGACTGATCTTTCTGGGATCGTGAATGTATGCATACGTAGGGTTTCAGACTGCCGGTCTGGGGTCCTTACAGAGTTGGTATCAGAGCCATCCTGACCTTAGGAGACCTTAGTTAGCATGGACGTCAGATAGGAAAGAAAAGTATTTTTGAGTAAAAACCTATTTACTATCTAAATTATTTATATCTAAGGGAATTTTAGTATATTTTCCCCTCCTTATTATCTTTTCAAAAGATTCTAAATGCATATGAAGGGCGTCCTTGAACAGTGGTTCGAAGGGCGGGCCTTACAGAATTGGTATCTCTCTCGGTTAAGAGGTTATTTCTTACTTGTTTGTAACTGCTCCGCTCTGTTTTTGAAACATCTCTCGTATTTGAAGTTTTCTGTCCAGAAAATAGTTGGAGTTTCAAAAACAAATTTGTTGCGTAGTATTACCTCTCTCAGTTAAAAGTTTTATCAAAACTTTACTTTATTATCTTGTTTCCATCCAAAAACTTTTATACTTGCCGATGTCCCGAGAGACCAAAATAATTGCCTAGCTCTACAGTGATGATGGTCAGAAGTAGATATAGTTCTTCAGCCACTTCTAGGATTTTGGATCAGTCTAGTTTGGAGTAATTTAGCGATAACTCCATGAGTCGTCTCCCCTGACGTAGCTCCAATGGAGCCTTGTTTGTGTGTTTTGGCTTGTTTATGTGTGTCCATAGGACTTTGTGCTATTGTGTGGTGTAGATTTTGGTTCATCTAGGCTTCTATATGATTGTGGGGTGCTCAAAATTTGCAGATTTGTGCTTGCCCCGCTCTTGTTTTTGAATCGCCTCCTGTTAAATTTTTGCAAGCAAAAATGTTTGTATAGCATTCAAAAACAAGAATTTGTTGCTTAGACTTATGCTTGTTTTCGCTTCATAATGCGACCCGTCGTGAACCACCACCATCTCCCTCACCATCAATGAAAACACCGTTGGGCCTATATAGAGGACCATCAAGCCACACGAGCTGATAGCGTTGCTACCAGTGATGCACTCCAACAAATAAAGCTCCAAAAATGACAACCCTCAAAGAAGAAAAAGGCGTGAATAAACCAACCAATGCTGACCAAAGCCTCTGTGTTTGTCTGTTTGCAAAAGAATCGTTTTGCTCTGTTGGCTAAATGTTGCACCTTTTTATGTCCCTTTTTAAAAGACCAAACTAAAGAGATCCACTTTTAAAAGTTATATACCTCCCTCCTATGGAGAAAGGCGCAAAATAATTCTTCACATGCCATGATGCGCAACCCCCTCAAAAGCCAATCCGAAGAGCACGATTAAATATTCGACGTACGATGACGCTAGTCGTATCTTGTCGTACAAACATTATTTACTAGAAAGCTAACAAGACTAACATGCTTTGCCTAATCTTAGGTTGACACCTAACCAAAGCATGCAAACTACTGACAGCTCTTTCTAAACCAAGGAATTAAGTGACTTAGGACACCTTTTAATCTAGTTGGTAAAAAGGAAAAGTCACGAGAAAATAAAAGGATAACCTAGCCGTTTACTAGTCAATAAGATATCAGGTGTATCTACTTTGGAAGCCAAATCTTAGTAGACGTGGTAGGTACCATGAAATTCAAGGTTTAGAAATTAAGTGAACGATGGAATGGTAATGGTTATTTAGGAAACAATAGTTTTCCTATTTTTGTTTCTTTGTGTGTGCTCTTGATTGAAATGAATTTGTGTTTTATTCAATCTTGCTTCCTAACTTATATGGAGTTGTTAGGACTTGCTAGTTGTGTTGTAAGCCTTTTGTTGTAGCCTTGTGAACCATTAAGATAAGTTATGCTTGTTAAAGACTCGTGTTCACATGCGTGTTAATCTTGGTTTAAGTTGGCTTTAGTTTCTTCGAGGTTTCCTTGTTGTCGTGTTATCTACCGTTCTCATATCCGTTATGAGCCGGTATATGTCACGAGCCTTTAAAACCAAGACCACCTTTAGTTATTATCGTCTTACACCGTTCTTTTTCTTCAGCATGGCCAACAATCCACCTCCGTCACCTGAGCCGACAGTTGCTCAACTGTTTGCTTTGTTGAGGGAAAATCGTGAAGCCGCTCGTGCTGAGCACACCGCCACCCATGCTATCCTGGAACAGTTGATTCAGCTTGCCACCACCAACGCTGAGAATACTATGTTCCTTATGAGAGGATACCAGCAACTGCTTGCTGGAGAGAGCCGCAAAAGGAAGATGGTGACGCCAGGAGAAACTAGTCTATGGGTGACTGAAGAGTGTTTTGTCTGTGGGACGGAAGGGCACTTCGCTCGTAATTGTCCCCAGAGGGAGTATGATCCGGCTTGGTCTGAGAAGTCTTCAAGGAGACGGGTGAAAGTCAAGCCTAAGACCAGGGTTTGCTTTGCCTGTAGACAGGAAGGGCACTTTGTTCGCGAATGTCCCAATAAGAACCGTATTCTAGCTCATCCTGAAGAAACCCAAGGTCCAGCCCAGAAGAAACGCAAGAATCTGATGAGTGGACCTCGAGACAGAGATGATGTTGCAGGAGCATCTTCGACTCCTGCCATAGCCAATGGTACGTTTCAAACCACACCTGTGAACCCCCTTGTTTTGATTATCGTCGCACCATGAGAAAACCCGACGTAAATGGGACACTAGAAGTGTCTCGTCAGACTAAGTAAAATCTTAAATAGTTAAAGATACTAACAAAAATCTAAAAGGGTTTCAGCTAATTCTAGTTCGAGGCCTTACAGAATTGGAGACCTTACCAATTGGTAATATAACCTCATCTAATCGTAAGCTTAAAGCCTTACGGTGTTGGCTCATCACATTTTCGTTTAAATACCCTACAGAAGTGGTATCTAAAACCAAATACCTTACAAAGTAACTTATAGAGTTGATATGTTACAGAGTTTGTTAGCACCATTTAAAAAGAAAACGTGTAATCATTTTTTTTCCTCAAAAACAAAGAGAAATGTGCCTTAGAATGATTCTATAGCTTTTTTGAAGAAAGTGAAAGGTTGGAAAAAAATATTAGATGGGTAAACTATGATCATTACTAGTAGACAATATCTCCCGTATATATGTGTTGGAGGAACCAGATTCTACAGTATGAGATAGTAGAACTCATTTGAGGCTAAGAAAGATTGGTGGATATATATTGATGATGATAGATTTTAGGAAAAATCAGTATGAGCTTGGAGTTTCTGAAAGAAACCGTATATAGATGATAGTACTCAGAGTTGTTATAGCTTTATGATCTAGATAAACTACCTTTGAGGAAAACAAATGTTTTGAGTTTTAACTATTTTAGGTTAAGAGGAAGGTAGTGGATTTTCCTGGATTTTGGACAGTGAGCAATGGAAAGCTCATACTATAAATATTGATGGATATCCAAATAGATCTTTTGACTAAGGAATAACCACTGGTTGGACATCATGGTTGTAAGGAGCAATATGTTCGAGGTTTAGACCATGGCACCCAGACCTTTGTAAAGGAGACAAATTTACCAGGAAATTCTGGTAAGAAAAATCAAAGGGGGGAAGCCCCTGTAAATAAGGTTACAAAACACCAACACATGTTTTGTAAACAAATCATCTAACATTGTTATTTGACCATACCCTCTTTTCGCTTGCCTGCGAATCTCGGGACGAGATTCTGGTAAGGGGGGAAGGTCTGTCACATCCCAGTTTTTAGACCCTTGATCTGTGCTCAAGAAGACAACTATTAGGGCCAACAAAGTAATGTTTACAACAACATGATTGTTTTAAATAACTTGTGTTATGATCCTAATCATATTTGCAACATAAGTTTTGTTTCATTATAAAACCAACACCTTATGTTTCTGAAAAATATTCCTGATATTTTTCCCTAATGTTTTCTTATTGATACTTGAGTGGATTTTCTTTCCAAGACTTGGACCATTCTTGTTTGCATCTTAAAACAAACTTTTAACCTTGTTGGATCCAAGAAAACAAGTTTCCAAGATGATCTATGAAGGTTTTCTTTTAACTTTCCTATAGAAAACAATTCCTGAAAATAAAGCCAAGTACCTGTTTTCTACCATTGTTTTCACCAAGCTAGAGATTGTTATTTTATGATTTCTTGACTTCTATTTAATCCTTGGTATATGTACTACAAATCCATAAGCTCACTTTTATTTTGGGAGAAATAAAAACTATCTTGTGCTTGTTGTTTTTGTGGTATAAAATTAAGGCAGTTTTTAGAAACAGATAAAAACAGAAAGTATACCTTTTTCCACATTGTTTTCATGGCCTTAAACTATTTCAAAATTGTTTCCAAAAGTTGTTTCTGAAAGTATATAACATGGTTAACAAGTCCATGTTTTGAAAACAAATTTTGGAAAGCATTTGAACCCTGAAAACAACTCCAACTTTTGCTATCTCTGTCTGCTGTTCCAGCACTTAGAAAAATTCAGAAACTGCCTAACTGAATTTTTCTGACAGAACAGTGATTACACTTTTAAACTTGATGTTTTAGCTTGTGTGTACTGATCCAAGCCTTGCCACTTTGCCTATTCGAAAAACAATGTTATTGAGCTTCTAGAAGGGGCTTTGGATCCTCTTTTGGTCGGCTAGGCAGGGAGAGAAGGAGGTGGCAAGTTGGCTAAATGGTGAGGTCACACATAGTGGTTGGAATAGTTGCATTTTCACTTTTGCCCATACCTTGGCCTCTCCCCACTCCTTGAGCCATTGTTGACTTGCCCCTTCTGCTAGTCTTGGCCCCTGGCACGATTCCTTGCTTGTGCATGGTCTGAAATGCCCCCTGGGCGCCCCCATGCCGATCCCAACGTCACCGAGAGCGCCCCCATGCCTTTTTACTCGTTGCCGTGTGTACAAGTTATCCCTTGCCCAGCCCTTTCGCCATTGTGCTCCCCCACCTCTTCCTCCCCACCCCACCAAGCCTCAGCTCTCCTCTTACTCTCTGCAAGTGAGGAGAAGCTCGCTCTCGCCATTGCCCGTGGAACCTTCCCGGGAAGATTACCGCCACCTCCGTGCTCCGTTCCATGCCTTGTTTGTTGCGTTAGAAAGCCCTACTCGAGGAGCACGTACCTGACATGGGCGTTTGGCTTGTGGACCTGTAGGTTCGTGGCGCCATCCACGGCCCGTGAAGGACGTCCTCGAGCACCACCGTCATTAGGAGCGTTGCCGTCAAATCTGCATGCATCCCCTACGTTCATCAACCTCCCTCAACCCCTGCAGCACTTCTACATCGCCCAGAACCGCCCTAGGTGAGCCACCATGAATGCCCAAACATTTCTAGGGTTTCTTCTTGTGTTTTGCATAGCTAGAGGTTGAAGATGCACAGCAGCCGTCGATCTGGTCTAATCCTGGCCATCCAAAGTCACTTACCCCTTCAATCCACGTCCAGGCCAGTACAGCCCAGCAACAGTTCGGCCACAGCAGATCCGGCCCACTTAGTTTTTTTTTTCTGAGAGTTATCTCTTTTCCTGTTTAGACAGAAACATGATGTTTACTTTGGACGTGGTAAAAATACTAAAAGTGCACAATAAAATCTGAGAAAAATCATGGACATACATACATGAAATCCAAGCCATGCCAAATTTGCAGATCTGGATTTGGGCAAATATTTTGGACACAATGACTGTTTTGCCACAGACTATCTCTGAGAATGTTTTGGCCATAACTTTTCAAATATATAATCAAATGGAACAAACTCAACTGATCTGGATAGGTATTGAAAATATCTATCCAATAAGCCAAGCCTCACATCAAGGTGAGTTGTAGAACGAAAATGCCATCCAAATTGCTAAAGGACCAGTAGCCTTTTCTTTGATTTTTATAAGGAGTTTAAAAATGATTTTTGGAGCAAACCCAATTGGATGAGTTTGGAATTGAGTAGATCTATCTTATCCTATCTTAGATTAATTTTTTGAGCTCTAGATTATTTTTGGTGGACAGATCTAGAAACAGAAGCTTTTCTGTTTTGATTTCTTTATTTGTTTTTGTTGGAATGAAATGCTTGGTTGGCTTAATCTTTGTTCCTAGGTTGTAGAGATGTGTTGGATCTTGTTATTAGGTTGTTTTCTTGCATTACATCTACCACACAAAGTGTGTGCATGTTTGCAATATCTTATGGCTAAAGAAGTGACATATGTTGTTGCACTAGTTTATTTATTTGATGTTTTGTGTGAACCAACTCCTTGTGTGCTTGTGACCTATTTTTGTGCTATGATTGTGTTGAGTCCAGTACCATTTTGGTACTGTGATTTATATGCTATTATCTTCATTAACTTGCATGTGATCTTATAGCAAAGCATGAGTAGCATTTGTTATTGTTCTAGTGTTTATTCTTTGGGATTATTGTGAGAGCTAGATCCTTGTGTTAATGCCTTGATAATTTTTGTGCTATGTTTGATATAGATCCAGTACCATTTTGGTACTGTTATTTTGATGCTTTTGTCTCTGATAGCTTGCATGTTTTTTAAGGTGAAGCATGTGTAGGTTTTGTTACTCTTATGCACTAGTCTTGTATGCACTAGAATAAATAGCATTGTTTTATTTATTTTGCTATACTAATTTTTGTCATGAGTAACCAGAGGCTTAGAACCTCATTTACCTTTATATAAATGGGCCCATAACCCACTGGTCCCATTGCATCTTGGTTGTGGATGAAAATTCCCAACTATGCCCATGTGAGAAATTAACATGTTTTCATTATGTGGTTGATAGGAATATTTTCCACCATGGAAAATATAATGGTTTGTTTTCACTTATGCAAGTGAGAAGTTTATTTATTATAAGTATCTACTAGTATGTTAGGTGTGATCCATTTGTTATCATGATATTCCTTAGGAGTATCTTGTTAAGAGATGATTCACTATTGAGTGCTAAATTAAATTGTTTGCAAATAAACTAAATTCCTTTTGAGTGATAGATTGTTTGTGAATGATTTTAAATTGAGTGTTGGATTTTTGAAGAGGTTTAGATAACTTTTCTTTTGTTGCATAGCTACTGGTTGTGTAAGTTATACCTTGCTTGCTTGCTAGTAATTGTTTAAGAAAAACATAAATTTCTAGAATTAATTTATGCATGTTTAATAGTTGTTTCATGGGATTGTTTTGATGTTTGTGCTTGCTAGCATGAGTAAGTTTTGTGTACTGTTATTAGGTACATTTTATGATCATGACTTGCTTGTTTAAAGTTAAGCATCATAGTAGCATTGTTTGCTTCTCTAGTGTTGAACTAGTGTCACCACTAGAAAATGGTGAATTTTGCTCTAGTGTTGTCATCTTTTGTTTTATGAGTGTATGAGTTGATTATAGCATATTTAGGAAGTTATTACTTCTGTTATGATTCCATGAATTAATTAGTTGCTTGTGCTATAGTTGTAGAATACAAATATTCCTTATAGCATGTGTGTATAGAATTTCCATACTAGTATGCTATGAGTGCAGTTTTGTTTTTATGTTATTTAATAAGATTATTTTCTTGAGTGAAGATAGTGTTTTAGACTATTTTTATGAATAGATTCATTGGTGATTAGCTACTGGTTGGTTGCTAAATTTTCATGATTGATGGATTCCAAAACTTCTAGTAAACAAGAACATAGTGAATAAATAGTCTATTCAATTATGGTGTGTTTGCTTGTTGTTTGGATTTTGTTGGAATGTTTTACCTTAGCATGAGTTTATACTTATGTTATGCTTGTGTTTAAGAGTATCTTTTGGAACTAAAACATCCAACTAAAAATCATGAACACATAAAGAAATAGTTGCTTGTGGTGAGTAATACCCACTGCCATGGGTATAATTCTGTCTGTTTGTTTTACCTTAGCAACCTAACCTTTTTCACCCACAAGCTATATTTTTAGCTTCTTATATATCTTGTTATGAGAGTGGTATACCACTCCATATATGGTATGTATGATGTGGGATATGGTTTTCTAAACCATACATAGTGCCTGACGACAGTTTTGGGCCGTGAGAGTTTTGTGAGATAGTTTTCGCGTTATTGTTTCGAGAGAACTCGAGAATGAACATTTGTTGCTGTATGTGTTTCTTACCTAATTGGTTTGTCTTTTAGACCTGAGTGTGTGTCTTTTATTTCCTTTACGACGCTAGAACGCGAAGAAGGAGAAGAAGCAGTTGTGGAGCTGTGCGTCAAGTTCGATTTGCTTCAAGGCCAGGGACATTAAGAGACTTGAGGCAAGCATCCTGATTGCTTGCTGATACAATACTTACCATTATATATCATGCATGTTTTACCTCTGAAGTTTTACCAAAACTTGATTATCAAAACTATTTTTGATGTGGCTATTACTACTATACTAGTATATAGGTTACTATTATGCCAGTAGTTAAAAACTTGGTAATACCAAGCCCATAGGCCACCTTATGGTATTTATTACCATCAAATATACTAGTCCCTAAGTGGACACCCTAAAATTGTGATTCTACGAAACAAAGGCTTTACGGAAAAACCCGGAGAAAAGGCGGATCCTTGTTCTCCGGAGGAATGTGGAAGTGGTCATTTTTGAGAAAGTGGTGTTTTCAAAAATGACACATAACCTAGTCTTCGCCGGACAACCTTTACCGTACGGCCACCCTACCCCAACATGGGCACGGGGCTTAACTTGAAGTTTGTTCTTATTAGTGTGTGCTATCTCACTTGCTATAAGGGGCGTCGTACCCTCGAACCGAATGTCGTCAAAACTCCCAATGTTGAGGCATATAAAGTGTGGGATTAATTTTCCCTCCGGTTGCATCGGTTGAGTCTCCTGTCATGGCGATGTGCGACATGGTGCCGAGGAGATTAAACTCAACTGAGAGATAGGCATATTCTAGCTTGAACATAGTGGATGGTTATGATCAGATACCTGATGTTTACATACTGTTGTTACAGTCCGTGATTGTTCACGGGAGGTGTACTGGATCTGGTGGATGTGTACACCTCTGCAGAGTATAACTTTTTCGAAGAAGCCGCGTCCTCGGATATGGACAGTTGAATGGCCATGTAGCTAGCATTGTGTCAATGTTTTCAAAAAGGAAGTTTTTGAAAGGGAAATTTTGGAAAGGAAGTGTTGAACTTGTGAAGTTCGGAAAGGAATGGAAATGTATACCGTGGAGGTATCATCGATGATGAAAAGCCAGATGATGTTATACAAGACAAAATGTTTTGCAAAGAAAACCTTTTCTACTCTAAGCAAGAATTCTGGAAACTGATTCCAAGAAGTTTTGCAAAGAGAAAATATTCTTTAACAAAGTTTTACAAAACCTCTTGTACATGTGATATCTACAAGAGAAATAAAACTATATTATTTTCTTCTGAAGTATCTTCCTCAACAAAGATACAGATAAACTTGACTGCAACTGTGGTGTCATCATATATGAACACCATTGATAGTGAACCCTATTTATAGACTACCTATTCCACCATATAAGCATATTTGCATGTTGGTAAGTGAAATGATGGATGTCTTGCTGAGTACATTCAAATGTACTCATTATGGTTTCGCCCCTGGTATCTACTTATCAGATTTTGAGAAGGAACCTCCAAAGGATATCTATGAAGAGAAGTACGGAGTGGACGGCTTTGCGAACTAGGATCGTCTCCGGGTCAGCAGCCTGTAGGTTAAGGCGTGACTTGGGCTCAACTACGTTGTGTTTTAATTGTCTTCCGCTGTGTTTGTTAAGTTGCCTGCCCTTTTGGCAGTTGCTTTAAACTTGATCATGTGATATTTGTGTAATACCTTTATGTATTCGTGTAATGGATGATGTATTTCTGTGTGCCAACTGTGTATGTTGTTCACGACTGATCTTTCTGGGATCGTGAATGTATGCATACGTAGGGTTTCAGACTGCCGGTCTGGGGTCCTTACACCACCTACTTGCAAGATTCCCCCCGTTACGTCGGATCCGGGAGTTTCGGGGTGTGAGCAGTCCTGGAACCCGCGAGAGAGAATCCGACGTCGGTGAGGCCCCGACACAGAGAGTGATGCTATCTTTGGCACCCAACACCCATGATACAATCTAACACACATGGCATGGCAAAACATTGGTTTAGGTGGGATTCCGACGCTCCGGGTCCCCTCTCCGGAGATACACTAGCCCCGGTGTAGAAAAAGACGGAACCGGCGTCCAGCCCCCTCTGCGTGAGCCGGAAGTGGGTAGCAAAGTGGAACTAGTTGCTTGGTTGTGTCATGTTAGTCCCAAGGAACACCCTTGACAATGGTAGGGCCCACCTACTTGCAAGATTGCCCCCGTTACGTCGGATCCGGGAGTTTCGGGGTGTGAGCAGTCCTGGAACCCGCGAGAGAGAATCCGACGTCGGTGAGGCCCCGGCACAGAGAGTGATGCTATCTTTGGCACCCAACACCCATGATACAATCTAACACACATGGCATGGCAAAACATTGGTTTAGGTGGAATCCCAGACGACCAAATGGCACCTGGGAGTAAGTCTTTGCCGAGTGGCCAACAAAACACTCGGCAAAGTTTGCTCCCAGGTGCCATTTGGTCGCCTGGGCAACCGTTTTGCCGAGTGCGACACTCGGCAAACGGGGGCTCGGCGTACACGGGAGGGGACTATACCGAGTGTCACGGCACTCGGCATAGCCCCCACTCGGTGGTGCGAGTACGCTCGGCGAAGCGACACTCGGCACAGCAGTACACTCGGCGTACACGGGAGGGGACTTTGCCGAGTGTCCGCGTCACTCGGCGTACAGGCCACGTGGCTGTGCTCGATGTGCTCGGCGCAGTGGCACTCGGCAAAGAAGGCACTCGGCGAACAGGGCCTGCCTCTTTGCCGAGTGCCGTGACACTCGGCGTACAGGCCACGTGGCTGTGCTCGATGTGCTCGGCGCAGTGGCACTCGGCAAAGAGGGCACTCGGCGAACAGGACCTGCCTCTTTGCCGAGTGCCATGACACTCGGCGTACAGGCCACGTGGCGCTACCATGGACGCCTGGGCCCAGGAACTTTGCCGAGTGTTACACTCGGCAAAGTGTCGAGCACCGTTCCGTTATAGACTAAGGAACGGAACCTGTTCCAGCCAACTTTGCCGAGTGTGCCCCGAATATACTCGGCAAAGAGATTGCCGAGCGGCCCGCGGTTTGACACTCGGCAAAGGCCCGATTGCCGAGATGAACGACGCCGAGTAACTTGTGCCGAGTGTGGCACTCGGCAAAGTGTTCGCCGAGTATTTTTTGGCCTTAGCCGAGTATTTGTGATACACGGCAAAGTCTCGAATTCCAGTAGTGCATGTTTCCAGCAAAGAAACTACTGGGGAGAACGTCCTCTCCTCCGAGTGGGCTCGTTGTACATTCGAAAGCTGGTTTGTTTAGATAGTATGTTCTTATTTCAACTATCATTACTACTAACATTTTTCCGAAATGGAGGTTAAACATTCGCCTCATCTTATTAATTAAGAATAACATAAATTTCTGATTAGTTAGCGGAAAACCATTTTATATTGTATCGACTATGGAGTAAAACTTTTCGGACACCTAGATTGTTGAAGCATGTGTGGACGGCATTCTAACTCTTGCATTTGCCTTATGGACAACGTTGTATTTATTTATTCTATTATGTTACCATTATATTAGTCTATAGGTGTTTTGATGAATTTGTTTCATCAATTATTTGTTTGGTGTATGGTTTATAGATATACTTCTGTCCGTACATATCCGATAAATTTTATTTTTAGATTTTTGCTATCCACATTCAAATTTGCAACCCGGTTAGATAGAAGTGATTCTTGGGTTGCTTTTGGCACGACGAGGAGCACCATGGCGGGGAGCGGATTATCTAGAGCCGTAATCACTTAGGGCCCGATTGATTCGTTGAATTATAATGGGATACTGGGGTTAATTTCTATCGACATGGTTAGGTCCTCCTAAAATTACCGAGCTCTTAGGCAAAGTTTGGGGAAAAAATTTCCGGACGGGAAACTAAAATCTGCATTCTAAGCGGGCCCTTAGTCTCCACAAAAGTATATGTTTCAGGAATAAAAACCATGGTAATTACTCGTAAAATAGAGAGTGGCGGAGGCAGGGAGGGTGCAAAGCACCAGTAGTTAGAAAAATGATGCCACACATCCACGCTCCACACAAGCCGTAATCGAGGCAGCTCTGAGCCTCTGGGTACTGCCAGTGCCCAGTATCAGTATGTCACTTCCTAGAGCGCCTACGAGCAGAATCCTGCACCCACACGGCCACACGGTTAACGTACATCCGCTGCAGTTGAAGTCCAACACACAGTAGCACAAGCACGCTCAGCATCAGCAGCCGCAGAAGATCCTTGCCACGCGGAGGCGGGCACGGCAGACTCAGCACGCGCTCGGAGCTGGTCCGTTCAGCGCGAATCGGACGGCTCATGGATGGTCGCGGGAGGAAACTGAGCCAATGTTTAGTCCCACCTCGCCCAGCAGGAGAACCGCGGACCGGTTTATAAAGCGACGCCTGCAAGCACTTGTGTCCCTTCGGGGACATCCGATAAAATTGGAACGATACAGAGAAGATTAGCATGGCCCCTGCGCAAGGATGACACGCACAAATCGAGAAATGGTCCAAATTTTTTTGAGATTTTGCGCGCCGGTCCTTTTCGCTTTTCACGTATAGTTTTCTCTTGCAGTAAGGCCCTTACTTCCTCGGCTACAACTCACATAAGCCCCTAGAAAATGGAAACTCGTGTCG
The DNA here is from genome assembly GCA_028641055.1 of Alopecurus myosuroides. Classification (NCBI taxonomy): domain Eukaryota; kingdom Viridiplantae; phylum Streptophyta; class Magnoliopsida; order Poales; family Poaceae; genus Alopecurus; species Alopecurus myosuroides. Next base: position 176,733,595 of record CM054057.1, read on the forward strand.
TCTTTGCATATAGATCATGAAAGTAAGGTTCCTTCCCAGGATAATCCTCGAAGATTCAACATCCTACAGTTTACGCCCTGAAATCACAACATGCAAGACTTTGCTGCTCTATCATAGCCTTCTGCATGATCCTGCCGATCTCACCAAATTTGATTATATGTACTCCTATAAACTCCTAGCATTTCACTCAGACTCGTAACACAAAACAAGGCAGTACGACATCCAACTGGAAGCTCGCTATGAACGTTGAGCACAATTTCAGACACAGGAACTTGTCCTCAGTTGGACGCTGACAGTCAACCATCCGGAGCAGAAATTTCACCAATGAAAATCTTAGGGCTTCGCAAATTCCATGAAAATTTTGAGCCTCAAGCAAATTTCCATCGAAATAGCAAAATATTTAACACGATACATTCGCAGTAGCAGGAGAGACCCAGTCACCCACATGATAATCGATCTATCCTCATTTGTATCAGCGTTGCAAATTTCCCAGTGAACTCGAACCGGCAGGAACCATAAATTACCTCAAAATGCTCAAGAGATTCTGTTACAGTTTTTGAGCAACACTGGGGCCCCTACCTATTTTCCATTAAAAAGCCAACTAAAACTTGGAGAATTTACAAGCAAGTTTTACATAGAGGGAACAAGGAAGAAGATCAGGAACAAGTTGTTCCGAACAAGAACACAACAATGCCCTCCAGCTCGTAACGGTTAACTATCACTTTAATATCTGCATTTGTATAAGCATACACCATCGCTTCCGTTGCTGCAATCATGTTGAACTAGTAGATCATACCGAGCGTGCCTTGATTAATTTATTGAGCTGCCAAGTATGACCCCAAAATCAGCTTGTAGCAAGGTCAAGTTCATGCCACCACCTCCCAGCCTGCACTTTCACTCAATCAGCCATTCCCTCCTCGAGGGGCATCGTGGGTAATGGATTCCCATCAAACCCATGCCATGCTGAAACACAACAGCCTCCAGGCGGAGTCCTGAGACCTAACATGTTTTTTGCGCAACTCAAAAGACAGAGCCTAAAGCATGACAGAATCCCCAGTTTCAGGTGCACTATTAGCTGCTAAGGGCATCATCTATGTTGTCACATGGAAAAAATGATGCCATTCTGCATCAACGACTTGGCTCGCTGCTCATTATGCACGTATGTGTGCCAGTGTATGAACTTTTGTCACTGATGTTGACCGCAGCATTTTCACCTGCAGCCAACTGGGAAGCATGTCAATACATAGACCAGGTACTTGCATGCAGCAGCATGCTCTGACTTGATTTCATCTTCCAAATGGGACTAGCATGCACTAACGTTGTAAAGTGTACAGAAGGATAACAGATAATAGCGCAGCTGGATGGGGGTGATGTTACCACTATTACACATGTTGATGAATCACGAAATCTTATCCAAAGGTTTCTAGAAAAAAAGAATGACAATGGATTGAGACATGTTTAGTAGGTTGTGAGTAGTAAGAAGGAATATAGGGGAAAAGATTGGTGACGATTCTCCTTAAATAGAATGAATGTCATGATTACGAAAATAATTGTGGAAAGAGTTGGTTCAGTAAATTTGCTTATTTCTCGAATACAGTAACGAAACAAACACTTATTAGCTTCAACATTTTGATGATCAATAATACACGCACAATTGCTGGTTTCTGTATTCTTCCATTTGCAATGGGATCAGTAATCATGATGAACAGACCTTCGTAAGGGCGTGGCATTGTGGTTGGTCATCCATGAAACTGTAATTATCCAAGAGCAGATACACTACATATTTCGCAAGGGATAACTAGTGAATGGGATATAGGTACAGTTCAACATTTCACTGCTGCAATTTAAAAGAGCAAACCTTAAGTATCTACAAAACCGCCTACCAGAATCTCAACATAGGGGTTTGTTAGTATCCATTCTACAGTTTTACTTGATCAATACTCTCTGCATGAATATATTCTAGGTCATTGGCACACTGTAGTTTGAAGCTCTCAGGATTCCATAACAGAAGACACGCACAACATATTTTGACTAAACATAGATACAGTACTTGTTAAACATTGTTAAATTGTCTTACCCAGTTTTCGCCTTATTACATATGACATTACGAATGTTCTTGACATGTGAAGGTATTCTTAGACGCTAGGAAACAGCATATGACCCTCTTGCGGTTGCATCCATCGTAGCTCATTGGTCAGAAGGTATTTAATTAGTTAGTCATCTGCAACTAACTACAGTTCGCAAGTTGTTTGTATGCCCCAGATTCAGTGCTGCAATCAATACAATTACAGTTAGAATGTAGCCAGTATTCATTTCTCATTTGCATCTCAACCTTGAATATTTATACATTGCCTGGCATGGAAGCTGATTGTGTATGCTTAGTGTATGTTTACGGACATGCCATGACATGCTACATAATTAAGCAAGTTAAAGTGCTACTAATTGGGAAATGAAATGTATGTTGCTGGTTCTACGTAGATGGGCGTGCCTGCTCCTTTAGTGAGTGGAAATGGAAACGTGCTGCAAGCAGGGAGATCAAGAGGCCATGGCCATGGTCAGGACGATGAGCAGCAATTGCAGGTGGTAGTATCATCCAAGAAGAAGCCTTGGCCGCTCTAGTCACGCCCTGCCACCAACAATATCCTCCCTTCTTTCAGGTTACTCCTACTTACACCTCCAATTAACTAATTACTAACTTCTACCTGCATTATTGTAACTTCTCTAGCTACTCCCAAGAGAATGCATTGTTTTGTCTTGTCACACATCTACTCTTTCTCTCTCTATGTGTTTACTGACCCCTAATTCACAGCAGCTCATGTGTTCTCCTTTTTTATTAGGTAAGGAAAGAAAAGCAAGGGGATAGAATTGCTGCTCTTCAGAAACTAGTCCCCCCCTCAGCAAGGTAAGTAATTCTGTAATTGACGAGCTAGCTAGATTAATTAAGATTTACCTACAAACAAATACGTTAAGATGTATTTTGGCTCAGTTAACTGAGTTATGCTGTACTTATTATTATATAAGTGCAGAATAGCAACAAAAATTGAGAAAAGTTGGTTAACCGAGCGATGAAATAAGCAAAAAAATATGTGTGAACATACAATATAATACTCCCTCCGTCCCAAATTAATTGTCTCAAAGTTGGACAAAAGTGGATGTATCTAACACTAAAACATGTCTAGATACACCCACTTTTGTCTAACTTTGAGACAATTAATTTGGGACGGAGGGAGTATGAGTCGACGACATGATGCAGGGTGGTATGATCCGCGACTGTGTTCATACCATTTTTAGTTGCTTGTGCTCACCAACAAGCTTACTTCTATAATGCTCATGGGTTAGCTAATCAAGAATTAAGTGAACATCATATTCTTCGATATCTGACAATTTTGGTTCAATTATTCACAAAATAACCCAGCCCTTCTCAACAGTTGGAGGTTAACATCATGATGTTGATCTACCCTCGAAAAACATCATGATGTTGATCTAAAAACTCCACCTATTTTTCAATAAAAAATAGTGATTGGAATAATGGATCATATATTTAGCAAATTAAAAAGGCAGTGCTAAAATTATCTATTGCCTTTGGTTCCCTTGAATTCAACAGTCAGCAATCATGCTATTTTTTCCTAAACAGAAATTTGAATTAATTTGTCATAACTAAATCAGCCTGATAACACAGGCATCATGGTATTTAACCTTTCTCTCACAAAATTAACTCAATATTCAATTTTCCAGAACATAATATTACATAGCTCTGGTACTTTAAAACCTGCTACCAAGGAAAAGAAAATAGAATAACAGATATTGTTTCCTTTCTCAGAGACTCAAAATTGATATGTATAATATGTTTGGAAAACTAAATCTTTCATTCCCTTCTCATGAACTCAAAATCTCAAATATAATACATGACAAATATTCTCTTTCATGAAGTACTTCTATAATATAAGCATATATATAACATAAAGAGTACAAGGAATACAGGGAATATAGGCAGTAGGTGGTTCAGTGACAGCAATTAGCAACAGTGCAATTGTTTACCTGGCAACTTCTGCTGATGGCAGTGCGGAAATCGGGAAATGCCCAAATGCAATAGTTAAACCAGATATGATTATTCCTTTGCAGCCATTCATTGATGGATCTATAAAATCAACACAAACACAAAGGTGATACAACTTTAGCACACAGATGTAAAAAAATGGATTAGACTAATGACTCAGTAGTGCCGTAAATCAAAGAGCCCAGCACCTTCTGCTAGGATTACAGAAGCTAAAGGTGAACTATTTATGAACGTGGAATACTCCTGATAGTCGATCCAGTTTTAGATTCTTCCCAGTCCTACTTGGAGACCGATCTTCTGTCTCTGGCCCATCTTTCTTCATACGTATTGCTTTCACCAATATCCTAGTTCTTGGTTCTGGAGTCATTCCTCTCGACTTCATTGTCGTGTAATATTGCAAAGCCTGGTCCAACTTTCCCTGAGAATGAAGTCCGTGAACCACAATAGTGAATGACCACTGATCTGGGCCTGATCCATTCCTCTCCATCTCCTCCCATACTTGTTGTACCCCCTTCTCATATTTTATACGGACATAAAGGTTCAATATTAAGTTATATGTGTCAGAACCCAACTTACAGCCTGATTTCTCCATCCTCTGGATCAAATTAATAACATCTCTGGGTTTTTCAGTCATCTTCAGAATGTAGGTGTATGTCATATTGTTTGGAGAGCATCCCTTCTTCTCCATATCATCCAAAAGCTCATAAACCTTTTCTGCCCGCCTTATCTTACAGAAGTGTTTTATCAAAGTGTTGTAGGTAGCCACATCTGCTTGGCAACCACGGTCATTCATCTCACGAAAAATCTCGAGTGCTTCTGGAATCTTTTTCTTGAAGCGCAACTGGTCAATGATACAGTTGCAGATCGCCACATCAGGATTGATCCCTTTCTCCCACATGCTTGTAAACAGCTTGACCGCTGTACTAAGTTTGCCGGCTTTGGTCAGTGAGTTTATGAACGTACCATAGGTGAACAGGTCCGGCTTGAACTTAGATGCAATGATCTGGTTCCAGACCCTTTAAGCATCAGCCAGGCTTCCCTTGACACACCAGCCATTAAGAATGATGTTCGAGCTCCTTATGACAGGAGGGAACTCATCTTTCTTCTGGAGAAAGAGGGCCTCGGCCTCCTCAACGTGCTTGTACCGACAAAGCGACATCAGAAGTATCTGGAATCCAACCAAGTCGACCTCGAACCCATAATCCCTCCTCTTGTAGAACATCTCGATCGCCTCCTCCACCTTGTGTGCCCCTGCGTACCGGTTCAGCAGCACCGCAAACATCCTGTTCGTCACGACCGACCCACGACTCTCTTCAGGAATCTCATCGAAGAGCTGCCTCATAAGCCTGACCTTCTTCATACGCCCGAGGATGTCGAGCATCTCTGTGTACGTCCTCGGGCCATGGGCATACGTGGGCAGCCCGGCCGCCCAGTTGAAGAACAACAACGCCACCTGGCAGTTGGACCGCGGCTTCTGGATGACTTTGAGAACGGCATCCTCATCCATCTCACCGGCGAACCGGCAAAGATCCTTGGGGATGTTAGCGTCGGCACCGCAGGACTTGAGGATTCTCAGAACTTCACCGACTCTGAGATCCTCTGAAGCGCTGGTATGGCAGAGCCTTGGTGATGCTAGAGAGTGGAAGAAGGCTTGGGTGAGCGCTTGGAGTGAAGGCTGCGCCAGGAAGCATCTCGAACCTATTCTGTCGAACAGTTGGCGTGCGTGGACCAAGAACAACAAGCCACCTATGAGCTGCGCATGAACAATGTCTGAGTTAGCTTCCACGCCTGGGAATCAGGCAAAGTTGAGACGGGAATGCGAGATGGGATTAGTGAAAATGCGTTCGCAGGATGGCCGGCCGGCTCGTCGTCGGAGGAGTAATATTCAGAGCAAAGAAAGACGAACTGAAAGATAAGGAAGAAGAAGGAGGTGAATACAATGCGTACCGGGGATGGAGTTTTTGGTCGTGAAGGCGGCGGCGAGGACGTCATACGCCGGCGCCGGCGACATTCTGCCGGGTGAGGGTGCGAGGCAGAGCGGCGGAAGCGAAGGAAGTCGCAGGAACTAAGCCAATGTTTAGTCCCACCTCGGCTGCCAAGAGAAGCGCGGACAGGTTTATAAACCAGCGCCTGCACCAACATGTGTCCCTTCGTGGACATCAGATAAAATTGGAATCATACAGAGAAGATTAGCATGGCCCCTGCACAAGGATGACACGCCTGTTTCGAGAAATGGTCCAAATTTTTTGGAGGTTTTGCGCGCCGGTCCTTTCCGCTTTCCACATGCACCCCTGCGGTATTTCGTTTTAGCCCTCCGTGTATTATTTCTCCTTGCAGTAAGGTCCTTACAGCCTCGTCCGTGTCACATATAAGTCCTGGAGCTCGCTTCGACTTGTCATATAGGTGGCCCCAAAGTAACGTCCGTTGATAAGTTTGACCTCATAGACTCTTCTTCATGTTACACTGACGGGCTGAATAACTGAAATCACGATGAGACAGAGGTTTTGTGCTCTATCATAGCCTTGTTTGCATGGTCGTGTTGATTTGATTCAGTTTGATTATATGTACACCCCTATAAACACCTCTGCGAATTACTCCAACTTTTCAAGCATCTCACCTCAGATTTGTAACACGGAACAAGGTACTACGACATTCATTTGGAAGATCATTACCAACGGTGAGCATAATTTCCAACAGCATTCAATCATCTGGAGCGGATATCTCAGTGCTGGAATTTTAGGGCTTCACAGATATCTCCGTGTATTATTTTTCCTTGCAGTAAGGTCCTTACAGCCTCGTCCGTGTCACATATAAGTCTTGGAACTCGCTTCGACTTGTCATATAGGTGGCCCCAAAGTAACGTCCGTTAACAAGTTTGACCTCATAGACTCTTCTTCATGTTACACTGACGGGCTGAATAACTGAAATCACGATGAGACAGAGGTTTTGTGCTCTATCATAGCCTTGTTTGCATGGTCGTGTTGATTTGATTCAGTTTGATTATATGTACACCCCTATAAACACCTCTGCGAATTACTCCAACTTTTCAAGCATCTCACCTCAGATTTGTAACACGGAACAAGGTACTACGACATTCATTTGGAAGATCATTACCAACGGTGAGCATAACTTCCAACAGCATTCAATCATCTGGAGCGGATATCTCAGTGCTGGAATTTTAGGGCTTCACAGATATCTCCGTGTATTATTTTTCCTTGCAGTAAGGTCCTTACAGCCTCGTCCGTGTCACATATAAGTCCTGGAACTCGCTTCGACTTGTCATATAGGTGGCCCCAAAGTAACGTCCGTTAACAAGTTTGACCTCATAGACTCTTCTTCATGTTACACTGACGGGCTGAATAACTGAAATCACGATGAGACAGAGGTTTTGTGCTCTATCATAGCCTTGTTTGCATGGTCGTGTTGATTTGATTCAGTTTGATTATATGTACACCCCTATAAACACCTCTGCGAATTACTCCAACTTTTCAAGCATCTCACCTCAGATTTGTAACACGGAACAAGGTACTACGACATTCATTTGGAAGATCATTACCAACGGTGAGCATAATTTCCAACAGCATTCAATCATCTGGAGCGGATATCTCAGTGCTGGAATTTTAGGGCTTCACAGATATCTCCGTGTATTATTTTTCCTTGCAGTAAGGTCCTTACAGCCTCGTCCGTGTCACATATAAGTCCTGGAACTCGCTTCGACTTGTCATATAGGTGGCCCCAAAGTAACGTCCGTTAACAAGTTTGACCTCATAGACTCTTCTTCATGTTACACTGACGGGCTGAATAACTGAAATCACGATGAGACAGAGGTTTTGTGCTCTATCATAGCCTTGTTTGCATGGTCGTGTTGATTTGATTCAGTTTGATTATATGTACACCCCTATAAACACCTCTGCGAATTACTCCAACTTTTCAAGCATCTCACCTCAGATTTGTAACACGGAACAAGGTACTACGACATTCATTTGGAAGATCATTACCAACGGTGAGCATAATTTCCAACAGCATTCAATCATCTGGAGCGGATATCTCAGTGCTGGAATTTTAGGGCTTCACAGATATCTCCGTGTATTATTTTTCCTTGCAGTAAGGTCCTTACAGCCTCGTCCGTGTCACATATAAGTCCTGGAACTCGCTTCGACTTGTCATATAGGTGGTGAAAGTAAAGTATAGGCACCTAGAGGGGGGGTGAATAGGTGCTACGACCAATTTTAATTTTTCTTAAGATTTAGGCTTGACAAGAAGGTAAATTCTCTAGATTATGCAACTAGGAGTGAATTTACCTATATGACAAGGCAAGCAATTAAGGCAACTAGAACAACACTTAATGCAACTAGTACAACAATAAATGTAACAAGTACTAGTAAGTAAATAGGGAGGAACGAGATAACCGATGGAAGCACACGGAGACACGATGTATTCCCGAGTTCCTCCTTGTTAAGGGAGTACGTCTCGTTGGAGGGGTGTGAGCTCGCCACGAAGGCCTCACCCTATTCTCCGATGAACTCCGCCACAAAGGCCTAGTTCACCTTCCACTATAGAACCCCTTTGAGGCGGGGATCGAATCCTTTACAAACAAGTTTGGGGCACACACCCACAACTTAATTGGGGGCTCCCAACACTCACAAATCACCAAGAGTAGCAAGAAGCCTAGGTTCTCCACATGAGGAAACCCTAGGCCAAGATTCCTCAAGCAAAGGAGAGGGGAAATGAAATCCGGTTGGTGAAGACGTAGATCGGGGCCTTCTCCTTCAATCCACCAAAGATCTAGGCTTTTGGGTGGTTGGATTGGGAGATCTAGCAAGGTGGTTGAGCTCCAACAATGGTGTCTTTAAGTCTGGTCGAGCTGGCTTGAGGTAGGTGAAGGGGAGGGGGTATTTATACCCCCCATAAATGCAAAGAGCCGTTGGAGCATTCCTGGCGAAAATCACACCGGAGACTCCGGTGTAAAGACCGGAGACTCCGGTCTGGGCCGGAGACTCCGGACAGTTTCCGGTGTCCCAATTCTTCAGGGAATATCCACTCCGGAGACTCCGGTCTGGTGGACCGGAGACTCCGGTCTTGGTGCTTCGAATATGCATAGAGCATGTCTGTGGTCTTGCGAACGAAGGGAAAAGTACTCACACCGGAGACTCCGGTAAGTATCCGGTAAGTCTCCGGTGTGGGTACAGTGCGCGACACCACCAAGTCCTTAGCGAAATTCCTTGAAGAAAAGCCCACACCGGAGACTCCGGACAGTCTCCGGACACTCTCCGGTGTGGGTACAGTACGCGACACCAGAATTTCCTTAGCGAAATCCCTGAGCAAATATCCACACCGGAGACTCCGGTCTGGTAGACCGGAGACTCCGGCCTGGAGAAAACTCCAGAGAACAGAGATTGGACAGTAACTCCTTTTTGTACCTCAGCACCACACATGATAATATGTTGAAGTAAACCCCTGAAATATATCAACACCTATTAGATTACATGTGTTGTTAACAAACACCAAAACAAGATGATTTAAGCGCGTTTGCACTTTCAATCTCCCCCTTTTTGGTGTTTGATGACAACACACATAAATTGGCAAATAGATCATAGCTAGGCTAAGTTTGTAAAAGATAGAGCACTCACAAAGTGAGCTCCCCCTATTTTTCACAAACAAAGCCCCACTTGAACAAACATTAGTGAACAATTACAAGTAGTAGAGACAAGGATATGATAAATATAAGATAGCTTCACCACAAGGTCTCTCACAAATAACAACCATAGTTCACTAAACACGTAAAATCGAAATCAACTAAGATAGTGGGAACACAAGCCATAAGAGGCAAATCAAGTTCAACGACTTGTGTTCCGAAGCAAATAAAGCAAAGTGGAGAAGCCAAGCCAAAGCTACTTCTCCCCCTTTGGCATCGAGACACCAAAAAGGGGCGAAGAGAACACCGTGGTCCAACAAGCTCAGTCCTCATCCTCGTAGTCCTCATCATCATCCTCCCCTGGTTCTGTGTCACCATCATCATCATCAGCTCCACTCCCAGCATCATCATCATCATCACCGGAGGCAAAGTCACCAAGGTCCTCATCCTCTGGATCATCCTCAGGCTGATCATCAACGAAGTCCTCCTCAATCTCCGGGGTCCTAGCACGGTGAGTCGAGGTAGAAGGAGCCGATGTGACATCCTCAAAGTCACCCCAAGGAAACTGATCAATGTTCCACCCCTCATAGGACATAGTCGCAGAAGCGGTGGGAGGGGTGGGTGGAGTAGTGGGAGGAGTGCCCATAGGAGGTGTAGCACCAAGGCCCGCATGGTCATGCAGCTTGGTGATCATCTTCTTCAGCTCGCGTCTCTCCTTATAAGCAACATGGTTCTCCTTGTGCACAGCCACAGTCATGCAAAGAATGTTACGCTGGAACCACGTGAGCTTCTTCATCTCATCCTGAGTCTCCTCCCTGCTAGAGCGGCGAGAGGGAGGATCGGCATTCTTCCTCCTAGAGCCAGAAGGTGCCTCAACATCCCCCATGGGAGTGTCATCATCATCACGAGAGCGTCCGGTCAGAATCTGGAGGGAGCCAACAGGGTGTACAGTATCGTGGGCTAAGCCAGGCGGCTGGTCAAGAATGAGCCTCATCACATATGGAGCATAGACAGGCACCTTCTTGATCTCAATCATAGCACAGTAGATCTCCTCCTTAATAAAGTGCATCACATCAATCTCAAACCCCTCTCCATCAGGGCCAGCAAGGTGACACTGGAAGGCCTGATAAAGGAGGTTCACTAGGCCACCACGAATAGCATCAACATTCCCCACCTTGGGAGCAATGTTGCAGCGAAAGAGACGAAGGCAAATGTTGTAGACCCTCTTCAGATTCTTGGCAGTGCCGCAGCTGGAGAGCTTGTCATACATAGGAGCCATGCGCCTTTTATCATAAGCAACTCCATGAACGTGCATACGCTCACCATTCCCTTCTCCCCAAGGGTAACCAAGAAGCTCAGCAAATCGTTCCATGGACGACTCGCACTCCACTGTCCCAGACATCCACTTCATAGTGACCTTCTCATCTTCAGCAAGAGTGACAGTGGCAAAGAACTGCTGGATAATAGGAGGGTTGTAGTTCTGTTGAATGCCCACAAGCTGCTCGAGACCCAGCTTCCTAGTGATCCAGACTGCCTCCTCAAAGTACTCAGATCTGCCAAGTGCCTCTAAGTCAAGGACTTTCTGTGGACACACGGGCTGCCTGAACTGAGAATAGATCTCCTCCATGATCAACTCGGACTCCCTCCTCCAATAGTGGGCTGTATGAGCAGTGCGGGGCATCTCGAAGAAAGGGCGACCCCTCATAAGCCTGTACTCCTTCTTGCTCAAGGAAACCACTGAGGATAAAGAATCATATCTTGCCTTCTTTGCAATTTCAGCATTCATTCTGCTTTCGTGCTTGTTTTTCTGACGCCTCTCACTCTCAAAGGCACCCCTCTGACCATAAAGACCGGTGGCTTCATCAACAACCATATAGTTGCGGGAGTGAGGACGAGACTTACGCTTGACCACGGCCTTCAGCTTTTTTCCTGAAATCCAACACAAACAGAACAACAACAGAGAAAACAAAGAAAATGAGCATACATGTCCAACGAGGTGCAGAGACACTACAGATGCACCAGCAGACGCATCTGAAAGAACCACACCGGAGTCTCCGGTCTGAGACACCGGAGTCTCCGGTCTGAGACACCGGAGTCTCCGGTCTGAGACACCGGAGTCTCCGGTCTGATAAACAGCAAAGTGCAGGGTTCTTAACAGAGGGTTCTACTGGTGAATCTAAGCAAGTTCTACACACAAAAACTAGCCATAGGAAGTTCTACCAACAGAAAGTGCATCATCCCCAAAGAGATCACCTAGGTTTTCAGATCTAGATGAAAAACAGAGAACACACGAGGGGGAGAAGATGTACCCTTGCTTCCTTGGCCTGCCATTGTCCCTCCACGGATGGGAGAGGCAAGGGGGAGGTTGGGGGCGGAGGAAATCGCCCCGGGACGGCTCCTGGCGAAGGCGGCGGCGCAGCAGTGCTTTGGGGGGGCGTGGGGGAAGTGGGGAATGAAACCCTAACTTCCCTCAGCCCCCAGTTTAAATAGCACCCGCAGCACACCGGAGTCTCCGGTGTTAACACCGGAGTCTCCGGCCTGGCCGGAGTCTCCGGTATGGTACACCGGAGTCTCCGGTCTTTCGCCAGAAACACGACCCAAAAGAACATGTAATGCTCGAAAACAACAAATGTGAGTTTTTGGCACGAAACACAGAAGCAACACAAGGAGGGAAAAATGTACTCAAAAAAAATAACGAGAAGGAAATGAAGAACATCAAATGGTGAGTACATCCCTTAACAAAAAAATGCCAAAAGCTCGCAAATAAGAACCAATGCTTGACGGAAGAGGTTGGTGGCCTAGGCCACCATGTAAGAGTTTATGGTATGCAACCGCGAAGATATATCTTGGGGGCATTGCCATTACTCAACATTGAAGCTCACAATTCAACATTAGAAAAAGAGAGATTACAATGAATTTTTTGCTTTGGGCATAATGGGGGGAGGGAGAACCCAATGTGTTAGGATAACACTCCCCCTATGTCCATGCCTACATCTAGACTCAAAAGCGTTTCATCTATAGGGGTGTGTGCAAGATAGTCAAGTCAAGCTCCTTGAATCAATCACATTTAGCTCATTCCTCAAGAACAAGAATCTTGCATCATCAAGTGGCTTCGTGAATATATCCGCAAGATTGTCCTTGGTGGGCACATAACTTAGTGCAATATCTCCTCTTGCCACGTGATCACGGATGAAGTGGTGGCGAATTTCAATGTGCTTCGTCCTTGTGTGTTGCACCGGGTTGTAAGCAATCTTGATGGCACTTTCATTGTCACATAAAAGAGGCACTTTGTCCAAATGGACACCATATTCCTTAAGATTTTGCCTCATCCATAACAATTGGGTGCATGCACTAGCGGCGGCAACATACTCGGCTTCGGCGGTGGAGAGTGAAATGCAATTTTGTTTCTTCGAGGACCAACTTACAAGGGACCTACCAAGAAATTGGCAAGCCCCGGAAGTTGACTTCCTATCATCTTGATCACCCGCCCAATCGGAATCCGTATAACCATTGAGAGAGAATTGTGCCCCCTTTGGGTACCACAAACCGAATCTTGGGGTATGAACCAAATAACAAAAGATCCTATGAACCGCCACTAAGTGGCAATCCTTAGGAGCCGCTTGATACCTTGCACACACACCTACACTCAAAACGATATCGGGTCTAGATGCACAAAGATAGAGCAAAGAACCAATCATAGAGCGATAAAGTTTTTGATCCACATCCTTACTCCCTTTTGGATTGCGTGATAGATGACACTTGACTTGCATAGGAGTGGTTTTGATCTTTGCCTCTTGGAAGTTAAACCTCTTGAGCATGTCTTGAGTATACTTGGCTTGAGAAATGAAGGTACCACGGGCCAATTGCTTGATCTCAAAGCCAAGGAAGAATTTAAGCTCACCCATCATAGACATCTCGAACCTGTCAGTCATAAGCTTAGAGAACTCATTATTGAAAGCTTGGTTAGTTGAGCCAAAGATGATATCGTCCACATAGAGTTGGCATATGAAAAGCTCTCCTTTTACTCTCTTGGTGAAGAGAGTGGGGTCAATCTTCCCAACTACGAAACCACGATCATCTAACAACTCCCTAAGGTGCTCATACCAAGCACGAGGTGCTTGTTTGAGACCATAGAGAGCCTTGTCAAGTTTGTAAACGTGGTTAGGAAAGTTGAGATTCTCAAACCCCGGAGGTTGCTTGACATATACCTCCTCTTTTAGAGGACCATTCAAGAAAGCACTTTTCACATCCATTTGTTGCAATTTGAAATTATGTGAGGATGCATAAGCAAGGAGGATACGGATGGACTCAAGGCGAGCCACGGGCGCGTAGGTTTCATCAAAGTCAATGCCTTCAACTTGGGTGTAACCTTGAGCGACCAATCTTGCCTTGTTCCTAATGACAATGCCATTCTCATCTTGCTTGTTCTTGAATATCCACTTGGTGCCAATAACATTGTGGCAATCCTTGGGTTTCTCGACCAATCTCCAAACCTTGTTGCGCTCAAAGTTATTGAGCTCATCATGCATAGCTTCAACCCAATCGGAGTCCTCAAGAGCTTCAAACACTTTCTTAGGCTCCACCATAGAGATATGAGCTTGATGCTCACAAAAATGAGCCAATTGCCTTCTAGTGGATCTTCTAGTTTGAACATCCTCCAAGACCTTTTCATCTTGGGCATCAATTAGCTTCAAAGCTCTTCTTATCCTTTTGATGCGACGGGCTTCGATCTCCTCATTATTGCGAGGAGGAGATACTTGATCATCTTGATCATTTGGGTCCCCATCTTGACCGGCATGGCCTTGATCATCAACATTGTCAACAACAATATCTTCAAAACTAGCTTCATTTTGAGAAGAGGATGACGAGGATGAATGATCTTGGCCTTGATCTTGACTCGCATTAGTGAGAGGAGTGGGTACGACTTGCGGAGTCACTTGATCAATGAGAGGAGGGTCTTGAATATGTTCTCGGTTAGGTGTAGTGGTTGGCTCCTTGGCTTGATCTTCAAATGTAGAGGAGGGCTCCACTTGGGTAGAGCATAGTCCTTCTCGAGTCGCCATAAGGTGTCCCTCGATGGGGCGGAAGAATCCCACACCCATCCTTCCTATGGCTTCTTGAGGCATTTCAACATCTACATTTGAAACATGAAATTGCGCCACTTGGGAGCCGTCATTTTCCTCGAAAACCACACTACAAGATTCTATGACAATCCGTGAGGCTTTGTCATAGACTCTATAAGTGTGGGATTCGGCACCGTAACCAACAAAAATACCCTCAATAGTTTTGGATTGAAATTTCGACAACCTAATACCCTTGATCAAATAGAAGCACTTACAACCGAATACACGGAAGTAGGATACGTTGGGCTTGTTGCCGGTGAGGATCTCATATGGGGTCTTGCACAAGCCTTTGCGGATGTAGAGGCGATTGGAGGAGTGGCATGCGGTGGATATGGCCTCGGCCCATAAATATTGGGGAGAAGAGTACTCCGCCAACATGGTCCTTGCCATATCCAAGAGAGTGCGATTCTTCCTTTCGGCAACACCATTTTGTTGAGGAGTGTAAGTGGCGGAGTATTGGTGGCGAATGCCTTCTTCACTAAGAAATTCATTCAATGTATAATTCTTGAACTCCGAACCATTATCACTCCTAATAGCCATGATTTGCACATTGTGTTGACGTTGCACTTCGTTGGAGAAGTCGATGATGGTTTGTTGGGTCTCACTCTTGCACTTGAAGAAATAAACCCAAGTGTATCTTGAGTAATCATCGACAATCACCAAGCAATACTTCTTGCCGCCAAGACTTGCCTCGGGCACGGCACCAAAGAGATCAACATGGAGAAGCTCCAAGATCCTCTTTGATGAAATAATGGTCTTGGCCTTGTGCACAATGTCATGCATCTTCCCTTCAACACACGACCTACAAACACGATCCTTTGCAAAGGAAACATTTTCTTTTAGTCCAACAATAAGGCCACTTTTGTGAAGACTTTGCAAAGTTCTCATGTTGACATGGGATAGGCGGCGATGCCACAACCATCCCAAGTCCGCCTTCCCGAAAAGACACATTGCTTGAGTGTTGGTTGACTTCGAAAAGTCCACCACATACAACTCATTTTCAACATGTCCCACGTGAACGACGTCAAGAGTCTTGCTTCTCAAAAGGACCACAATATCACCATCAAAGAAGACGGAAAGACCCATCTTACTAAGAGAACGGACGGAAAGTAAATTGTAACCAAGGGATTCGACAAGCATGACGTTCACGATAGTGATATCGGGAGCCACCACAACCTTGCCAAATCCGGATACCTTAGACTTGGACGAGTCCCCATAGGTGACGGTTGCTTGGATGTCATTTGGTTGCAACTCCGTCACAAGTTCTTTGCTTCCGGTCATATGATTAGTGCATCCACTATCAAGAATCCATTTAGTCCCACCGGAAGCATAGTCCTGCAAGAGATCATTGACTAGAGTTAGGACCCAAGTTGGGTCCCTTCATGTTAGCAACAAGGGTCTTTGGAACCCATATAGTGTAGTCAATAAAACCCTCAATAGGACCAACATATTTAGCTTGCACAACACCATAATAATCAACATATAAGAAATGGTGTGGGTTGTTAGATCCCGCGGAGGTGCTACGAGTAGTGTTGTCCCTCATGACATTACTACTTGAGGCACCATTGCTTGCTTGTGCGGGTGTGCTACGAGTAGGATTGTCCCTAATGACAATACCACCCGAAGCACCATTCTTGTTCTTCTTCTTGTTTTTCTTCTTCTTGTTCTTTTTCTTGGCAACATAGCCAAGACCTTGCTTGCCCACTTGTTGCCTTGGAGCACTCAATTGTGATCTAGAAATGACCACATTAGAGCTTGGGGCAACCACTTGTGGGGTGGTAAGCACCATCTTTTCAACTTGAGTGCTTTTTCCCTTGAGCCTTGCTAGCTCATCCTTCAACCTAGCATTTTCTTCAATAATATTTGCATGATCACAAGAAGAAGTAGAAGTGCTAGGATGGTTAGATTGAGTAAGTTGAGTTTGAAGTTGTTCATGCAACTCTTTGAGGGATGAGTGTTCGCTTTCCAAAGCTTTGTGAGCAATGGTTAGCTTTTCAAACTCCTCGGTTAGTTTACCATGACCAACCCCAAACTCTACTTTATCCTTTTTAGCCTTTTTATATTTATCAATAGCAAGATCACGTTCCTTAATGATTTTAGAGACAAGTTCATTATGGGTAGTTTCAATAGTTTCAAGTTCATCTTCTAGAGACACTCTACCATCATGCTCTTCTTCAAGAGTCATTGAGAGGGATGCAATTTCATCCGCATCCCTTCTCTCAATCTCACCTTTCTTCTCAAGGGACTCTTGGGCCTCTCCCAATTGCCTCATGAGATGCTCAAAGTACTTCTTGGTCTCCCCTTGCATGTTAGACATAAATCGGTCCAAAGAGGCCCTTTCCTCTTCTTCTCTAAGACTAGCAATATGTTCTAGTTCACTAGGGGTCTTAGAGTTAGGAGAAGATGATACCTCCGTGGTCTTAGCCATGAAGCACTTGGCATTGCGTTGAGGAAGATTTTCATTGGGGGATTCAAAGAGAGATGACGAAGATGGAGTGGAAGCAATAGCTAGAGCGGCCACTTCACTTGTGGTTTCTTCTTCTTCATCACTCCCGGAATCATACTCCTCTTGAGTCAAGAGCACAAACTTGGTGGGGGTCTTCTTGTTGAAAGGTTTCTTCTTGAAGTGAGGTTTCTTGTATTCAACCTTGGACTTGTCCTTGCGGATGAGCTTCCCGCTATGGTTCTCTCTATTCTCATAGGGGCACTCCGCAATGAAATGGTACTTGTCTTGGCAATTGAAGCAAGATCTCACTCTTTGAGCCCCATCATTACCATAACGAGACTTGGTCTTTTCCTCAACAAATTTCTTGCCTTTTGGGGGATTGTTCCAAAACTTTTGCACGGTGAGAGCTATTAGATCCTTTAGAACGGGATCATATTCTTGTTCCTTCAAAGGAGGCAATGCTTCTTCACCATCTTCATCATTCTCAACTTCTCTTGCCAACACCTTGGCCTTCAAGGCAACGGAAGCTCCTTGATGCATCCCAATGGCCCTAGCACGGTTGTCAAGAGCATTCTTGGTTTGCACTTTGTAGGAGCTCAATTCTTGCATGACTTGGGTAGAGGTCATGATGGAGAAATCATGTCTCCCTTGAATGCTCTTCATATCCGTGCCCTCAAAAGGCATCACGGCAATTATGAACTTCCTCTTGATCCAAGCATCATCAATATGTGTTGCACCCGCATTAGAGAAAGCGGTGGCAAGAGATTTGAGCCTCCGATACATGTCAACGTGATCTTCTCCATCACGCATGAAAAATCCTTCGGCCTCATTGGTCAAGGTGTCATAGCGATTTCTTTGCATGCTTTCATTCCCAACAAACATGATGACAAGTGCATCCCATGTTTCTTTGGCGGTGGAGAAGTGTTGAAGATGCGGCATGTGATTGGGGCCCACGGCTTGATGAAGGATGGATAAAGCGGTGTAATTGAGTTGGCAATCTACAACCTCTCTTCTTGTGAGATTCTTGGGATCATATGGCTTGTATCCATCACGAGTGATTCTCCAAAGATCTATACAAGAAGAGTTCAAGTGAGTCTCCATGTAGTATTGCCATTCACGAAAAGAATATGCATCAATTTTAGGTGGATCTCCCCTAGGAATTATATGAGGAAAAGGGATGGGAGGATCGGGAGAATATTGGCCTTCTACGGCATGATATCCTTCCTTTCCACTCGCACCCTTCTTAGAGGATTGTTCGGCGGAAGCAGTTTTAGGTGGTTCACCATCAACCCCAACCTTGGCACCCTCCGTTTCCGGAGGGGATGAGTCGACTACCTACGGTTCCTTGGCTTTGAGGAGTGTTGTCATGAGTAGACGCAACTCCTCAAATTTAGTGTCTATGGATGAGGTCAATGATTCTCTCAAAGCATTGAGATCATCCATGGTCACATTTCCTTCGGACGGAGCGTCATCCTCATCACCCATACTTAAACTCTTAGGCGGTTAAGCCCGATAGAAGAGCCGAGGCTCTGATACCAATTGAAAGTAAAGTATAGGCACCTAGAGGGGGGGTGAATAGGTGCTACGACCAATTTTAATTTTTCTTAAGATTTAGGCTTGACAAGAAGGTAAATTCTCTAGATTATGCAACTAGGAGTGAATTTACCTATATGACAAGGCAAGCAATTAAGGCAACTAGAACAACACTTAATGCAACTAGTACAACAATAAATGTAACAAGTACTAGTAAGTAAATAGGGAGGAACGAGATAACCGATGGAAGCACACGGAGACACGATGTATTCCCGAGTTCCTCCTTGTTAAGGGAGTACGTCTCGTTGGAGGGGTGTGAGCTCGCCACGAAGGCCTACTCAACGCCACGAAGGCCTCACCCTATTCTCCGATGAACTCCGCCACAAAGGCCTAGTTCACCTTCCACTATAGAACCCCTTTGAGGCGGGGATCGAATCCTTTACAAACAAGTTTGGGGCACACACCCATAACTTAATTGGGGGCTCCCAACACTCACAAATCACCAAGAGTAGCAAGAAGCCTAGGTTCTCCACATGAGGAAACCCTAGGCCAAGATTCCTCAAGCAAAGGAGAGGGGAAATGAAATCCGGTTGGTGAAGACGTAGATCGGGGCCTTCTCCTTCAATCCACCAAAGATCTAGGCTTTTGGGTGGTTGGATTGGGAGATCTAGCAAGGTGGTTGAGCTCCAACAATGGTGTATTTAAGTCTGGTCGAGCTGGCTTGAGGTAGGTGAAGGGGAGGGGGTATTTATACCCCCCATAAATGCAAAGAGCCGTTGGAGCATTCCTGGCGAAAATCACACCGGAGACTCCGGTGTAAAGACCGGAGACTCCGGTCTGGGCCGGAGACTCCGGACAGTTTCCGGTGTCCCAATTCTTCAGGGAATATCCACTCCGGAGACTCCGGTCTGGTGGACCGGAGACTCCG
This sequence comes from Alopecurus myosuroides, assembly GCA_028641055.1. Classification (NCBI taxonomy): domain Eukaryota; kingdom Viridiplantae; phylum Streptophyta; class Magnoliopsida; order Poales; family Poaceae; genus Alopecurus; species Alopecurus myosuroides. The sequence goes on from CM054057.1 coordinate 176,753,317, forward strand.
GTCTTGGTGCTTCGAATATGCATAGAGCATGTCTGTGGTCTTGCGAACGAAGGGAAAAGTACTCACACCGGAGACTCCGGTAAGTATCCGGTAAGTCTCCGGTGTGGGTACAGTGCGCGACACCACCAAGTCCTTAGCGAAATTCCTTGAAGAAAAGCCCACACCGGAGACTCCGGACAGTCTCCGGACACTCTCCGGTGTGGGTACAGTACGCGACACCAGAATTTCCTTAGCGAAATCCCTGAGCAAATATCCACACCGGAGACTCCGGTCTGGTAGACCGGAGACTCCGGCCTGGAGAAAACTCCAGAGAACAGAGATTGGACAGTAACTCCTTTTTGTACCTCAGCACCACACATGATAATATGTTGAAGTAAACCCCTGAAATATATCAACACCTATTAGATTACATGTGTTGTTAACAAACACCAAAACAAGATGATTTAAGCGCGTTTGCACTTTCAGGTGGCCCCAAAGTAACGTCCGTTAACAAGTTTGACCTCATAGACTCTTCTTCATGTTACACTGACGGGCTGAATAACTGAAATCACGATGAGACAGAGGTTTTGTGCTCTATCATAGCCTTGTTTGCATGGTCGTGTTGATTTGATTCAGTTTGATTATATGTACACCCCTATAAACACCTCTGCGAATTACTCCAACTTTTCAAGCATCTCACCTCAGATTTGTAACACGGAACAAGGTACTACGACATTCATTTGGAAGATCATTACCAACGGTGAGCATAATTTCCAACAGCATTCAATCATCTGGAGCGGATATCTCAGTGCTGGAATTTTAGGGCTTCACAGATATCTCCGTGTATTATTTTTCCTTGCAGTAAGGTCCTTATAGCCTCGTCTGTGTCACATAAGTCCTGGAACTCGCTTCGACTTGTTTGGCCCCAAAGTAACGTCCGTTAACAAGTTTGACCTCATAGACTCTCCGTGTTACACTTACGGACTGAATAACTGAAATCACGATGAGATGGAAGTTTTTTGCTCTATCATATTCATAGCCTTGTTTGCATGGTCGTGTTGATTTGATTCAGTTTGATTATATGTACACCCCTATAAAACGCCTCTACAAATTACTCCAACTTTTCTAACATCTCACTCAGATTTGTAACACGGAACAAGGTACTACTACATTCATTTCGAAGATCATTACCAACGGTGAGCATAATTTCCAACAGCATTCAATCATCTGGAGCGGATATCTCAGTGCTGGAATTTTAGGGCTTCACAGATACTATGAAAACTGAGTCTGACGCAAAATTCCATTAAAATAGCAGGAGAGACCCACAGGATTACAATTTTCCCCAGTGAACTGGAACACAATTTCAGCAGAAACCATGAATTACCTCAGAATACTCATGAGGATTTGTTACGGTTCTTTTAGCTACACCGGGAGGGCAGGCCCCTAGCTATCTTTCATTAAAAAGCCGAGCAGAACTCAGAGAACTTTACTAGCAAGTAGTATAACCTACTGGCGAACAAGCAAGAAAGTCAGGAGCAAGAATACAAAGCCTCCAGCTTGTAACTGTTTAATTAAAGTGATATCTGAATTTGCATCAGCGTGGGTTACTGTTCTGCAGCACTGTTTACAATGCCACAATGGGCTTGAACTAGTAGATCCTACCTGGCATGCCTAAATGAATTTATCAAGCTGCCAAGTATGACCCCAGAATCAGTTTGTAGAAAGGCATTTCATCACCTCCCTGCACTAATCACCAGCACCTTCACTCCTTCAGCCATTCACTCATCCTTAGAGTGTAATGAATTTCCCACCAACCCCATGCACCGATGAAGCTCGCACCCCTATCCTCCAGGCGAGGTCCCGAGACCTGACACGCTCTGTGCGCACCTCAGAAGACAGAACCTAAGCATGACAGGTGACCCCATTTTAAGGTGCACAATCATCTGTTTTCACTGAATTTGACCACAGCAAGTTCACCTGCAGCCAATTGGTACACTTAATAATATATACACCATGTATTTGCTGGAACAGCAAGCTCCGACTTAATTCAATTCTCCAAATGAGACTAGGATGCGGTACTGGTGCAGTGCTGCAATGAATACAGTTGCAATTACAATGTAGCCAGTATTCATTTCTCATCTGAACTTCTATCTTGAATACATTCCATAGCAGGGAAATGCGTAAAAGACTAGCTAACCACGTATGCTTATTGCATGTTTATGGACATGCCATGCCATACTATATGATTAAGCAAGTTAAAGTGCTACTAATAGGGAAAAGAAATGTGTGTTGCTGGTTCTATGTAGATGGGTGTGCCTGCTGCTTTAGTGAGTGGAAATGGAAATGTGCTGCAAGCAGGGAGGTCAGGAGGCCATGGCCATGGTCAGGACGACGAGCAGAAATCGCAGGTGGTAGTATCATCCAAGAAGTCTTGGCTATTCCAGACGTGCCCCGTCACGAACAATACCCTCCCTTCCTGCATTATTGTAACTTTAACTTACTTACATCTTTTAACTAATTACAATTTCTACCTGCATTATTGTAACTTTTCTAGCTACTCCCAAGTGAATGTATAGTTTTTTCTTGTCACACGTCTACTTTCTCTCTCTCTCTCTCTCTCTCTCTCTCTCTGTTGACTGGCCACTAATTCAATACTACTCATTTGCTGTCCTTTTTTATTAGCTAAGGAGAGAGAAGTTAGGGGATAGAATTGCTGCTCTTCAGCAAATTGTGTCCCTCTTCGGCAGGTAAGTAATTGACGAACTAGCTAGCTTAATTAACACTTGCTTACAAATAAAAATTTCAGATGTATTTTTGGTTTGCTGCTGCTAAACTGAGTTGTGCTGTACTTATATTATTATATAAGTGCACAATAGCAACAAAAAGTCAAAAACAGAGAAAAGTTGGTTAATACAGCGGTAAAATAAGCAAAAAAAATATGTGTGAACAAAAAATGAAATACGAGCCGTTGACATGATGAGGGTGGTATGAGCCTTGACTGTATTCATACAATCTTAAGTTTTGTGCTCACCAACAAGCTTACTCCTATAATGATCATGGGTTACCTGATTAAGAATTAAGTTAACATGATATACTTCTACATCTAGACAAAATTGGTTCAGTTATTCACAAAATAACCCAGCCCTGCTCAAAATTGGAGGTTAACATCATGATGCTGAACTACAAACTCCAGCTATTTGCGCAATAGAAAAACTCGGTGATTAGCGCAAGGCTAAGATTATCTATTGCCTTTGGTTCCCCAGAATTCAACAGTCAGCAAGCATGCTATTTTTTTCCTAAACCAAAAACTTGAAATAATTCGTGACAACTTAATAAGCCTGCTAACAGAGGCATCATGATATTTAACTTTCCTCCCACAAAAATACAAAATTAACTCAAGATTTCTCTTTTCCAGAACATAATATGAAATAGCGTACGGAGAATAAAATAGAATAACTTCTTCAAAAAATAAAAGGTTGATATGTATAATATGTTTCGAAAAATAAATATTTTGTTTCCTTCTCGTGAACTCAAAATCTAAAAAATTATACATGAAAGATATTCTCTTTGATGAAGTACTTCTGTAATATAAGAAGCATATAACAGGGAACAGTACAAGGAAAACAGGGAATATAAGCAGCAGGTGGTACAGCTGCAGCAATTAGCAACCGTGCAATTGGATACCTAGCAGTGCAAAAATGCCAAATCCAACAGTGAAACCATATGTGATTTTTTTTTAGGTTAATAGCAGTCGATCCTGCTTCCTGATTAGATAGAAGAAAGAATTTTGTACAGAGTCCTTTGCCGGGGCAAAGGCAGCGAGAAAAGACAAGCAGAAAAAAAGAAACAAAAGCGAGTCCGCTAGATCAAAAACTCGGGTCTCCTGTGTTGCTTGAGTGAGCCAGAGCCCTTTGCTCGATCTCCTCCCAGACCAAGTGCACCACCATGTCTGGCTGCAGCGCGGCATTTCTGAAAACTCTCCTGTTCCTCTCCTTCCAGCAGCCCCACATGGTGTAGATGAATGCACCACTTGCCTCCCTTTTCGTTTCCTTCCGCGTTCCACCAAGCAAAACGTCCCACCAGCTGTCTATGGTGAGGTCTATGGCAGGAGGTGGCAAGCCAATGGAGCCATTCCAAGCGAAGATCCTTTCTCTAACAGCCCTCGAGAAACTGTACTCAAGGAGGAGGTGCTGAACCGTTTCCAGGTGAATTAGGCAAAGCTTGCAAATCGGATCATGGGGGCACCCCCCGATCGCCACGTTATCCGCTGTGAGGATCTTCCATGGAGTGCAAGCCAAGCAAAATAACGAGACTTCGGCTCCACATGTGCCCGCCAAATCTTTATGGAGTGGAAGGGAGGACAAGCGCCGACGAACTGGCATTGATATGCCGAGGCCGCCGAGTAGACACTCGATACCATCCACCTCCAAGTGATCGCATCAGGCCGGGGGTGCAGCACTACCTCGCGAAGGATCGACCAAAGCGAGACAAACTGATACAGCTGCCTAGGCGTCAAGATCCAGGACAGAGAACGCATCCAATTGCCATCATGCATGATGCATCTCTATCTTGACCGTTCTGTGCTTCCTTGTTGCAATGGTAAAAGGCGCTGGAAAACGCAGCTTGAGGGCACCACAGGGCAGCCACCGATTATGCCTAGAAATACATTTGGAGCCATCACCCACAGCAACTTCAGTGGAAGCACGAAAGAGCTCCATGTCAGCCTTGTCACAAGGCAGTGTCAGTCCATGCCACGGCCTATCTTGGTCCATCCATGCATACCAAGGCCATCTCAACCTCAACGGCCTGCCAAACTTTTCGACGTCCAATATTCCCAAACCACCTAGCTTCTTTGGCCTGCACACCGTGCTCCAATTTACAAGGGGTGCGGGCGGGTCCCCGGAGTGGCTCCAGGTCGCATCCAAAGGAAACCTCTCTTTATCTTGTTAATTCTGCGAATGATCCATTTTGGCAACTTAAGAACTGCCAGATGGTCGATGACCGTTGCTGTCAGACTGGTCGGCAAAGAGGGATTCTGCCAGCACGAGTGAAGTGCTCGCCCCACCATCCTGCAAACCTAGCGCCAAGGTTGTCGAATAATGGTTGGAAGTGAATTGCCTTCAGCCTGGAATGGTGCAAAGGCATCCTGAGGCTGCTTGGATTTGCTCATCCGAGTATCTGATTGGAAAAGCTTCAGACTTTGCAAGGTTTGTCCGCAGCGCACTCACATTACCGAAAGCCTCAGGAATTTGGCAAACCACCTGAAAGACGACGAGAGTTTCCACTGACGCTGATTCTTGAGGTTAGACTAGCGATTCAGTAATTCTCAGAACTTCACCGACGTTGGTATCCTCTAGAGCGCCGGTATGGCAGAGCCTTGGTATGCTAGAGCATATCCTCTTGAAAAAAAAAGGCTTTGGGTGAGAGCTTGGAGGGAAGGGTGCGCCTGCCTTAGGAGCATCTTCAACACATTCTGTCGAATAGTTGGCGTGCACGAATCAAGAAGAGCAAGCCACCTTCGAGCTGCGCAAGAGCAATGTTTGAGTTAGCAAATCTCTCGAGATTCAGAGCTTGGTTTCCCTACGCCACGTCTGGAAATCAGGCAAAGTTGGTACGGAAATGCGAGACGGTATTAATGGACATGCGTTCCCGGGATGGCCAGCCGGCTTGTCGGACGAGGAGTAATACTCAGAGCAAATAGAGGCGCAAACTGAAAGAAGGGGTGGATACGATCTGTACCGGAGATGGAGGATTTGGTCCTGAAGATGGCGGCGAGAACGTCGTAAGCCGGCGCCGGCGGCGTCTTGCCGGGTGCGGGGACGAGGCAGAGCGGCGGAAGCGCGTACAAGGAGTCAGGTGGAACCAGCACAGCACGCGGTCGGGGCTGATCCGTTCGTGTGAATCGGACGGCTCAAGGGAGGTTGGGTCGTTGCGGGATGAAACTGAGCCAATGTTTAGTCCCACCTCGCCCAGCGACAGAAACGCCGACCGGTTTATAAGGCGACGCCTGCAGCAATTCGTGTCCCTTCGGGGACATCCGATAAAATTGGAACGATACAGAGAAGATTAGCATGGCCCCTGCCCAAGGATGACACGCACAAATCGAGAAATGGTCCAAATTTTTTGAGATTTTGCGCACCAGTCCTTTTTGCTTTTCACTTTCACCCCTCTGCTGGTTCTGTCTGGCCCTCACGTATAGTTTTTCCTTGCAGTAAGGCCCTTACTTCCTCGTTCACATCTCACATAGACCCCTGGGAAGTGGAAACTAGCTTTTATCTTTGCATTTGGGTCCTGAAAATAAGGAGCACGATAGAACTCGGAGGCTCCCATTTTTTAGGTTACGCTTTGGACTCAAACACGCAAAGAGCTTTGTTGCTCTACCATGGCATTTTTGCATGATCGTGTATTCTAAATGTACACTCCTACAAACTCCTCGACATATTACACTTTTCTAGCGTTAACACAAAACAAATGCCGCGACCATTCAGCTGTTACTCATTTTTGCATAAATATTTCTCGGTTGGACGGTAAAATTTAATTTGTAGAAGAATGAGATTGCCGCAATATGTTCAATTTATTATTGAGACTCGTGAACGAAAATATATAAGCGTTCAGAAGTCATCTTGGAGTACAATCCAATTTAGGCAATAGATGGTAACATATCCTAACTCTATCATATACTACCATAATAATCGTACATGTCATACTCTAACATCCCCGGTAGTCGTAGCGGTAACGTCAAGAACAAAAGGGGTGTCGCAGACGGTCAGACCGGAGAGAAATCAAATTAGAACCCAGTGGGCTCATATCCCCCTGCAATCGGAATGGGAACGTCGTGGAAAATGTTGGGTAGTTGATGCTTGGATAGTAGAGGAAGCTGATAAGTGCTCAGGCGAGGTGATACCTATATGCCGATGTCAAGATAGTTGAGCGGCGGAGCAGTCTTGGTCGAGGTTGTCGTGCAAGGAAGTGTCATGGTCGATGTCGAGGTCAGGGTTGCCCGTGTGGAGGTAGCCGCACATGAAGCCGCATACGCATTGTGCGCGAGGGAGAGGACGGAGCGTCGAGGCAGTCATCGAAGAGGACGGTCGATGACGAAGTCGATGCAGTTTGATTCTGTCGAGGACAAGGTGCGGCCGTGATTTTCCCATAATGAGGCGCACAACCGGGACGAAGGCATTACCGGTTTTGCGAGAATCGTGTATGAATAGGCGAAGTCGGTGATGCGGTCGGGGAAATCTTAGAGTAGGAGTCGATGCCGGTGAAGTTTTCAAAACTGATGAAGACGGGGTGCCAACCCGACCTTGCCAGACCTGGGGACACGTCGGGGACAAAGCACGTGTCGGTGTGGGGCAGGGACCATCATGAATTTTGCGCCACTGTCACAAAGACTAGCGGAGGAGGTCATAGACGGTTGCGAGGCGCAGAGTGACGTAGAGCGAGAGAGGTATTGATGCAGTCTGCGGTTGTCAGAGTAGACAAAGTAGTAGGGGACGGCAACAAGGTTGTGGTGGAAAAAAACATAGAAGGCAGCAAAGGCAGCGACGACCTAGAGTGGCCATGTTGGACGCCTAGAGACGGTAGTGTAGTCGACAGGACCTGCAACGACTAGAAGTGGCCACACATGTTACCTGTGGAAGTGCGGCGGCGGTACTGGAAGTAGGCGAGGAAGAATCCAACGTGACAAAGACAATGCATGTGCGTTGGCTCCCAGCGCCGAGGGAGGAGCGGAGGGAGCCAAGGACGCCAATGCGTCGGGCGGTAAGGATGGTCGCGTACAGCGACGCTATAGCCTAGAGGGTGGCGTAACTGCATGGCGAGAGTCAGTGCAACGGGTGTGTGCTGCCACCAACGTACGCGCTTGGGAAGACGCATTGGCAGCCGGCGACGTGAACCAAGGACGGCGGTGCTAGGGCTCGAAGGGGCGAGGCGGCGGCAGTCCGCAGCTCGATCGTTGGTAGGCACATACTCGTGTATGTACTTGGTGGAGACGAGTGCGTGATCGGTTGATCAGACCGACAGGACGATGTATGCCATGGCATGGACGATGAAGCGTAGATCGGAATCGATGGCTACATTGTCGGTGGATTCCCAATCGACGACGGCAAAGACAAACCAGCGATGGAGTTTGCGCGGACGAGAGAGGCCGTGAACGACGCATCAAGGTGTCCCTGAGACGACACGTCTGACCTTGCCGCATGGTTGGTGAAGACTAAAAGCGCATCGATCTCTGTCTACGATTAATCCTCTAACAGTGCGCCTAAGCCTTTCAGGAAAAATCAGTTTGACGCGAAAAGGAAGAGGCTGAGAAAAATCAGCCAACGAATCAAGACCTTCTGCAGCAGTAGTACGGGCCATCCCAGCGGTAGTACCGGTACCTTCAGGAAGCGGTAGTACCATGGGCGGTACCGTCATCTAGGAATTCTTCTCTGTTTCCAGCGGTACTGGCCTAGTAGTACCGTTGTCGTGTGGTTTTGTTTTGGAGCAAGCTCCGGCGGTAGTACCACTAACCTCAGCAGTAGTACCGTTCCCATCACGAAGTGGTAGTACCGATGGCAATACCGGGACATGTCAAATGTGCTCATTGTGTTCCTTACAGTACTAGGGCGGTAGTGACCTAGTACTACCGCCAGCGACTTCGGTTTAAAATCGAGTGGGTGGCCAACGGTAGTACTGGGAGTCTTGCCGGTAATACTGCATCTGGTACTTTGCGGTACTTCCACGGTTGTATCTCCTGGAACCTGTGAGGGGTAATCCCTGGTACCGCTAGGAATAGAAGTAGCGGTAGTACCGTCGTCACCACCGGTATTCAGGCACGAAAAACACTCCAAAAGGTCAGATTTGGAAGGGGGTATAAATACCCCCTTTCCTTCTTCCCCAAATGGGTAGCTCGTCCAACATTGAAGTCCCTATTTATTGAGCTCATTAAAAGCTAAATTTATCCCAACTCCTCCACCCAAACGCGTTGATTCTTGGAAGAGTGAAGGAGAAGGCCCGTATATACATCTTCACCAAGTTGTCCTTGATTTTCCCCTCATTCACTTGAGGGATTTGAGTCTAGGGTTTCTTTGTAGAAAACCTAGACTCCATTGCTACTCTCACTTGTTGTTTGTAACAGATTCTTGGTTTTCTTGAGAGCCCCTGAATTAGTTGTGGGTGTGTGACTCATGCTCATTGTAAAGGCTCCGGTTTCTGCCTTGAATGAATCCATAGTGGAAGGTGAATTCGTCCTTCGTGGCGTGGTTCATCGGAGAATAGGGTGAGGCCTTTATGGAATTGAGTGGGCCTTTATGGAAAAACTCACACCCCTCCAACGAGACGTACTCCCCTCAAAAGGAGGAACTCGGTTTACATCCTTGTCTCCGTGTTCTTCCACTTCGGTTACTTCTATCCTTTAGCTTTACTTTGTGCTTGTACCTTGTTTAGTGTATTTCTTATCATATAGGTAAATTCACCGTAGTTGCATATCTAGAGAATTTACCATTGAGTCAATCCTTACATCGAAAAAGTACTAAAATTTGGAGTGGCACCTATCCACCCCCCCCCCCCTCTAGGTGCCCATACAATCTGTTCAATTGGCATCACAACCCCGGCTCTTATTTCGGGCTTAACCGCCTAAGAGAAATATGGGCGACGAGTTGCCTGAGTCTGGGGTTACAGCTACCATGGATGATCTAAAAAAGATGGACACATCCTCGACTTCCTCCATGGAATCCCAAATGAAAGTGTTGCCTGACATGTTGACGCGACTCATGAAAATCCAAGGCTCGGATCCTTCTGCCTTCGCGTTCATCGGGAATAACACCTCGGCGGAAGGGGTGAAGATAATGGAAACAAATATCCACACGAAGATGCTAATGAAAAGGAGGATTGCCATTCGGTTCCCCCTCCTTGGTTCTCTCCCAATCCCATCATTCCTCACCCTCATATAAACAAGCAATACGGGTGATCCAACCAAAGTTGAAGCACACTCTTTTTCTCAATGGCAATATTTCATGCAAATTCACTTGACTCTCTTGTATTGAGCTATGGAGAATCATTGAAGATGGTATACAAGCCTATTGATCCAAAGAACTTGATAATAATAGAAGTGATCGATTGTCACCTCAATTTTCTGGCTTTTTACATGATCCGACAATCTGCGGGTGAGAAGATCATGCCACATCTTCAACAATAATACACCGCCAAAGAAACATGGGATGATCTTATCTCCATGCATGAAGGAAATGATAGCATGAAGAGGAATAGGTTTGATGCCTTGAGAACTGAGGCCTAAGGGTTCTATATGCATGATGGTGAAAGTCATGAGGACATGTATCGAAGACTCAAGACCCTTGCTACCGCTTTTAGTGGTGTTGGTGCCACTCATGTCAATGATGCTTGGATTAAGAGAAAATATGTAAGTTCCCTCACGCCATTTGAGATCGTGTACTTGAAGTGTATCCAAGGAAGACACAACTATCATCTCATGACCTCAAGTGAGGTATGCAAGAGATTCCATCCTTCCAAGCTCAAACAAAGCTTGCTCAAGACTCCCGTGCTTGTGCAACTGGAATGCACAAAGGAGCCTCCTCTGCTTTGAAGACCAAAGTGGTGACCAAGGTTGTGGACAAATAAGAAGATGAGGTTGAATCGGAAGAAGAGTTGGCTCTCTTAAATCCTAAAGAGTATGATCCGGTTCTCAAAGACTTCATGGCTCTCCAAGCCGATAGATTTTGGAAGAAACCATCCAAGGCCAAGGCATATGTTGAGGGAAAGACCATGTAAAGCTATGACAAGGGAGGAGATCAAAACGTGTGGTCATGCTTCAATTGCCAAGACAAGTTTCACTTTGTGGCCGAGTGTCCTTTCGAGAATAGGGAAACTCAAGGAGGAAGACTTGTTCTCAAGGACAAGTCAAAGCTCATTCGTAAGAAACCTTTCATCAAGAAGAACTCCTTCAACAAGAATCCAACCTCTAGGATTGTGTTAGTGACTCAAGAAGAGTATGCATCCGGTGATGATGATAATGAAGAAGATTCCACAAGTGAAGTGGCCGCTCTTGCAATTGAATCTTTATCATATTCATCCCTCTTTGAATCCCACAATGAGAATATTTCTCATCAATCCGCAAAGTGATTCATGGCCAAGGCCACCGAGGTATCATCTTCTTCCAAATATAGGACTCCACATGAAAATAATGATCTTGCTAGTCTTAGTGTAGAATATTAAATTGCCGCCTTGGAACTCTTTATGTCTAACTTGCAAGGTGAGACCAAAAATCACTTTGATCTTATCATGAGACAATTATGTGAGGCTCAAGAGCTTTTTGAGAAGATAGGTAAAAGTGAGAGCGATGATGATTTTGAAATGGCATCTCTTAACATTTATCTTGAGGAAGAGCATGAGCTTAGAGTTTCTCCTAAGGAGAAACTTGAGACTATTGAGTAGTCACATAATGAATTAGTGTCTTAACTCACTAAGCAACGTGACCATGCCATTGCTAAATATAAAGTGTCTAAAAAGAAAAGTTGAGTTTGGTGTTGGTCATGATAAACTAACTGAGGAACTAGAGAAGCTCACCAAGGCTCAAGGGCCTTGTAGAGTGAACACTCTACCCTCACCAAGTCACATGAACAACTTCAAACTCAACTAGCTCAATTCAATATGCCTAGTACCTCTACTTCTTCTTGTGATCATGAAAATATTGTTGAGGAGCATGCTAGGTTGAAAGAAGAGCTTGCTAGAATTAAGGGCAAGGGCCCTAGTGTTGATAAACTAGTTGTGCAACAGCCAAGTGTGGCATTTCCAAGGCCACAAAATGGAAAGCATGGTCTTGGCTATGTTGCCAAGAACAGTAACAAGAAGAAGAACAACAAGAAGAAGGCAAAGCCCGCACAAGCTAAGAAAAATGTTGGTGCGAGTGGTGTTGTCATTAGGGATGAAACCACTAGTAACAACTCAGTGGGATCTAACAATCCTCACCACTTTCTATTTATTGATTATTATGGTGGTGTGCAAGCTAAATATGTTGTTCCTTATGTTGATTACATTGACTAAACTATTTGTGTTCCCAAGACCCTTGTTGCTAACGTGAGAGGACCCAATTTTGGTCCTAACTCAAGTCAATGATCTTATGTAGGACTATGCTTCCCGTGGGTCAAAATGGATACTTGATAGTGGGTGTACAAGTCATATGAACAGAAGCAAGAAGCTAGTGTCGGGGTTGTAACTAAATATAAATCAGGCAACCGTCACTTTTGGAGATAAGTCAAGATCTAAGGTAATGGGGTTCAGCAAGGTTGTTGTTGCTCCTAACATCACCCTTATTAATGTCATGCTTGTCGAATCCCTCAGTTACAATTTATATTATGTTTGTGCTTTAGGGAAGATGGGTTTCTCCATCTTCTGTGAACCTGATATCGTGCTACTTTTTTGGAGCAAGACTCTAGAAGTCGCTTTCGAGGGCATGTCGAAAATGAGTTGTATGTGGTAGAATTTTCGAAGTCTACCAACGCTCAAGCGATGTGTCTCTTCATAAAGGCGGATGTGGGGTGGTTGTGGCATCGCCACCTATCCCATATCAACATGAGAACTTTGCAAAGTCTTCACAAAGGTGTCCACATCCTTGGACTAAAATAAAATCTTTCCTGTGCCAAAGATCATGTTTGTAGGGTTTGTGTTGAAGGCAACATCCATGATTCCACCCACCCAAGCAAGACTATCATTTCATCAAAGAGTATATTGGAACTTCTTCATGTGGATCTTTTTGGTGCCGTGCTCGAGGTGAGTCTTCGTGGGAAGAAGTATTTCTTGGTGATTGTTGATGATTATTCAAGATATAGTTGGGTCCATTCTTCAAGTTGAAGAGTGGAACCCAACAAGCCGTCATCAACTTCTCCAACCAAGCGCAACATTAACACAATGTTCCTATATTAGTCATTAGGAGAGATAATGGCTCCAAATTAAAGAACTACACTCTAAATGAATTTCTTAGTGAAGAGGGAGTTCGTCATCAATATTCAGCTACTTATACCATTCAACAAAATGGTGTAGCCGAGAGGAAGAATCGGACACTCATGGACATGGCGAGGTCTATGTTGGTAGAGTATAAATCTCCTCCCTATCTATGGGCCGAAGTCATCTCTACAGCGTTTCATTCATAAAACCGGCTCTACTTCCTAAAAGGCTTATACAATACTCCATATGAGATCCTCACCGGCAATAAACCAAATGTCCCCTACTTCTGTGTCTTTGGTTGTAAGTGTTTCTATTTGGTAAAAGGAGTTCGCTTGTCTAAATTTCAAAATAAATCTCTTGAAGGTACATTTGTTGGTTCCGGTGCTGATTCCCACACTTGTAGGATATTTGACAAGTCCTCACGGAATATCACCGAAACTAGTAGTGTGGTTTTCGAGAAAAATGATGCCTCCAAAGTGGCGTAGTTTCATGTTTCTAATGTAGATGTTGAAATACCTCTATAATCCATCGGAAGAATAGGTGTGGGATTTTCCGCCCCATTGAGGGACACCTTGTGGGTGATCAAGAAGAACTATGCTCTACTCAAGTGGATCCCTCATCTACACTAGATTCACATGTCAATGGAGAAAGTGGTGCACCTAACCAAGAACAAGTTCAAGACCCTACATCTCTTGTTCAAGTTGCTATGAAAGGACCAAGCTCCCCTATCATTCATGCTAGCCAAGATCAAGGCCAAACTTCTTCTTATCATGTTGAAGCAAGCCCAAATGATGATCAAGGCCAACACTCCGGTCAAGACGGGGACCCAAATGATCAAGATGATCAAGTGATTTCTCCTCGTAACAATGAGGAGATCGAAGCCCATCATGCCGCTAGAGTTGCTAGCTCCATGAGGGATACTGATTTATCCAATGAAAAAAAATTAGGAGATCTAAGGGGCAAGAGTACCACAAGATCGCAATTGCTTAGCTTTAGTGAGAATCAAGCACATATCTCCGTGGTGGAACCAAACAAATTTTTTGAATCCCTCGAGGATACGGGCTGTTTGGAATCTATGCATGATGAGCTGAATAAATTTGAGCACAACAAAGTGTGGAAGCTAGTTGAGAAGCACAAAGATTTCCGCAATGTTATTGGCACCAAGTGGATTTTCAAGAACAATCAAGATGAGCATGGAATCGTCATAAGGAACAAGGAAAGATTGGTAGTTCAATGGTACTCCCAAGTGGAAGGCATTGACTTTGATGAAACCTATGCTCTCGTGGCTTGCCTTGAGTCCATCTGTATCCTTCTTGCATATGCATCTTCTCAAAACTTTAAATTGCAACAAATGGATGTGAAAAGTGCATTTCTTAATGGTCCCTTGAAAGAGTTGGTATATGTTAAGCAACCACCGGGGTTTGAGAACCTCAACTTCCCTAACCATTACTACAAGATCAATACAGCTCTCTATGGAATTAAACAAGCACCGCGTTGATGCGTCATAAACGTATCCATAATTTCTGATGCTCCATGTTGTTTTCATGTTATTTGCTACATGTTGCTATACACTTTATGCCATTTTTATCGATTTTCTGGGACTAACCTATTGACAAGATGCCATAGAGCCAGTTCCAGTTTTCTGTTGTTTTTAGTTTCAGAAAAGTTTTTCTAGAAATATTCTCGGAATTGGACGATTCAAAAACCAGGGGACTTAGAAATCTGTCGCGCACACGGAGTCCGGAGGAGACCCAGAGGGGGCCACAGGGGGCCCACACCATAGGGCAGCGCCCCCCTGGCCGCGCCATGGGGTGCTGGGCCCTCTGCCGCCCACCGACGTTGCCCTTTCGCCTATTTATACCCTTCGGGAGGTTAACACTTAAAACGTCAGCCTTTTCCAGGAAAAACACCTAAGGCCCCCGTCATCGTCAACCCTAGTTCGGGAGGGTTCTAGAGCTCTCCCTGACACCCTGCCGGGAGGGAAAATCATCACCGAGGGCTCTACACCACCATGCCCGCCTCCCGATGATGTGTGAGTAGTTCATCCTTGGACTACGGGTCCATAGAAGTATCTAGATGGTTGTTCTCTCCTCTTTATTCCTCATGTTTAGATCTTGTGAGCTGCCCTACATGATCAAGATCATCTTATTGTAATGCTACATGTTGTGTTTGTTGGGATCTGATGAATATTGAATGTTATGTATTTTGATTATCTATCTATCATGTTATTTTCATGTGTATGTTATTTATGATCTTGCATGCTCTTTGTTGTTAGTAGATGCTCTGGCCAAGTAGATGCTAGTGACTCCAAGAGGGAGTATTTATGCTTGATAGTGGGTTCATGCCTCCCTTGCATTTGTGCTCAAGTGACAGAAACGTAACGAATGGGGGATGTGTTGTTTCCATTCGGGAGAAAACAACTATGTTTACATTGTTTACATTACACACTTTGCTCAATGCTATTATATGTTGCTTGCAACTTAATACCCAAGGATTGCTCGTATGACATTCTGAGGGTGGATTATTAGTCATAGATGTAGTTAGATAACGGTCTATGAGTCTTATTGTAATGCCCTCATCAATCACATAGTAATCATCATGTCATGCATGTTTCAATATATATCAATTGCTCGGCTGTAATGTGTCCATTTTCCTCATATTGATAATACAACGACTGTAATCACTGTTTTCACACTGCTACTACTGTTTTCATATTGTTTTCCTACTGTTTTCCACACCATATGTTTAACCTCTTTGTTTTCAGCAAAATCGGTGAGATTGACAACCTCACTGCTTTGTTGGGTCAAAGTGAATTATTGTGTTGTGTAGGTTCCATGTTGCTGCTGAACCGATAGTGCGCCCTGCCAACATCAACTACATCAACCTTCATAAGTTTCTTCTTTCTCCTAATGGTCGATTCAACCTTGGTTTCTTTGTGAGGGGAAACTTGTTGTTGTACTCTTCACACCTTGCACTTGGGGTTTACCAACGAACGTGTGTCCACACGCATCAAGCATTTTCTGGCGCCGTTGCCGGGGAGAAAGAGGATTTTTGCAAGGGAAGTCTCTCACTTCCAATCTCTTTACTTTTTTTTTTTCTTAGTTTATTTTATTTTGTCTTGTTTGCTTCTCTATATCGAGAACAAAAAAAAATAGTTCCTATTCTAGCTGTTATTTTTATCTTGTTTTAATCTTGCTTTATCATGCTTGCTATCAATGTTTGATGTATTTGAAACTATTATTATTGGCAAGATGGGTTCATGGAAGAACCCCAAAAATATTATAAGGAATACCGCTTGTCACAAAAATGGATAGACTTATGGGAGCAAATTAATAAATTTCATAACTATGCTAAAATCTTGTGCTCTACTTATAATGTTACTTATTGCTTTGATCAATATTGTTGCTTTAGGAGGTATAAAAACCTTTCAATGTGAGTGTAATGATAATGTTACCATATCTTCTTCTGTTAAGGGAAATTATGAACTTCATGATGTGGAACAAATTGAAGAATTTATTGCTTGGAAGGGTGCATTCAAAATTGCTTATTTATTTAAAAATTATGGTGATGCACCTTATAAATATGATACTTATGATATACTTGAATTTTGCTTTGATAATTACAAGGAAGGAAATGTCTATATTCTTAAATACCTTTATAAATCTCTCAACCAAAGGAAACTAATGCTTTCCAGGAGCTTATTGAAGAAGAAATTGCTGAATCTGAAAGCTCATTTGATGAAAAAGAGGAGGAGAGTGATGATCAAGGGGAGGAAGAATGGAGCTACCCATGTCTACCTCCCGATGATACTAACTCTTTGACGCATACCTTGTTTTATTGCAATATAGGCTACTATGATAAATCTTATGATAATCCTCTATTTATTCCAACTATTGATATGCGTGATAACGAGGAAGTTTGTTTAGAAAATTTATATGATAATGCTCTAGATGATGGTCCAATTTTACTTGATGTTATAAATTATAATGTTACTGAAAATAGTACTGCTATATTGTCTCCCATACCTTTTAAGAGTGACCAATCATCTTGTTTTGCTATTGCTAAAAGTGATAAAGATCCCACTATTTTGGACCTTGATATGAATTGTGTGCTTTTAGACCATGAAAAACATGCTTTATGTGATAATTATGTTGTTGAATTTGTTCATGATGCTACTGAAAAGTATGATGAGAGAGGAAAATATGGTTGTAGGAATTTTCATGTTACTAGAACACCTCTCTTTTTTTTGAAAATTTTGAAATTGCTCTTGTTCTACCCTCCCATGATTTCTACTTTGAGCTTCTTTAATTTATTTCTTCACAAGATTCATATGCATAGGAAGTGGGTTAGACTTAAATTTGTTTTTTGCTTGCTTCTTGACTCTCTATTTTTCTTAATTCATATTTCTTATGTGAGCATCTTCTTTCTTTCTATGCCTAGCTGAAAGGCGTTAAAGAAAAGCACTTCTTGGGAGATAACCTGACGAAGGCATGGATCTTGGACCCTACAGGTAAGGACACCCCGTCTCAGGCCCAAGGTTAAGGCCCAAGAAGAGGAGCCCTTGGAGTGTTCCGGAAGGCCCACGTGAAGCCCACCCGCACTACCTTGCGGGTTAAGTTAGGAAGCCTGTAACCGACCTAGGGTTAGAGTTCGAGCCCTCTCTGGGTAGGGTTTGACACCTGGCCACCTATATAAGGCCAGGAGAGCCACCGGAAGAGGACCAAGCAATACCGCAACACCAAAGCCTTGAGCTCGAGATCATACTCTCGACTTGAGCCACCTTCATTGTAACCGATCTACTCGATTAATACAAATTGACAGAGGCAGGAGTAAGGGTTTTACCTCTATGAGGGCCCCGAACCTGGGTAAATCTTGCCCCCTGTTTAGCCGACGATCGCCACCACAGCTCATGGGTTCTCCTATTCGAACCCTATGGGTTCACCCGAGGGATTTGTAGAGTCAGAGATTCGACATAACCCATGGTTTTAATTTTGCTTGATTTTTCTCCATTTTATTTGAGTCAAGGTGGTGTATACTTCTGTAGAAACTTCTTTGTATATTTATTTTCATGTATTAGTTGTGCCAAGTAAAGTTTCTAGCGAAAAGTGATGTTAGTTTTGGATTTCTGCGTGGAAAACAGATTTCTGCTGTCCACCGTAAAAAATCGTATAATTCACAAAATGATCATAATGATATGAAACTTTTTGTGCTTATTCCTCGGCTAATTCCGAAACTGTTTCTTTCTTTATGTTTTTCGATTTGAGCAACTTAAGTGTACCAAAAAAAATCGTCATTACAGACTGTTCTGGTCTTGGCAGATGCTGCCATTTTACTTGCATTTTCTCTTTTACTATGTCGAGTGAATTTCTTTGCTTCACGAAACATTAGCGGTTGTAGCTAATGTTTAAAAGTATCAATAGAACTTGTGCCCATGCGGAACACATGAATTTTTGATTGTGCACTAACCCTTTAATGCGAATTACTTTGAGTGGTCAAGAGAAGAGGGTGATATAATGAGATCAAGAAGAGTGTAAAGACAAAGCTTGGGGATGCCCCCGTGGTTCATCCTAGAAAATTATAAGAAGACTCAAGCGTCTAATCTTGGGGATGACCAAGGCATCTACGGTGACCCAACACACCACTGCATGTGCACAAGTCGCTGACATAATACTCACAGAGGGACTTATCCGTGAATATTACGTCCCTCAGAGTGGTACAACAGAAACATAGCAGGTCTAAGAAAAACTATATGATACACACGTTCATTACAAAATCCCGAGAATATCTTTGATGAATCAAAGAAGATCTCATGCAAATGAAATATCAGAAGAATCAAGTCGAAGCTCCAAGCTGGAGAGTATCTCTAGCTCAGAACCTAATCCACTACGGCTGATGTCAGCCCTAATCTATGGCTTGTAAACAACTAAGTCCAAGAATGTACTCCACCTACACCTTGATAGCTTCTCCTCCACCGGCGTTGTCTATGACAATGCTTCACTGGCTATGTAATATATGACTCCACCAAGCTTCCTTAGATAGAGATGGCTTCACAATGACGACTCCATTCAGGCTTCAATTCTAAGCAGGAGGTCAAACGGGAACGAATGAGTAATGAGCATTACTCAACAAGTTCATGATATGCCGTGGTTAGTTTGATGCACTAACTATAGCTTTAGACTCGAAAGTCATAAGCTAATGCAAAGGTTTTGGAATACTTCCTTCAAGAGGTTTCTTTTAATATTGAAAACTATGTCTGCCAAGTCTTCACGGAGAACTTCATGGAGTTGCCTTTCCTGCGGCATTTGCAGCTCCTTCCCGGAACAGGGGGTAACATGTAACATCCTTTTACACTCTGCGGAGGTGCATTACTTTACCCATAGGAGATCAAGACCATGTTGCACAACCAGGCGTACGTTCATGTACACACCCACTTAGGTGTGGGGCCTGGTTGTTGATCCAAACCAAACCATGCTTCTCCGCACAACACATGCCCACCCATTTCTGCCATGCAGGTTTAACCTCTGATTCCACCCCTCACGATGGATATCTAGGTGCCTCGGGCAGACCATCATAGACCCCAGAGTCCGTGGGAATTAAGGTATCCCACCCATGTGCATGTAGTCTCGCAAGACCTACAACGAACGGCTCTGGCAGCCCGTTGACATGCGAAAGGGAAAAGATCACAGATGGCTTACTCGCCCCATACAAGACCCATGGTTAACGTTGTATTTACGGCACAGGAATCTTGACAACATTTTTTTTAATTCCTAGGTAATACTTTCTCATGCAAATGGAACCTTCCTTTGACCTATTCATCTTACCATGGTCCCATCCTCCCACCAAACAGAACACTACCACTCGGGTAGTCATTCAAGTAGTCATATTATTGTAAAAATAGAATCATGCATTATTTTGAGAACATGCGGTAATATGATAGGGTTTTTGCAAATAGTTCGTTAGGAAATACTGCAAAGGATATGAGCAAGTGATGAACTTGCCTGAGATAGATGTAATAACAATAATTCATGTCTTCGGGGTTCGAGGGTCGCGTAGAGAAATCCCGAGATCTAAAAGATAGCAAAGTAGTCCCGGTAAGGACTACTGAAAACACTTGGTAAGATTATGTAATGCATAGTAATGAGATGCATCACAAAATACCCTGGAAAATACCCCAGCTTACAAGTGTAAGCTTCAATCGATACGATACTAAGATCACATAGGTTTTAGGTGACTTATGGTTGTTTTATTACTTGTGGTGATGTTTTTGTTCACTTCATTTTAGACTTACATGTGTTTCACTTTTATTAAACAATCAATTTTTATCATGTTTAAGTGATAAGTAATTATCACATGGTTAGGCAAGACAACAATATCACAATGAAAACAACTTTTAAAAGATAACAACACATTCTTCTTATGTTGTTGAAATATATGGAACTATGATAAAAAGAATTTAATTGGAAGTGAGTACATACTACGATAAAATCTATCATCTTGTAATCCAACAATGTTTGTCATGAGGATTAGGAAGTGCAAACTTATTATGGTTCAATATTAAATAAGATAGTGTGGCGATGGTTAGTTCTCGTTATATTGGAATCTTATACACTTCCCTTATACTTCTTAGAATAGAATTCATAAGTTAAACACAATAAGTTGTTCTAGACATAATGAGTTTGAAAATGTTGTTATCATTCATTTGGTATATTATTTGATTGTTTCTGAGAAGATTTGAATAAGTTATTAATTTCTCAATTTGAAATGAATTAAATGACTAGAAAAAATATTGCACACATGAAAACTTGTTCAAACGACTTTGAAAATATCATATATGAGTTGCATCTGTCATTTTGAGCATTTTGGTATATAACTTGTATTTTTCTGAATTTATGAATTATGTATTATTTTTCTCAGTTTTCAAATGAATCAATTTAAATTCAAATAGTGTTCAAATTTAAACTTTATCAAACATGTTTAAAAAGTTCATAAACATATAGATTTTATTTTTCAAAACATTCTGATATATTTTTCGTATTTTTCAGATTAACAGAATAAAAGATATTAATTTTTTAACTATTAAATATTTTCTGGAATTTAAAGTGACACTTGGACCAGCCCGGTCAGCATTTTCCTTTTTCTTTTTATTTTTTATTTTGAATAAAATAAAACTGACAGGTCGGACAGCTATGACACAGGCATGACGTCATTGTGACATTAGCCCGTGGCCGGAACGGCCCTGTCGTGGTCGCCGACGGCGAACCACGACCTCCGAGAAAGCATGCGCTATCTCGTTGAAAAGAGCGATTTGCGGGGCTACCTAATAGTGGCGGCGCCGCCCCCTAGTGGTCACGGGAACAGTGCCGGCGAGCGGCATCTGCGGCGGCGGCCACAGGAGACGACGGCGGAAACGATTTTGACCTCGATTATAATAGCGGAGCACACCCAGATGATCATGGGCTCACCCTGGTTGCAGTGGAGTGGACGGAGACTATCGTGGAGGTCCGTAGTGGCTGCGGCGTACGAAATTTTCCAGCGGTCAGAGTTGAGGAAGGAGACTCGATTCGATTGGTCACGGACCTCCCGGCTTCCGTGTAGGCTTGAGGAGGAAGAGGAGATGATGGCACATCTCCCGGTGGCCTCAATTTGTGCAGAGATGTCCGGTAGAGACGGCGTGCGACGACGGCCGTATGAACTAGGACTTTTCCTAGTGCGTGGCTGAGAGCGAGAGAGAGAGAGAGAGATCAAGATGGGGACGGGGAGGTAGAGTTCGATGAGGAAGTCTCTGTGATCTTATCACCGAGGGCAGGGATGCACACAAGAGGTGGCACGAGATGTCTACGGCGATGACACGCACGGTGTCCTACTGTCAAAGGTTGAATACGAGGACTTTTCACATAACCCCCTAAAGTTTTGGATTTTTTTTACAAAGTGGTCCTTATTGTATTAAAAAGTGAGTGTAAAACATTCTTTTCAAGGCCTTTTTGTGAATAGAAAAATTATTAAAAATCATATTTGAATACCTTATCAAACTTTACACCTCACCATGTTTTATTTTGGGGAAATTGACGAACATTTATATTTTTCACTAGGGTGCTTAATTATGTGATTTTTTGTTTTGTTCTCTCAATTACATTTTCAAATGGTCTTTAAATTACTTTGTATAAGCTATGACACAAAAACAACACCACTAGTATGTTGTTGAAATAATTTTATGTTTTACTTCAACCATTTTGGATACAAGTATTTTAGAAAATAATTTATAAAACTACTTAGTAGTGTTTATATGTATTATAGAAAATCACCAACTATGGAATTTTATTCCAAGTCAAACTAAATGATTTTAATTAGTGAAAGGACTTGTTTTCTTTTATGTGGCTTGGTTATTTTCCTAATTGAAACTCTTAGCAATTTTTGGTTGACATTTTACTTAGGTGAGTGTAAGTCATGTTTGCCATTTTTTTAAGTACTTGATCTAATGGAAAACATGACTGGCTTTGGAATCATATTTTTTTTTCACTCAGGTTCCAAGTATGGTTATTATCCCATGTGGGTTTTTAGAAATATGTAATCATTTGCCATAGTTATGTATAGATGATTTTTTGTTACTATCTGTTAGTCTTATTTATGAAAAGGATCTGGAAAACAAGGTAGTTGATTAGCTTGTTACCATCTACCTCAACATAACACCATACATTTGGGTGCAATAGCTTGTTATTATTTCTTACATGATATCATTAAGGAGTTTATTATGTGTTCCTCATCTCTGATGAGCTTGACAAGGCATAGAGGTCATAGGTTCTCTAATATTTCCTAATGATTCTATGGATAATTTCTTATGCTCCATTACTGAGGCAGTGTTGCTTCTTGAGGTCTTCTGTTGCCTGCAATATCCTTGTCTAAAGTTTTCCCTAATCTTCAGGTACTGCCTTTGTTACTTTCAAGTAATATCATCTCTTGGATTCCATCTTCACTGTCTCACCCTTGTGGTGAAGACAACCAATTAACCAAGCATGATTTCTCTTAGATGATTATAAAGAAATGTGAGTGTATTTTAAGACATCAATTTTCCAGATACATATAAGAAGAATCTGTGAACAAGTTTGCAAGGCTTTCCCCAAATTACTTTTCATATCCAAATGGCAGAGATGTACTAAGTTATTCAACCTTCTGTTTGTTTGTGTATGACACTCAATTGTTTGAGTATAAAAAAGTGGTATGTTAACAAGGTGTACAAGATTGTTACCAAACTACTTCTATATAACACTAACAGTGGAGAATCACACTATTTCAAGAGGAGTTAATAAGATCAGACTGGGATACAAGAGTTTCCAAATACTCTTATGATAGATTAGAATATCACTTCTAGAACAATCTAAAGAATCCTTCTGCAGATCTTCTTGTCTAAGTTCCTCCTTTCTTGTGGATTGCTTCTCTTGCAGAATGACTTAGAGAAGATTGAAACAGGAAATTAAGATAGTCTAGACAAAGTAGAAAGATCTGGATTAAGACTTAGTTAAGATTCTATATTATTTCCGTATACTTCTTATTTTATTTCCCATAAGATATATATATATATACTTATTCCATACATGATTGGTTTTACTTAGCTATCAATTCAATTCCTCTAATATATTATATATCTTCTTGTTATTCATTAGTTGTATTCGTAGATACTTTAGTTTTTGAATGTTGATTTGAATAGAAGTGTAGAATACTTATGGAATGATGACTTAAGATAGTAAGTTGATCAAATGGTTCATTTATGTGTTTATATCTCATATGCTCACTTGTATAAGATGAATAAAGCAATGAACATATGGAGGTTATTGGGGTTTAATGACTTATGTCATAGTCGTTAGTTGGTTTCTCAGAGTGTCATGTTGTAGAGGTTTGGGAAGATCACATGTAATGTTCAAGGTTTAACAATAGTTTAAGGAGATTTTATTTCTTCTTTTAGGTACTTCTTTTATGGTTGATGAGATATGTACATATTCTATAAATCTGTCAATAACAATTATGTCATTACCCACTTGTGGGGTTTGAGTTAATACTTGTTTGTGTAATCTGTGTTCTATTGAACCTTTGTTATTTACTTGTGAAGTTTCACTAGTAGTTATTAGATAATTTAGAAAAATGTTGTGTAAATCGGTTGATAACTTAAATAGTTCATGATTAGAAGACATAATATCTCTACTTATGAGATGGTTCACTTTTGCATTACTATCTTGTGGAAGTGTGCTCATGAGCTATGTGGTTTGTATACTCACCCCTCTTTTGAGTTCTAGATACCTAGTGAATTATCCCAAGTCACTTGTAGACTTGTGGTTAAGTTTGTTGAGAGTTTGTGTTAGTCATAACCAATAATGATTTGTCTCATCAAGTGATTAGGTTTGTAAGACACATCTTATAAAGATAACACCAAATGTACTCTCGATCAGATGATCTACACCTATTTGCATCATGTCAAGAGAAACATTAGTCACTCTGCTTTGTTTAAACTTTCGCGCCAAAATTTCCCATATTTTTAGATGCATGATTTGCAAATGCACATATTATATTATGATCCTTATAACCTCCCAAATAATTTTTTTGTCGCTGTGCATGATTATGGCCATTATACTCTCTTGATTTGTCGCTCCCAGTCTTGCTAGCCTCCACATGTACTGAGTATGATCTCTACTCGTGCATCCAACTCCCAAAAACCAAAGTATGCCAAATGTGTCCACCATACCTACCTATATGTGGTATTTAACCACCACTCCAAAGTAAATTTCTCATGTGTTACCTTTAAAACCTTCAAAATTACTCCCGTTTTGTGCTCGTGTTTTAGCTCACGAGGAAGTAAATTTCTCATGTAAGACACACCTCTCTATTTTTTTTCAATACCTCTGTTTAACAAAATAAAAGCTCTAGCACATGAGTGATCCATGCTTCCCTCCGCGAAGGGACTTTGTTTTACTTTTATGTTGAGTCTCCATCTTCTAACTTTATGCACATTTGAGAGAGCATAGTTGTCATTCTGAGTTTAATGTGCATTTGTCCCAAAAATATTATTGATTGATTCATACCTTGTTATTACTTTCTCTCAAATTATTTGTTCTAGTCATCCTCTTAAACTTTGAAGGTGTCCTGGCATTTATGTTTTGCCCCACTCTTAAGGACAAGTGAAATATCACTTTGATATGTTTTCTTGATGCTAGAAACAAACGTATACCTTTCAAATGCATTATTATTCATGATCTTTTATTTGTGTTACTTTTCATGATGCAAAGTGAATTATATGTTTCATTGTTAAAATTATATCTACCATGCTTGTGTTTAAAGTACTATGATCTCAACTTACATATGCTTTTACAATTTTGATGATCAAGTTTATGTTGGTAGAATGTCACCTCAGAAATTATTTCTTTTGTTGTTTACCTACTCGAGGACGAGTAGGAACTAAGCTTTGGGACGTTGATACGTCATAAACGTATCCATACTTTCTGATGTTCCATGTTGTTTTCATGCTATATGCTACATGTTTGCTATACACTTTATGCCATTTTTATCGATTTTCTGGGACTAACCTATTGACAAGATGCCACAGAGCCCGTTCCCATTTTCTTCTATTTTTAGTTTCGGAAAATTTGTTCTGGAAATATTCTCGGAATTGGACGATTCGAACCCCGGAGGTCTTAGATAGCTGTCGTGCACACGCAGTCCGGAGGAGACCAGGAGGGGGTCCATAGGGGCCCCACACCATAGGGTGGCGCGGTCCCTCATGGGCCGCGCCAAGGGTTAGTGTGCCCCCCTGGCCACCCACCGATGTTTCCCTCTCGCCTATTTATAACTCTCGTGAGGTTAGCCCTAGAAACAGAAGCCTTTTCCACGAAAAACACCCGCGGCCGCCGTCATCGTCAATCCTAATTCGGGGGGTTCTGGAACTCTCCCTGGCACCCTGCCGGGAGGGGAAATCATCACCAGAGGGCTCTACACCACCATGTCTTCCTCGGAATGATGCGTGAGTAGTTCATCCTTGGACTACGGGTCCATAGCAGCAGCTAGATGGTTGTTCTCTCCTCTTTATGCCTCATGTTTAGATCTTGTGAGCTTCCCTTGATGATCAATATCATCTTATTTTAATGCTACATGTTGTGTTTGCTGGGATCCGATGAATACTGAATGATATGTCTCTTGATTATCAATCTATCATGTTCTTTTCATGTGTATGTTATTTATGATCTGGCATGCTCTCCATTGTTAGTATATGCTCTGGCCAAGTAGATGCTAGTGACTCCAAGCGAGAGTATTTATGATCGTTAGTGGGTCCATGCCTTCCTTGCATTTGTGCTCTAGTAACATGACGAATGGGGGATGTGTTGTTGTCATTAGTGAGAAAACAACGATGTTTACATTGTTCACATTACACACTTTGCTTAATTCGATTATCTGTTGCTTGCAACTTAATACCCAAGGATTGCTCGGATGACATTCTGAGGGTGGATTATTAGTCATAGATGTAGTTGGATGACGGTCTATGAGTCTTGTTGTATGCCCGCATGAATCACATAGTAATCATCATGTCATGCATGTTTCAATACCTAGTAATTGCCCAGCTGTAATTTGTTCACCACACATGTTATTTATCTTCTATGGAGAGACACCACTAGTGAACTATGGACCACTGCAATCACTGCTTCCATACTGCCACTACTGTTTTCACATTGTTTTCCTACTGTTTTCCACACCATACGTTTAACCTCTTTGTTTTCAGCAAAACCGGTGACATTGACAACCTCACTGCTTCGTTGGGGAAAAGTGAATTGATTATGTTGTGTAGGTTCCACGTTGCTGCTGAACCGGTAGTGCGCCCTACCAACATCAACTGGATCAACCTTCAGAAGTTGCTTCTTTCTCCTACTAGTCGATTCAACCTTGGTTTCTTTCTGAGGGAAAACTTGCTGATGCACTTTTCACACCTGGCGCTTGGGGTTTACCAACGAACGTGTGTCCACACGCATTATACGTGCGTGGTATGAGCATCGTAGAGAGTTACTGAAAGACCGTGGATTTGAAGTTGGGAAAATCGATCCACCCTATTCACAAAGAGGGTTAAAGGGGAGCTTTTCATATGCCAACTATATGCTGATGATATCATCTTTGGATCAACTAATCAAGCTTTCAATGATGAATTTTCAAAGCTTATGACTAACATGTTTGAGATGTCTATGATGGGAGAGTTGAGATTCTTTCTTGTCTTTGAGATAAAGCAATTGGCTAGAGGAACTTTCATATCTCAATCCAAGTAGACTAAAGACATGCTCAAGAGGTCCAACTTCCAAGGCGCTAAAGAGAAGGTCTCCCCAATGCAAAGAAAGTGCCATCTCAAGGGCAATACGGATGGTAAAGAAGTGGACCAAAAGTTATATCATTCTCTGATTGGTTCTTTTATTTATCTTTGTGCATCTAGACCCGATAATTCGTTGAGTGTAAGAGTGTGTGCAAGGTGTCAAGCGGCTCCTAAGGAAATCCATTTGGTGGCGGTCCATAGGATCTTTATGTATTTGATTCATGCCTTAAGGTTTGGTTTGTGGTACCAAAAGGGGGCACAATTTTCTCTCAGTGGGTACACGGACTCGGAATGTGTTGGTGATCAAGATGATAGGAAATCGACTTCTATGATTGCCAATTCCTTGGTAGGTCTTTGGTGAGTTGGTCTTCTAAGAGGAAAAATTGTGTATATATCTCCACCGCCGAAGACGAGTATGTGGTGGCCGCTAGTTCCCCTCTATGTGGCAATGAGAATGCCATCAATATCGCCTAAACCCCGGTGCAACACACAAGGATGAAGCATATTGAGATTCGTCATCATTTCATTAGGAATCATGTGGAAAGAGGTGATATTGAGCTCGCCTATGTCCCAACCAAGGATAATCTCGCGGACATGTTCACGAAGCCTCTTGATGATACAAGATTCATGTTCTTGGGGAATGGGCTAAATATCATCTATTCAAGGAGTTTGACTTGAGGATCTTGCACACATGCCTATAGTTGACTACGTATTTGGGTTTTAGGTGCAGGTATGGACATAGGGGGAGTGTTGTCCTAACTATTGGACTCTCCCTCCCCCATTATGCCCAAAGTAAAAAAAATATCCCCATTTTCGATTGTTGAATTGTGAGATCAAATGTTGAGAATTGGCAATGCGCCCAAGATACATATTTGCGGTGTCATACCATACGCTCTTACATGGTGGCCTAGTCCACCAACCTCTTCCTTTGACAAGTTCATTCTAAGTTATATTTCATTGCATATCTGTTTGTGTCTTTTGGCGTTTGGGGAACATGATCAATCGTGTCCATTATTCGTCTGCATGTTGCAATTATTGCGTGTGAAGTATTGTCACATGTTTGTGTTTCTTAATCCCAAGACACAACACTCCCCTCTCCAAACAAACTCTTTCTCGAAATATCATTTCCTAGACCCATTGTCGGAAAGATGAAGCCTGTCTAGTGGTACTACCGCCACCTGCAGCGGTACTACTGTTGTGGCTGACAGTAGTACCCAGGCACCGATACTACTGGTAACGAGGAACGGTACCCCGCACTTGTTCAAGGAACGGTACTACCGCCGTGGAACCTCAAGTACCAGGTGGGCGGTACTACCGCTGGGCTTGGTGGTACTACCGCTGCGGTATGTTTTCGTGGGGTTAAGTTGGATCTGACAATCTTGGACATCAAATGATCTTCTTCGATTCACACAAGGACTCCAAACTATTCTTATGGACAAGTCCTACAAGAATATCTCAATAAAAACATTAGTCCTTAAGGATTTTCATTAATTACCAAAACCACACATGGGGGCACCATGCACTTTCACAAGCTCCACGCAAGTTGAGGCCTCTAGTTCAACCATTTTCAACTGAAAAACCAAGAACAAAATCAAGTTCTTTAAAATGGTACTCATCAAGAAGGTGATCAAGGCCCACCAAACAATAATGATGGTCAAGATTTTTGTGATTCCTCACCGAGAAATCCACTCTGGGTTGATGATGATCAAGATGAAGGTGCTGATCTTCCCCAAAATGAACAATCCAAATATGCCCTCATCCGCATTAAGACTCGCAAAGCTTAAACCTTGCATCAGAAGCATCACTATAAAAAGGACATAATTGGAGGCTTTGGGAGAAAAGCTTCCACTCGTGGAAATTGTTAAAATTTTGGAATTCACTCCTTTGTCTCATTGAGCCTGTGAAAGTCTGTGATGCTCTTGATGATGAAGATTGGGTTTAAGCTATACATGAAGAGCTCAGCAATTTCGAGCGCAGCAAATTATGGTCATTATTGGAAAGACCTAAGGATCATAATGTCATCGGAACAAAATGGGTGTACAAGAACAAGAAAGAGCCTCATGGGCAAGTGATTTGCAACAAAGCTCGTTTGGTGGATCAAGACTTCTCTCAAGTCAAAGGACTTTACTACGGTGAGACTTTTGCTCGGATAGCTAGACTTGAATCCGTTAGTATCTTACTTTCATTTGCCTCTAGTTATAATTTCATCTGGCATCAAATGGATGTTAAAAGTGCATTTCTAAATGGTCCCCTAAATGAATTGGTGAAGGTTAAACAACCTCCGGGGTTCGAGTATCCCAAGTACCATGACCATGTTTACTTACTCCACAAGGCTTTGTATGGCCTCAAACAATCCCCACATGCTTGGTATGATCACTTAAAGGACTTTCTTGTAGACCGTGATTTTGTACTTGGGGTAATTGATCCCACTCTCTTTACCAAGAGAGTAGATACAGAATTCTTTGTTTGCCAACTATAAGTTGATGATATTATATTTGGGTCTACTAATGTTTCTTTTGTAGACCAATTCTCTAAGATAATGATAAGTGAATTCGATATGTCTATGATGGGAGATTTAAAGTTATTCCTTGGCTTTGAAATCAAGCAACATTATGAAGGAACTTTTATTTGCCAAGCTATATATTCAAGACATGCTCAAGAAATTTGCTATTTCAACTCTAAGTGAAAGGAAATTTATGTCCTTAATCTGTTTTGGGTGTTTGTTAACAATATAAGTTATATCTCACCATGTGCTTAGTAGTTCAAGATTCATTTTATGACAAGAACAAGGCAGTGATAGAATTATCGTGAAGGATAAAGGATTGAGGACAAAGACCTAAGAAATGAAGCTTCATAGCTTAGATAGTAGGGTAGATTTGTCCTCTTTAGAAGTTTCTCCTTGGAAGCATTGGGGAAATAATCCACGCACACCAAATACTCCCCTACATGTATCTAACACCCCCACACACACACACCAAAGTTACACTTGCGTTTCTCACAGATAAGCAATTTTTGTGAGCAGTCAGATTGTGTCAGATTAATCTGATGCTGGATTAATCCGGAATGGATCCTTCTTGAATGCAAATCTCTCTGTTAGGTGTCGGATCGACTCAAGACAATTTGGGCATCCAGATTGATTTAGGAGCAAATCCGACTTTGCTGTAAATGTGTCTGTTAGCTGACGGATTGGTCCTTATTAATCCGGATTGAATCTGGAATCAATAGGTATAGGCAGAAAACGGCCAGTTTTCATGGTTGACTATTTAAAGGGCCCTCTTCTTCTCTACGAAGGTACCACGACTCTAAAAATCTCTCCAGCATTGTTCCAAAGTTTCAAATATCTCTAGCCCTCTCTCTACCCACTCAAACCCCATGCCCTTATAGGATTTATAGAGGTGACCTAGATCTACACTTTCACTAAAGCGATTTGATTTACCCCTTGAGGAACTTGTTACTCTTTGGTTTTGTTGAAACCCAAGGATCTTTTGGTCCTTTGTGGCTTTGGTAGCCACGGAGAAATTTTCGGGAGCCGCCTATTGAGTTGTGGTGTGTGCCCCATCCTTGAAGCATCGAGTTTTGGTATCTTGGTGGATTTGGTGAGTAACCACTAAGTTGTGGAGTCTGCCCCATCCTTGTGAAGGTTCTAGTTGTCAACCTCAACAGCAACATAGTGGTTTTTGCCTCTTCACATTGGTGGTAGGACACAAATGAGATACGGTGTGCTATTTGACGGCTATCCGGTGTTTCACGTTGGTGAACACCACGCTGCTCCAATGGAGACTAGCTTCTTTTGATAAGTGAACTTCAGAATAAATCTTCACGTTAGTGTGTTCGGTTATCTCTCAACTTACATTTACACATTGTTACTAGCTTACTTGCTTACCTATATAGTGATAGTAGCATTTTGCTCATCATATAGAATTTTCCACCTAGTTACATAATCTACAAAATCTATATTTGAGCAAGCCTAAATTTAAAACGAAAGTAAAATTTGTAGTTGCCTATTCCCCCCCCCTATATTCAACCTCTTCGATCCTTCCACTAAGCCATTTAAATTTGCAATGAATATTAATATGGATCTTGAACTAGATCCGGAAGGTATACAAGTTGATAAAAACAACTTTATCATTCTACGATTGGATGTTTGCTTTTATCTTTGTGCATCTAAACTGATATTATGTATAGTGTGGGTTCATGGGAAAGATTTCAATGTAACCCTAAGGAAATCCATATTATAGCGGTCAAAAGAATTCTTAGGTACTTGGTTGACACTCCCACTCATGGTCTATGATATCCTTCGGGGTACAAACTTTTATCTTGTGGGATATTCGGATAAGGTCTGGGGAGGTGAAAAGTGGACAGAAAATCAAACTCGGGTGCTTGCCAATTCCTTGGTAGGTCACTTGTTTGTTGGTCTTCAAAGAAACAAAAGTGTATTGACACCATCTCCACGGAAGCCGAGTACATTGGCCCCGCAAGTTGTTGCTGTCAATTATTATGGACTGGACAATGTCTTAAGGATTTTGGAATTGAGATAAAGACATTGCCTATTTTATGTGACAGTGAAAGTGCTATAATAATTTCCGAGAATATAAGTGCTCCATGGCAATACCAAGCCTATTTAAACACATTGTCATTTCATCCATGATCATTTGGCCAATGGAGATATCTCACTCTTTTATGTCAACACCAAAGACCAATCCGCGGATATATTCACAAAGCCTCTTGGTGTGAAAAGATTCAAGAAATTGAGGTGTGATAAATATCGTACGCGTAAGTAATTTTCGTTGACTGATAATCTTGCATACACCTCTACTAGACTTTTATTTGGCTTTGGATGCACGCATGGACATAGGGGGTGTAGCTTAACTAATGACTCGACGCTACATCTATAATGCATAAATAAATACATCATACATAGTTATCACCTCGTTGATGAAATGTGCTTCAATAATGAGTTTCTACAATTAACCCAAGATATTTCTTCGCGATGTCATTTCGAGCATACTCATACATGGTGGCTAAGTCCACCAACCCCACCTTGGAGAAGTTTTGATTTCATCTGTCTCTTGATTCAATATCTTGAATTCTTTCTTTTCCATATCACATACAATGTTTCTTATTTGGGGTTTTAGTGTTTATCCATTTGACGTGTGACAAAATTATCATGCTAATGTTTTCTTACATGTTTCTATGATCATTACCTATCCCGCATTTCATTTAAAAATTGCATGTTATGAAAAAATGTACATGGTCTAGTTTGAAACCGCCGCAAAAAAACATTTTTGATATTAATTTAATTTTATGGAAAGACGGCCTTGGGGCGGGACCGGCGGGGTCTAGGTCATCTAACTCGGGCTCTCGGACGGCCTTACATCTATCCGGGGTTGGAGGTCGGGGCAGATGCCAGCAGGGTCGGGCGCCTGCCCGGCCTTCCATCCGTTCAGGGTCGCAGGCCGGGTCGCCATGCCGGCCGCTCTAGCCCTACCCAGCCTCTTGCGGCTTCCACCCGACCTTCGAAGCCGACCATGCCGGCGTGTTGGGATCTTCCTAAAGTGAGGTCGGGGGCAGTTACCACTTCACTTTCCTTCTCCCTCCCCATCTTCTCCCTACTCTAAAACCTCCATTGGAGGACCTCCAAGTTCCTCCCCTCCTGGTCCACCTCCCGTGGGCCGTCTCCCACCCTCCTAGCCCACAGATCCGAGGCCCCTCTTCCCAGTCTCTCTTCTCCTCGATGTGGATTCACCATTGGTGTAGGATTGGAGGAGCTCTCCTCACTTGTTGGTCTCCCCTCCCTCAAATCCCCTCATTGCTTTCTCAACTAGAAATTTGATTTGGGATTTTGAGTCACATATGATAGGGTTCTTACTCATGTGCTATTCCACTCAAATTCATGGCGCTCCTTCCCCCAGTGATACATATAGGTTTTAGCATGTATATTGCGGTGATTATATTTATCATAGCATATTTTATCACCAATTTATGCCCATATGCTTCTCTCCGTGTATCAATTACTTTTCTCCACTAACAATTTTTTTTCATGACCATGTACACTTATCATATATATGTACGTATCTATGCTCTCTAATTCACAAGTAATGGTGATCTTTCTCAAACTATGGGAGCAGACAAGGCTAGTGCTATCAAGCGCACGTATATTCCTGCGAAGAATAAAGATGCTACCACTATTTGTGGCTCAACTCCTGCACAAAAAAAAGGTCCTTACTTCCTCTTAACCCGGATGAACCGGTGCACACATCTTGGAAGTCCCTTTCTACTGCATATTTTGGGTGTGACCTCCTCATGTTCAACCCTATGCATTTGGGTAGTGCACTTGCAGTGACTGAGGGTTCTATTGCAATATGCATCATCAAGTCTATGAGTTTGTTGTTTGCTCGCTTAAGAATACCCATGTTCCACAACATTTTCCAACATTGCTTATATGAAGGAAAACTGGCCTGATGTGATGGAGGTAATGGAGTTTCATGGAATAAGTCATCTCATGAACCGTGAACGCAACTATTCTCCATGTCACTCTAGGAATTCTTTGCCACGGTCCACTTCTCCACTGAACGTCCTCGGAGCATGACTTGAATGACTTTTGGTATTTAGTGACATGCTACCCTCGCCGAGTTTGGTGCTCTCTTTGGTCTTGAGGAGTGCCCTTTCGAGCCCATGTATTTTGTCCGGATTCATGGTGAGGAGAAGAAGCTTATGAGAGCCAATCCCATCATGTTTCAATGCTACCCTCCTGAGGTTGTTCATCTTCATGTTCCTAAGGCGAAGTACTTCACACCTTTTTGGTACTCCATTCACACTATTCTGAGGAACACAATCAATGTCAAGTTTGGGGAGAAGGGTGAGGTTCGCAGGTGGCTGGTCAACCTTCTACATTGGTTTGTTTGGGATGAGGACGTAGGAAACAAGATTGATGTCCTTGACTACATGTGGAATGAGATGAAGATCATCGTGCTTCAAAACAAAGTCCCCTATCTATGGTTTATACCTTCAGATGCTCGTTGACACCAAGATACCTCAGAACCTCATTAACAACTATGATGCGGTTTCTCCAACAATGATTGGTCTACATGACCCCAATGATCCTAAACATATCCCTCCATGTCCTAAGTGTGCTCGTAACACCACTCACGAGGAGGATCCTCACTCTCCTCCAACTGATGATCATGATGAAACTCGTGTTCAAGTTCCCAAGGCACAAAGAAATATAGCATGAAACGAATTATTCAGAAGATGAACTGTTTCTTCGTTGGTCATCAAATCAAGGCATACAAGTCCTATAATAAATATAATAAATATCATCGCAATCAATAGGATATCATGACTAAGCTTGAGATCCCCTATCCGTCTAGATCATATGAGCTCACCGAAGAAGCATGGAAGTCACAACACTCATATTGGTTGGGTGATGATGAATGTTGGATCTTTGCCCAAAAGGCAATAATATTTATACATATATTTCATAATTACGATTCACATTGCTATTCTATAACCGACGTGGTTCCTGAATATGAGATTAAGAGGAAACATCACGCTCATGTGTCGTAACATGAACAAAGTATCAAACCCTACTCTTGCCCTTTACGACTAATTCATTGGATGCTTGATGACTATGTTTTCCTAGTCATGGACATTGTTTTTGTCAGCATCAATGATAGCATATTTTTGGAGGGGAACAATATGGCTGGGTATACCCTAGTAGTTGATATGCTAAGAGATTCCACTAATACATCCTTGTCCTTAGAATCATATCACAATGTTGTTATATTACAATGCATCCTTTGACCATGAGATTATTGGGGTAATATATTCTAGAGATTTTACTTTGGTACTATCAAGAGTCGCACTGTAAACTGGGTGAAAATAAAGTTATCCATTGGCTAATTCTAAAGGAGTATGTTAACTCGATGTTCTAAGATAGGAATTTCTCCTCCGTAAAAGGAGAGATACATACCTAGGGCCCACTCGATATTCTTGACATCGATAAGTTCTCCAGACAATACATGATGCTGATACATCATGTGGGATATTATAATACTGTACGAGAAAGAGGAAACTTACCGGTTAACGAGACAACACAAAGGTATAGTGGAAACATAGATGGTTCCACAGCAATACCGAAATCCATAGTCTCGGGTAAGTTCGTATCGTGAGTGATGGGAGAACTGTATAATAACCAACATGTTCACCATTTTATTCATTTAGTATGTGGGAGTAAATATGGGCGTCCATGGCCCCGCTATTGATTATTCGAAAGGAAAGAGTTTCCACTTTCATGTCCACACACAATCGAACCTGCAGGGGAAACACACTTAAGTTAGGGCTGGTTTACGTGTATGTCGATTGGTCCGGATTAACAAGGAGTATCATTGGAACGGTATTTCTGCGTGATAGATATATTTTATATATCAGAGATAATTTATATTGAGGGCATTGGATTCCCTAGAGCAATGAAAATTTCTATTACTACCGTAATTTATTTCGGAGTTGTTCTGAGAAAGAAACTGAGGCTGCATGCTTTACAGAGCAAGTGCGGGGGGGGGGGGGGGGGGGGGGGGACGTGAGATGTCCCGGGATGTCGGATTTTTTTACATCGTTAGATAGGGGGTCACGGAGTTCTAGAGGAGTTTCCATAAAGGGAGGGAGTGCCAGAGGGGGGGGCCCAAGAATGCCCCTCATGGCCGCACCATATTTTCGGCACTTCCAGGTGGGCCCTAGTGCCATCGCATATTGGTACTTGTCATCCTGTATTTTTCCTAAATTTATTGGGGAGAAAACTGAGAAAAGAAAAAGGAGAAAAATGAAAAAGGAAAGATAGAGGTGGAGTTGGACTCCAATGGATCCCAATCCGAGTTGGTCTAGGGCATGGGGTGCGGCCACCTTTGGTGGTTCGGCTAGCCCCTCCTATCCCAAGTAGGACTCATCCTCCCCCTTTGAAAGTCTCCCCTACCTCCCACTATATAAAGAACCCCAAGGCTCAAGGAAAAAACGTGCAATTGGCTCTTAAGTCTCTTTCTCTCTCTAGTCGAATCAGAAATTCTAATTAGAGCCCCTTTAATTAAATTAGACCTTCTTCTAATTGGATTTTTGAGGTGTCCTCTCCTAATTAGATATAGATTCCAATTACTCTCTCCCTCTCTCTCTCTCTCTCTCATGTGTTGAGAACTCCACCATCATATACACATGCGGCGTCTTATCCTGGTTGGCGAAGCGCTGCAGAATCAATGTGTTGGATACGGGGAGCCGACAACATCCTCACCCACATGCTTGTGTGTGAGGATCTTAAACATGCTTCATCGACATCGTCACCAACAACTCTTCCGCATCTACTGTGATTGGTACACAATCTCGAGAACTAGATCTTGGAATTATTATTCACTAGTATCTGCATAGTTAGATCTCGAAGGTTGTGCATGCATGGCCAAAAAATTAAAATCCCGTTGTGCAACCCAGCAATGAAACCACCCCTAGTGAGTTTTGGCCCGCTAACACTACTGACGCAAGTTATAGTCAAGTTGTCCCCCCCCCCTAAAGATGATGAAAATAATGAGCAAGATGATGAGGACGTCATCAACTGATCCCTTGGGCGCATAGCATCACTTTATCCCTTTTTGGTTTCTTGATTCCAAAGGGGGAGATAGGTCTATTAGGACTCCGAGGGATTTGCATTTGGGGGTTTGCATATCATCCATTTGCGTCCTCTCATTTGAAATTTTCTTTTCCATCGTGTTTATTTGAACTCTATGGAACTTGGTTATCATAGTGAGTTAATGTAAGACTATGCCATCCCGGGTTATCTATCTATTTATGAAGACTATGGCGAGATAAAATCCTATCATTTGCTTATAGTCATAATTGTGGGTGGCGTGTCTTACTATTGTTGATAAATACAAATTGATCTATATCTCTATCACATAATGCTCTAGTGCTACATTCATACTTATTGATCTCATATATATCTTGTTAGCTATCTAGCACTATAGAAGGAATTGGTGTATACAATCTAGGGAAGCCAAAAGTCCTATTTGTTGTGCCCCTTGTATATTAATGCAATTAAAAAACAATTGCGGCACACATCTGGGGGGGGGGGGATCCCATATACATGTTATAAACCAACTTTGCAAAGCTTAACTATGTATCTTTATTGCAAATCTATGTGTTGTCATCAAACATCAAAAAGCGGGAGACTGAAAGAACATTTCGTCCCGTAATCACATTTTGGTGTTTGATTACACGTTCGGAGTTTAACCTTTCCCTAAGTGTTTTTAGGAAGTTAAGATAAGAGAAAAATGATTAAGGAAAAAAGGAGAAAGTGAAACCTAACATCTGCTTATAGATTTATTGATAGGCTTTCTTAAAGTTTAGAGGTTTTTCTTGAAGAAGTATGTTTGATGGTTTGTGAATCAAGTCCTAGACAACCTACATAGCACATATGGGATCCCCACAAAAGGACAATACTTGCCTCATGTATACAAAGATGATGACGAGTGAGGATCTACCTAGCCATCCTTGGACCGGCCTACCTGCTCCTTAGGACGGGTGGATCGGCTGGCCTGCCGGCCCTCCACAAGTCCGGGTACCAAGGCCAGGCACTCTGCCTAGCCAGCCTGACATGGCTGAGGTCGTCCTAACTGCGTCTCGATGTTGGGTAGCTTGGATGGTCGGCCGGCCCTCCACGTGTCCGCCCCCCAAGGTCGGGTCCTCAATATGGGGTTGTGGGCGTTCCTTCTTCAACGGTCGGCCTGGTGGTGTTTCCTGGGAAGTCAACAACCCCTGCCCCCCCCCCCCGCCCCAACGACCACATCCCTCCCAACCATATAAAAAGGGCCGTCTTGCTCCTTTAGAAGATGTCACTCTAAGCTCTCTCTCTCTCTACCATTTGTGGCCATCTTCAAACTCACAGATCTCTCCCTACATCCACCCAAACCTCTTGAGCTCTTGGGATTTGGGAGAGAACCACTAGATCTACAACTTCACCAAACCGATTCATCACCACCTCACTAATCCCTTGGGGATCTTGTTGCTCCTGGGTTCATTGGAACCCTATAAGGAAATTAGTGTCCCCAAAGCTTTAGTAGCTCATGGATCTTGTTAGGGCCCTCCAATTGAGTTGTGGAGTGCTCTAACCTTGTTGCTCAAAGTCTTGGTGGCTATCGAGATTTGGTGAGGACCCTCCAATCTGTTGAGTGTGACTCATCCTTGTAAAAGATTCTCGTTGTCAACATCAACGACAACATAGTGATTCGTGCATATCCATTTTGGTGGTTGTACACGAAGGAGATATGGTGTGCCATGTCACGGCTATTCGGTGTTCCACTTTGGTGGCACCGCACCGATCCAACAGAGAGTGGCTTCCATTGGAAAGTGAACTTTGGGATAAATCTTCGCGTCATTGTGCCGGTTCAACTTACCTTTACTTGTTACGCTAGTAGTGCCTAATTAGTTTATCTTATACTAGCTTTTATCGTGCTCATCATATAGGATTGTCCATATAGTTGCATAATCCATATCATCTATATTTGTGAAAGCCTTAATCTTTACCTAATAATAAAGGCATTAAGGCTTCCTTGGTTGGTTACTTGGTCCCGTCATTAGAACTGCCCCCAAAGTTGACATAGATTACCCACCATGCCACTCATCTCTACTATATAATAGGGCTTATGTTTCTCCTTGGTCCGTTTCTTTGGTTCGTTGGTACGTCTTCCGTGAGTCGTTTCCTCTCGTAGTACGTCTCCACGTTGGTTGGTACGTCGTATCCTCCTTCGACAGATCGTGAAAAAAAACCGATCTGTAACACGGTCGCATTAAAAACGGTACCGTATTAGTTCAGATTTAATAATACGCATGTCACGTAAACGAAACCAACTCCACGATCATCGCCTCGTCGCCCTTGTCAGCACGTTTGTCCGCATGTAAAAGCCCCGATCAAACTCACAATCATCGCTCCTCCAGATCAAACAAAACCTACAACGCGAAAAACGCCCGGTTGGCCAGTCCAAGGTAGGTCGCCGTAGATCGTCCCGTTCTGCGCTAGACGGCCATAGCCGATCGTCCAGGTCCACGCTAGATGGAGCCACAGCGCCGCCCGGCTCACTGGATACTATAGTGCTGTCGCGGCGTCGGCCAGCACGATCCCTCCATGCTCCACAGCCGCGCCACCGGCCACCGTGATCCCGCCACGCTCCGCTGCCCCGGCTCACAGGACACGATCAGTGTTGCCGTGCGGCCGGCCGGCCGGCGCGATCCTGCCCGGCCACACTCTACTGCACCTGAACTGTAGGTACATGCCATTGCCATCTGAAACAACAATCATCCAGCTACATATAATATAGTATCACGATTTTCATGTAAACCAGATTTCTACGGTTCCCATGGCTAGGAGTTTTTGCCTTAATACGTACGCAGACTGAAGTCGACCTTACCTTTATCACGGCTGATGCGTCTCAATCTGTTAAGGCAACGTTCCACCAGTTAGTGGTATGACAAAGTTGACAAAGGGCCAGGATGTTGTTTCTCAGATATTCGGCAAATGAATAATCGAGCAACTTATTTTTTTCCAGTAGCAGCTTCAATACAAAATAGTATACTTCAGAATCATTTATTATACTGGACATGACAATAGCAGGCACTAATCTTACATGGGAACAAGAATATTAATAGAAACAAGCATGCAAATTGTTCTCATGAATTTCATCTCAGAGATTCAAGTTTCACCATGACCATAGTTGTATGATTTACAGATGTTTTTTTAGCTTGAAAAAAAAATTACATGCATCACTATCCTCTTGCATGAGTGCTACAACCAACAGTTCAGTTATTGCATGAGTGCTTACAGGGGATAAATGGGACGCATGGTTGCATTTGGTTGAACGCTTAATGAACATATCTAATTCTAATACTCCTGATTATTTCAAGTGGAAGCTAACTACTTCTGGCATTTTTACTGTTAAGTCTTATTATGAGGACTTAATGAATGAGGGGACGAAGATACATATGGAAAATAAAAGTACCACTTAAGATAAAAATATTTATGTGATTTCTTTACCGTAAGGAACTGTTGACAAAAGATAATTTGGCTAAACGAAGTTGGGTAGGTTGCTCGAAGTGTGTGTTCTGTGGTAATCAAGAAACCATAGAACATTTATTTATATCGTGTGAATTTGCAAAACGTATATGGCGTCTGATTCATTTCACTTTTAGTATTAAAGCAACGGTATCGATTAACAATCTATTTGGGGATCGGTTAGATGGGATTGATAGGAAAATGAAAGCTACCATACGAATTGGTATTTGTGCTTTTCTTTGGGCAATTTGGAATTGCAGAAACGATGTTATTTTTAACAGGATGGAAGCTGGGCATTTTTTGCAGGTTATACACAGAGCCACCAACTGGATTCACCAATGGTCGCTACTCTCCCCGGAAGAGCAGCGTGGAAGTTTGGACACAGGATGTGCACGATTAATGGCGGTCGTGCGGGCTATCTTCAGCCAGGGTGGGTGGCAGCACACTAGGAGGTTGCAATATGTGTAGTCTCCGTTTGTTTCGATGGCTAATCTTTGTAGCCACGCTGGAGTTCAGTTGAGATGTAATAATTTGTTTTATACACTTGATACTGGATGATTCCTTAATAAATAAGCCGTGTGCATCCACTCGATGCAGAGGCTGGGTTTTTCCGTTTCAAAAAAAAAATTCAGTTATTGCATTTCATACAAAACTTGCAGAAAGAGAAGCTTACCTGGGCTTCAATATGCAAATGTATGCACACTACTCTCCAGTAAAGAGCAGACTCAACATGATTCATCCATCAGCTGAAATCTGAAGACACGGGATTTGGGATGGGCAGAAGGCTGTGCTCGAACGCCTCCTACAGGTGGAGGCCGCCGCTGTTGTCGGCATCTCCAGCAACAAATACTTGACCAGCGGGCCGAGGATGCATAGGAGAAGTGCGGCGTGGAGAGATACTCGCCACCGCGGTTGCGGGGACGAGCTCCGATAGGGCGGAGAAGAGTGGATAGCGGATGAGGCTCGGCAGAGTTACATTCAGGATTTTGCTGTCCTGCTTGCTCTGTCTACGGTGCGGTACAATGCTTACCGCCGAGTGCCGAACTGCTGACTGGATAGTGGACTAAGACTGAAAATAATTATTTGCACTCATGAAAGTTTATTAAATAGAAATAAAAATGACTAGAAAGTGTAGAAAAAAAAATAATGATAGACTCCTGGACAAAGATGAAATGCAACACGAGCACGCAAGCTATGAGAATTTAATAAATGATTGCTTGCCAAATACGAAAAGAGACAATTCTTATAAGATTTTTATTCCTTTTATGATTCTTATGTTGTTTTACGGATTTATTCAAATTTAAGCTATGTTAGGTTCAAACAATGAACTTCCATTATTTAAAATGTTGGAGCTTTGACTGTCTCAAGCGTATGGCCCATGACACAACCCGATATCTCGGTTTTCCTTCATTTGCATATTATCGATGTCGCTCTTCCACTCCACTACTCCATATGTACAAACAATGCTATAAGTGAACAATGTAAATTTTATATTTTAATCATTTTCTATTTGTTTGCATCTAATGTTGCATATAAATAATGTTATCCCATATAAATTGACATGCTCCACCATTCATCATAAATGTTTTTTTTGTAGGTTTAATTTTTTCTCAATGGTATTATTTTCTTCTACGCTGATGTATGATGCAACGCACGGGCATTGTACCATACACATAAACTTTGTCATAGCTCAGTTTTGGTTTCTTGGAGCCTGTAGGTGTCTCTCTGCATAAAAGGTTTCGAAAAAGCAATAAGGGCACAATTGGGCATGAATCAATTAAGGCATACACGCACGTCAGCTCAGAGTATCATAGAAATAGAACCTCACGGAGAAGCGTACAACAAATGGAACATGTCTCTTAGTGCGTCTTTCATTTGTTGTCGAATGTCACACTAATCTTATTGGTCAAAACAGTTACACTTCAGCCCAATGCACAAATAATACAAACACGAGCAAGAAAATTATATGAAACAATTGTATGCTTACAAGTTCCCTTTCTGTCCATATTTT
Organism: Alopecurus myosuroides; assembly: GCA_028641055.1. Classification (NCBI taxonomy): domain Eukaryota; kingdom Viridiplantae; phylum Streptophyta; class Magnoliopsida; order Poales; family Poaceae; genus Alopecurus; species Alopecurus myosuroides. The sequence continues at coordinate 176,795,659 of CM054057.1, forward strand.
TTCTTAAAAGAAAAAAAAACTGGTTTTGACACTACAGTGCCCTTATTGCCTTCCACTCGTGCTCTGTTTGAGAAGATATAATGGAAGTGGGGGGAGGGGGGGTGGGGGGGAGGGGACCTGAGGATATGGTTAACATTACACGGGGTCTATAAATTTTGGAGTAATTTTTTTTTCGATTTTTCATCTAATTTTTTTTCCCGTTGCAACGCACGGGCACGTTTCCTAGTAATCTATATACCCGTTTGTTTGTCCGTTTTCGTTATTGGTTGGTACTGTCCGGTCGAGCTAAGTCGTGTCTCTTGGATTGATCGGTGTTTTTTCCTACCTTTCACGATCGGCGGATGGCTTTTTATTTACGGCAATCTGTGGTTAGCTGCCAGGCTTTCCTTACGTGGTTCGGTTCTTCTCCAGGATAAATTTGTTGTTGTGAGCTGGCCTAGTTTACATCAAGGCTGATTAGCAAAATCTATTGCTCAGCGTGCGGTGCAAGTTTTTTTTTTCTTTTTTGCATTGCACACCTCCAATAATAAAAACGCATTGCACGTTATGCTATAAATTTTTTGTTGTACGTGTCCTAAAAGTGTGTTCAAAATGCCGAGACATTCAAGTCGTATGCCTCTTAAGCTGCTATTTATTTATATGCCAATGCAAATGTAATGTAATGTTAAAATAAATGAGTACTATTTTTAACTACTTTTTAGTTTCGGCTCCACTTCGTTTTTTCCTAAATTAATTGATATAAATTTAATACTAAAACAATTATTTTTTATCTTACTCGGTCCAACAAATAAAATCTATCGAACGAAGTTGCCCTCAGTTCGAATAATTGGGTCTAGGACGCACCATCGGTCCCCTTGGTCTCGCATGCGACCTCGCTTTTAGCAGAGTTCATAGGCATAGTCCCTGCTTCCTCGCTCGCACGGAAACTGGGCGGCGCACGACCCTCCACTCAGCAGTCCGGAGGATTATTAGCATGCATAGAGACGACTTTGGGACGTGAGGAACCGGCGGCGTGCGGGTGGAGGCCTCCTGAGAATCGAGCCGGGGCAGAGGCGCGGGTGAAGGCCGGTTCCGAGAGGCAAGACAACGCACGGTGTATCGCACCACGGCTTCGAGCTAGGCAACATTGGTTGAATGTCACCATGGTACCGAACTAAGACGGCGTGGAGTGTAGGCCGCCGGTGTCCCATGCTGGGGAGGAGAGGGTTTAGGTCGATGGGTCCCCATTTGGACGGTAAGTGGGGATTTCGAGCAAGGGGGAGGACGGCGTCCGATAGAGAAATGAAGGGGATTGGTGGGCGGATCCAACGAGCATGAGCGGGGAGGGATATTTGCACTGGTGGAAGGTGAAGCGCGTGGCGGTGACGCGTGGGTGGATGAGGTGCTACTCTGCGCTCAGGGGCCGCTTGATTTGGTCGGGTCAGGCATCACTGTGTTAGGATTGTTGCTTTTGTAGGTGTGAGTTTGAAACAGTTAGACCCTAAAATTATTCCATAGCATGCACGTTTTAGGTTTGACTTAGAAACAATTAGACAAATAATTCTGTAGCAACGCACGGGCACGTTTTGCTAGTTGAAAAATAAAGTAAAATTTGCAATTGCCTACCCCCTAGGCAATCGCTTCGATCCTTTCAGGTGCAGCGGCTGGGTTCCGCCAGCAACGTACGCGCTTGAGAAGTAGCGTCGGCAGCCGGCGACGTGGACCAAGGACTCCGCCAGCAGCGTACGCGCTTGAGAAGTAGCGTCGGCAGCCGGCGACGTGGACCAAGGACGGCGGCGCTACGGCTCGAAGGGGCGAGGCAGCGACAGCCCGCAACTCAATCGTTGGTAGGCACGTACTCGCAGACGTGCTTTACTGAGAAGAGCGAGTGATCGGTTGATCAGACGGACGGGACGCTTTACGCCATAGCGTGGACGACGAAGCGTAGATCAGAGTCGATGGCGACGCTGTCTGTTGAGTCCCAAGACGAGGACGGAGACTAACCGGCGATGGATGTCGGGCGGACGAGAGCGGCCAAGAACAACGCATCAAGATGTCCCTCGGATGACGCGTGTGGCCTTGCTGCACGAGTGGTGAAGACGAGGGCAGCCGATCAACCGATCGGCGGACAAATCATTTTGCGGCTCATACCACATAGAAGGATGAGATTGACATAATATGTTGAATGTATTGTTGAGCCTCATGGGGAGTATATATAGCATACAAGAGTCATCTTAGAGTACAAGCCAATTTAGGCAATAGATAGAAACATATTCTAACTCTATCCTATACTACCATAATAACCGTACATGTCAACACAATCATCTGGAGCATAAATCTCACTAAAGGAATCTCTGAGCTTCACAGACACTATGAAAACTTGTCTCAGATAATCTTTCGATTAAAAGAGCATAATAGTAGCACGACAGACTAGCATGATAATTCAGATATCTGTATTTGTACCGGGATAACAATTTTCCCAAGCGAACTAGAACGCAATTTCGACAACAACCATAATTATTTTCCATTAAGAACTTGCAGGATTTACATGCAAGTTCTACATGGAGGGGAACAATGAAGAATATCAGGAACAAGAACACAACAAGGTCTCCAGCTTGTAACTCTTCAACTGAAGAGATACCTGCACCTGCATCAGCATGGTTAACTGTTCTACACGCTTCCATTGGTACAACCAGATCTAACTAGTAGATCCTACCTGGCATTGCCTAAATCAGTTTATCAAACTGCCAGGTATGATCCCAGAATCGGCTTGTAAGAAGGCCATTCCATCACCTCCCTGAACTAATCACCAACACCTTCACTCCTTCAGCCATTCCCTCATAAAGAGATGTTACCTGCAATGGATAGCCCATCAACCCCATGCACCGCTGAAGCACCTCAGCCTCCAGGCGGTGTCCTGAGGCCTAACATGTTCTGAGCGCACCTCAGAAGATATATCCTAAACACGACAGGTATCGCCACTTTCGGGTGCACTATTATCTGCTAAGGGCCTCGTCTATGTGGTCGGCTGCAACTCTGACGCCATTCTGTAGCAACAGCAGCTATGTGGCCTCGTCTATGTGATCACTCATTATGCATGTCCGCCCGTCAAAGTGTATGAACTGTCACTCAAGTTGAGCACAGCATCAGCATGTCTCACCTGAAGCCAAGAGGCATGACAATATATATACGAGGTACTCGCTGCAACAGCAGCTCTGACTTAATTACATCCTCCAAATGAGACTATAACATGTAGTACTGGTATATACTGCCCAGAAAGAATGCTCTGGCTAGTAGGCAATACATATTCGATTGAGGCTACATTTCTGCGTCTGCTGACCTTGTGTTCAAATCTATGATTATCTTGCAGCAGTGGCGCGCTCTGATGAAACCTAAGCTGCTCCCAGCGATGGAAGTGATGGTGCCCCTGCTCGGAAAACTCCATACCCAGACCTTCACTCTGATGCCGCATGCTACAGCCTACAGCTCGTCGACCTAGAGAGCTTGCTTTCAGTTCGCTCTTAGCTTCTGTTTTGCTTAAAACTGTTAAGTTTGGCCAAAGTAGCAGAGAGTGTGAAACGCTAAGCTGGTATCCCCAGCAGACCTTGTATGCTGGCCGGTGGGCTTTATTATTTTAAATCTAGGCACGTGGTGCCTTTGATCTGAAAAAAAGGAACGGATAATAAATTTTATCATCGCAACAAAAGAGATTTTAATGTTAGTTGTGTGGATGAGCTCAGTGAAAATGAAATTGTGTGCTCACAGGCTCAGAGCACACACAAAAATTGTGCGGTGATTAGAAAACGGTACAAGGGTGTGGTCCTATGGATGCATTGATGCAGGATGCCTGGGCTGGAAAACACATAGACCATCGGGAACTCAGAATGTCATGCAGGTCCCCCTTTTGGTGCCATATGGTGCCGAGGGGTGATTTGTGACTCGGAAGGCTTGGCACAAAGGATGGGAACATGGCTTTGAACAGTGAGCAGATGGAAGGGATGATGTTACCAACATTAAAAATGTTGATGAATGATGAAATCGTATTTAAAGATGTCTAATACAAAAAAATATGACAATGCATTAGACCAGTTAAGAAGGTAGTGAGCAATTACAAGGAACGATTGGTAACACTCTTTAAATAGAGTGAATGGCATGGTTACGATAACATTCATTTGGTGGAAATAACTGGTTCAGTTATTAGTACACTGCATGACAAAATTTGCTTATCATATCGTACTCATTTTCGTGGAGACCAATAACAGAACGAATATTTATTACCTTCAATAGTTTGACGATCAATATTGCATGCACTCTGCATTCTTTCATTGTGGCAAGGAGATCAGTAATCATGATGAACGTATCTTCATAAGGACATTGTGTTGTGGTCGTTCATTATATCATGCCCACATCCATGAAAGTGCAACTACCAAAGAGTAGATACCTACAGTTCAACATTTCCCTGCTAAGATTCCTAATTAAAAGAGCAGACCTCAAGATACCTATACAGCTGTGTTTCCAGATTCTCAAAACTAAGGTTTACTACTACCTCCGATCCGAAATAATGGACGCAGATTATGAATGGTTTAGGCAAAACTTTGCCTAACCATCCGACTATTAAATCGGATCGGAGGGAGTAGTATCCTTTCAACCTTTCTACAGATTTATCTTGACCATTACTTTCTGCAAGAAACATTCTAGGCCATTCGCACACTGTAGTTTGAAGCTCTAAAAAATTTCATGACAGAAGATACACATGGCATATTTTGACTAAACATGTATAGAGTACTTGCTAAATGTCATGAATTTTTCTTCCCTAATTTTCACCTTGTTACATATGGCATTATGTGTGTCCCTTGACTTTTTGACTAACAATCTAATTTTAAGAGAAATCTGAAAGGAACAATGCGTCAGGATTACCTTATGGACCTGAATGATTGATGTGCCTCTTAGCTCCTCTTAGCTGCGGCAGACTGGAGTTGCGCCTCTTAGCTGATTTTATCTCTGTTGCTCCTGTCATTTGGCTAAGCTGTAGTGCCTCAGCAATGTAATCAACTCTGTGTGAACCGTCTGGGCTTTGTTAACTCAAAGTCGGGTAATAAATTACCTTTTATCTAAAAAATGATTGATGTGAAGTTCTTGCTGATAAATAAAAAATTAATGGCAGTATAAAAAGAAGGTATCCTGCTTCGCTTAAATATGTCTAAAATGGAAGTATAATATACTAATATCTTGATACATGTAGAACTTACATCAAAGAGTAGCTTACAAGAGAAGTGCAGGTTTCTTCTCAACGAAGGTACAGAATACCGAACAGTTTGATCCTCTCCGTAGAACATACAACGTTTCATGCATCAGGACACTACTGTTTTCAGGTAGGAACTTTCAGGTAAGACTTGAGGATTCTCAGAAATTCACCAACGCTGGAATCCTCTGAAGGGCTGGTATGGCAGAGCCTTGGCGATGCTAGAGCATATCCTCTCGGAACAACGCTTGAGTAAGAGCTTGGAGGGAAGGCTGCGTTAGGAAGCGTCATTAACGCATTTTGTCGAACAGTTGGCGTGTGCGGACAAGAACAGCAAGCCACCTACGAGCTGCCCATGAAGAATGTTTGACTTAGCATATCTCTCGAGATTTCAGAGAATGACACTCGATTTCACTACCGCCACGTAGGGGAATCAGGCAAAGTTGAGACGGGAGTGAGAGAAGGGATTAATGGACATGCGTTTGCAGGATGGCCGGCCGGCTTGTCGGACGAGGAGTAATATTCAGAGCAAATAGAGGCGCAAACTGAAAGATAAGGAATAAGAAAGAAAGGGTGGATATGATGCGTACCGGAGACGGAGGATTTGGTCCTGAAGATGGCGGAGAGGGCGTCGTACGCCGGCGCCGGCGGCATCTTGCCGGGTGCGGGGACGAGACAGAGCGGCGGAAGCGCGTACAAGGAGGCAGGTGGGAACCAGTCAACCAGCGCAGCACGCGCTTGGAGCTGATCCGTTCGGTGCGAATCGGACGGCTCACGGGAGGTTGCGGGAGGAAACTGAGCAAATGTTTAGTCCCACATCGCATAGCCGGAGAAGTTTCAACCAGTTTATAAGTCCACGCTTGCAAGCACTTGTGTCCCTTCGGGGACATCCGATAAAATTGGAACGATACAGAGAAGATTAGCATGGCCCCTGCGCAAGGATGACACGCACAAATCGAGAAATGGTCCAAATTTTTTTGAGATTTTGCGCGCTGGTCCTTTTCACTTTTCACATATGGCCCTCTGCTTATGGATTTTCCTTGCAATGAGGTCCTTACTGCCTCGTCCGCAGCACATATAACCCCCTGGAAAGTGGAAACTCGCGTCGCTTTTGCATATAGATCCTCTAAAGTAAGGTTCATTTGCAGGATAGATCTCGGAGGCTCCTACTGTTACAGTTACACCTTGAATTCACAACTGTCAAGAGCTTTGTTGCTCTATCATGGCCTTCTGCATAATCGTGCATGCTGTTAGGAATAATAATCACGATGACGCCGGCACGGCGTCGTGTGCGTATAGGTTTCCTATATATACTTGGTTGTGTATCCGAGTATGATAGAACTCCTATCCGACTAGGAATAGGGTGTGTGGCTTGTGCGTGTATATATATGCATCCAGGCTTGTAACCTTGTACACCGTGACTTGAGAAGCAATAATACAAAGGCAAGACTCGATATGGGCCTCTAGCTAACTTGTTTTTCCCGTGTGCGCATAGATAGATCTCGGAGGCTCCTACTGTTACAGTTACACCTTGAATTCACAACTGTCAAGAGCTTTGTTGCTCTATCATGGCCTTCTGCATAATCGTGCATGCTGTTAGGAATAATAATCACGATGACGCCGGCACGGCGTCGTGTGCGTATAGGTTTCCTATATATACTTGGTTGTGTATCCGAGTATGATAGAACTCCTATCCGACTAGGAATAGGGTGTGTGGCTTGTGCGTGTATATATATGCACCCAGGCTTGTAACCTTGTACACCGTGACTTGAGAAGCAATAATACAAAGGCAAGACTCGATATGGGCCTCTAGCTAACTTGTTTTTCCCGTGTGCGCATAGATAGATCTCGGAGGCTCCTACTGTTACAGTTACACCTTGAATTCACAACTGTCAAGAGCTTTGTTGCTCTATCATGGCCTTCTGCATAATCGTGCATGCTGTTAGGAATAATAATCACGATGACGCCGGCACGGCGTCGTGTGCGTATAGGTTTCCTATATATACTTGGTTGTGTATCCGAGTATGATAGAACTCCTATCCGACTAGGAATAGGGTGTGTGGCTTGTGCGTGTATATATATGCACCCAGGCTTGTAACCTTGTACACCGTGACTTGAGAAGCAATAATACAAAGGCAAGACTCGATATGGGCCTCTAGCTAACTTGTTTTTCCCGTGTGCGCATACCTGAGAGTAGTACTAGTCTGATTATGTATTGATCAGCTAGTTCGTACGTGTGTTGCTAGATCGATCAAACCATCAAGCTGCTAGCTTGTTTAGCTTGTACGTACACGTCTTGGTTGATTGGAACTATTGTACGTGCGCGTCTCGCAGGAGAGCTTCGTCGTCGTCGTCGTCGTCGCCGGAAAGTACTCGGCGGTAGGGGCTGTTTCCAACACATGCTCCTATGAACTCCACAACGTAGCAGTGGTAGCAATAACACAAAAAACTTAAACAAGGTACTGCAGCATTCAAGATCCTACTAGCCCCGAGCCTAATTTTTGCACAGATACTTCCCTGTTGTCAGCATTCAATCATCTGGAGCAGAAATCTCACAGATACCATGAAAACTTGTCTCAAGGAAATTTCCATAAAAATAGCATAATAATAGCAGGACAGACCCACACGATAATCCGATCTATCTGCATTTGTTACTGGGGATAACCATTTTTTCAGCGAACTAGAATGCAATTTCGGCAACAACAATTATTATTAACAAGCCAAGTAGAACCTGGAGGATTTACAAGCAAATTTTACATGGAGATAACAAGGAAGAATATCAGGAACAAGAACACAACACAGCCTCCAGCTTGTAACTGTTCTACTGAAGTGATACCTGCACTTGCATCAGCATGGGTAACTGTTCTACACCGCTTCGATTGCCACAGTCAGCTTGAACTAGTAGATCTGAATTTATCGAGTTGCCAGGCATGACCCCAGAATCAGCCTGTAGGAGGCCATTCCATCACCTCCCTTCACTGATCACCAGTACTTTCACTCCTCCAGCCACTCCCTCATCGAGAGATGTCGCTTGTAATAGATTGCCCATCAACCCCACGCACCGCTGACGCTGAAGCTGAAGCACCTCAGCCTCCACGCGGGGTCCTGAGGACTGACATGTTCTGTGCGCACCTCAAAAGACATAGATTAAACATGATAGGTGTCGCCATTTTCAGGTGCACTATTATCTGCTAAGGGCCTCATCTATGTTGTCGGCTGCAAATCTGATGCCATCTGTAGCAACTGCCTGGATCACCCATTTATGCATGTTGAGCACAGCATGTTCACCTGAAGCCAATTGGGAGGCATGTCAACATATATATACGAGGGTACTTGCTGCAACAGCAGCTCTGACTTAACTCCATCCTCCACCCAAACTATTATATGTACTACTGTATACTGTACAAAAGAAATGGATACTATCATTGCAACAAAAGAGAATTTAATGTTAATGATATGGATATGCATGAGCTCGTGTGCGCACAGTGCTTACAGGCTCAGAGCACACAAAAAATTGTGCAGTGGTTAACAAAAGGTACAAGGGTGTGGTTGTGTGGATGCATTGATGCAGGATGCCTGAGCTGGATAACACACAGACCAGGAACTCAGACAGTCATGCAGGTCCTCCTTTCGGTGCCATATGGTGGTGAGGGGGTGATTTGTGACTCAGAGGGCGTGTCGTGTAGGGACATGGATTTGTACAGTGAGCAGATGGATAGGATGATGAATCTTATTTAAAGATGTCTAGAACAAAACATATGATAACGCGCGAGGAATCTAAAGAAGGTAGTGAGTAGTAACAAGGAATACAGGGGAAACGATTGCTGACACTCTTTAAATGGAATGATTGGCATGACTACAAGAAAAAGCATTTGGTGGAAATAGTTGGCTCAGTTATTAGTACACTGCATATAACTTAATTTGCTTTTATCGTACTCATTTTCCTGGAAAATAATAACAGAGTGAGCATTTATTACCTTAACAGTTTGATTATATATATTGCATGCACAGTTATTGGCTTTCTACATTCTTCCATTGTGGCAATGGGATCAGTAATCATGATGTGCGTATCTTCATAAGGACGTGGTGCTGTGGTCGTTCATTATATCACACCCACATTCATGAAACTGCAACTCTCAAAGAGCGGATACCTAGTGAATGTGATATAGGTACAGTTAAACATTTCACTGCTAAGATTCCCATTTAAAAGAGGAGACCTCATGATATCTATAAAACTTTGTTTCCAGATTCTCAAAACCAAAGTTTACTAGAATCCTTTCTACATTTTTACTTGATCATTACTTTCTGCAAGAATACATTCTAAGACCATTGTCACATTGTAGATTGAAGCTCTTAAAATTTTATGACAGAAGATACATACAATACATATTTTGACTAAACATAGATAGAGTACTACTTGTTAAATGTCGCCAAATTTTCACCTTTTTACATGTGGCATTATGGACCTGAATGATTGATGTAAAGCTGTTGTTGATTGATAAACACTTAATGCCAGTATAAAACAAGCACATCCTGCTACACTCAAATATGACTAAAATGGAGTAAATGTTATAATATCTTGGTATATGTAGAACTTGCGTCAAACAGTAGCTTACAAGAGAAATTCAGGTGAGTTCCGGTGACCACGAGCAGCATACAGGTTAGAAAGCAAAACATATCCACTGTCTTCAGTGGGTTCAAGACGAAGGAGTTCTTCTGAAGCAATCTCTGCAACTTCAGTATTTTGACAAGCTGAACTTGAACTTAAAATGGAACCCCATATAGACCGACTTGGTTTCATTGGCATACTCCTATCCAATCCTACTGCATCAGACAGGCTACCTGATCGTTCAAGGAGATCAACCATACAGCCAAAGTGTTCTGTTCCTGGTTCAATGTTAAAGCTTTGCTTCATAGTATCAAAAATATTACACCCTTGATCTAGCAGACCAGCATGACTACATGCACTCAGAACAGGTACCTTGATTCAAGTCCCCCCTTGCTTACAGCTGCAGAGATCAAAGTAACAGCAGTAACCTTATCAGGTTGTACACAACTAGCAAGCATGCCATTAAATAGTTCCACCACTACAGCGAATTATCTGCATCAAGCATACCCAGCTAGAAGTAGATTCCACAATATTAGATCCCTGCAAGGTGCATCGAAGAAAATTTTCATAGCAAGGTCCAACATGCCGGCATTAGCGAACCCTGAGATCATGGTGTTCCACGAAATGTCATCCTTCTCCCAAGCTTCAGCAAAGACTCTGATGGCAGTGTTCATTTCAACACATTTGGCATACATGTCCAAAAGGGCATTACTCAAAATCAATCCCCTATCAGCTATACCCATCCTCTGCACGACGGCACCATGAATGGACCTCCCGAGAAGCGTGTTATACAGTCGTCCGCAGCAGGAGAGAAGAGCAACAACCGCATACTAATCAACACGAATCCCCCTCGAAGCCATATCACGGAAAAGCTGCAGCGCCTTCAGGCTGTACTCTCCCTTGACGTACCCTGACAGCATGATGTTGCAGGACACCGTGTCAAGTACTGGCACACACTGGAACATCGCCTCGGCCGTCTCCACGTCGCCAGCGTCCAGGTACATCTTGATGAGCGAGTTCCGCAGGTACACACGCGAGTGCAAGCCATTGACGAGGACGTGAGCGTGCACCTGCTTCCCGACTGACGGGCAAGCCATTGACGCTGGAATCTTCTGAAGCGCTGGCATGGCAGAGGCTTGGTGATGCTAGAGCATAACCTCTTGTAACAAGGCTTGGGTGAGAGCTTGGAGGGAAGGCTGCGCTAGGAAGCATCTCTAACGCATTTTGTCGAACAGTCGGCGTGCGGGAACCAAGAACAGCAAGTAACCTATGAGCTGCGCATGAACAATGTATGAATTAGCATATCGCTCAAAATTTCAGAGCATGGCACTCGGTTTCCCCTACCGCCACAACTGGGAATCAGAGAAATTTGATACGGGAGTGCGAGGGATCAATGGACAAGCGTTCGCAGGATGGCCGGCCGGCTCATCAGAGGAGTAATATTCAGAGCAAATAGTGGCGTGCACTGACAGATAAAGAAGAAGAAGGGTGGACACGATGCGTGCCGGAGATGAAGTTTTTGTTGACGGCGGCGAGGACGTCGTGAGCCGGCGCCAGCGGCATCTTGCCGGGTGCGGGGACGAAGCAGAGCGCGTACAAGAGGCGGGTGGAACCAGCACAGCACTTGCTCGGAGATGATCCGTTCAGTGCGAATCGGACGGCTCACGGATGGTTGCGGGAAGAAACTGGCCGAACGTTTAGTCCCACCTCGCCCAGCGGAGAAGTGCGGACCGGTTTATAACCCGACGCCTGCAAGCACTTGTGTCCCTTCGGGGACATCCGATAAAATTGGAACGATACAGAGAAGATTAGCATGGCCCCTGCGCAAGGATGACACGCACAAATCGAGAAATGGTCCAAATTTTTTTGAGATTTTGCGCGCCGGTCCTTTTCGCTTTTCACATACACCCCTCTGGTGTTTCTTTCTGGCCCTCCACATATAGATTTTCCTTGCGGTGAGGTCCTTACTGCCTCGTTCGCATCACATATAAGCCCCTGAAAAGTGGAAAACTCGCGTCGCCTTTGCATATAGATCATGCAGGATATAGTTTGGAGGCTCCTACTGTTACAGTTACACCTTTAATTCTTTGTTTCTCTATCATGGCCTTTGCATGATCGTGTACTCGAATATACTTCTCAGCTGGTCAGCAGAAATCTCACTAATGGAATCTTTGGCCTTCGCAGATACCATCAAAACTTGTTTCGAGAAAATTTTCTATTAACATAGCATAATAATAGCAGGACAGACCCAGAGGATTATTGATCTATCAGCATTTGTACCAGGATACCAATTTCTCCCCATCGAACTAGAACGCAATTTCGGCAATAACCATAATTAATCTATTTTCCGTTAAAAAGCCGAGTAGAACTCAGGAGGATTTACAAGCAAGTTTTACATAGGGAAAACAAGGAAGGATATCAGGAACAAGAACACAACACAGCTTCCAGCTTGTAACTGTACTATTGAAGTGATGCCTGCACTTGCATCAGCATGGCATGGCTAACTGGTCTACAGAGCTTCCATTGCCACAGCCAACTTGAACTAATAGATCCTACCTGGCATGCCTAAATGAATTTAACAAGCTGCCAGGTATGACCCCAGAATCAGCTTGTAGGACGGCCATTCCAACATCTCCCTGCACTAATCACCAGCACCTTCACCCCTTCAGCCATTCCCTCATCCAAAGATGTCGCCTGCAATGGATTGCCCATCAACCCCATGCACCGCTGAAGCATCTCAGCCTCCAGGCGAGGTCCTGCGGTCTGACATGTTCTGTCCGCACCTCAAAAGACATAGCTTAAACATGACAGGTGTTGCCATTTTCAGGTGCACTTTTATCTGCTACAGGCCTCATCTGTGTCGTCGGCTGCAACTGTGATGCCATTCTGCAGCAACGGCCTGGATCACTCATTATGCATGTCCGCGTGCCAAAGTGTATGAACTGTCACTGAACATGAGCACAACATGTTCACCTGAAGCCATTTGGGAGGTATGTGAATATATATACGAGGCACTTGCTGCAACAGCAGCTCTGACTTAATTCCATCGTCCAAATGAAACTACAACATGCAGTACTTGTGTATTACTGTCCAAAAGGAACGGGTAGTAAATTTTGTCATTGCAACAAAAGAGATTTAGTGTTGATGGTGTGGATATGCATGAGCTCAGTGAAAATGAAGTTGTGTGCGCACAGTGCTCACAGGCTCAGAGCACACACAAAATTGTGTAGTGGTTAACAATCGGTACAAGGGTTTGGTCGTGTGGATGCATTGAAGCAGGATGCCTGAGCTGGAATACACATAGACCATTGGGACTCGGACAGTCATGCAGGTCCTCCTTTCAGTGCCATATGGTGGTGAGGGGGTGATTTATCACTTGGAAGGCGTGGCGCATAGGATGTGACATGGTTTTGCACAGTGAGCAGCTGGATGAGATTACCACTACTCCACATGTTTATGAATGGTGAAATCTTATTTAAAGATGTCTAGAACAAAAATATGACAATGCAGAGACATGTTTAGAAAGTAGTGACTAGTACCAAGGAATAAAATGGAAACGATTGCTGACGATTCTCTTTAATTAGAATGAATGGCATGATTACAAGGAAAAACATTTGGTGGAATTGGTTCAGCTATTAGTACACTGCATAACTAGATTTGCTTATTCGCACCCATTTTGCTTGAAAACAATAACAGAACTAATATTTATTACCTTCAACAGTTTGATGATCAATATTGCATGCACCGTTACTCGTTTTCTGCATTCTTAATGGGATCTGTAATCATGATGAACACATCTTCATAAGGACATGGTGTTGTGGTCGTTCATTGTATCACGCCCACATCCATGAAAGCGAATGGGATATAGGTACAGTTAAATATTTCACTGCTAAGATTCCTATTTAAAAGAACAGACCTCAAGATATCTATAAAACTGTGTTTCCAGATTTCTCAATACCAAGGTTTACTAGTATCCTTTCTACAGTTTTACTTGATCATTACTTTCTGCAAGAATACATTCTAGGCTATTGGCACAGTGTACTTTGAAGCTCTCAAAATTTCATGACAGAAGATACACATAGCATATTTTGAATAAACATAGATAGTGCTTGTTAAATGTCACGATTTTTTCTTCCCTGTTTTTCTCCTTGTACATATGGCATTATGTATGTTCTTTGACTAACAATCTTAATAAAGCGGCATCTAAAAGGAACAATGCATCAGGATTACCTTAAGGACTTGAATGATTGATGTGAAGTTGTCATCGATCAATAAACAATTAATGCCAGTATAAAACAAGCACATCCTGCCTCGCTCAAATAGGACTAAAATGGAAGTAATATTACTAATATCTTGGTATATGTAGAACTTGCAACAATCAGTAGCTTACAAGAGAAGTGCAGATTTCTTCTCCAAGAGAAGTGCAGGTTTCTTCTCAATGAAGGTAGAGCATACTGAACTGTTTGATCTTCTCCCTAGAAGATACAATGTTTCATGCATCAAGTCCAGAACTCTTTGAAAGGGACACCACTATTTTCACGCAAGAGTCATGCTATTGGTTTATGGAAATATTACCATTAGCCGAAATGAGAAGCGTGGCCCTGTAGAACAAAAGATAACACATAAGCAGAGCAGTTTTTTATGAAATGTAGGCTAAGGCAACTTACTTTTCGTGTAAGAAAGAAATTTGGAAACAAAAAATATATTTACAAGTGCTACACGATTGAGTTATACCTAAGTTATCAGGTGACATCATTAATAGCCAATCCACTAGCACCTGCTGCTTTTCTCACGCCTCTCATTTCCATAGTCTCCCTCACTCTGTCACTGTAGTTCCAGTGACCACCAGCAGCATACAGGTTAGAAAGCAAAACATATCCACCCTCTTCTGTGGGTTCAAGACAGAGGAGTTCTTCTGAAGCAACCTCTGCAACTTCAGTATTTTGACAAGCTGAACTTGCACTTAAAATGGAACCCCATATAGACCGACTTGGTTTCATTGGCATACTCCTAGCCAGTCCTACTGCATCAGAAAGCCTACCTGATCGTGCAAGGAGATCAACCATACAGCCAAAGTGTTCTATTCCTGGTTCAATGTTGAAGCTTTGCTTCATGGTATAAAAAATCTTACACCCTTCATCCAGCAGACCAGCATGACTACATGAACTCAGAACAGCGACCAATGTCACGCCATTAGGTGCTACACCCTCCTTCTGCATATCCCAAAATAGGTCCAATGCTTTGGTTCCATGGCCATGGAATGCAAGGCCCGATATCATCGCTGTCCACAAGGTAACATCTTTATTCACGGCCTTGTTAAACACAGCATACGCTAAATCAACATTTCCACATTTGCAATACATGTCGACGAGAGCAGAAGCCAGGAAAGCATCTTCAGTTCCATGTTCTTTAACCACCCAACCATGGACACTCTTTCCTGGATTCAATTCCCCCTGGCTTAAAGCTGCAGAGATCAAAGTGATAGCAGTAACCTTATCAGGTCTTACACAACTGGCAAGCATGCGATTATATAGCTCCATCACGGCAGCGAATCCTCTGCATCGAGCATACCCAGCCAGAAGTAGATTCCATGATATTAGATCCCTGCAAGGTGCATCGAAGAAAAACTTGCTAGCGAGGTCCAACATGCCGGCATTAGTGAACCCTGAGATCATGGTGTTCCACGAAATGCCATCCTTCTCCCAGGCTTCACCAAAGATTCTCATGGCAGTGTTCATTTCACCACATTTGGCATACATGTCTAGAAGGGCATTGCTCAAAATCAATCCCCTATCTGCTATACTCATCCTCCGCGTGACTGCGCCATGCGCTGACCTCCCAAGGAGTGTGTTCTTCAGTCGTCCGCAGCAGGAGAGGAGGGCAACAGCCGCATATGGATCAACACCAATTCCTCTCGACGCCATATCACGGAAAAGCTGCAGCGCCTTCTGACTGAACCCTCCATTGACGTACCCTGACAACATGATGTTGCAGGACACCGTGTCCAGCTCGGGCGCAATTCTGAACATCGCCTCGCCCGTTTCTACATCGCCGGCGTCCAGGTACATCTTGATGAGTGAGTTCCGCAGGTAGACACGCGAGTGCAAGCCATGGAGGAGGACGTGGGCGTGTACCTGCTTCCCGACCGACGGGCACTCCACGGACTTGAGCAGCGCCAGGAAGGTCCGCTCGTCGGGAGTAGCAGGAGACGCGAGAATGGACTTGTAGAGAGCGACGGAGCGGAGCTGCGAGGAGGAGAGCGCCGCGAGCACCAGGTTGTAGATGTAGAGGTTGGGGCGAGGCGTGAAGTGGTCGAACAGGAGCAGGGCCTCGCGCGTGTACTGCGGGAAGGCGACGGTGGCGAAGTAGAGGAGGCGGCTCATGGGGAATATTTCGAAGGCGAGGCCGAGGCGGAGCATGTGGGCGAGGATCGCCTTGAACGGCCGCGCCCCGCCCCGGCACCGCTCCAGGACGACCAGCGCTGGGTGCTCCAGACGCAGCGAGACGGTCGGGTCCCAGAGGCGCGCCGCGGCGGCCTTGGCGGCGGTAGCCATCACGGCTTCGGGACGAGCGAGTTGGTGGGAGCAGGGGATTCTCGCCGCCGGCGCCGCGAGCGTCTGAGTAAGTGTGGCTCCGCCGCGGAGCCGGCGGCGGTCGGCTCCAGCGAGTGGGGAGCGCTCGGTGGCAAACGGTGTCACAGCGGAAGGCCCAGCAACTAACCATACGCCCTCCATTCCTTAACCTCTAGCCCGGTTTGCAGAGGCTTCAAGCCCACGAAATATTTAGCCCATCTGGAAGAAACTAGGCAAATCTATTCTAGTACTACCCATAAAAAAAATTCTACTGTAGTACAAATTCTCATAAAAAATAAAATAAATATTGTACTTCTGTAATACTCATGGATGGTCCAATGAGACGACGCCAGTTCATCCTGAATTCGCCGCCAGGTAGGTTGTCCCTAAATTATCACACCACAAATTGTGCGCTGTCGTGTAACTCCAAGTTTCGTGAGAACTGAGTCTATCCATATGACTTCAACTGCGTCATTGGTCAATGCCTTATACTCTGGCTCGGTGCTAGATCTATAGACCGTAGGTTGTTTCTTCTAACTCCAAGATATGAGATTCGGTCCAACAAACACAGCAAAGCCACCAGTAGAGCGCATGTCATCAACACAGCTTGCACAGTCCACATTAGTGAATATACTGACACCACTAAATGTGGACTTACGGATCTGTAGTCCCTTGTCTAGCGTACCCTTGACATACCTCAGGATACACTTAACTGCTTCCCAATGAACCTCAGTAGGCCGAGACAAGAACTGACGCACTTTGTTCATAGCAAAGGAAATGTCGGGACGTGTGAGTGTCAAATACTAAAGTGCTCCAACTACACTATGATACCTGAAAGAGTCATCGCTACTCAGAAGTGCACCACTGTCACGCGAGAGACTCTCGTACGTAGAAAGCGGAGTGGAAGTGGACTTGCAACTCTCCATGTTGACTCGATGAAGGAGACCAAGTGCATACTTTCTCTGAGTCAATGTCATGCCACCTGAATGAAAGGACGCTTCCAATCCAAGAAAGCACTCCAACTGTCACAAGCCTTTGATGGGAAAACTATCAGAGAGCGACTGCACAAGTCGATCCACCACAACATGTGTAGAGCCAACCATCACAATATCATCAACATATACAAGCATGTATATCTGCACATCACCTTGAGAGAAGATGAACAAAGACATGTCTGCTCTGGAGGCAACAAAACCAAGCTGCAAAAGCCGCTGACTCAACCGAGCGTACTAGGCACGTGGCGACTGTTTGAGGCCATATATCGTCCTATGGAGTTTGCATACATGAGAGGGATAAGAGACATCCTCAAAGCCAGGGGGCTGCTGCATATAAACATCTTCGGCTAAGTAACCATGCAGAAAGGCATTACTCACATTCACCTATCAAAGACTGCATCCGCGAGACACATCGAGGGAGAGAACAAGATGAAATGTGCCAGGCTTGACCACTGGGCTGAAAGTATCTCCATAGTCACACTCCCCTGCTGTTGAGTAAAACCGCGAGCAACAAGACGAGCTTTGTGCTTGTCGACAGACCCATCTGGACGATGCTTGGTCTTGAATATCCACTTGCAACCAGGGGCGGAGACAAGGGGGGCTAGCAGGGGTCAGACCCCCCCTAATGGTTCGTCCCCCCCCAACGTATTGCAGCGGGTACTAATCGTATATAATACTGGTATATATAGGATAATAGCTGCTGAGCACTATGTATACTCTTAGTATTTAAGCCCAAAGCTAGCAGCAATCAGTATGTACGCACCAAGCCCAGCAGTCAACAGGAAACAACCCATCTAGCTGACTTCTTAGGCCAGAAATCGTTTGCCCATCTCCTCTCGTCTCTCATCCTCTCGCATATCACCATCGATCTGACTGCCCTAATGCGTGCTGCTCCCGCTCGAACACCAGCGAACCTGGATGGCAGCGGAGTAGCGGAGGATATGGCGATGCCGCTGACCTTCCTTGGCCAGATGCCCTATGTTTGCGACATGGGCCCGTCCCATAAAATCACCACCGAATTATCAATCAGTACACAATACAAGAATGTACATGCTACTAATCTGATCAATTCCCTATTATTTAACATTTCCAATACTTTTTAGTCACAAATGAAGGGATTCGATATACTAGTTCTTAAAAAGATGAATATAATAGATTCTTTTCAAGCTAATATTTTTAAAGCTCTAATCTGGCATGCCGCTAAAATTTCAGATCCACTTGTTGACGATAGTAGAAGATCTATATGTGAAATGTTAAGCGGTAGTTTTGTCCCCATTTGCTACAATATGTGTGCTATATGATTGGAGATTGAGATATCATATATTCATGCCATGCTTTTGGCAATATGAAAATATCATTTTACTTTTGGACTTGCTATCTTGATAAATGATAGAAATATTTCACTTGCCAGAGACAATGTTTCGCCCCCCCTATATCCAAATCCTGGCTCCGCCCCAGTTGCAACCCACCACATTGACACCGAGAGTCCAAGGTACCAACACCCAAGTGTTTGTGTGGCAAAGAGCAGCAAATTCCTCGGACATGGCAGCACGCCAAGCAGGTTCGCCAAGAGCATCATGATGGGAAACCGGCGCGGCAAAAAGTGCACGCCCCTTGGGATCATAGCGAACAGTACCATCGGTGTAAGTATTCTCTTTGTGCGTGTGACCACGATGGCGTGTGACCATAGCATGCCCCGGAACCACTTCGGCGACAGATGCTGGTTGTGCCAACGAGGAACCGGCCAGAGGTGTCGCGGCTGAGAGGTCCTCAGAGACAGACGACACGGGCCGGGGTGAGACATCTAGCTAGGCCGGTCCAGATGAAGCTTGGGAACCGGGTGATACGTCTCCAACGTATCTATAATTTATGATGTTTCATGTTAATATTATGCCAATTGCTACATGTTTTCTATACACTTCATGTCATTTTATGGATTTTCTGGGACTAACCTATTGACAAGATGCCACAATGACAGTTCTTGTTTTCTGATGTTTTTGGTTTCAGAAAAGTTGTTCTGGAAATATTCTCGGAATTGGACGAAACAAAATCTCACGGTCCTATTTTTCTGTCACGTACACGGAGTCCGGAGGAGACCCGGAGGGGGGCACCGACGCGGCCACACCATAGGGCGGCGCGCCCCCAGGCTGCGCCACCACGTGGTGTGGGCCCCTCGGGCGCCCATTGATACGTCTCAAACGTATATATGATTTCTGATGTTCCATGTTGTTTTCATGTCATATGATACATGTTTCTTATACACTTTATGTCATTTTTACAGATTTTATGGGACTAACCTATTGACAAGATGCCACAGAGCCAATTCCTGTTTTCTGTTGTTTTTGGTTTCAGAAAAGTTGTTCTGGAAATATTCTCGGAATTGGACGAAACAAAATCCCAGAGTTTTAGAAAGTCGTCACGTACACGGAATCCGGAGGAGACCCGGAAGGGGGCCTCAGGGGGACCACACCATAGGGAGGCGCCCCCTGGCCGCGCCTAGAGGTGGTGTGGGCCCCGTGGCCACCCACTGATGTTGCCCTTTCGCCTATTTAAGCTCCTCCACGGGTTAACCCTAAAGACCCCGAGCCTTTTCCACCAAAAATATCCGTAGCCGCCATCATCGTCAACCCTAGTTCGGGAGGGTTCTGGAGGTCTCCCCGGCACCCTGCCGGGAGGGGGAATCATCACCGGAGGGCTCTTCATCACCATGTCTGCCTCCAGAGTGATGCGTGAGTATTTCATCCATGGACTACGGGTCCATAGCAGTAGCTAGATGGTTGTTATCTCTTCTTTATGCCTCATGTTTAGATCTCGTGAGCTACCTAACATGATCATGATCATCTTATTGTAATGCTACATGTTGTGTTTGCTGGTATTGAATGTTATGTCCAGTGATAATCAATCTATCATGTTCTTTCATGTGTATGTTATTTATGATATTTCATGTTCTCCTTACTAGTAGATGCTCTGGAGTCTGGCCAAGTTGATGCTTGTAACTCCAAGAGGGAGTATTTATGCTCGTTAGTGGGTTCATGCCTCCCTTTAACTCACGCTCGAGTGACAGAAACGTAACGGGTGGGGGGGTGTGATGTTGCCATTAGGGAGAAAACAACAATGCTTTGTCTAAGGATAATTTTATTGTTTACATTACACATTTTTCTTAATGCAATTATCTGTTTCTTGCAACTTAATACCCAAGGTTTGCTCGGATGACACTATGAGGTTGGATTATTAGTCATAGATGAAGTTGGATAACGGTCTACGTATCTTCTTGTAATTCCCGCATGAATCACATAGTAATCATCATGTCATGCATATGCACTACGGTGCAGCCTTTATATCTGTCAATTGCCCATCTGTAAT
This sequence comes from Alopecurus myosuroides, assembly GCA_028641055.1. NCBI lineage: Eukaryota > Viridiplantae > Streptophyta > Magnoliopsida > Poales > Poaceae > Alopecurus > Alopecurus myosuroides. The sequence goes on from CM054057.1 coordinate 176,816,419, forward strand.
TTGTTTACCCAGCATGTTATTTATCTGTTTTGAGGAACACCTGTAGTGAACGGTGGACCCCGATTCATTTCTTTACAATGGTATACAACCAGTGCAACCACTGTTTTTCCTACTGCAATTATTGTTCTCTTTCATCTACTGCAAACAAGTACTACTTTCCACACTATACGTCTAATCTTTTGTTTCAGCAAAACCGGTGAGACTGACAACCTCACTGCTTCGTTGGGGCAAAGTAATTTGATTGTGTTGTGTAGATTCCACGTTGTTGTTGAACCGGTAGTGCGCCCTGCCAACATCAGCTGCATCAACCTTCAGAAGTGATTTCTTTATCCTACTGGTCGATTCAACATTGGTTTCTTTCTGAGGGAAACTTGCTGTTGTGCTCTTCATACCTTCCTCTTGGGGTCTCCCAACGAGTGCAAACTGCTGCACCATCAAACATTTTTCTGGCGCCGCTGCCGGGGAGGAAGAGGATTTCTGCAAGGGGAGTCTCTCACCTCCAATCTCTTTACTTTTTTTGTTTTGCTTAGTTCATTTTATTTTGTCTTACTTTCTTCTCTATATCAAAAACACAAAAAATAGCTCTTATTATAGTTGTTATTTTTGTTATCCAATTTTAATCTTGCTAAAATGAGTACTCCTGAGAACACTAAGTTGTGTGACTTCACTAACACAAACAACAATGATTTTATTAGCACACCTATTGCTCCACCTGCTCCTACTGCTGATTTTTAAAAGATAAAGCTTGCCCTGTTAAACCTTGTTATGAGAGAGCAATTTTCTGGTGTTAGTACTGATGCTGCTACCCATCTTAATAATTTTGTTGAACTTCGTGAGATGCAAAAATATAAGAATGTAGATGGAGATATTATTAAACTTAAATTGTTTCCTTTCTCTTTGAGAGGAAGAGCTAAATAATGGTTGCTATCTTTGCCTAGAAATAGTATTGATTCATGGACTAAGTGTAAATATGTTTTCATTGGAAAATATTATCCTCCTGCTAAAATTATATCTCTAAGAAGTAGCATTATGAATTTTAAGCAACTTGGTAATGAACATGTTGCTAAAGCTTGGGAAAAAAATGAAATCTTTGGTAAAGAATTGTCCCACTCGTGGACTGACTAATTGGATGATCATCCAAACCTTTTATGGAGGTCTGAATTTTTCATCAAGAAACCTTCTGGATTCAGCTGATGGAGGAACCTTTATGTCCATCACTTTGGGGTCTGCAACAAAGCTTATTGATTATATGATGATAAATTATTCTAAATGCCACACTGAGAAAACTCCGCCAGGTAAGAAGGTAAATTTTGTTGAAGAAACATCTTCCTTGAGTCATAGGCTTGATGCTATTATGTACATGCTTGTGAATGGTAAAACTTGTGTTGATCCAAACAATGTTCGTTTAGCCTCTTTGGTTTCTCAAGAAGAGCATGTTGATGTGAACTTCATTAAAAATAATAATTTCAACAACAATGCTTATAGGAATAACTTTGGTAGCAACAATTATAGGCCATATCCTTATAATGGTAATGGTTATGCCAACTCTTATGGTAATTCCTACAACAAAAATAGAAGTTTACCCTCTGATCTTGAAAACATGCTTAAGAATTTTATTAGTACACAAACTGCTTTTTATAAATCCGTTGAGGAAATATTTGGAAAAATAGATGTTCTTGCTTCTAAAGTTGATACCCCTGCTCTTGATGTTGATCTTCTGAAACTAAAGGTTATTCCTCATGATGTTAAAGAAACCAAAACTCTGAATACCATTCAAGTTATAATTGATGACAATGTTAGGATGTTAGCTGAATTGCATGCTAGATGGGAAAGAAAAAATGAAATAGCTAGAAGGAATAATATAGCTAATGTTTGAACTATTACCACCACTAGTAAAACTGAATCTTCTCATGCTAGTAAACCTTTTACTATTAATGGTAAATTAATTGGTGTTGACAATAGCTAATCTTCCACTTCTACTGTTAAATTTATAAAATTTCCTGAAACCACTAAAACTGTTCCTCATAAAAGTGCTGAAATTTTTCGAAATATGGGAGACAATGGTCCCATTAACTTTGATAAAAAATGATCTTGATTTTGATTATTGCAATATTTCTGAAGTAATTATGTTCCTACAAAAACTTGCTAGTAGTCCTAATGCTAGTGTTATGAATTTGGCTTTCACAAAACTTATTACAAATGCTCTTATGCAAATTAGAGAAGAAGAATTAAAACGTGAAGCCTATACCCCTAGGAAGTTAGATGATGGTTGGGAACCCATCATTAAAAATGAAGGTGAATGATTTCGATTGTAATTCTTTATGTGATATTGGTGCTAGTATCTCCGTTATGCCTAAGAAACTCTATGACATGCTTGATTTGCCACCTTTGGAACACTCTTATTTGGATGTTCATCTTGATGATAATGTTCGAAAGAAACCTTTGGGGAGAGTTGATGATGTTCTTATTGTGGTTAGCAATAACCTTGTCCCCTTTGATTCCATTGTTATGAATATTGAATGAAATTCTTCTTGTCCTATTGTTTTGGGAAGACCTTTTCTTAGAATTGTTGGCGTTGTTATTGATATGAAAGAGGGGAATATTAAATATCAATTCCCACTCAATAAAGGTATGGAACACTTTCCTAGGAAGAGAATGAATTTTATTATTAGAACAAGTTACAATTTGGATGCTTCTTCACTTGAAAAATACTTGATTCTAGTTTTATGGGCCTAGCTAAAAGGCGTTAAAGGAAAACACTTCTTCGGAGATAACCCTTGGTTTTATTTTTTGCATTGTTTTCTTCTATTTTCTTTGAGTCAAGCTGTTGTTTGCTTCTGTAGCAACTCCTTTGTATCTTTATTTTCTCTCATTTTTTGTGCCAAGTAAAGTCTGTAGTGAAAGTTGAGGTTAGATTTGGATTTCTGCGCAGGAAACAGATTTCTGCTGTCCACCCTTAAATTCGTGTAAATTCACAGAAGGATCAAAATGACTTGCAAATTTTTGTGCTTATTCCTCACCTAATTTTGAAAAAAAATCTGCATTGCGTTTTTCGATTTGAGAAATGTAAGTGCCCCGAAATTTTTTGTCTTTACAGACTGTTCTGGTTTTGATAGTTTCTGCCTTTCTACTTGCATTGACTCTTTTACTATGTCGAGTGGATTTATTTGCTCCACAAAACATCAGTGGCCGTAGCTAATGTTTAAAAAGTATGAATAATGCTTGTGTTCAAGGAGGACATGTGAATTTTTTATTGTGCACTAACCCTCTAATGAGAATTACATTGAGTTTGGTGTGAAGGAAGTTTTCAAGGGTCAAGAGAAGAGGATGATATATTGTGATCAAGAAGAGTGAAAATCCGAAGCTTGGGGATGACCCCGTGGTTCATCTCAGAAAATTCTAAGAAGACTCAAGCGTCTAAGCTTGGGGATTCCAAGGTATCCCCTTCTTCATCAGCAACTTATCAGGTCACTTCTAGTGAAACTACATTTTTATTCGATCACATCATATGCACTTTACTTGGAGCGTCGGTTTGTTTTTTATTTTGTTTTCTTTTGTTTTCCTTGCTGCAATAAATATGTTTCGAACCCAGCATTCTTGTGTGGGAGAGAGACACACTCCGCTTTTTCATATGAATACTCGTTTTCTTCCATGCTCGTATTTTTAGTTTTTCTTCTAGCTGCTGCAAATCCTTTTAGCTCATGTTTTTCAGGCATCTCTTATTCAGAGCTGTTAGTTCTAGTAGAGTCGTGTTAGTACTCTCTTGTTTCATTGCTATATTAGTTGGAGAGTTTGTGTTGAAATATATACTGAATGGTGTTTGATGGAAATAGAAAATTCTACATGTGGTAGATGGTATGTTGGAAAAGACTTGCATACTCATGTAGATCATTAAACTGTTTCACTTGATTATTTGTTGTTGTTTTGAGATATTAATATGCTTAGTTGTAAACCTGCTGGTTTAGTAAAGCAAAAAACAATTAATGGTTGGTCTAAAAGCTTGAAACTGTGCCACACTCGAAAAACCAGTTGATAGTATAATTGTATATGACTTCCTCTGCTGATAACAATCATAATGGCTTTTTGTTACGCGCTACGGTCGGGGTAGCCAACAGTGGCTTGTCACTTCCACGGACCCTCTTGGAGTGATTTTCATTATGCCTTGTATGATCATATTTCTAGTTGTAATCTTTTAACTTGTGAGTTCTAAGTTGCGGTTTTCTGGCACTTCCACCATCCATATATGCTAGCCTCTTCGGTACTCTGCATTGCCCATTCTCACATCGAGAGTTGGTGCAAACTTCGCCAGTGCATCCAAACCCCGTGGGAGTACTCTGTTCTTCTACACATAAGCCCAAGTATCTTCCTCAAAACAGCCACCATACCTACTTATCATGGCATTTCCATAGCCATTCCGAGATATATTGCCATACAACATCCATCTTCACTATGTTACTTGTTACTTGTTTCATTGTTATTTTGCATACTGCTACACTGGCAAGAGCATTTAGTTTTATACATCATAGATACTTCAGTTTTAGTTATGAGTACTAAAAGTGTGATGATTCATTGTAAATAGAGTGTTGCCCCTACAAGTGAGGTTATAAAAAAGAACAAAAAAAGAAAAAAAAGCGCAAAAAGAAAAAGAAAAAGTCCAAAGAGAGATAATAAAGAGAGAGAGGGGGGCATCATTACTATCATTTATTCCACACTTGTGCTTATTTGGCACCAATACTTCAGTTTGGAGAGAGTTTTCATTTTATGACTTGCATAACTATGTGGGGAACTTTACATTATAGAACTTGGCTTGTATATTCCAATGATGAGCCTCCTCAAAAGTTCTCTAGGTCTTCGTGAGCAAGCAAGTTGGATGCACCCCCACTAGTTCCATTGGAGAAATTTCATACACTTATAGCTCTATGTACATACATTGTGTGGCAATCACTACTCCTTGCATAACTTCGATTATAATACTTCCTCTTGTCTAATGATCACTTTCAGCTGTGTGAGACTTTCTTCCATTGACCTTCCAACCCCCTCCCCCCATAATGTTCTTTTAGCCATAACATCCGGGTGCCAGGAACCAATACAGAACACTTGCTTGTTTTGAGTGCACATATAGTTTGATGAGTTTCCTACGTGCATATTCTTGTCACTTGACTTGATCCTAACAGGAGTTGTTGTGAGAGTTTGATGCTTTGAATGATTATATTGATTGTTCTTGAAGCTTAAATCATCTCTAATAAACTTTGCACAGTTGATTGTCTTTTAGTATTGATTCATTGAATTTTTTTACTTTGTTCTTCCTAATGGTTTATACAGTACTCTATTTGATATCAACTATAAACCACAACCTTTGTTCATTTGATCCTAGTTACGTGCTTTACGTTATGATGATCAAGTTTATGTTGGTAGCATGTCACCTATTTTTTTTATCGTTTACCTACTCCAGGACGAGTAGGAACTAAGCTTGGGGATGTTTGATACGTCTCAAACGTATCTATAATTTCTGATGTTCCATGTTGATTTCATGCCATATGCTACATGTTTCTTATATACTTTATGTCATTTTTATGGATTTTCTGGGACTAACCTATTGACAAGATGCCACAGAGCCAGTTCTTATTTTCTGCTATTTTTTGTTTCAGAAAAGTTGTTCTGGAAATATTCTCAGAATTGGACAAAACAAAATCCCAGAGTCTTAGAAATTCGTCATGTATACGGAGTCCATTGGAGACCCGGAGGAGGGCCTCAGGGGCCCACACCATAGGGAGGCGCGCCCCCTGGTCGCGCCTGGTGGTGGTTTGGCCCCCTGGCCACCCACAGACGTTTCCCTCTCGCCCATCTAAGCTCCTCCATGGGTTAACCCTAAATACTTGAGCCTTTTCCACCAAAAAGATTCGTAGCCACCGTCATCGTCAACCCTAGTTCGGGAGGGTTCTAAAGCTCTCCCCGGCACCCTGCCGGGAGGGGGAATCATCACCGTAGGGCTCTTCATCACCATGCCTGCCTCCGGAGTGATGCGCGAGTAGTTCATCCCTGGACTACGGGTCCATAGAAGTAGCTAGATGGTTGATCTCTCCTCGTTATGCCTCATCTTTAGATCTTGTGAGCTGCCTAACATGATCAAGATCATCTTATTATAATGCTACATGTTGTGTTTGCTGGGATCTGATGAATATTGAATGTTATGTACAATGATTATCAATCTATCATGTTCTTTCGTGTGTATGTTATTTATGATCTTGCATGCTCTCAGTTACTAGTAGATGCTCTGGCCAAGTTGATGTTTGTAACTCGAAGAGGGAGTATTTATGCTCAATAGTGGGTTCATGCCTCTCTTTCACTCACGCTCGAGTGACAGAAACATAACCGGTGGGGGATATGTTGTTGCCATTAGGGAGAAAACAACAATGCTTTGTGACCTTTCTCTAAGGATAATTTTATTGTTTACATTACACACTTTGCTTGATGCAATTATCTGTTGCTTGCAACTTAATACCCAAAGTTTTCTCAGATGACACTCTGAGGGTAAATTATTAGTCATAGATGTAGTTTGATAACGGTCTATGTATCTTGTTGTAATGCCCGCATGAATCACATAGTAATCATCATGTCATGCATATGCACTACGGTGCATCCTTTATATCTGTCAATTACCCAGTTGTAATATGTTTACCCAGCATGTTATTTATCTGTTTTGGAGAGACACCTCTAGTGAACTATGGACCCCGGTCTATTTCTTTACACTGATATACAACCACTGCAACCACTGTTTTCCTACTGCAATTATTGTTCTCTTTCATCTACTGCAAAAAGTACTACTTTCCACACTATACGTCTAATATTTTGTTTCTGCAAAACCGGTGAGATTGACAACCTCACTGCTTCATTGGGGCAAAGTAATTTGATTGTTTTGTGTAGATTCCACGTTGATGCTGAACCAGTTGTGCGCCATGCCAACATCAGCTGCATCAACCTTCAGAATTGATTTATTTCTCCTACCGGTCAATTCAACCTTGGTTTCTTTCTGAGGGAAACTTGGTGTTATGCTCTTCATACCTTATTCTTGGGGTCTCCCAACGAGTGCAATCTCCTACACCATAACCCACCGACATCGCCCTTTTTCCTATATAAAGTCTTCCTCGGGAAAACCCTAAACACCCAAGCCTCCATCCACGAAAAGTTTCATAGCCACCGCCATCGTTAACCCTAGTTCGGGAGAGTTCCAACGCTCTCCCCGCCACCCTGTCGGGAGGGGAAGTCATCACCAGAGGGCTCTAGATCATCACGCCTGCCTCCGGAGTGATGCGTGAGTAGTTCATCCTTGGACTACGGGTCCATAGAAGTAGCTAGATGGTTGTTCTCTCCTCGTTATGCCTCATCTTTAGATCTTGTGAGCTGCCTAACATGATCAAGATCATCTTATTGTAATGCTACATGTTGTGTTTGCTGGGATCCGATGAATATTGAATACTATGCCAAATTTTATTATAGATCTATCTTTTATATGTTATTTGTGATCTTGCATGCTCTCTGTTGCTAGTAGATGCTTGTAACTCTAAGAGAGAGTATTTATGCTAGATAGTGGGTTCATGCCTCTAGTAATCTGGGAGAGTGACAATAACTTCTAAGATTGTGGATGTGTTGTTTCCACTAGGGATAAAACAACAATTCTTTGTCTAAGGATAATTTTATTGTTTACATTACGCACTTTACTTAATGCAATAATCTGTTTCTTGCAACTTAATACCCTAAGTTTGCTCGGATGACGTCGTGAGGGTGGATTATTAGTCATAGATGCAGTTGGATTACGGTCTATGTATCATGTTGTAGTGCCCAAATGAATCTCATAGTAATCATCATGTCATGTATATGCACTACGATGCAACCTCTATTTCTGTCAACTGCCCAGCTGTAATTTGTTTACCCATCATGTTATTTATCTGTTAAGGAGAGACACCACTAGTGAACTGTGGACCCCGGTCCATTCTTTTATACTAAAAGTACAATCTACTACAAGCACTGTTCTTTTTACTGCAACCATTGTTCTCATTTCATTCACTGCAAACAAACACCATTTTCCACACTATATGTCTAATACTTTGTTTTCAGCAAGACCGGTGAGATTGACAACCTCACTATTTCGTTGGGGAAAAGTATCTTGGTTGTGTTGTGTGCTAATTCCATGTTGCTGTTGAGCCTGGTAGTGCGCCCTGCCAACATCAGCTGTCAACAACCTTCAGAAGTGATTTCTTTCTCCTACTGGTCCGATTAAACCTTGATTTCTTTCCGAGGTAAATCTTGCTGTTGTACTCATCATACCTTCCTCTCGGGGTCTCCCAACGAACGTGTGTTCACACGCCATCAACCAAGTTTTCTGGCGCCGTTGTCGGGGAAGAAGATGATTTCTGCAAGAGGAGTCTCTCACCTCCAATCTTTTATTTTGTTATTGTTTTGCTTAGTTTATTTTATTTAGTCTTGTTTTCTTATTTATATAAAAAACACACAAAAATAGTTCTTATTATAGTTGTTATATTTTGTTATGATGTTTTAATATTGCTAAAATGAGTATTCCTGAAGTTGGGGTTCGTTCTTTTAGGCCACAAGGGGGAGAAAGTTTGAAATATGCTTGGTATAGAATAAGTGATGCTCATAATAGATGTACTAAAAAATATTCTACCTTGATCCTTCTTAGGAATTTTTATGTTGGTATTACTAGCTGGTATAGGTATGTTCTAGATACTCTTACATGTGGTAATTTTCTGGGAACTCCTGCTTTGGAAGCCTATAATTTAATTGAAAGTTTACTAGAAATACCACCTACTAAAGTTGTTAAAACCGAGATCAGTTTAGAAGATGTTATAAAAAAAACTGAACTCTCTGGAGATTTTTTTTTGCCAAATTTCCTTGCTAATGCAACCAAATTACATGAATCCATAGTAAGTATTGATAAAAGAATTACTGCTTTAGAGGCTAGCAATACCCATGATAATCAAAACCTCATGATTGGTAAACTAGAGGAGGTTATGGAATCTTAAGTTCAAAATTTTCTTCTCTTAAATTTAAGAGGGAGAAAGCTTTTGCGGGAAAATAGCAAAAGTTCATCTATGTTCCCAAGGTGTCTAAACCGAAACCCCATAATGTGCTTAAAATTGATAAAACTTTGAGTGAAATTAAGAGTGATTTACATGTTGAATCATTTTCATGGGTACCTAAAGTAACAATTGTTACAAGCTGTGTTATAGAGTAAATTATTGATTTGGATTCTTTTTCACTTGAAAATACTTGATTCTTGCTTTCTATGCCTAGCTGAAAGGCGTTAAAGAAAAGCACTCTTGGAAGAAAACCCATGTTTTATTTCTGCAATTTTTATTTTGTTTTCTTTGAGTCAAGGAGTTGTTTACTTCTGTAGCAACTCCTTTGTATCTTTACTTTTCGAATTGGTGTGCCAAGTAAAGTCTCCAGTGGAAAGTTGATGCTATATTTGGATTTCTGCACACGAACAGATTTTTGTTGTCCACCGTTTAATTTGCCATAAAACCAGAAAAATCGAAATAGCCTAATTTTTTTCATGATCCTTATATATTTACGCAACTTTTCTAGTTCCGAGTTTTTTGATTTGATCAACGTAAGTGCCTCGAAAAAATTGATCTTTACGGACTGTTCAGGTTTTGACAGATTATATCCTTTTCTTTGCATTCTCTCTTTTACCGTGTTGAATGGATTTATTTGCTCCACAAAACATTAGTGGATGTAGCTAATGTTTAGAAAGTAATGGTAATTCTTGTGTCAAGGCAGAACATGTGAGTTTTTTTATTATCCACTAACCCTCTAATGAGATTTACTTCGAGTTTGGTGTGAAGGAAGTTTGCAAGGGTCAAGAGAAGAGGATGATATAATGTGATCAAGAAGATTGAAAAGCCTAAGATTGGGGATGCCCCCGTGGATCATCCCAACAAATTTCAAGAAGACTCAAGCGTCTAAGCTTGGGGATGCCCAAGACATCCCCTTCTTCATTGGTAATTTATCAGGTCACGTCTAGTGAAACTATATTTTTTCGGTCACATCATATGTACTTTAAGTGGAGCATCTATTTGTTTTTCTTTTCTTTTCTTTTCTGTAATAAACTTGATCCTAGCATTATTGTGTGGGAGAGAGACACGTTCCGCTTTTTCATATGAATACTCATATTCTTAATTATTTTCTAGCTACTTCAATTCTTTTAGCGCATGTTTTTCATGCATCTTTTATTCAGAGTTGTTAGTTCTTGTAGAGTAGTACTCTCTTGTTTCATTGATAAATTATTTGGAGAGTTTTTGTCAAAATAAAGGGATTGGTGTTGGAGAACAATAATATATTTCATGCGTATAATGGTGCAATAGAAACTTATTTAGACTGTGGCTTAGACTTTAACATGTCTTGTTACATACTATTTTAATGCTTAGTAGTTATTTATGTAGCATGACTTGTCTCAAATATCTGAGAGTTCTTAATGTGCCATTGAATGAAACCATGAGTTGTTTTTATAATATCAAATAATAATATTGTGGTATTCTCCTTTGAATGATTTATTTGGTTGACTTGGCACATGCTTACACCATGTTATGAATACAAACCAGTCACCTTTAGCCTCTATGATCATTTATTTTTTTGCTTGTAATATCATTTATGCTTTTATTAATAATGTTTTGTCGCTATGCATGATTATGGCCATCATTGCTCTCTTAGTTTGTCGCCCCAGTCTCTTGCTAGCCTTCACCTGTACTGAGTATGAGCTCAACTCGTGCATCCAACTCCCAAAAACCAAAAGTTTGCCAAATGTGTCCACCATACCTACCTATATGTGGTATTTAACCACCACTCCAAATAAATTTCTCATGTGATACCTTTAAAACCTTCAAAATTATACCTGTTTTGTGCCCCTGTTTTAGCTCGTGAGGAAGTAGTTTAAAGTTTATTGTGGTTTATGTCAAGCAAAGTTCTTCTCCCTCTTTCACCTGATGATTATAGAACCTGTGCTCATCTAAACTTGCAGAGAGCTGGTGCCAATTAATATAACCAAAAAGTCACTTCCCCATGGTTTGATGAAAGTTGGTGGTACCCGTGGATACGGCTAGCCCTGTTTTGTGAAAAGCATGGTGGGGGGGGGGTGCCAAACTAAATAAACAACAGAAAACGCTCTCAAAAGTCTAAACCCTTTGCTTGGCATGAGTCATGATAAGTTTTTCATTACCATTCGTTGGCATAGACATACACCTCTCAAAAATTGTTTTCAATACCTCTGTTTATAAAATAAAAAGCTCTAGCACATGAGTTAATCCCTGCTTCCCTCTGCGAAGGGACTTTCTTTTACTTTTATGCTGAGTCTTCATCTTCTAACTTTATGCACCAATTAAAAGAGCATAGTTGTCATTCTGATTATAATGTGCATCAGTCCCAAAATTTATTATTGATTGATTCATGATTATGTTATTACTTGTTCTCAAATTACTTGTATCTAGTCACCACTTGAACTTTGAAGGTGTCCTGACATTTATGTTTTTCTATCATTTTAAGGACAAGCAGAATACCACTTTGTTTTGTTTTCTATGCTAAAAAAAACGTATACCTTTCAATATATTTTTATTCATGATCTTTTGTTTGTGTTACCTTTCATGTTGCAACATAGTTGCTAAGTTACATTATTGGAATTGTATCTATCATGTCTATGTTTAGAGTACTTTGATCTCAGCTTGTAATGCTTTTACAATAACGATGATCAATATTGTGTTGGTAGCATGTCACCTAAGAAATTATTTTGTTTTTATCCTTTTACCTACTCGAGGACGAGTAGAACTAAGCTTGGGGATGCTTGATACGTCGCCAACGTATCTATAATTTCTGATGTTCCATGTCAATATTATTCCAATTGCTACATGTTTTCTATACACTTCATATCATTTTTATGGATTATCTGGGACTAACCTATTTTCAAGATGTCGCAGTGTCAGTTCCTGTTTTCTACTGTTTTTTGTTTCAAAAAAGTTGTTCTGGAAATATTCTCGGAATTGGACGAAACAAAATCCCAGGGTCCTATTTTTCTGTCACGTACACGGAGTCCGGAGGAGACCCGGAGGGGGCACCGAGGCGGCCACACCATAGGGCGGCGCGCCCCTAGCCGCGCCACCACGTGGTGTGGGCCCCTCGGGCGCCCACCGACATCGCCACTCGCCTATATAAGGTCTTCCTCGGGAAAACCCTAAACACCCAAGCCTCCATCCACGAAAAGTTCTATAGCCGCCACCATCAACAACCCTAATTTGGGAGGGTTCTAAAGCTCTCCCCGGCACCCTACCGAGAGGGAAATCATCACTTGAGAGCTCTACATCACCATACCTGCCTCCAGAGTGATGCGTGAGTAGTTCATCCTTGGACTACGGGTCCATAGCAGTAGCTAGATGGTTGTCTTCTCCTCCTTTTGTGCCATCATGTTTAGATTTTGTCAGCTGCCTAACATGATCAAGATTATCTTATTGTAATGCTACATGTTGTGTTTGCTGGAATCCGATGAATATTGAATACCATGCCAAGTTGATTATGGGTCTATCTTTTATATGTTATTTGTGATCTTGCATGCTCTCCGTTGCTAGTAGATGCTCTCGCCAAGTTGATGCTTGTAACTCCAAGAGGGGGTATTTATGCTAGATAGTGGGTTCATGCCTCTAGTAATCTGGGAGAGTGGCAATAAATTCTAAGATTGTGGATGTGTTGTTGCCACTAGGGATAAAACAACAATGCTTTTGCTAAGGATAATTATGTTATTTACATTACGCACTTTACTTAATGCGATAATCTGTTGCTTGCAACTTAATACCCAAAGTTTGCTCGGATGACGTCGCGAGGGTGGATTATTAGTCATAGATGCAGTTGGATTACGGTCTATGTATCATGTTGTAATGCCCAAATGAATCTCATAGTAATCATCATGTCATGTATATGCACTACGGTGCAGCCTCTATTTCTGTCAATTGCCCATCTGTAATTTTTTTACCCAACATGTTATTTATCTGTTAAGGAGAGGCATCACTTGTGAAATATGGACCCCGGTCCATTCTTTTACACTGATAATACAATCTACTACAAGCACTGTTCTTTTGACGGCAACCATTATTCTAACTTCATTCACTGCAAAAAAAACACAATTTTTCACACTATACGTCTAATCCTTTGTTTTCAGTAAGACCGGTGAGATTGACAACTTCACTGTTTCGTTGGGGCAAAGTATCTTGGTTGTGCTATGTGTTAGCGTAGGGGAAACGATGACCCACAAGGGGCCTCGGGTACGTGTTAATATAGGTGGGAAAATGTAACACCCGGGGTTTTTCCAAATAGAAAGTTGCTTGTTGTTTTCTTTTTCATCGCATAGCATCATGCATCATCCTGCATATACAACTTGCAACCTCTATTTCAATATGATCAAATCTTATTTTTGCTAAATTTTATGAAAATTATTTTGTGCCTCAGAACTACTTTTGTTAGTACTCCAAACCTCTTTTATATTCTGGAAAATTAATAAACACTAAAACAAAGAAAAAGGAAAACGTTTTGAGTGCAGCAGCCCACATACATGCTCCACGGACCAGCCAATCATCGGCCCAACCCGAAATAGCCCACCTAAACCAGCCCAGCCCACCTCCCTGCTTCTTCTCCGTACAGGCGAGGATGAGGACGTGGATCCCTCCCCTGTCGCTGTCAACCACCCACCGCCATGGTCCCCCTCTCCCTCCATAAAGCAGCTCCTCCTCCTTATCCAAAACCCTAGCCTCCATCTCTTCCCTCTCCACCGCCGCCACCTTCCCTTTCTCCTTCCTCTCTCTGTATCTTCCCTGAATTTTTCCTGCACTTTCTGAATCCCTCCATGGCCGTGACTCCGCTCCCATGGCGCGGCCGCCATGGTCACTGCCTCGCCTCGCCGTCTGCGGGAATGGAATCCCCGGACGTTACTCTCCCTCCTTTCGTCCTCGTCCAGCGCGGAGGGTCACCAGGCGTCCCCCGCCGTCGCGGTTTGCTGCCGCCTTTTCTTCCGTCGTCAGAGCTCGTCGACCCGAGCAGAGCGCTTCCCCGTCGCCTATCTGCTGCGCCGGCCGCCCCGCGGTGAGTACCCGCCTTCGGGCAGCCCCACTCCTTCCCCCCTCCTTGCTCTGCCCCGTCGTCGCGCGGTAGCTCGCCGTCGTTCCTCCGATTCCCGGCGTTCCGCCCGGTCAGGAAACAACGCAGCAACGCGTGCGTTTCTTCAGTTTGGTCAGAAATACCGCAACTTTTCTTGTCATCTAGGCTCAGACCTGGAGCCTAACACCAAACGCAGCACTAGCCTAGTGGCTTGGCGCCCCGTACGCACCCCCTGGAGCCCCGAGTTCGATCCCCCCCTTCCGCAGCAAAAGCCACCCCTTTTTACCTCCTTTTTTCTTTTATTTTCCGAATTCCAGAAAACAGATCTGATGCATTAATTGTAAAATCAATAACAAATTGAATTTTGATCCAATTTCAACGATTCAAATTGCTATGGATTAATAATTTTGTGCTCTTTATGTTAATGTAAAAGTTTCAACATGTTTCTGTAATAATTTTTGCACTAAATAATTAAATACAGAAAATGCAATAAAAATGTGAAACTTTGGAATTTCATAACTTGAGTTATGTTCATCCAATTTGAGCAAACTTGGGCTCTAAAATTTGTCTTAACAAACTCTACACATTGGTATTTTATTTGGTCACAATTGAATTAAATTTGAACATGTTTCCCTCTGTTTACTAAAAAGGGCAGAATAAGAATGCTTATGAAAAATTGCATAATAAATTCAATAGTAACCCAAAAATTATGTTTAATAGCTCAAATTGTTCATTGAAACATTTTATACATGTTTTCAACCTTTTCAATACAATTTGCTTACTGTTTTTCCTAATTAAAAGTGGTGCAATAATTCAATGCTTTAATTAAACCTTTTAAATTGCAAAATTCATAACTTGGGCAATTCAAATCCAATTCCAACATGTAAAATATGTTTTCCATCCCATATTTCATGAACTTTGCAAATATAAACTTTGTTCTCTGTTTTGAACAATTTAAATTGCTGAAAACAACTATTTCCTAATTAATGCATTTAAAATTGTCAATTTAATAACTTGCTCATCTAAAATCAAAATTCAACAAATGAAATATGTATTCCATCTAAAATTTTGTGTTCTTTCCAAATATAAATTTTGTTATCTGTTTTGAACATTTAAAATGGGTGAAAACAATAAATGTTTGTGTAACTCATTTAAGAAGCCAAATTTCATAACTTAATAAATAAAATTCCAAACTTGGTAAACAACATTTCAAATTGAAGCTATTGTTGTTTTCTTATTGCTTTCATCATCCATGCATCATTCTAATCAACTTTCACATGATGGTATTTGTAGATCATTTAATTCAACATCAATTCATGGGCTTTTCCATATGCAATCCAAATTGCATATGGGCCCATTTAAATATGTTTACCATGTCAACTAGTTTATCTTTGATGCATCCTTAAACTTGTCATGCATCCATAACTTGATCATGCTGGATCTTTTGCCGTAGTATTAATTGTTGCATCCGGTGTTTGTCCTAGTTCGTTGCTTCTTCGCGGATAGGACGTTGAGATGATGTGAGCAACGACAAGTTCTTCGGATGTACCTCTACTTGCTGGATCTCAGGCAAGTATACTCACTTGCTACCTATGGCTGCCTTTCATCACTTGCTACCGATTCTTCCCGTTGCCTTTATTCTAGCCTTATGATTTGATGCTTGTGTCTCGATCCTATCATATGTTTACCTTGCAGCCATGATATAGCCTTCCTCCCACTTCCTATCAACTGTTATTTGTTTACCTTGTTGGCCCTCGTGTCGTAGTTGCATGCTTAGTGTTGTTTGCGCTCAAGTCTTGTTGTCCGTCTTATCACCTGTTTAGTTGGATAGATGGGTTTCAATTCAATCAACAACATGTTAATGTTTTGGGTAATAATAATTTGATGATAAGGCACCGGCAGGAGGCCCGGCGTGGTTTTGAGGCCTGCTAGTGTCGACCCTAATTAGGAAAAGGGTCTTGTCCATTGATCCATGATGAGCGCACTAACCGCATGTGGGAAGCGAGTATGGGCGCCCCCCGCAATTCTGATTCGATTCGCATCTCGTCCAAATCGCCACACTTAGTTCAGGCTTTCCATTTGATGCATGCATATGCAGGTGCGAACCCTTGGCGCCAGGGTGGAACTTTTGTAGTCGGCATTTAGGGCGGCGTGGTCTTAGAGTGCTATGAGGGTCCCCCTTTCTTCGTGGGGGCTCGATTAGCCGCGCACGCACAACACGTGGTTCTTTGGGCTTGATGCGAAGAAGAGTTGGGTTGTGTTGAGTACCTCGCTTGGTGGGTTGATCCCCCGTCTAGCGGGTTATTCTTACGTGTACGGCCAAATTGGTGCATCCCTGCAGGGTTAAATCTTCTCGAGAAGCCGTGTTGTCCGCGGTTATGGATGACTTGGTGAAAGTGCTGGCTAACAAGTACTCAGACAACTTACACTTAATGATTATAACTTGACTAGTAATATAGATTACCTCCACCATAAAAATGAATGTCACCCTGATCAACAATGTGAGTTTCCTTGGGTTGCTTCCTTAGTAGGGGGTGACACTGGATGGGTATTGTTTGGTGAGTAGTTGTAGTTGGTTCTGATATGCTATCTTATCCCTTTCTCTTAGCCGGATGTTGTAGCGAGTCTCTGTAGTTAGTTAGTGCAGCCCGCTGCCGCTTCGTTGCAATAATCCCCTTCTTTTTCCGTTGTACCCAAAGTATTTGTATCTTGTGATGATTGGTTACGCTGGTACCTTGTGAGTATGGGTTATCCACTTGCCAGTACTTAACCGTACTGACCCACGAATCCTTTTCGTGGCTGCATATTCCACATTGCAGTCAACAGGTTTGAAGTCTGACGACGTTAGCTTGGGAATCCCTCCGGCTTGGCCTGGGCATGGATTTGGACGCCATCGGTTATCTTCAGGACTCTTAGTCAATTTGTATCTTGTCCGTAGCCGGACGCTATGTTGTTTCTTCTGCTGTTATTTGGATCTTTGTATTGTATCAGTTGTATCATTGACTCGTTTGAGTCATCTTGTATATACCTCTTCTGTTGTTGTTGTGGATTATTCGTGAACTGTTGTAATGTTATCACAAGTGGCAACCTGGAATCGGTTATTATGTGGATTTTGGCGAAAATGCTGAAATCTGCATAGTGCCCGATCTCGGGGCATCACAGAAAAGCCCCCACCGTGGCAATACAAACGTGACGGAATCGGTGTACTACACCGTAGACCGAACGTACCCAATTACAACTCTGACACCCCCTTAATCTAAACCGGAAGGAACAAGGAGGTTTAGATTACAAATAAACTCACGTAACCGAGTGTGAGATAATGTTTTGGTAAAGCCATCTGCTATTTGGTCCTTAGTGGAGATAAACCGAATATCAAGAAGTTTACTGGCCACTCTTTCACGAACAAAATGATAGTCGATCTCAATGTGTTTGGTTCTGGCATGGAAAACTGGATTTGCAGACAGGTAGGTAGCACCAAGATTGTCACACCAAAGAACTGGTTTTTGTGAGAGAGGAACACCAAGCTCATTAAGGAGGGCTTCTACCCAAATAACCTCAGCTGTAGCATTGGCAAGTGCTTTTGTACTCTGCCTCCGTACTAGAGCGAGAGACAGTGGCTTGCTTTCTGGCACTCCATGAAACCAAATTTGGACCAAGAAAGATAGCAAATCGTCCCATGGAACGTCTGTCATCAAGGCAGCCGGCCCAATCAGCATCTGAAAAGGCACTAAGAAGTGTAGAAGAGGATTTCTGAAGATGAAGGCCAACATTAAGAGTTCCCTAAATATACCGAAGAATACGTTTTGCAGCAGTCCAATGGGAGGTAGTTGGAGCATGAAGATACTGACAGACCTTGTTAACAGAAAAAGCAATATCAGGCCGGGTGAGTGTCAAGTATTGGAGAGCACCAATAACACTCCGTTAGTGGGTACTGTCTCCAGGACCAAGTAAAGACCCATCCGTTAAGGTAAGCTTCTCAGAAGTGGATAATGGTGTGGGAGTAGTGGTGCAATGTGTCATACCGACCCGAGCTAGCAATTCTGAAGCATATTTGGCTTGAGTGAGTAGCAGTCCATCAGAGTGTTGCTTGACTTCAATGCCCAGAAAATAGTGTAAAGAGCCATGGTCCTTAAGAGCAAAACTTTTGTGTAATTCATGAAGGAGAGCAGACATGGCATGATCTGATGAGCCAGTAAGAATAATGTCATCAACATATCTGAGCATAAACATGATAACTCCATCCTTGTTGAAAAGGAAGAGTGAGGTGTCAGCTTTGGAAGGTATAAAACCAAATTGGCGAAGTGTGGTACTTAGCCGAGAGTACCATGCACGGGGAGCCTGTTTAAGACCATAGAGTGCTTTGTCTAGTTTGCACACATAGGTGGGTGATGTCGGATTTTCAAAACCAGGTGGCCGTCTCATATAAACCTCTTCTTCCATAACACCATGAAGAAACGCGTTCTTGACATCTAGCTGCCTGAGATTCCAGCCCTGAGAGACAGACAAGTACAAAACAATCCGAATAGTGGCCGCTTTCACAATTGGACTGAACATGTCTTCATAATCAAGACCATACCTTTGCTTAAATACTTTAGCAACTAACCGAGCTTTGTACCGTTCAACTGTCCCATCAGAGTTCTTCTTGATGCGATACACCCATTTGTAGTCAACAATGTTCTGAGCATGATGTGGAGGGACAAGATGCCATGTCTTGTTTTGCATAAGAGCATGATATTCATCATCCATGGCCCCTTTCCAATTTGGATCATGAAGGGCATCTTTCAAATTACTGGGTTCTCCTGTGGCTGTTAACAGACACCATCTAACCGTTCCATCAGTAATAATACGAGGTTTGGTTATACCTTTCTGTAACCGTGTGCGAGCAGCAGGTGCAGGGAGAACCACAGGTTGCTGAGATGCAGAGGATCCTGCAGGCGAATCATGTGCAGACGACACGGCAGATCCGGAGGAGGATTGTGGCCCGGAATGTGCTGAAGGCACATGCGCAGAAGATCCAGGCGAGCTGCTGTCGGAGGGGGTTGCCGGGGACGTGTCGCGCGACGAGTGGGGCGCGGTGGAGGGCGTTTGCGGCTGCTGCTGTTCTGACGCAAGCGGAGACCGAGGCGGGGACACGGGCGGGGACGGAGCCCGCGTGGCACTCGAGGAGAGGACGGGGGATCCCGAGGAGGATCCAGGTTCCGGATCTGAGGCTGATTCAGCCAGAGAATCGAAACCGGGATCGCTGCTGTCCCCTGTATCTGTTTCTCCTCCGTATGAGCTCAAACTTTGATCATTTTGAGAGATTTCAGCAGTGATATTTCCAGAATTTGCATCTCCATCCAGTGGAACCTGTGGGACAGCAATAGAAGGAACTACAAATTGCATGTTATCATTAGTATGCACACCCTCAATAATGGATGAAGAAGAGTGTTGTGTAGGAAAAAGAAGGAGTTCTTCACGTAATCGCTTTCCGGCGTTAGGATGCATGGAACCAAAAGGAAAAATACGTTCATCGAACACAACATCTCGAGAAATATAGACACGGCCTGTAGATGTATCAAGGCATTTTACACCCTTGTGACGAGGACTATAACCCAAAAACACACACTGTTTACAACAGAAAGCAAGTTTACGTTTGTTGTATGGGCGAAGATTTGGCCAGCAAGCATAGCCAAAGACACGAAGGGAATCATAATGAGGTGTGATATGAAGGAGCCTTTCAGTAGGTGTCTCAAAATTTAGGACCTTGGAAGGAAGCATATTTATGAGATAGGTGGCGGTGAGAAAGGCTTCATCCCAAAATTTTAATGGCATGGAGGCATTGGCTAGTAATGAGAGCCCAACCTCAACTATGTGACGGTGTTTTCTCTCAGCAGACCCATTTTGTTGATGGGCACGAGGACAAGAAACATGATGGGTGATGCCAACCTTTTGGAAAAAAGAATTAAGTTTTTCATATTCACCACCCCAATCGGTTTGCATAGTGATAATTTTCCGATTGAATTTATGTTCAACAAGTTGTTGGAAATTAAGAAATACTTGGAAGACATCAGAACGTTTCTTAAGCAAGTATATCCAAGTAAATTTACTGAAATCATCAATGAAGCTTACATAATATAAGTGTTTGCCAACAGAGGGTGGTGCAGGGCCCCATACATCAGAAAAAACTTGTTCCAAAGGAACAGTGGAAATACTAGTAGAGATGGGGTAAGGCAATTGATGACTCTTTGCCTGTTGACAGGGATCACATATGTAAGGATTTATTTCTGGCGAATAAGAAAGATTATTTCTCCTAACAACTTGTTGAACAATAAACGACGATGGATGCCCTAGACGACAATGCCAGGTGGATGAGGAAGGCTTGATGGTGATAAAAGCATGCTTGCGAGACCCCGAAGATGCTGGAACGAGGGGTATAAGCCATCATGACAGGGACCCCTAAACAAAATTTCCTTCGTGTCCTGATCCTTGATTAAAAAGAAGAGTGGATGAAATTCAATAAAGGCATTGTTATCAAGAGCAATTTTGTGTGCTGAGAGTAAGTTTTTAGATGCACTAGGAACATGCAAGATGTTACGAAGTTGAATAGGCCTATGAGGGGTGTGCAAAACTGAATGACCGACATGAGCAATTTGCATACCTTTGCCACACGCAGTGTGGACATGATCACGGCCATGATAGGTGTCACGTGTAGTGAGCTTGTTCAACTCTCCAGTAATGTGGTTTGTAGCTCCTGAGTCCATATACCAGTTGGTATCAACGCCGTATGCACCTTTCTCTTCAACCTCCTCATCATCATCATCAAGATCAGAATAGCGCCACCAACATTCATCTGCAGGGTGGCCTTCTTTTTTGCAAATCTGGCAAATGACCCCCTCTTGCCACGGAGAGGGAATTCGGCCACGTCCACGACCACGGCCGGCCACGGTCATATCTGCGGCCTTGTTGTCCATCACGTCCTCAGGAATTGTCACGGTCATCACGAGGGCGCCTATCATAGCGATCATCACGGTGAGCTTGACGATCATCACGGTTGTCATAGCCCCCGTAGCGGTACTGCTGCTGCTGTCCTCCATACCCAGAACGTTGTTGTTGTCCTCCATAGCAAGGGTACTGCCCCCTCCCGCTACCATGGCCACGGTAAGCTGCATTGGCCAAAGAGGAGAATCCCCCGGCAGACTGACCGGAGGCGTTGAGCATCTGCTGTCGAAGATTATATGCCTCAAGTTGAGAGCACATGTCGTGGAGGGTAGTGGACGGCACATCGTTGATGGACGCGACAAGATAATTGTACTCGCCATCTAGGCCATTGAGAATATAGTCACGAAGTTCGTCATCATCGATACATTTGCCCGCGGCAGCGAGCTCGAAGGCGAACCCCTTCATTTTTGCAATGAATTGAGCGGCAGAAAGGTCCTCTTTGTTGGTGTTGGTGAGGGCGCTGCATAGGGTAGTCACCCGCGCCCGAGACTGGGTAGAGTGCATCGCTAGGATGGCGCTCTAGATGTCGGCGGCGTGCTCCAGCCCAAAAACTTGAGCAAGAACCTCCTCATATAGAGAGTTCACAAGGTAGTTAACTACCAGTTGATCCCGTGTGATCCAGTCGTCATACGCTGGATTCGGCTTGGTGCTTTTCTTGTGATTTTCGTCTTCAACCTCCAGGATCTTTGGCGGCGCCGCGTCGGAGCCCTCCAGGAGCGGCATGACACGGGCGGCACGAAGCGCAGGAAGGACCTGCGTCTTCTAGTAGAGGAAGTTTCCTCTAGTGAGATTTATCGCCGGCGGAGAGCCAAGGGCAGGGGACGGTGTGGTCGGAATCGACATGATTTCTTCTGGGTTTTTTCTTTCGGGAGGGAAGGGAGGGTTCTTGGTGTTGCGGCCTGAGATCACTGGATCACGGTCGTGGGGATTTTTCTGGTTGTTCTTGTAGCGATCGGCAATGGCGATCGGATCTGGTTTTTGGCTAGGGTTTTTTAGAGGCGGCTAGAAGGGAAGAAGATCTCTCTGATACCATGTTAGCGTAGGGGAAACGATGAACCACGAGGGGCCTCGGGTACGTGTTAAAATAGGTGGGAAAAGCCCCCACCGCGGAAATACAAACGTGACAGAATCGGTGTACTACACCGTAGACCGAACGTACCCAATTACAACTCTGACATTGTGTGCAGATTCCACGTTGTTGTTGAGCCTGGTAGTGCGCCCAGCCAACATCAGCTGTCAACAACCTTCAGAAGTGATTTCTTTCTCCTACTGGTCCGATTAAACCTTGGTTTCTTTCTGAAGGTAATCTTGTTTCTGTACTCATCATACCTTGCTCTTGGGGTCTCCCAACGAACGTGTGTTCACACGCCATCACCGGGCGACATTGGCGGCCTGATACGTCATAAATGTATCCTTAATTTCTGATGTTCCATGTTGTTTTCTTATTATTTCCCACATGTTTGCTATACACTTTATGTCATTTTTATCGATTTTCCGGACTAACCTATTGACAAGATGCCACAAAGTCGTTTCCCTGTTTTCTGTTGTTTTTAGTTTCAGAAAAGTTGTTCTGGAAATATTCTTGGAATTGGAAAATTCGAAGCCTGAAAGTCTTAGAATTCCCGAAGGTTCCACGGAGTCCAGAAGAGACTCGTAGGGGGGCCTAAGGGGGCCCACACGATAGGGCGGGGTGCCCCATGGCCGCGCTGTGGGGTGGTGTGGGACCCCCAGGCCTCCACCGCCTTTGCCCTTTCGCCTATTTATTCCACCCGAGAGGTAAACCCTAGATACATTCCAGTTCGTCCCGAAAAACGTGATACATGATGCATGTAAAATGCATACATGAACTTTACATGTTATTACTTGTTTTTCCTACATATTAGCAACTTATATTCATGTTTTATAATGATTTGGGGGATTTTCTAAACAATCCCCCTTCTTTTGGTTCTAACCCAGTTTTTCCAGAAAACGTACTTTTTAGTGTTTCAGACTTTCCGGGAGCTCCGGGACTCCAAAAAGGGCAAGGCCAAAGAGCACGGTTCAGAATTTTCGAGACGAAGACCATGGGCCAAAGTAGAGGGCCAAAAGGCCAACCAGGTGGCAAAGACGACCCTCCACGTGGCCAGATTCCTTGGCCGCGTGAGAGGCCCCCTTTTTGCCCCCTGGCTCTGATGCCGTCGATCTTTGTTCTCCCGAGTGTTTCGTGACCTAAAAACGACTATATAAAGGGTCCCCTGGCCTTTTCGAGGAGGAGGCGGCGCGGAGAGACGAAACCACGAAACAAAGAGACAGAAGGCTGCCGCCGGAGAAGATCGGAGGGGGGAAACGCCGCCGGGATCACCCCCCGGAGGGCTCCACCCCCCTCCGGCGTGTTCATCATCAACATCTACAGCAAGATCAGCTCCATCTCTCCACTGTAATCTCTTGGCAAACACGATGTATGATGCAATACTATATTCCCTTGATGTATTGTGTCTCCCCGTCTATGTTTGAGTAGTGAATTGTTCTTGGCAATGGTGAAATAGTTCGTTGATTGGTTGCATACAAGTTTGTTATCTTCTATGATTGTCTTTATGTACAATACATGAGTGCACGCATATGTTGGGGAATGCATGTAAGGTGATCACCGGTAGCATAATGGAGTGGTGGTGACTTGGGAGTGACAGTAACCTGAGACTGAGCCACAAAGTTAAGTTATTGTGGGATATATATAGGGGACCTTAGAACGTAAGGCTATGGTGGGACTTTATGTCTTAATCAATCTTGTGCAGTCATTTACTTGGCCACATGATCCATCATAAGGGGTTGTAGATCATTTACTTGACTATACCTATTCATGGCTCCTTCCTAGAAGAAACAACTAAGACTAAAACATGTGCTTCACTAATTGTGACAACCACACGAACGAAACACCTATTGCTAGAACACTTGCTCCCTTGAGATACTTGAGATATTTGCTGCTTGCTACTTGTGAAACTTTCTTAGAAACTTGCATTTTAAACTTGCTTCACTAGTTACTAGACAAACCACACTCCACGTCACTTGCTTTTAATTAGTTAGTTCCTTTTAGTCAAACTTATTGCTTTGCATAAACAGCCATATAAGAGGTTTATAGGGCTTTAGAGAATAGATAGCTTACCTTCAGCTCCTCGTGGGTTCGACACTCAAATACTTATCGAAAGGTACTACAATTGATCTCCTGCACTTGGGAGTCATCAAGCATTTTCTGGCGTCATTGCCGGGGAGCGTTGTGCTAAGCTTTTATTCTTGTTTGCATTGCATACTAACATATAAACCTAAAACACAAAAAAGATTTATAAAATGGAAAACAACCAAACAATTTTAGAACTGTATAATATCTACCTTGAATTTGGACATGAAGTGTTTGAGGAGAAATTGAAAAATTATTTGCACAACAATCATATTTGTGGTAGTACTAATTCTTTGAACACCGTTATTGCTAAGGAAAACCTTGAGCTTGGGGAAGTTTGTCTTGATGAATATGATATTTTTAGTCCCCCTACTATTGAGGATAAAAATGATATACTTGCTGATTCTATGGAAAGTTTTAAGCTTGGGGAAGTTGGTTTTGATGAGCATGATATTTCTAGTTCCCCAAGCTTGGAGGAGAAAATTCACTTTGATGATACTATGCCTCCTATATATGATGATTGCAATGAAAATTATGAATGTTTAACTCCCACTATCACTAATGAGGATTTTACTTATGTGGAGAGTAGTGATTCTTTTATGCATGTGGCTCATGATAAGAATGTTTTATGTGATATTCATATTGTTGAATCTATTCATGATGCTACTGGAAATTATTATGAGAGAGGGAAACATGGTTACACATATTTCAACAATATTAAGCTTCCCCTCTTTATGCTGAAAGTATTGAAGTTGCACTTGATCTACCTTTCTATGCTTGCTATTATGTGCTTCTTTTATTTGTTTTATTACAAAATGCCAATGCATAGGAAATGGGTTAGACTTAAAAATAAATTGTTTAATATATTTTTGGTGTGTTCCTTATGCTTTAATTTCCTATTCGGTTTGAGCACACATTTATGTCTTTAAAACATGTAAAATGCCTTTACCTACTGTTATGTATCATTTAGTTTAATATTTTCATTTTATAATTTTTTTTGGGAAAGTAAATGAGAAGGATGAGTAATGGAGAAGTTGGGGTCGACCTTGAACATGTGTTGTTCATGCCAATGAAACCATTGCAAAGTCTCTATCATTAAAACTTTTTCCAAAGCTAAAAACAATAAAAAATATTAGTTCACTACTGTAACATCACATTTCTGTCTTATTTCTCATCTTAAATGGCAAGAATAATCTTATATGAGAGATAGGATTAAACAATAGTAATTAGCTGTCAAGAAAACAGATTCCTGAACTTCACTGCGAAAAATGTTTAAAATCACAAAAGTGGAAATTTGACCTGTTAATTTACGACAGCAATATTTAGTTCTCACTACATATTTCATTAGTTTTAAGTTTTCTGATTTGAGCAACTTAAGTGCCTCTAAAAATTCACTCTTTACGGGCTGTTCAGTTTTTTGCAGATTATGTCTTTATTTTGCATTGCTCTCATTACTTGTGTTTTATGTGGTTCTTTTGATCAAGGAGCAATGCACAACTGTAGTAACAGTAGTTAATATTTAGAATCAACTCATGATGTGTCTTTGTTGTACCTATGTGGATTTTATTTATGGAGGCACTAACCCCTCTAATCAAGTTTTATGTTGAGATTTGTGTAAGAAGAATGTTTCAGGAGGAAGAGTTGAGTGAGATGAACAAAGATCAAGAGGGACAACCAATAAAGCTTGGGGATGTACCCCTGGGATCACCCTACATGTATCAAATAAGTACAAGAATCCAAGCTTGGGGATGCCGAGCCACCTCACTCCAACCATCATGATGTTAAGTAAGTAAAGCCTAGCTATATGGCTATAAAGAAAGCGCTTTACGGGAGGCAACCCGGTTGTTTTTGTTTGGACTTTCCTAGTGTCCTCTTGATGTATCAAGAGATTAGTTTTTTTTGTTTTAATTCTGGAGTTTTCAATAAAGAGTCAAGTCAAACCCATTTGGACTTATAAGTTGCTATCCTAGTGCATGAAATTTCTGTTTCAGCACGAGTCTGCTCACCGTATGATTTTACGTTTTTTATTTGTATGTCGGATTGAGCTAATTTTTTAGTATGTTCTGCAACGTTTCGTCCTCTGTAAGCACAAAAATTGGCTTAATTTTTTGACGAGTCTAGCTTAGGGAAAAACATTCGTTTTGCTGTTGTTGCTTTTCTGGACAGATTCTGCCTTCTTTTGTTTTATGCACTCTTTGGGCTTGGGAATCGAATTTCCATGATTCTTTCAAGAAAGAGAGTGAACATAAAACATAATTAACCTTATTGTCTATCTACTGGAGCATTTTATTTGGAATTTTGCACAGCAAGCATGTGATTTGTTTGTCCTTGCTAATCTCACCCCACAGAAAAAGAATGGGAGAAACATGTTTTGTGAAGTTTTTTCACAGGGAATAGAGGAGCTGTGCCTCAAGACATCTAAGAATGGTGAAAGCCATAAGATTGGGGATGTGATGAACACCCCACTGGAGCTACACTCTTTTGGTTAGCACACGTCTACTTTCTGTTTTTCTAAGCAAAGCATTTATCGTAGAGACTTGAAGCGTCTAGTTTTTGTTTTTATTTTTGTTTTGATAAGACCACACCCATAATTTTATATGAGATTGAGCTACTGGATTTTGGGGTTGTAATGTATTGGATGCTAGTATTATGACTTGGAATAGGGATGCCATGGTTGATTTGAAGAGCTACATATGTTTGCATGATTTATAGTCTTTTTATGTGTAGAAATTTGCAATAATGTTGTCTTGAGCTATCTCTTATTCATGTCCTTGATGTTAATTGCTGGTTTATTTAGTTTGTCATGAAATGAGTAGTTCTATGGACATATGCATGCATAGTAGCTGGTCAACTATCTCCCTCTTGCTAGCCAAAAATTTAAAAATTCCAACAAGTAAAAACTTGTTTCCAACACTCCTTAGCCAAGTATTTCTAGTGAGTCCACCATATCTTCCCATTAGATTCATTGCTATTCCGAGTATGTTCACCATGTTATTGTGTTATTTATGTTCTAAATTAAGATATTCACTTTATTAATTTTCATGGGTTGAACTTGGGATATGACTCTCACGAACTTTTGAAGGCACACTTTACTTTTTATGCATCTAATAAATATGACCCAATAATGGGAGCCACAAGTTTTGCGTTTGACAAGTGTGTGGTTGGGAGCTAGCTATAAACGTGTATCACCGGAAAGCTTTCAACATTGCACAAAAATTTACATTTGGTTGATATTATGTACTTTTGTTTTTGGACTCCTGCCATGCCGAAATGAAATAGAGGAATAGTAAGTTTTGATGAGTAAGTATCTATATGACTAGAGAAACGCATTGGGCCGCTAACCCAAGCCATGCTTTATCATGGTGGAAATTTACTTACAGCTTGAGTGACTCTACAACACATCCTACAATAAAATAAGAAGCTATGCATAATAGTGAATGAAAATAAAAAGGATGATGAGTCTACTCCGTTTGTTTGTCTTGCCATTGTGACATGGGCTTGTTTCCATGTCATGGGGCAAGAGGTACCTCTTTGCGGTTCTCTATGATGTCATTAATACTTATTATGATTGTACAAATCTTATTAGGAATCTTAAGTTGAGTAATCATGGAGTAGGTTTTCACACTCACGGGGCATGAGGCTTTCAACCACCTTGTCATTCACATTACTTCAACATTCACCATTTAAGATGCTAGTGATAAAGGGGCAATGAGAGTCCTAGATCAATGGATACCACATTTCAATTAGTAATTTCAGTTGAATAATTTAGAGGCTAAATAAGACTTGATCATGTTTTACCTCTACTCAATTTTCTCCAAAGTGTCCACCATATTTTCTATTTTCCATTATGCCATTCTTTGACCAATATAGGATTTTATTTTTCATTTTGTGTATGCATTTGGTCCATAGTGCTTTTATTTCATTATACACTTTGTGAACTTTCATAAAGCATCTTTGCTTGCATATTTGATATTTCTTACAACATGAATTGTATATTGCTACTCATTTCTAGTATTAATCATTTGATTATATGTAGCATGAATAATCCTCCTTGATATCCCATGATTGTTTCAATATGCAAAGTCCATGTTAGTTTTATCACCTTCATACTCGAGGACGAGCATGGGTTAAGCTTGGGGATGTTGATGCATGTAAAATGCATACATGAAATTTGCATGCTATTACTTGTTTTTCCTACATATTAGCAACTTATATTCATGTTTTATAATGATTTGGGGGATTTTCTAAACAATCCCCCTTCTTTTGGTTCTAACCCTATTTTTCCAGAAAACGTACTTTTTAGTGTTTCAGACTTTCCGGGAGCTTCGGGACTCCAAAAAGGGCAAGGCCAAAGAGAACGGTTCATAATTTTCGAGACGAAGACCATGGGCCAAAGTAGAGGGCCAAAAGGCCAACCAGGTGGCAAAGAGGACCCTCCACGCGGCCAGATTCCTTGGCCGCGTGAGAGGCCCCCTTTTTTCCCCCGTGGCTCCGATGCCGTCGATCTTTCTTCTCCTGAGTGTCTTGTGACCTAAAAACGACTATATAAAGGGTCTCCTGGCCTTTTCGAGGAGGAGGCGGCGCCGAGAGACGAAACCACGAAACAGAGAGACAGAAGGCTGCCGCCGGAGAAGATCAGAGGGGGGAAACGCCGCCAGGATCACCCCCCGGAGGGCTCCACCCCCCTCCGGCGTGTTCATCATCAACATCTACAGCAAGATCAGCTCCATCTCTCCACTGTAATCTCTTGGCAAACACGATGTATGATGCAATACTATATTCCCTTGATGTATTGTGTCTCCCCGTCTATGTTTGAGTAGTGAATTGTTCTTGGCAATGGTGAAATAGTTCGTTGATTGGTTGCATACAAGTTTGTTATCTTCTATGATTGACTTTATGTACAATACATGAGTGCACGCATATGTTGGGGAATGCATGTAAGGTGATCACCGGTAGCATAATGGAGTGGTGGTGACTTGGGAGTGACAGTAACCTGAGACCGAGCCACAAAGTTAAGTTATTGGGGGATATCTATAGGGGACCTTAGAACGTAAGGCTATGGTGGGACTTTATGTCTTAATCAATCTTGTGCAGTCATTTACTTGGCCACATGATCCATCATAAGGGGTTGTAGATCATTTACTTGACTATACCTATTCATGGCTCCTTCCTAGAAGAAACAACTAGACTAAAACATGTGCTTCACTAATTGTGACAACCACACGAACGAAACACCTATTGTTAGAACACTTGCTCCCTTGAGATACTTGAGATATTTGCTGCTTGCTACTTGTGAAACTTGCTTAGAAACTTGCATTTTAAACTTGCTTCGCTAGTTACTAGACAAACCACACTCCACGCCACTTGCTTTTAATTAGTTAGTTCCTTTTAGTCAAACTTATTGCTTTGCATAAACAGCCATATAAGAGGGTTATATGGCTTTAGAGAATAGATAGCTTACCTTCAGCTCCTCGTGGGTTCGACACTCAAATACTTATCGAAAGGTACTACAATTGATCTCCTGCACTTGGGAGTCATCAATACACCACTAGTGAACTGTGGACCCCAGTCCATTTTCCTCATACTGATAATACACCTACTGCTTTCATACTGTTCCGACCGTTTTCCTACTGTTTTCCACACCATACGTTTAACCTCTTTGTGTTCAGCAAAACTGGTGAGATTGACAACCTCACTTCTTCGTTGGGGCAAAGTTATTTGATTGTGTTGTGTAGGTTCCACGTTGCTACTGAACCGGTAGTGCGCCCTGCCACCTCAGCTGCATCAACCTTCAGAGATTGTTTGTCCTCCTACTGGTTGATTCAACCTTGGTTTCTTTTCTGAGGGAAAACTTGATGTTGCACTCTTCACACCTTGCGCTTGGGGTCTCCCAACGAGCGTGTGTCCACACTCCATCAAGCTTTTCTGGCTCCGTTGACGGAGAGGAAGAGAATTTCTGCAAGGGGAGTCTCTCACCTCCAATCATTTTTACTTTGTTATTGTTTTGCTTGTTACTTGCTTTATCGTGCTTGCTAGCAATGTTTGATGTCTCTGAAACTAGATCTTATTGGCAAGGTGGGTTCACTGATGAACAGCAAAATTATTATGAGGAACACCGCTTGTCAGAAAAAGGGATACACTTATGGGAGCAAATTAATAAATTGCATGACTATGCTAGAAACTTGTGCTCTACTTATAATGTTACTTATTGCTTTGATAAATCTCGTTGATGTAGGAGGTATAAACACCTCCCTTCTCAATGTGAGTATAATGATACTGTTTCTATATCTTCTTACGTTAAGGGAAATTATGAATTTTATGATGTGGAACAAATTGAGAAATTTATTGCTTGGAAGGGTGCATTCGAAATTGCCTATTTGCTTGAAAGTATTGATGATGCACCTTATAAATACGAGATTTATGCTATACTTGAATATTTCTTTGATAATTACAAGGATTGTAATTACTACATAATGGAATATCTTAATAAATGCTCTCAGCCTAAGTAAGAGATTAATGCCTTGCAGGATCGCATGGAAGAAGAAATTGCTGAATCTAGAAGCTCATTTGATGAAAAAGAGGAGGAGAGTTATGATCAAGAGGAGAAGAATGGAGCTACCCATGTCTACCTCCAAATGAGAGTAACTCTTTAACTCATAATTGTGATGATCCTAGTGATAATTTTGAAATATCCCTTTTTGATGAAATTGATACTTACTATACTTGTGACCTTGATACTGCTATGAATGAAACTTGTGGGAATGATATTGCTACTATTATTTATGATAATCCATGCTACTTTGATAAATCCTATGAGAATCCTCTATTTATTCCAACTATTGATATGCATGATAATGAGGAAGTTTATTAGAAAATTTATATGATAATGCTCTAGATGATGGTCCTATGTTACTTGATGTTATAAATTATAATGCTAATGAAAATAGGAATTCCATAATGTGTCCTATACCTTTTGAGAGTGATCAATCATCTTGTTTTTCTATTGCTAAAAGTGGTAAAGAAGAGGTCTTTAATTCTAGTTTTGATCCCACTATTTATGAGCTTGATATGAATTGTGTGCTTTTAGACCATGACAAACATGCTTTATGTGATAATTATGCTGTTGAGTTTGTTCATGATGCTACTGGAAATTATTATGAGAGAGGAAAATATGGTTGTAGGAATTTTCATGTTAATAAAACACCTCTCTTTTTGTTGAAAGTTTTGAAATCGCTCTTGTTCTACCTTCCCATGATTTCTAGTTTGAGCCTTTTTTAATTTATTTCTTTACAAGATTCCTATGCATAGGAAGTGGGTTAGAATTAAATTTATTTTATAATTTCTTATTGATTCTCTCATTTATTTCATATTTCTTATGTGAGCATCTTCTTCACTTGAAAACAAGTTAAAGAAAAACACTTCTTGGGAGATAACCCATGGTTTTATTTTTGCTTTGTTTTTCCCTGTTTTCTTTGAGTCAAGGGGTTGTATACTTCTGTAATAACTCATTTGTATCTTTCTTTTCATGTTTTAGTAGTGCCAAGTAAGGTTTATAATGAGAGTTGGATTTGGTTTTCGGATTTCTGCGCAGGAAACAGATTTCTGCTGCCCACCATAAAAAATCTTATAATTCACAAAAAAAGATAGAAATGAACTTAAATTTGTTTTTATTATTCCTCGGCTAATTCCTCAACTTTTTCGTTCTTTAAGTTTTTCGATCTGAGCAACGTAAGTGCCTCGAAAAAATTCTTATTTACATGTTGTTCTGGTTTTGACAAATTCTGTCATTTTTCTTGCATTGGCTTTTATGCGATGTCAAGTGGATTTATTTGCTTCACGAAACATCTGTGGCTGTAGCTAATGTTTAAAATTATCAATAGCACTTGTGCCATACAGAACCCATGGATTTTTTTATTGTTGCACTAACCCTCTAAAGCGAATTACTGTTTGAGTATGGTGTGAAGGAAGTTTCAAGGGTCAAGAGAAGAGGTGATATATGTGATCAAGAAGAGTGCAAGGTAAAAACTTGGGGATTCCCCCGTGGTTCATCCAAGCATATTTTTAGAAGACTCAAGCATCTAAGCTTGGGGACGCCCAAGGCATCCCCTTCTTCATCAACTATCTATCATGTCACTTCTCGTGAAACTATACTTTTATTCGGTCACATCATATGAAGTTTACTTGGAGCGTCTGTTTGTTTTTTTTTGTATTTTTTTTTGTTTTCCTTGCTGAAATAATATCATTGGACCTAGCATCCTTGTTTGGGAGAGAGACACGCTCCGCTTTTTCGTTAGAATACTTGCTATGCTAGTATTCTTAGTTTTTTTTCTAGTTACTGCAAAATTCATGTTTAGCTCTTGTTTTCATTGCATCTCTTATTCATATCATGTTGTAGCATGTAGAATTTTTTTTGTTAAAGCGTGTATTGTATGGTGCTTGTTGGGAAAAGAAATTGTTGCTTGAGGTAGAATTTTTAACGGTGCAAGTAGAAGCTTGTATAGACCGTGGCTATACTTTTTCATATCATGCTAGATGTTATTTTAGTTCTAAATCCTTGTGGTTACTGAGTAGCATGATTAGCCTGAAATAGCTGAGAGTGTTTAATGTGCCATTGAAAGAATCATGAGTTGTTCTTGTCATATTGAAGCATAAATTTGTCGTATTCTCCTTTGAATGTTTTATTTGGTTGACTTGGCACATTCTCACACCATCTTTATGACTAAGAACCAGTCACTAATAGCCTCTATGATCATTTAGTTTTTGAACTTGTGGTACCACTTATGCTTTGATTAATGATGTTTATGTCGTTATGCATGATTATGGCTCTTATGCTCTCTTGATTTGTCGCTCCCAGTCTTTTGCTAGCCTCCACCTGTACTGAGTATGATCTCTACTCGTGCAATCCAACTCCACCATACCTACCTACATGTGGTAATTAACCGCCACTCCAAGTAAATTGCTCACGTGTTACGTTTAAAACCTTCAAAATTACTCCTGCTTTGTGTTCCTGTTTTTGCTCATGAGGACGTAAATAGAGAATCTTTATCTCACTTGTTGATTGGATTTCACACCCTGAACTAGTGGCTTCATCCGCTTATCCAATTGATAGAAGAGCTGGCAGCGGGGTACCCAGCCCCAAATTAATACGAACAAATTCTCTTCACTATTTTTGCCCCTGATTTATAAGTCAAAACATAATTGTGTAAACAAAAGAGAAAGAGGGATGACCTTCTACACCAGTTGCGTCCTTTATATGGGAGCCGCACTTGTGAAGTCTAGTTGGCTTGTGACGTACTGTATTTTCTGTTTACCATTCGTTGACGTTAGCATACACCTCCCAAAATATAGACACTCCTCCACGGTATGTGATTGTTGGCAGGCACCCGAGGATTCGGTTAGCCATGGTTTGTGTAAGATGGTTGGAGGAGTGTCAAACATTTTATACCTCTGTTTAATAAAATAAAAACTCTAGCACATGAGTGATCCATGCTTCCCTCTTCGAAGGGCCTTTCTTTTAGTTTTATGTTGAGTCTCTATCTTCTAACTTTATGCACAATTGAGATAGCATAGTTGGCATTCTGAGTTTTATGTGCATTTGTCCAGAAACATTATTAATTCATTCATGATGTGTTAGTGCTTGTTCTCTAATTATTTGTTCTAGTCTTCCTGATGAACTTTGAAGGTGTCCTGGCATTTATGTTTTGCCCCACTCTTAAGGACTTGCGAAATATCACTTTGCCATGCTTTCTTTATACTTGAAACAAACGTATATCTTTTATTGCATTGTTATTCATGATCTTTTATTTGTGTTACTTCTCATGATGCAAGGTGATTGCTATGCTTTATTATTAAAATTTTATTTATCATGCTAGTGTTAAAGTTCTATGATCTCAGCTTACATATGCTTTTACATTATTGATGATGAAGTTTATGTTCGTAGCATGTCACCTAAGAAATTATGTGTTTTTATCGTTTACCTACTCGAGGACGAGTAGGAACTAAGGTTGGGATGTTGATATGTCATAAATGTATCCTTAATTTTTGATGTTCCATGTTGTTTTCTTATTGTTTCCCACATGTTTGCTATACACTATATAAATTTTTTATCGATTTTCTAGACTAACCTATTGACAAGATGCCACAGAGTCAGTTTCCTGTTTTTAGTTTCAGAAAAGCTGTTCTGGAAATATTCTCGGAATTTGAAAATTCGAAGCCCGAAAGTCTTAGAATTCCCGAAGGTTCCACAGAGTCCTGAAGAGACCCGTAGGGGGACCTCAGGGGGCCCACACCATAGGGCGGCACGCCCCCTGGCCGCACCGTGGGGTAGTGTGGGGCCCCCAGGCCTCCACCGCCTTTGCCCTTTCGCCTATTTATTCCCCCGAGACGTAAACCCTAGATATATTCTACTTCGCCCCGAAAAACATCCAAGGACGTCGTCATCGTCATCCCGAGATCGAGAGGGTTCTGGAGCTCTCCCCGACACCCTGGCGGGAGGGAAATTCACCACCGGAGGGGTCTACACCACCATGCCCTCCTCCAAGTGATGCGTGAGTAGTTCATCCATGGACTACGGGTCCATAGCAGTAGCTATATGGTTGTTCTATCCACTTTGTACCTCATGTTTAGATCTTGTGAGCTGCCTAACATGATCAAGATCATCTTTACGTAATTCTACATGTTGTGTTTGCTGGGATCTGATGAATGTTGAATGCTATGTCTTCTTATTATCAATCTATCATGTTATCTTCATGCATATGTTATTTACGATCTTGCATGCTCTCCGTTATCAGTAGATGCTCTGGCCAAGTAGATGCTAGTAACTCCAAGACGGAGTATTTATGCTCGATAGTGGGTTCATGCCTCCTTTGCATCTGTGCTCGAGTGACAGAAACGTGACGGATGGAGGATGTGTTGTTGCCATTAGGGAGAAAACAACAATGATGTGTCTAAGGATGATTTTATTGTTTAAATTACACACTTTGCTTAATGCAATTATCTTTTGCTTGCAACTTAATACCCAATGTTTGTTCGGATGATATTCGGAGGGTGGATTATTAGTCACAGATGCAGTTGGATGACGGTCTATGTATTTTGTTGTAATGCCCGCAGGAATCACATAGTAATCTTTATGTCTTGCATATGCACTACGGTGCAACCTTCATTTCTGTCGATTTCCCAGGTGTAATTTGTTCACCATACATGTTATTTATCTTTCACGGAGAGACACCACTAGTGAACTGTGGACCCCGGTCCATTTTCCTCATACTGATAATACACCTAGTGCTTTCATACTGTTCCCACTGTTTTCCTATTGTTTTCTACACCATAGGTTTAACCTCTTTGTGTTCAGCAAAACCGGTGAGATTGACAACCTCACTGCTTTGTTGGGGCAAAGTGATTTGATTGTGTTGTGTAGGTTCCACGTTGCTGCTGAACCGGTAGGGCGCCCTGCTACCTCAGCTGCATCAACCTTCAGAGATCGCTTGTCCTCCTACTGGTCGATTCAACCTTGCTTTCTTTTCTGAGGGAAAACTTGTTGCTGAACTCTTCACACCTTGCTCTTGGGGTCTCCCAACGAGCGTGTATGTCCACACTCCATCACGGCCCAGGAGGCCTTGCCGACGAATCAATGCCTGGATACGAGGCCGCATTGGATAACACGACGTGCATGTCCGTTGCATGCACGTCGATCACAACGCCAGGTTGGGGAGCGACGTCGGTCACCTAGGGAGAAAATGAAGCAACATTGCCTGCAAGTGGAGGATTAGCTGACAAATATAATAGGTCATATTTGCGCACAAGTACATCCTAAACCGGTTCATTAGATGGAAAAGTGATGGCATGTTCAAGATTAGCAATATCAACAGAAACACCCGGTTTAGAAAATGGGAAAACAGTCTCGTCGAAAACCACATCACGAGAAATATAGATCCTATCCGATGTGCGATCTAGAAACTTATAGCCCTTATGAAGAGGACTGTAACCAAGTAATACATACATCTTGGAGCGGAACTCAAGCTTGTGAGCATTGTACTTGCGAAGACTAGGCCAACAAGCACACCCAAAAATCCGAAGAGTGGAGTAACTGGGCTAAACATGAAACAGGTGAAACAAAGGTGTATCCTTGTTGAGAACTAAAGTGGGCATACAGTTGATGAGATAGCACGCCGTAAGAAAAGCCTCATCCCAAAACCGAAGGGGAAGAGAGGAGTGTGCAAGCAAAGCAAGACCTATCTCTACCAGATGGTGGTGTTTGCGCTCGACAATATCGTTATGTTGGGATGTATGCGGACAAGACACACTGTGAGATATGCCCGTGCGCTGAAAGTAGCGATGGAGTTTGTGGTATTCACCACCCCAATCAGACTGGACGGCCTTGATTTTACAATCCAAAAGACGTTCCACATGAGCCTGGAAATTATAGAAGACCTGCTCAACATCAGATTTGTGTTTAAGCAAACAAATCCAGGTAAAACGAGTGTAGTCATCCACAAAGCTAACATAATACTTGTACCACCCCGGAAGAAGCAATAGCAGGACCCCAAACATCCGAATGTATTAATTCAAGAGGTACAGTAGAAACACGATGATGCGCAGAATAGGGTAGCTGATGAGCACGCTGACAAGCATCACACACTAAAGGTGAATTATTGGAACTAGAACAAGGAAGCTCATGACTCTGAACAATAGAATTGACTACATTATTCGTCGGATGACCAAGACGTTGATGCCACTGTGAAGGCAAGACTCTGAAACTAGTGGATGCATGGCGAGAAGACGATGACGATGCACGGGCGAATGGAATTGGGTAGAGTCCCCCATGACTTCTACCATGAAGAATTACGCGTCTTGTTGCCTTGTCCTTAACAAAGAAAAAATGACGATGAAAGTCAACAAACACGTCATTATCACAGACAAGACGATAAACAGATAGAAGATGCTTGCTAATGTGAGGAACATGAAGGATATTTTTCAGTTTTAGAGATGAACGGGATTTATTCAAATGGCTAGTGTGCGAAATAGACAAAGCTGCACCATTAGCCACCTGAACCTGGTCCTTCCCGTTGTAGTGCTCGTGGACCTGGAGACGCTCAACTTCACTGGGTAAGTGATCCATAGCCCCGGTGTCCATCACCCAGGGATGATAGTCAGAGGAGCTGGTGGATGCCGAGTTGCCGGAGCGTGGGTTGTAGTCCTGCTAGAAGCGCTTGCGGCACTCATTGGCCTCATGGCCTCAGTTCGTGCAAATCTGGCACCTGGGGTCCCAGCGGTTATTACGGCGGTCCCCACCGCCGTTGTTTTTGGAGTTTCCACCTCCACCTTGCTGGCCATTGCCGGAGTAGCATGTGTTGCGGTCGTAGCCGCCTTGATTGCTGCCTTGGCGGCCTTCCCCTGGCTGGCCGTTGCCACCAGCGGGGCGACCTCCACCATGCGAGGAGTAGGGCTCCTGGGACGACGCACGCCCGGCCATTGCCGTAGGAACACGGGCGGGTCACGATGTTGGCAGAGGAAGACCATCCCTCCTCCACACTCTGCTGGGCCTACAGCGCCTCGAACGAAAGGACAAGCGAACAAAAGCTGGAGTAGGCCATAGGTGCATTGCTCACAGCGAGAGAGGCGGCGATGGAATTGTAGGCGGAGCCAAGCCCGGTGACGATGTAGTCGATGAGTTCGTCGTCACCGATGGGGGAGCTGGCGGCGATCATGATGTCGGCCAGCGCCTTTATCTGATGCATGTACTCCGCGGCGGACAACTCCTCCTTTCTCAGCGACTGCAGTTGTCGCCGGATATGACGGACGTTCGCGCGACTCTGCGCGCCGAACATGGCTCAACGGCCGCCCATGCCGCCTATGTTGACTCGCAGCCGATGATATGGCAAGCGATATCGTCGTCCCTGGACGTGAGGAGAAGGCCTTTGACCTTCTGATACCGAGTCCACCAGTGGTGGTACTCGGGATTGGCGGTGGTTGCCGCCGAGTCGCCGGTGCCCACTGTGAGGGTTTTAGCAGCCGACGGCGAGGACGGTGCTGGCGATGCCCCTCCATAGCATGAAGTTGCTCTGGCCGAGCCGTATTGAGATCCCAGCAACGGTGATCGCGGCCGGGATCGAAGCTCCCGTGGACGAGGTGATTTGGCCGATGGGATTGGAGACCTGCAGGGCGGACGATGACATCGATGTTGCGGTCGCGGAAGGGTCGCGATGGCGCGGAGGAGAACTCGCACGGTGGCGATGCGATCGCGCGGCGCGGATACAGACTCGCGGCGGCGTGTGCGTGGGCTCTGATACCAAGTCAAAGAACACAAGGTTTATGGTTTTGCGTGGGTGGTAACATCCACCGCACGTCTTTTTATATGGATGGTCATATTTGCAATTACATAGGTACTCATGTGTACGTGTACGACTACAATACATGCTAAACTATTTTTACAAGGCCCAAAAACTAACTACACGCTCCCGATTCCTTAACCTCTAGCCCACTTTGCAGAAGCTTCAGGCCAACTAAAGATTTAGCCCATCACATGAAGCATTTATACTCATCTATTAGTACTATACAGTAAAAAACAAAAACACACGGGTGGGCCAATGAAGACAACGCCGGTTCACCCTGAATCATTGTCATGGTATGTCTTTTCCCTGAAAGAAAAATCATGGTCTGTCCGCATCAACTGGGTGAATGGGATTCCTCAAAAAAAAAATCTAGCGGAAAGGGAGCTGCATACAGACATACAGTGGTTGTCTCTAATCCATCAGTAAAGCTCGTTCAACATTCCGCAGCGGGTATCTTTTAGTCGTCTTTCAGAGTCATCTCAATGAAAAGAAAAAAGTTGCACTCTCAGAGGTTCCATCTTCTCATGTTTGCGGGCGGCCTTTCTATCCGGAGTTGAGGCACCTCGCTACGTGACGTGACGAAAGCTGCATGCATGCATGCGCACCATATGTATGTCCACGGCCGTTAATTCGGTGGACGCCCAACCAGGTATATACCGCCGTAGCCCGTGTGGTAATTAATCTGTCCTAATTTGGACAGAATCTCGACAAAGCAACTCAGGAGCACGTACCAGCTGATTGAACAGGTAAGCTGCCATATTTTTTTTTTCCAACCGGGCCTCACACCCCTTTCCATTTTTATTAAAAACGGAAATACAGAGTACGACGGAGAAACAGGGGGGGGAGAAGCGAGCTGGAGCAGCAGCAGGAAACCCACTGTGAGTTTCTCGGCTCGAAAAACCCACTATGGGGCAAAAACCTGCTGCCACCAATAGTTCAACACACCGAAACAAAAGGGAACAACCCCCAGGAGTTCACACACAACACAGCGGACAAACTGAAAAAGAAGTTCCAGGTGCAAAGCACCAGCAGCAACAAAACGACGACCATCCACCAGTAGACCACCGCACCAAACTTCCACCGCTTGACAGACAACGACCTCAAGCGCCAGATATCATCAGGGTATTCATCGGGTTGATCCCATTGCCAGCACCTCTAGCACGGGGGTAGATCTCGGCCGTCACCTTCATCAGCTTCGAAGCCTGCGACATCAGAATCTCCTTATCCTCCTCCTTATGCATACCTGCCCAATACATCAAAAACGAAGCCGTTGCGTAACAAGTTTCAACCGGCGTTTTTATCACATGTTTGTCGAAAGTAACCCTATTACGGGTTTTCCAAATACCCCAGCAGATAGCAGCTAAACCAACCATATAATACCGCTCACCATCAGGAAACATCGAGTAAAACCAAGCCATTGCCTGCCAAAGAGAATTGGGACAGGTACGAGAACCCATAGTTTTGCTAACCATCCCCCAAGTGCATCTAGCAATGGGGCAGGAAAAGAAAAGATGCTCCAAAGTTTCAAGCTGACGACAAAAGGAACAGGTAGGATTACCAGGCCAATTTCTTTTTTTCATGTTATCTCGAGTAACCAAAGCATTCCTAAACATCTGCCAAAGGAAGATCTTAATTTTCAAAGGCAGCTTAGCACCCCAAATCATCTTATTGTTAGCACCAGATAAACCATTCTCCAACATATAATAAACAGATTTGGTTGAGAAGATACCATTTTTGTTGAGCTTCCAGGAGACCACATCAGGACCATCCGACAAATGCAACTCACTCATCATTTGTTTAATTCCCCTCCATTGTTCCAACAAGTTACCATGGAGATTTCTTCTAAAAGGTAAGTTCATATCACACTGTAATGCTTCCTGCACCGTGCAATCCTGCTTTTGACAAATAGAGAAAAGCATAGGGAACTGACCACATAAAGGAGGATTGTTACCAATCTCATCATACCAAAGTCTAGTAATATTACCACAACCCAAGGAAATATTTCGACCAGCCATGTAACACTCTTTCACTTTCAACAAAGCTTTCCAACAGGGAGAGTCAGAGAATCTACTTTTCACATTAGCCAAGGTTTTGTTTTGCAAATATCTTTTTTTAACGATTCTTTGCCAAATCCCATCGAATTTGTCGAGTTTCCACCACCATTTAGTCAACAGACTAATATTTTGCCTTCTAATATCCTTAATACCCAAGCCTCCTTTGTTTTTGGAGCGACAAACTCTCGACCATTTGACCATATAGTAACCCTTCTTCTTTTTGCTTCCAAGCCAGAAAAAACGTCTCCGGTGTTTATCAATTCTCTCGATAAAAGTCTTGTTAAGAAGGAACATAGACATAACATATGAGGGCAGGTTAGATAAACTGGAATCGACTAGAATAAGTCTTCCACCCGAGGAGGCATTGTGACTGACCCAAGCGTCAAGTTTTTTAACAAATTTCGAATTGACATATTCGAGATCCGAGCATCTCAGGGTATTGAAACTAACCGG
The DNA here is from genome assembly GCA_028641055.1 of Alopecurus myosuroides. Classification (NCBI taxonomy): domain Eukaryota; kingdom Viridiplantae; phylum Streptophyta; class Magnoliopsida; order Poales; family Poaceae; genus Alopecurus; species Alopecurus myosuroides. The sequence continues at coordinate 176,857,539 of CM054057.1, forward strand.
GACACCAAGGTACATCATAGGTAAAGACCCTATCTTGCAACCAAACAAAGTGGAATAAAACAGGGCCACGTCATTATCCCCTCCCACCAAGAAAATTTCACTTTTCTGGTAATTGATTTTTAGCCCCGACATAAGCTCAAACATATACAAAAGCAGCTTAAGGTTGATTGCTTTATTCTCATCATGAGAAATACATAACACTGTATCGTCCGCATATTGCATAATTGCAATCCCACCATCAATAATATCCGGGATCAAGCCGTCCACTAAACCATTGGATTGAGCAGTAGTTACCATTTTCGTAAGGCACTCGGCAGCACAATTAAACAAAAATGGGGAAAAGGGGTCCCCCTGCCTAACCCTTTTGGCACTTTGAAGATAGGGTCCAACTTTATTATTAACTTTCACAGACACAGTACCATTATGAAGGATTTGCTTGACCATAGAACACCATTTTTCCGAGAAGCCTTTAGCCCTAAGGCATTCAATAAGGAAGTCCCAATTGACTTTGTCGTACGCTTTTTCGAAATCAAGTTTTAGGAAAATGCCAGTCCTTTTTTTAATATGGGTGTAATGCATGACTTCATGCAAGGAGAGAATTCCATCCATGATGTTTCTCTTCTTAATAAAAGCATTCTGATGGATGCTGATGAGTTTATCCATGAAAGGTTCAAGTCTAATTGCGATGGTTTTGGTAAGAAGCTTATAAACACATCTGAGCAAACAAATGGGCCTGTATTGGGTAATTCTATCAGCACCAGAAACTTTAGGCAATAAAGTAATGATCCCATAATTCAATCTATGGACCTCAAGGTTATCATCATAAAATGCCTTAAAAAGATTAAAAATGTCCATCTTCACTACCTCCCAACAGTGCTGATAGAATTCAGCAGGGATGTTGTCAGGTCCAGGAGCCCTATTGCAGTCCATGGAAAAAAGAGCATGTTTGATTTCCTCCAAGGAAAAAGGCTTGTTTAAGGATACATTGTCTTCTTCATTAAGTTTTTCATCAATCCCCCAAAGGTTGTGATCAAACTGGATGAGATTGCCTGGAGCAGGGCCAAAAAGCTCCTTGTAATAAGAGGTAGCATGATCCAAAATGGCATCTGTCCCCTCAATATTAACTTCACCATCTTTCAAATTAATCATGGTATTCTTCCTTTTACGACCATTAGCTACTCTATGGAAATAGCTCGTGTTACGATCACCTTCCAGTAACCATCTAGCATGGGATTTTTGAAACCATTGTAATTCTTCTTCCTCATAAAGATTTCTTAAAGCAACCGAAATTTCAGTTTTTCTAGACCATAAGTCAGGAGTCAGCTCATCCTCCTCCTCCATTTTTTCCAACAAAGATAATTCCTCCTTTAATTCTAACAGTTTCTTTTTAGTGTGCCCATGAAGGTTACCACCCCACCCTTTTAGAAACTTCTTAACACGTTTTAATTTGATATTGATGACATCAATAGGGTTCAGACTCAAAACTCTCTTGCTCCAAATTCTCTGGATAATAGGAAGAAACTCATCATTCTTAAGCCAGGATAGGTCGAACCTGAAGTCTCTAGCTTTGTTATCAATATGAGACTCCTCACCCGAATCCAAAAGAAGGACATTGTGATCAGACAGGTCTCTAACCAGCTTCCTGATAGAAACCAAGGGGAATAAGCTTTCCCACCCAGGAGACATGAGCACACGATCCAATTTTTCCATCGTAGGGGGATTTTGTTGATTAGACCAGGTATATAAGCCTCCATGCATAAAAATTTCACTCAAACCCAAAGAATGAATAATAGAATTAAAAAGATCAGAACTATGAGATCTATGAAACGAAGTGTTTTTCTCACCAGCATGTCTAAGGAGATTAAAATCACCACCCACAATATAAGGCATCAAGATATTATTACAGAAGGAAGCCAATTCTGTAAGGAATTCCACTTTAAACTCCTCATGAGCTGGCCCATAAACCACAAGCAAGGCCCAATTACACTTTCTTTTTTTATCCCACAAAATAAACTGCATTATATACTTACCAGACTTAACAGCACTAACATCCAGGGTTTCACTCTTAATGCCACAAAGGATACCACCAGATCTGCCTATAGAAGGGTTCCATTTCCAAAAATAATTATTATCAGGGTCAAGCCTCCTAAAAAACCTCTGATCATAATCTTTTTTCATTGTTTCTTGAAGCCCAATGAAATCCAAAGAATGATCCTTTAATAAATCAACTAAGCAAGTCATAATGCCTTTCTTACCAACACCTCTGCTATTCCAAATACCTCCTTTCATTTAAAACGAGTAGGTTTTTTCCTATTTCTGACAGTCCTCCCAGGATCCAGGGGAGTGCTGTCCTTACCACCCAAATTGTTTTTTTGACTCCTAGTCATAGGCCTAGAGCACTGCACAATACTCTTACGTTTACGCATTTTACTTTTTTTACTTTCTACCAAAACAAAAGGTTCACCATCAGAGACCTCATCATTCAACCATTCCAGACATAAAGGAGTAGTTTCCCCCAAATTACTTTCAACAAACAAGGGATTGGTTTTTGCAGATTGTATATCATTCTTAAGATTCAACTCATTTCTAGCTCTATCCAGTTCTCTAATCATATCAATAATCATGAAGTCATCATCAGGAATAACGACCCCCATGTTAGCAGCATGCAACATAATCTCGTTATTTGACAGAACATCAAAGGAATTAGCAGAGCTATGATTATCATTAGAAGACACGTTACCTTCCAGGTTGCGTTTCTTGGATAGCAGAGACGCCTTGTCGAGAACATTAATATTGCCATCAGCACGAAGCCGCTCGCTGAAGCGAATGATCGAACAACATGGTAGCTAGCCGCCGGCAAGGCGATTGAACGCGGCCCCGCATTGCTGGTTTCGGAACGGTACCACGACGCGACCTCGATCTGCAGGTAGCTGTAGCTAGGCAACAACCCAGCGACCATGCACGAGACCAAGGAAAACTTGCAGTGTTTCAGAACAGGCGATCACAAGTTGGGAACTGGACGCGCGCGTACGTGCACGGTGGTGTAGGCCAATGCAGCATGCGCGTCGAGGTCACGATCGCCGGCCGGCGGTCCCCTATGCATGCTTCTTTCTCTGCCCTAGTTCTCTCAGACGCGTATGCTCGATCGGGGTCGATGCAGGCAGAACTAATCTTGCCGACCGATCATGCTTCGCGCACTGTTATCTAATCGCGCCGATCGATCTATGGCGAGGGAAGAAAAGGCAAAAGACTCGGTCCCATTAACCGACGACTGACGCGCGCGGCCGACAGCGAGTGGGCGTACGTCGACGGCGACAGGGGAGCGGCACGGCCGGCCGAACCGGCTGCACTCATACATGGATGGCTTGGCTCCTCCCAATCGCAGCCCACTACACCAAACACAGATCCGTCCGTCTGCGTGCGCGCTTGCAGTGTCGTCCCTGTCTTGGGATCTTGGGCGAGGATCGCGCGCGTATGGGCGGGCTAGGAGAATGTGCGAGCTGCACGGCACGTTCCATGCCATGCCATGCATGGGCGCGGGCCGTGTCGTCGTGCACGCGACCGTACGTGTAGCGCTCAAAAACTCTGGTGATGTGGTGGCGTCGCGTGTGGCTCAGTTGACGCTGCCGCTCCCAAAAACATAGGCACTGCTAGCACTGAATTTCCGGGAAAAGAAAATTGTACTGCTAGATCCTCCTAGCACTGAATTTCCGGGAGAAGAAATCCCCAAGAGCGTGGACGCACGTACGTACATCGAGCCAGCTAGCAAGCGCTCTGCAACGACACGCAGACGTGCCTGCTGCTGCTGCCCACTCAGTCACTCGGACATGACATCTGCGTGTGCATGCACTTCACTCGTCTCAGTCAGAGAGTGAGCGTAAATCCAGTAGCAACATGAGTATTTTGTTTTTCCTTCAAAGCAAAGACACCCGATCATTGTGTGTGAAAGTCTCGCTCGATCTTCTCTCATTCTCTGTAGGGCTGGGAATCAATAGAGCACATGGCAGCGGAGCATATTTCTAGACAGCGTGGAAGGTGCATTGCATTGTACTCCAGAGTCAGGGGTTAGCTCCAGAGTCGTACCGCCATTAATTATAGGTAGGTATTGTTAGAGAGAATCCACAACTTGTTCGAGAATCTCGAACAGGCGAAAAGATGTTCCGTTCCCCTCTTCCTCGCTCCCCTCCCCGCGCGTGCGCTGCTGCTTCGATTCGTCGCCGTGCAGGCTCACCCTCCACCGCGCCTCCACCGTCGAGGGCTGCGCTTCCGCCTCCACCGTCGAGGGCTGCGCTTCCGCCTCCGGTGGGCGAGCCGGAGGGATTTGGCGATGGCGTCGAGGTGGAAGCGGAAGGAGCCGTGGCGCGTGTTGCGAGGTCACCGGCGGCGGCGGATTCGGCGACTGGGGGAGTTAGCCGCACCTCTGCGGCAGCCGGTGGAGTGGGAGCGGCTGCGGATCGAGGCGCCCTCGCTGCAAGGGCCGAGACGGCGGAGCGACGGGAGATTCAGGCCCTCTCGGATGCAGATCTAGATCGACTGGTGGTTGAAGGATCGCGGCGCTTCTTCGAGACTCTACGTGCTGGCGGATCCATCCCGATTCAGAGCTGTAAGGTGAGTTTTGCGGTCCTGTCAATGGAGGAGCTGGATTTGCAGGGGGAAATTGTGGTGATGTCGGGAGGTTCGCTGGTACTGCTTGATCACCGTGCAATTATGGTAGACTTTGTTGATTCAGCTGGAGTGGAGGAGCTAAGTTTAGGGGCGAAGGTGTTGTTTCGATTTTACTGGGCTGTAGTGAGCTCGAGTTTGCAATCGGGGTCGGAAACGCTGAGGTTGCTCTCTGTGGAGAAGGTTCCGGTGCAAGCCTCCATGGGGAGCTGCTCGGAGGTGACCACGAAGATGCCGAGTGCTACCGTGGTTCCGGAAGGGGAGACGCGGCAGGTGGATCGAATTGATTCAGGGGAGCGGCGCGTGGCGGCGTCGTCTCCCAGGTTTATTTCTGTCCCCCGCGATGCTTCGGGGGCGGAGCGGCGGCGAGCGATAGCGAACTGTGATCGTATCCAGGTGAGGAGGCCGGCGGATCAAACTTGGCTGGGGGATCCGTCTGGCCTGTTTTTGCAGAGGATTAGGAGGGCGTCGTTTGGTCTTGCTGATGTGGGTCTTGCGGGGCCGTCCAAGCTCCAAGAGAAGGGTGATAAGGAGGCTGCCGTGGTGACGGCGGGGTCGACGCCGATGGGGGAGCGTCGTCCCTCTGCGGAAAGGAAGGAGACGGTGAATTTGGGCCAAGTTAAGGATGTGGAGTTAGAGAGGGAGCCGGTTAAGTCGTTCGTGGGCCGGGAGGCTAGGCCCACTCGGTTGACAGGTGGACTGCTTTGGGAAGGGGGTGGGCTTACGGTTGCGCAGTGGGCTGAGAAGGTGGATATTAGGGGGGCGTGGGTCTGGGTGAGGAAAGGAGCTCCCATTACCGCGGAGTCGTTAGGGTTCCTAGCTTCTAGAGAGGAGGTCAGGCGATCTGGCGGCGGCGCTAGGCGTTTGACGAGATCCACGGAGAGGAAGATCGACGGGAGGACCTTTGCTCAAGTTGTGAGAGAGATGTATAGGCAAGAGAATGCTGGAAGATATCCGCCGAAGAGGGCTGGGGATCATCCTCACGGGCCAGGAAGCTACAGAGATGAGGGTTTCGAACAAGGAGACAAGCGTTTCAACCAAGACCGGCGAGGGCCGGTCCCTGGTTTCCAAGACCGTGGTAGGGAAAGGGAGGTTTCGCACAGGGCGGGTTCATCACGCAGTGGTGGTGGCCCGGATCTGGAAGCAATTAGGCGAGAACGAGATCTGAGGGAGAAGGCACTTAGATCTACAGAGAGAAGTGCAGGGGGAGGAGGAGGTAAGGCAGAGGGGCAGCATAGAGATGCGGAGGCGCAGCGCAAAGCTTTGTATTGTCACAAATGTACCAAGCCGGGCCATCTGCAGAAGGACTGCACAGCGCCTCCGGCTTGTTACACCTGCAAGAAACCAGGCCACGTGGCGGCAGAATGTGAGGAATGGAAGAACAAACCTGTGCTGAGGATCTGCGGAGGCGGAGCGGACATGTTTTACAGTCTTAGGTTGCAGATCCCTGATGAACTCTGCGTGCCCTCGACGGTCACGGGGATCCTGCGAGTGGTGGAAGGGGATGGAGATGAAGCAGCGGTCCTGCTTGAGCTGTCCGAGCTTTTCGATCGGAGTTGGTCCTGGAGGCTGAGGTGCATCAATGAGAATGAGTTTCTTATTGAATTCCCTGATGCGGCGAGCAGGAGAGAGGTAACCAAGTTCGTGAATGGCTTTCGATTCGTCTCCAACGAGTCCATCTTTGCGAGGGTCACGGACTCGATCCGCGAGTTCGAAGCGTTTGGTCTGCTTGAGGAAGTGTGGGTGGAACTTTTTGACGTGCCGCAGTGGGCACGCTTTGAAGAAGCAGTTTGGGAACTGGCGTTCATGGTGGGAGAGCCCCGAGAGGTTGATGTGGCTTCTCTCAAAGGGGAAACACCGATCAGGGTGAGGCTGGCGTGCAAGGACAAGAATCGCGTGGACGGGTGCTATAATGTTTATCTCAATGGCCGTGGCTTTCGCCTGGAATGGGAAGTGGAAAGGGTTCCTGCTTCTAGGGCCGCTAACGATAAGCCTGAGGAGGATGACAGGAAGGATGACGATGAGGAAGAGACAGAAGACCATGACCAGACCTTTGAGCGTCGTTCCAAGAAGAGAGAAGATAGAAGAGAGAGGGATTTAGGGGAAGATGAGTCTGAGGAGACCACGAGCTCGAACATTAAAAGTAAAGGAGGGTCGGGGGGACAGAAGAAACATGCTGTGAATGAGGTGCGATACAGTCTGAGTGTCTCGGAGAGCGAGGACACGGATACGCATGAGGAAAACAGTGCTGAGGGGAAAGAGAAGGACGAGGCATCAATCGACTCTGAAGATAAGGGGATTTCAGAGGACAATGAAGCGCAGCTGGGAGAGATCAATAGGGCTTTGGAAGATAAGCAATTTAAGGTCCTGACCGCAGCTATTCTGGAAGATTACCCGAAAGTGCAGGACAACATCCAAACAGCGAGCACGGAGGAGATCAAAGAAACGAAGGAGAAAGTACCAGAGGGGAATTGGACGATGGTGGCGCACTCCAACAAGAAAGTTAGCAAGGACATGAAGCAGAAGGGCCCGGTGATCAAGGAGCGCTTCAGCGAAAGACTGCAAAACAAGGATACTGGACTGACAATTCCGGAGAAGGCGCAGCAACGGATGATCAAGAAGAACGAGATGTCAGGTACGCTAAATTCTTTCCATGTTTTAAATTCTGTGTCAAATGAGAAGTTGGCGGCGTTAGCCACAGATTGTGATGTCGTCCTAGGAGAGGCGGATAAGATGATCAATCAACAGATAAATGTTTTCAAAGCCAAGGAACTTGCGGAGGCAATTTTGGCAGCAGCTAGGGCAAAAATGGTGAGGGAGAAAGAGGAGATAGCGGCTGAGGAAGAAAGGAAGAAGGTGAATAGGGATGAGCAGGGGGTTCGAGAAGAGTTGAATACCCCTGTCTCTCCTCTGCGATGCGTGGAGAAAGATTTAGAAACGGAACTAAGCATGGGAGAGATGTCTCCCAGACTTAGAGCTAGCACAAGAGCCACCCGTAGTGGGAGTGGATCCGGAAGAAAGAGAAAAGGGAAAGGGAGGAAGAAGACGCCGGCCGGGAGGAAACGAACCAAATGACAATTTTAATCTATAACATGAGAGGTATGGGGGGTGCGGGTAGGCGGCAACAAGTTAGGGACTTTGTCAGGGATAAGAAGGTTTCCATCATCTGTTTACAAGAAACGATTAAAGAGAAATTGTCTAGGAGGGACATGCGAGAGATTGGAGGTGTGGGGGATTTTGTTTGGTTTGAGAAACCTGCTTTGGGGCACTCAGGAGGCTTGGCAATAGCAGTTAGGACTGATTCCTTCGTAGTGGAAGGATCAGAGGTAGGGGATTTCTTTATTAGCGTCTGTGTGAGAGATATTTCCAAAAATTGCTTGTGGGAGCTTATTAATATCTACGGGCCGGTGGCGGCGGAGAGGAAGGATGACTTTTTTTGCAGAAATTACCGATAAGGTCCTAAGATCCCAACAGCCGGTGTGCCTAGGGGGGGATTTCAACGTTATTAGATTTGCAAGAGAGAAATCTAAAGGGGCGCTGCATAGAACTACAATGCTCAAGTTTAACGTCATGATTAATCTTCTTAACCTAAGAGAAATGCACAGATCAGGAAGCATGTATACTTGGACTAACAAACAAGACAACCCTACCTTGGAAGTGCTTGATAGGGTTCTTTTCACTCCGGAGTGGGAGGTACTGTATCCGTTGGCGGGAGTCTCTTCGTTAACTAGGTCAGGCTCGGATCATTGGCCGTTGATTGTGGACTTGGGTTGTAATCAGGTGCTCAGAAACAGGTTGTTTAGAGTTGAGGAGTACTGGTTTGACAAGACAGGCTTTAGGGTCATGGTGGAACAAAAGTGGCGGGAGAGAAAACAACGTGATATTCTGGATCACTGGAAGACACAGCAAACAGAGATTAGGAAGTTCCTTAGAGGTTGGGCTATGAATGAGAGAGGGCTGTTCTTTCGGAGGAAAGAAGAGTTAAATCTTCAACTTAAGGAACTAGACGACTTGGGAGATATGGGTTTGCTGGAGGTAGAAGATTGGAGGCGAAGATACAGTTTAGAAGCAGAGCTGTCGAAGGTTTATGCGGAGGAAGAAAAATACTGGCAGCGGAGAGGAGGGGAGCAATGGTTAGCTAAAGGTGATAATAATACGGCGTTTTTCCATTCGGTGGCGAATGGGAGAAGAAGAAAGACGACGATCACGTCGCTAGAGGTAAATGGAGAAGTGGTGGAAGATAAAATTATTCTTAGGGCTCATGTGGAGGAATATTACAAAGCGCTGTTTGGTAAAGAGCTGGAACCAAGTGTGAGACTTGGGGAAGGTATCTGGCAACAGGAAGGGAGGATTACAGTTGAAGAGAGCTGTAATTTGTCCAGACCTTTTTCGATAGAGGAAATAGAACGAGCAGTCAAGAGTTTAAAAACGAATACGGCCCCTGGACCTGATGGGTTCTCGGTCCAATTTTATAAAGTTTTCTGGCCTAAGATGAAGAGGGAAGTGAAAGAAATTTTTGATGATCTACACAAGGGTGTGATCAACTTAGGCAGATTGAATTATGGCGTAATTATCCTTATTCCGAAGCTCAAAGATGCGAATATTATCAAACAGTACCGGCCTATTTGCTTGCTGAATGTAATCTTCAAACTGATCACCAAAGTGCTGGCGGACAGACTCACAGCGGTGGCTGATAAAGTGATCAGCCCTACGCAAACTGCCTTTGTTCCTGGGAGGGACATTTTGGAAGGGGTGTCAGTTTTGCATGAAGTAGTGCATGAATTACAGAAGAATAATAGGCAAGGTATCATTCTCAAACTAGACTTTGAGAAGGCGTATGACCGAGTCCAGTGGGACTTCCTCTTCGAGGTGTTGAGGAAAAAAGGTTTTGATGACAGATGGATTGCTTGGATTGCGGCAACGGTGAAAACTGGGAAAGTGAGCGTTAATCTGAATGGGGAGTTGGGAAATTACTTTCGAACCTTTAGAGGTCTTAGGCAGGGGGATCCGTTATCTCCGCTGCTTTTTGACGTGATTTCGGATGCTTTAGGAGCGATCATTCAGTCTGCTAAACAGAAAGGTCACTTGAGGGGGCTGGTTCCTGAGTGGATTGAGGGGGGGTTTTTCATCTTCAATACGCGGATGACACCTTATTATTCCTTGATCTATCAGAGCAATCAATTTTGACTATGAAATTTCTGCTGTATAGCTTCGAGGCGATGTCAGGGCTCAAAATTAACTACGATAAAAGTGAGATCTTTGTTTTTGGAGTTGATGAAGGGGTTCAGATGAGGGTGGCTAGTATGTTTAATTGTGAGAGGGGGTCTTTCCCGCTGAAATATTTAGGGGTTCCTGTGTCTAATCGAAAGCTGCTCGTCTCGGACTTTGAGTTTCTGTCTACAAAAATCCTTAAAAAACTGGGTTGTTGGAAACCAGTTTCGACAGGGGGCAGGAAAGTGCTTATCGATTCTTGTCTGAGTTCGGTGCCGTGCTATGTTATGGGTTTCTATCTTTTACCGGAGGGGGTCCACCACAACTTTGATATGCATAGGGCAAAAATTTTCTGGGAGGGATACGGGAATCAGAGCAGATACCATATGGTGAAATGGCTAGATCTCTGTAGACCCACGAACATGGGGGGCCTAGGGTTTATGGAATCTAGGGCTAGGAACATCTCTTTACTTGTGAAGTGGATTGTGAAACTAGAACGGGGGGACAACGATTTGAGCTGTCAAATCCTTAGGAAGAAATATTTAGGTGAAGGGGGCTTCTTCTATTCTAACACAGATGGCAGTTCGCAATTCTGGAAAGGGCTTCATGCGATCAAAAAGTGGGTACGTCGAGGCATGGCGTATGCTGTAGGCAACGGAAAGAAAGCTAGTTTTTGGGAGGATGTATGGGTGGAGCAGGTTCCGTTGAGAACCCTGTTTCCAAGTATTTTTTCGGTGTGTAACTTCCAGGGGGCGACGGTGGCGGAGGTGATGGGGGATCGATCCAGGTTCCTTTCGTTTCGGAGATCTTTTGGGAATGTTGAAATAGCTGAGTGGAGAGACCTCAATAATATCCTGGGGGGGGGGGGTTCATCTCAATGATGAGATTGATGTGGGGTACTGGAACCTGGAGAATAACCGCAGATACTCTTCAAAGTCTTTGTACCGTGATCAGCTTAACCCTGGAGTGGTTGATCACAAGATCTCCGAACTCTGGAAGGCGAATGTTCCCTTGAAGGTTAAGATTTTTACCTGGATGTGCTTCAGGGGGCGCATTCAGGTAGCGTCGAACCTTAAATCCAAAGGTTGGCCTAGCGAGGTGGGGTGCAAATTGTGTGGCGAGATGGAAACTGCTAACCACCTAATTTTTCACTGTCCTTTATCCCATTTTTTGTGGTGGGTTCTGAAGGAAGCGTTGGGCTGGTCGAGCCCGCCAACTTGTTTTGAGGAGGTTGAGAGGGGGATCTTGGAGAATAAAAGTAGGCGTGAGTTGCGGTTGGGATGGGCGATTGTGGGCGGGGCTTGCTGGACGATTTGGCTAAACAGAAATGACTTCGTTTTCAATAACAAACTGTGTAATTCTCCTTTGGTTAATCTGTTTTCTCTTGCCTCTTTTCTTAATCAGTGGAAACAACTGGTGCCGCCGAAAGCCGAGGCAAGATGGGAGGAAGCGCTGGAGAGCATCAAACTCAAGTGCAGGGGGTTGCAGTTGGCGGTGAAAACGCGTAGTGGCGTGGGCTGACGACTGCTAGTTTTGGCGTGCTACTTCGGACGCGTTCAAGGCTTGTTCACATGCGCGCTTTAGTGTGTGCGTGGGCTGTGTTTTTCTTTGTTTCCTGCGTTTAACTTTGTTCTGGTTGCTGGTTGTAAACTGCTGTTATTTTCGTTTCGGGTTGTGGTGTGTTGACTGAACTTGGTGGCGGCTTCCCTGTTAAGCCGGGCAATAAAGTTGCCTTTTCTTTCATTAATTATAGGTAGACCATGTCGTCGACTCTAATCCCAATTACGCAGTGCTTGCTCACTTGATTGCGACGAAGGGGATGCCACTATATATGCCAGTCAGACTAGCCATAGTGGGGTATCATGCATATGATACCAATACTACACCTCTAATGTATAGTATCATATAGGAGTATCATAATCACCTTCTATTTATTATTTTGTAGAATCTTAATATAAATATGTGTACAATATTTGTTTGGCATTAATTTTCTTAGTTTTGCGTGTCATGATACGGTATCTATCTATGTTACTCTAATCTTCTCTCTCTTTTTTAATTGCATGCCACCTCAGCTTTTTTGTGGGACCAAATTGCATGATACTACCTATGATACCACCACTATGGCTAGTCTCAGTCATGCTGATGATTTATCACAAGCGGGCATATGCTGATGATTGATCACAGCTGTTGGCACGGTCTCTGGTGTATGTACGTGTTTCCCAGTCTCACCAATGAGAGTTTACGTTTTAATAACGGATCATATGAGCATTGATTTACTTTATACCCGAAATGCAATTTGGACTATTTACTAGCAATACACGAGTTTCTTCCCGACGGCCGTATATATTCAAATTGGTCTTATAAGATTTTGCGTGCCCATTTCGACAGGATCTTGCGCTACAGAATGTTTGCACTTCATGTGTAGCAGTATGTAATATGCTGTAGTACTATGTGATAGCCACCGTGTTGAATGCGTCGTGTACACCTCTCTGAATGCCCCCACAATCTGTAAGAGCATCTCTAGCGGACGCCCTAAACCGAGAACTGAAAAGGGCTTTTTGAGTTCGTATCTTTCCTAATTCTACCTGTCACAGAGGTGGAGATCGTAGTAGAACACATAAACACGAACTATAAATTGATGGTTTCATTGATTTGGCGGGAGTACATAGGGACGAACTCACTGTAAAGGGAAGTCAATGCCTTATTTTTCTAGATCAAAAAGCATCCGGTTGTGCACATCAATATTTTGATCTAGAACTAAGAATACAGACATGACAAATAGGGAGGTCATTCCAACTAAATTTTAGACACGGGTGAGTTAAACTAAACATACTTATACTAAAATTTTATACTTTCTTAAATTTTAACTGTATTGTTGGTTTAACAAAATCTATGTCGCATCCTATTTAGTTAGCATTGTTAACCATACAATATAATTTTTTATTATTTGTGTTAGCTTTGAAACTTTATCTGAGTTTCGCAAAAATAATTTCCCTTTGTGATGTACTATCGTAGAGAACATAAGAAACCAACTGAAATGTGGAAACAAAAAATAAATAAAAATACATGCCTCATTGATTTTTTACAATTAATACTAATGTATATGTATTTTATTATGAGAATGCTCTTCTCTATTTCTAATACTATTAAATATATCGATAAATATTCCAAAGTATATAGACAAACAAATATCTTGACACATGGGTATAGTGTATGTTTATGTAGGAACATATATAGAAAAGTATCTAGAGGATGGACTTAATATTTGGCATTATCATTTTTTTTATAATAACAAGTGTCTTACATGTTACAATGGATTTGTTAATAAGGTGGTCATATATTGAAGATCTACACTTGTTACTAGGGTACCAGTGTGATGTCTACCACATGCTTCTATTCTTGTAGACTATGTTGGGCTTCCAACCGCACAGTAGTAGAAACATGGGCTTTGGTCCGGAGCATTAGTCTCGGTTGCATTGCAAATCGGGACTGTGCTCCGGTTCCATTGTTCCGAAACCTTAAGATTCGCCTCGTTGAGCTAGTCCTAGTCCGAACGGGACCTCTAGTCCCGGCTTGTAACACAGACTGGGACTAGATGTTTTCGCCCCGGTTCTGACACCGGCGAGAACCTCTAGTCCCGGTCCTATTACGAGCCGAGACTAGAGGTTCTCTGTTTCCTACATAACCGCCCTGCCTCTTCACTCTGTACTATGTTTTTTCATTTCGGAGGTGGGTGGTGTGTGCTACTTTGATTTTCATTTCGTATGCGGTAGAGGTGTTCGATGAAATTCCCGAGATAGCTAGCTTCTTTGATCTCCTCTGTTTTTCACCACCAAGCTCGATTTTATCCCTATTTTCTCCACGATGGGTGAAGACTTGGTGTCGCCTCTTCTATTGGAGTGTTCCAAGAGGTTAGCACATAAACCGAAGTACTAATTCTGGCATTGTGTTGTATTTGATATATACTATACAATAACGCAGATGCCACGACAATGGATGCACTGTTCTGACCGACGCTCTGGTGAGTTCATTAATGGCGTGAATGATTTCCTCCGTGTGGCCGATGCGAACAAGCAGAATGATTTTGTATTCTGTCCATGTAGTGTCTGTAAGAATCAGAATGACTACTCTGACTCGAAGATCCTTCATATCCACCTGTTTAAGTTCGGTTTCATGCCTAGCTATAACTGTTGGAGCAAACACGGTGAGAAAGAGGTTAATTATAATGGAAGAGAATGAATAAGAAGAGGATGATGAAAACTACCCCCCTGAATTTTGCATTTTGCATGTGAGGCAAACAAAACATATGCATATGTGTAGGGGAGCAATTTTCATAGTGTTTACAACATGAACTTGTTTAGTTTTATTTACAAATATTAGTATTGTCATCTAATACACAAAGGGGGAGATTGAAAGTGCATTTCATTTTCCTGATGGTTTTGTGTGTTAGTTAACAATACTAAGTACATTATTTTCCAAGATGTTAAGTGTGTAGGTGTTATTTTGGTCATACACATAAAACCCAAAAAAATGCTAAAGTTAGATCACTGAATTTTGGGACAGAGAGGAACCGCATATTTCTAACTGGAAATTTCCAGGGAAACCGGAATTTCCGGTTAGGGAGATTCCATCCTAGTTTTTAGACAGAATCTAGTCGGAAATTTCCAACCGGAAATTTCTAGAACAACCAGAATTTCCGGTTGTGGAAGTTCGAGCTAAAAAATGCCTAAGGACTGGAAGTTGAAGACACAGAGATGGACCGGAAATTTCCAACTGGATATGTCCACACCAACCGGAATTTACGGTTTAGGAGGCAGCTTGGGAAAATCCAACATGATATTTCAATCCAGATTTTTTGCTTCGACCTGTATTTCCGGTAGAAGTAAACATGATATTTCAATCTGGAATTTCCGGTTCACATTTGGACTGAAATTTCCGGTTCCATTTTCCCGCTCAAACGACTCTATTTTGGGATGGGGTATAAGTACTCCTCCTCTTCTACCTTGAGCTCTAGTTCGTCCACTGTATTAAATTCCATTTACTGAGCTCACCAAATCCTCAATTACTCTCAATCCCTCCACTCAAACTTGTTGATCTTTGGAGGATCGAAGGAGAAGGCCCCGATCTACAACTTCATCAAGCCGTTCTTCATTTCCCCCTCATTCACTTGAGGGATTTGAGTCTAGGGTTTCCATTGTTTGGAGAACCTAGAACTCTTGCTACTCTTGTTGATTCTTGGTGTTGTGAGCCCCCAATTTGGTTGTGGGTGTATGCCCCAAGTTTGTTTGTAAATGATTCGATTCCTGTCTTAAAGGGGGTCGATAGTGGAAGGTGGACTAGGCCTTTGTGGCATTGTTCATCGGAGAATAGGGTGAGGCCTTTGTGGCGTTGAGTAGGCCTTCGTGGCGAAACTCACACCCCTCCAACGAGACGTACTCCCTTCACAAGGAGGAACTCGGGAATACATCGTGTCTCCGCGTGCTTCGGATATCGGTTACCTCGTTCCCCACTCCTTCACTTGTGCTTGTATTGTGTTTATTGTTATTTTTGCCATATAGGTAAATTCATCGTAGTTGCACCATCTAGAGAATTTACCTTTGTGTCAAGCCTAAACTTGAAGAAAAATTAAAAATTGTCGTAGCACCTATTCACCTCCCTCTAGGTGCCCATACTATCCGTTTAGAGGCCCGGCTAAAGAGATAGCCTCTACAGAGCATCCGATAATCGAGTCAGGGTGAACCCGTAGAGCCCAAAAAGGACCGCAACTAAGTGAAATCAGTGTGGAGATATTGTTAGGGACCTCATCCCGATAAGTGTTCAAGAATAGAATCAGCCAGCACAAATAGAAGATCGTCCTAGAGTTACTTTTGTCGCTGATAGGGCCAAGACCACTATTTTCAACAAGCTCTTGACACATTTCACCCTACCACAAGTGAGTGATGAAGATCAAGCAAAGGAAATCCTCAAGAAAGTCAATCACTGGTCTCTTAAGAAGATGGCCGAGCCTTTCAATGCTTACAAGAAATGATTATAGAAAGAATATCAGACTAAACAAAGAGCTCCAATATTCGAGGGGCCGCTGGAGAAGCAGAGGTAACACTGGCCATCATTTAAGGCGTACAAGGAATCATAAGAAGGTAAGGAAAGGTCAGCAAAGAATACGGCAAATGCGGCTAAGAAGAAATATCACCATACCATGGGTCTAGGTGGCTATAGGGTTTCAGTGCCTAAGTTTGATACACTTAAGGCAGACCTGCGAGCTCAGGGGATCACTCGCCGCCAAAGGAGCCAATAGATCCCGCAGTACGGAAGCACTTTAAGGATCTGCTGCTCATGCCATCCCAAGTTCAGCGAAATCTAAAAGATGACTATGTGCACGGTTTACTTAAGAGTCATTCTAAAGCAAAGAAGAAGGGGAACACAATTCCCCAGCCCAGGGAGCAGAAAAAACAGTCCGTCTCCCAGCTCAAGGTGGTACCCGCTGCGCAGAATTCCTCCGAGCCAATTGATATGGATGAAGTTAGGAGGTTTGCTAAATCTTGTGGTGTCACTGTTGAGTAATTTCTAAGCGGTCGCGATGGGGGATTTCAAGTTGCTGATACAGAATAGAAATATGAGTAAGGGGCTCTCTAATAACACATAAGCATCAACTGCATCAGTGGTACATGAAAGCCTCAGACCAAGGGCCGGATACACTCATGATCAAAGTTAGAGAGGAACATTTCTTCTGCGACGACCGATCTCTATTTATTTGGAAGATCTTTTTTATCTCTATAATCTAGATGGCCTCGATAAGTCGATCATGATCACCTATTGTCTGTAAGTGATTAATTTGTTTCTGTAATTAAGTCTTCACCTCAGCTTGTTCTATCATTTCTTCTTATTATCCTCACTGTAAGATATATATTATGCAGATCGATGATTCAGGAAGGTCCATGAGGCGGTGGCATTGGGTTCATTGACCCATATGTGATTAATGATGTAATGCTAAAGCAATACCCAAGTGAATCGGAGAATAACATTCATATGTTTTTGGAGAAACAATTTTATTGTAATGAAATACTATTTCCATACATACACGGGTGAGTGTTACTTTCTTCTGCATATTCCTGCATATTTCTATTTTTCTAACTCCATGTTAAGTGCAATTTATGAGTTATGCCCGATTGTGTATATAAATGTGTGCAGTTTTCATTGGATTCTTCTCAACATTCACGTTGACACCGGAGTAGTTGAGCTCATGAACTCTATGAATAAAACACAAGAGGAGTACGTTTTCGTGATTTCACTGCTCAACAAGTAAGTTCAAATATTGTCGCACTATATCGTACCCTTTTGTTCAATCATTATTGTACGATGACCTCTTTATTCCTTTGTTCTTTATCAGACAGGGCTGGGAAGCGGTTCAGAAAGCACCAAGCCGGTCTTTCTCAAACGAATATGCTAGTCCATACAATCAATGTAAGTATCACTTGCTAGATTCACGCATCTCTTTTTATTTCTTGAGCATTATTTGATTGAATTCTATTTCTCGCAAAGTACCCTCAACAGCCAGTGGGAACAAAATTATATGGATTCAATGTCATGGAGAACATGAGGATCATCGTGAATGAGCGGAGGACGATTATAAAGAATTTAATAATTCACAGCAGAGGGACCTCCTACTGCATGACTGCCTAGAAGCAATTCAGGAGGAATTGGCGGAATTTTTGGTTAAGGACGTCATTAATCCAAAGGGAGCATTCCATTATCGACAATGATCTTCATCCATTTAGATATTCTTAATGTATAAGTGGATCTCAATTAGTTCCATGTAATGATCTGTATATATGTTGTCACTGGGGAACTAATATAATATATATATCATTTGAGCACAATCCCCTCCCAGATCCTCCTACCGCGGCCGAAAAAACGCCCCAAAACGCTACCGCGAAAAAAAAAACCAGCGCAAAACGCTGCCGCAACAGAAAAACAGCCTAGAACAGCTGCGAACATTTCGCCCCGGTTGTATTACAAACCGGGGCTAAAGGGTGGCCGGCCCGCTCTCTGAGCAGCGCCCATGTGGTGCACCTTTTAGCCCCGGTTCGTAAGACACCCGGGGCTAAAGGGGGGCTTTACCGCGCTTAGGCCGCCCCGGTTGGCCAGCCGGTGCGAAAGGCCCACACCAACCGGGGCTATAGGCCTTTTTCTACTAGTGTACCTGGCCCATCTGACAGTGCGCCGCGTTGACGGGTCGCTCTTGGTGGCCTACCTGGCAGTGACGGTTGACCTCTCGCCTACCTCCCCGCGTCTTTTTTAATAGGACCGGAGCGCGTCCCCATCTGCACCCTCACCCCAAAACCCTAACCCAGCAAAAAAAAACCATCGGAGCACCCTC
The DNA here is from genome assembly GCA_028641055.1 of Alopecurus myosuroides. Lineage (NCBI taxonomy): Eukaryota > Viridiplantae > Streptophyta > Magnoliopsida > Poales > Poaceae > Alopecurus > Alopecurus myosuroides. The sequence goes on from CM054057.1 coordinate 176,875,789, forward strand.
CCCGGCGACCATGTCCGCACCCTCCGTGCGATGAGAATCTCGGTGGACATCACGAACACCCTCTACCGTGACCGCCAGCCAATTCCGTAGCCTCGGGTGCACCTCCCGCCCGGCTGGCACCTCAGCGCCACCGACGCGCCATTGCCGCCCGGCGTCCACGACGTCATCGACGTCCATACCGACAACATCGAGAGAAACGATGCTCGACGAGCTCGACCATGGAGGCGGAGGAGGAGGCCGAGACGGAGGAGGAGCTCCTGGCCGCCGACGAGGAGAAGGACCAGGAGATGGACGTGTCCTGCGGGGGAGGTCGTTGGATATGCCCTAAGATGCGATGCTTCCTTCCTTCTATTACCGGCATGCAGGCCCGACCGCGCCATCCAACGTACGAACTCCTGTGGCGGTAGTACCATGTAAATCTTTTTGTAGCTGAGTAGGCGAAACTGCTATACGACGTGCGCTCGAGCGCTCGCGCGGTCCGCAGACCGCGGTCTCCTCCCATCCCCTCTTCTTCCTCCTGTGTCCCTTCCCTTCCCCTCTTCCCCCAAGCATCCAGGCCGAGACGGCGCCGGCGACGCCGCGCGGAGCCGTGGCGGAGAAGGCCGCCGTCGAGGATGGACTTATGTTGGAGGTGGGGTGGGGGTGCTCGCCAGCGTTGAGGTATTTGGTGGGGTGGGGGGGGGGGGGTTAGAGGGATGGCCGGCCGGGGTGGCGGCGGACCGGCGGAGGAGGCGGTTGGAGGAGGGCGGGGCGGCGAGGCAGGCGCGGGAGCGCCGCCGGCCGCGGCCGGCGACGGCTGCGGGGGGACCCTGTTTTCTTCCTCCTCGTGCGCACGTGCGGGCGGTCGGAAACCGATCGATCGCTCGCGCGCTCGTAAGCTAGCGTAGCCCCTGAGTAGGTACCGTGAAAATATGTGCACACGAAACGTACGTACTACTGCCCATGGGAAGTCATAAGTTCATTCGTCGTCTACAGCTTGCAAGCAGGCACCTAATGCTAATATCGTGGATCGGTTCAGCCAGCATTTGAACTTCCCTCGGTCGATCGGTCATGCATTTACTGCCCATGTCGTGGTCAGCTAGCTAGCTCCTACCTACGGTCGTCGCCGATCGATGCGGAGCAGCCGGTCTGATGCGATGGATATTTTTCTTCCGTGGACATCAGCATCTTTATCTTTTGCGTGACACTGGTAGAAAATAGGCCTATAGTCCCGGTTCGCCAGGGCCAGTAGTCCCGGCCGCGCAACCGGGACTAGCTATGCGCGACTAAAGACCCCCCTATAGTCCAGCCACTTACGGGCCGGGACTAAAGTCCCGTCCACGTGGGCGCCAGGAGTCCGTCGCGGCGGAGGACCTTTAGTCCCGGTTCTTGTGGCTAACCGGGACTGAAAACCTGCGCAGGTTTAGGGTTTTAGGCCCCCTAAACCTGGTTCCTTTTTAATTTGTTTTGTTTTATTTCTTTTATATTTTATTTTGTGTTTTATTTTAATTTTGATGAAGTTTCAGTACACATATATATATTTTACGATACTATATACATGCATATATATATATATATATGAAATTTCAAACAAGGAGAATTCAATAGGAATATATAATACATATTCAATATCGGGTGACCATATATACAACCTCGAACAAGTTTCCATATTACACAGAGTACTCAGGGCTGATGCGTATAATAGTCATCGTCGGTGGACGCATGGTACTCTCCTTTCCTATCGATGACATGCCTAAGGAAAAATCCTGCTATTTCCTCTTGAATTGGTCGGAAGCGAGCTTCTGGAGTAAGCGCCCTCCGCAAGTTATTGAGACCCCTCCGCGTGGTCTCGTCCTTCTTCCTCTCAGAGATTTCTTTCCGTATGTTCTCACAGACATAGTATCCACATAGACCGGTCCCCGGTGGCTGCTTATCCACACCTTTGACCACATTTTTAAATTGTAGCTGATGTTTGAATCCACCGACATGTCCAAGTGAGAACTGTCTCCAAACTCTACATTGCAAATAAAATTAAATGAACAAGGGAGTTATTAGCTACTGCATATTAGGAAATGAACAAAAGAGACCGATCGATATAGAGCGCAAATGATTGAAAATAATTACCTTTGCATCATTTTTATCATGTCGATCCAAAGATCTGTATTTGAATTCATAGAGTCAATGATAAAAACTATGGAGCTGTGAAGATCAATTTTTAGCAGAATCCAGTGGTACCTGCGGACACGTTAGATGCACAGTCATGCATAACTTATCGATTAGACATACCATGCATGGAGTAAACAAAAGAGAATGGGAACATGAGAGAAACACTCACCCAAAATGGTAAGGAAATAGAATGTAACTTTTGGATTCATGCTTTTTAAGAAAATTGTACAAGTCTTTCTCCACATCTTTGGGGTGACGTTCTAACATAGTTCCATTAATGATTTGTGGGTCAATGAACCCAACATCATGGATGAGTCTTATTCTGCATTCCCAAATCTTCAATCTGCATAATAGCGTATGCAACAATATAGTTAATTAGGACAATATATATATATATATATATATGCAAAATAGCTGGCTACCATGGGTGGTAGCTCTGCATGCACATCTGGCCATTGGATGCTATATAGAGAGCATATTTGTTTTCAACGGCCTTAACATTTTCCTAACGACATAAGCTCACGGCGTCACACCGAGAGCACAATTCATTGATTTGTTTTGTAGCTAGCTGCATGTGAAACATCACCCTCGTCCTTTTTATTCTCTGCAATCCGTGCATGCATTACCGTAGAGATTGAATCTCATTACCGTAGAGAACTGAGGCTCATATGATTTTTCCCTCACCAACACCCCTCTGGCTCATTGATTTTTTTTGTAGCTAGCTGCATGTGAAACACCACCCTCGTCCTTTTTATTCTCTGCCATCCGTGCATGCATTACCGTAGAGATTGAATCTCATTACCGTAGAGAATTGAGGCTCATATGTTTTTCCCACACCAACACCCCTCTGGCTCATTGGTTTTCTTATATAGCTAGCTGCATGCGAAACACCACCCTCGTCCTTTTTATTCTCTGCCATCCGTGCATGCATTAACGTAGAGATTGAACCTCATTACCGTAGAGAATTGAGTCTCGTATGATTTTTCCCTCATCAACACCCCTCTGACTCATTGATTTTTTCGTAGCTAGCTGCATGTGAAACACCACCCTCATCCTTTTTATTCTCTGCCATCCGTGCATGCATTACCGTAGAGATTGAAGATCATTACCGTAGAGAATTGAGGCTCAGATGATTTTTTCCTCACCAACACCTCTCTGGCTCAATGATTTTTTTGTATAGCTAGCTGCATATGAAACACCAAAAAATGGATGTATTATGAGCGGGAAAAAAATGAGAAGGAGAAGGCGGGAGAACAAACAAATTATGGTTCTTGGCGCCAAAACGATATCGCTGTAATCAACCAACCTAGTCCACCGCTTTGAACATTTTTTTCCATGTTGTCTTTATTTTACTCGCAGCATGACTTTTTAAACCCAGCCACATGTTGTTTTCCCGTGCACGTCCTTGGTGCCGCACAAGATACTAGTAGCAAAAAATAATGGTGCTCGTTTGATGGAAAAAAGTAAGTGCAGAATTGGATGCTTAGCAAAAAATAATTGTGCTCGCTTGATGGAAAAAAAGTAAGTGCTGGATTGGATGCGTAGAAAAAAATAATGGCGCTCGTTTCATGGAAAAAGGTAAGTGCTGGATTGGATGCAACGGCTAGCTCGCTTAAGATTTCAGCACTCGGACGGACGGAAGGTACTTTTGACACGGAAGAAAAAAAGACATTAGTAATATGCAGGGAAAAACCAAAAACGATATTAGTAATATGCCGCCGGAAGAAAAATGACACGGCTACTTCTATTAGCTTGGATAATAAAAAGAAAACTACTCTTTTGTTGTTTCTACCTCAAGGCAAAACCACTACGCACTATTCCAAAAGGTTAAAAAAAATGTTTCTGTCAACACTGCGTGGAGCACAGACTGACACACTCGTTGTGAGGACTTTTTCAAACTAACCACCACGGCATGCATGTAACGTATGGACATGACACCGTCAAACTCAAGGAACACTATAGGATACATCCAAAAGCAATCAGATTGGATACTCTCTATATCCGACGGTTCTCAGGATATGCATACCTAGCACCCATGGTAGCAAATCCGCGTCCATATATATATATATATATATATATATATATATATATATATATATATATATATATATATATATAGTGTAGGCAATGAAGAAGGAGATGAGGTAGAAATAAATCACTTACAGAATGTAGCAACTCAGGATAGATTTGTCGAGCTCGCGCAGATTGAACAGCTGGAACAATTCACTCATCTCAACTGTTACAGAGTACTTTTTGGTGTGATGCTCCTCTGTATAATCCACATACACAAATTCTTTGTTGGTCCATGTTATGAATTGTTTGTACCAACGTAGCAGACTTTGCATTAGTGGTGGTAGATCCTTTTCCTTCGTAGACTCGACGAGAGGCCCTTTCTTCACATATTGTAATGCTACCTCACCCATTGGCGCATTGTCCAGGCCTAACGAGGCACGAAGAGACAAACCCATGTCGGACGCATATTTCATGGCACTCTCTACAGTCATTCCAACTGTTGCCAAAGCATTTATGACCTCGGGGTCCTGTTCCGGAGCGGCTTTCACTATGAGCGGGGGGTCGATTGTTTACTCTGCATCCCGAGCTCGTCAACTTGTTTCCCGCTTTGTTTTCTTTTTCCTTTTCCTTTCTCCTCCTCCAATATTTTGCTTTCTCCTCCTCCAATATTTTTGCTTGCTTACGAAGTTCAATATCATAGTCTTTAGGAAAATTCTTCTCGGCTTGGGACACTGTCGACAAAAAACCCGTAGCCCATTTGTCTACAATCGGAGGGAATACTTCCTTGGGCTCAGGCTCCTTTAGCGCCTTCTGACGGGCCTTCCATTTCTCAACGTCAGCCTTCACGGCCAATTTGGTTTCAGCATCACTAAGTTCCCAAGGCCTTGGGGGGAGAGGCTTCAGTGATGGCTCCGGTACCCGTGTGGTCTTAGGTACATAAGGCTCCGGGTTAATAGACCAAGAGCAGGTTCCCTTGCTGTCCGCCTGCTTCTGTTTCTTCGCTGGAGGAGGAATGGGGGGTGACGTCTGCTTATCCTCCGGAGGAGGAATGGGGGGCGACTACTGATTATCCTCCGGAGGAGGAATGGGGGGAGACGGCTGCTTAACCGCCGGAGGAGGAATGGGGAGCGACGGCTGCTTAACCGCCGGAGGAGGAACCGGGGGCGACGGCTGCTTACCCGCCGGAGATTGTTGATCGGGGAACGGCGTCGAATGGCGTGAAGGAGGCGTAGGTGAACCAGCACCACCACCACCACCACCACCAGCACCTGCACCATCGGAGGGGGGGTGTACTTGTTAGCCTTGGCGTCTCGCCTGGAAACACTATGTACTTCTTTTTCCATAGAATGAACTGGCGCTTGACATCTCCAAGTCTTCTCTCCCCTTCGGGTGTAGCTATGTCAATCTCCAGGTCCTCAAACGCTTGGACTATGTCTTCCACCGTGACACGAGCATAGCCATATGGAATGGGGTTGTTGTGATGGAGTGCTCCAGGTGTACAGGGTAAAGCACTGCCGGTAGCTACCTTCATGGAAATGTTCCCCACGGGATAATGCAGATCACATTCTTTATCTCCTTTACATCATCCACGGGGTAGTGAGGCTCTGGTGCACGACTCTCGATCATCGGTGCATTAGCACTTGCAGTCGGGGCCTCCGTGGAAGCCACGCTGCTTCTCCGCTGATGCTGGCTTCCGAGATCCGCTGCATGTTCTTCATGCGGCCCTGCAGCCGCCGCTTTTTCTTTTTCAAGTATTCCCGCCACGATCTTCTTCAACTCATTAAATTCCGCTGCAAGATTTGACAGTTGATCTGCAGCCCGGTCCGTACCTCTCTTACGGCTTCTGTAACAGTACGGGTCACCCTCCTGGGAAAACCCTACTTTCCACGGCAATCTGCCTTTGCCTCGTATATGTCCTCCGTGTTCAGGATTCCCGAGGGCATGGGTCAGTTGGTCTCTCTCTCTGTTGAACGTGAGCACGCCCTGTTGAGCTTTGGTCATTGCGTCAACAAGGTTTTTTGTGGGAGCAAACGTTTTCTGCCGGTGAACACACTCCCCTGTCTCCGGGTCTAGCGATCCCCCATGCCCGTACCACCATATTTTGGCTCTTTCGTCCCATCCCTCTGTACTTAGACGGATTCCTCTTGCCGTCAGGCCGTCCTCCATCGCCTGCCACTTAGGCGCCGAAACGCGGTATCCTCCTGGCCCCATAACATGATGGTACTGTTTCTTTTCCGCATTAGTCTAATTTTTTTCGACATTTCCTTGAAATGCTCCGATTTATGTTGCGTCACAAATTCTGTCCAATCATCTCTCAGTTTCTCATGTTGTCCAGTGAAAATCGGAGTCTTGCCCTTGCTGACATATTCACGGAACAATTTTTTCTTGAAGTTCCGGAATGCTTCGGCCATCTTCTGAAAAGCGAACTCTTTGACTATCCTCCTCCTCTGACGTCCACCCGGAACCTCCTCACCGAATTCATCTTTTTTGTTGTATTCCGGAGGTAGAATGAAATGTGCAATAAGCTTTCTAAACATAATCTTTTTCGTTCTCTTGTCGACATAACTAAAACCAAGACGTGCTTTCTTTGGCTCCTTCCATTCCTGGACGGTGATCGGGACGGTGTCTCTAACAATGACTCCGCATTGGTTGATAAACTTTGTGGTGTGCTGTAGGGGCTTGCCGGTTTCACTGACTGATTCGATGGTATATGTTTCTCCATCTTTCATCGACTTGGATTTTGTAACATCCCAAGTATGAAATATCCCTTAGAATGTTTTGTTTCTTGTTTTAATTCAAGTATTGCATCATGTCATCATGTTTATTTACTTGTTGCATTTGTTTACTATTTGTTTTGCATCTGTTTTATCTTGTTTTCATAATGAAACTCAAACAAATTCAAATGGTTATTTCATACTTGCTCTGTTACAACTTTTGGAATAAAAAATCACAAATGAAAACAACCAAATTGTTCCATTTATTCCATGTTGATCACTCATTAACTTGTTGGTTTTAATCAAACAATTATTTTCAATCAATTAATTCTAAATCACTTCAATTTCATACCAACTCTTCAATTCAGTACCCCTTTTGAATCCATGGAATTCACCAAACAAATGTAATCTTTAATCACATGAAATCTTAGGGGTAACCCTATTAAAAATGTTGTTTTCAATAAGGTTTATTTAATATTGAAAATTCTTTCAAATATGGGTTCAAATACAAACAGCAATTTAAATCTCAACTTTTTGCAAACCAATCTTGGCATTTGTTTGCTAATGTTCTAAATGGCTTAACCTAATTTTTCTGGAATTTTTACTAAGCTAAAACCCATCTTTTTCTTCCAAATCTGTTTTCTGCAAAAACAAAAAATATAAAATAGAAAAAGGAAAAAAAGAGAAAAACTACAGCGCGCGCGCGTCAACTAACTACCCAGCCCACCTAATCCATCCTAGCGCGCAGCCCAGCCCGCTTAAGCGCGCGCGTACCGCTTCAATTTTCGTGCGCCCCTTCTGTTCGAGGTACGGCGGCCATCCGGGCACGCCACATCGGCGTACGGCGGCGCCCGACGGCCAGGGACCTCCCCCGCGCCCTATTTATACCCCCTAGGGCACAGCTAGCGCCGCAAGACCGAGCCCTAGCCCTCTAGCCTCCTCTCCGCCGCCAATTTCACCTCGCAGCCACCGTGCTCCTCTCTGTTCTACCCCACCGGCGGCCACCGTCTGAAGACATGCACGCCGCCGCCAATCCACTGCGCCACCCCACCTCCTAACTGCAGAAATCAAACCCCGCTCCTTCCTCTCCAACTTGAACACCAGAACCAACCCCGGTGAGTTTCTGTTCGACGCCACGATCCTCGCCCTCTCCGAGCACCGTGGCGCCATTCTTTCTGAACCCGTGGTCGTCTACCTCGTTGCAGAGCCCCTCGACGCTGTCCGTTCGCTGGAAACGTACCACCACTCTCCCTTCTACCGATTGAACACCGGAGGGAGCCCGGAGAACAGCCAGAGCCGCACCGCCATCTTCGTCACCGCCGTGGTCGCCGTCAGTCATCCCCGTCGATCCCCTGCAACCACGACGACGCGGTGAGCGCCACCGTTCCCTCCCATCTCACCTCCTCTCTGTTGTGCATCCAGTTCTGCATCCGCGCGCGTCCAGCAGCAGCCACGGCGCAGCACGGCCGTTGATCCCTCCGGCGACGTCGTTTCTGTCAGCAGATTCAGTCCGCGCGCGTGTAGTTTCAGTTAACTGCAAGACTGAATCTTTATCCTCCCTGCGTGTCTGTATCTGACAACGAAACGCAACCAGCCCAGTTGGTTCAGTAGAGCGCACGCGAGGGCGAGGTGCTGGGTTCGATCCCTGGCACCTGGGATTAAATCCCCACTTTTTTTCGACGGAGTACTGACAGGGAGGGCCCCCTGTCAGTCACTCGTGTGGCCACGCAAGCACAGCAAGGCTTGGGCCCCCCTGGCAGTGACAGGGTGTATCTCCTGTGCGTATAAAACGAATTTTAATTTTTCTGTAATCAAATCTAGGTCCAATTAAATCACAGATTGGTCCCTGGAAGCATTCTGCTTATAACTTTTATTTTATAACTCTAAAAACTGAAAATAAAATATGTGTGCTAGTCTAAATTCAATTGTCTACCTTTTGGCAACTTTTGTTTCCTGTTTTGAATTTTCAAAATGCATTTAAAATTCAAATTCGAGTAATTCAAATGTAATTTGCAATAATTCATAAATAATTGATACTTATTCCAAATAAGGCAAATAAAATATGTTTTTCATACCATTTTGAATATCCTATTCAAATATAAAATTTGTTTCATTGTTTGAATAATTTAAATTGCCTAAATAATTTAATACTTGTTTAATTCATTTAAATTTGATAAAAATCATAACTTGCTCAAAATAAAATATTTTTGAACATGCAAAATATGTTTTCAAACCATCAAAGTGTGAACTTTTCAAATGTGCATTTTAATTTATGATTTGAACAAATAAAATTCAAATAATATTCAAACTTGTTTTAAATTCAATTAAAACTTGTTTAATATTTTTTAATACATAATAAATTCATCCTAATTCAAATTTCAATATTTGAAACATGTAATCCAACTAAAATTTGATGTTCTTTTCAAATATAAATTTTGTTAATTGTTTTGCACACTTTAAATTGATGAAAACAATAATTGTTTGTGTGACATGTTTAAGTAACCACACTTTCCAAACTTAATAAATGATTTCCAAAACTTGTTAAATCCTTTTATCACTTGCATCTAATATTGTTATTTGTTGTTATTTTGCTGTTACCATCATGCATGCATCATGCTAACAACTTTCACATAATAATTAATTGTAAATCATTTGTTCCACTTAATTATGGACCCTTTCCCATATGCCACTCAAAATAGCATAGGGGTCCATTTAAATTGTGTTATCATGTTAGCTAGTTCATTCTGATGCAACCATTAACTTGTCATGCATCATCTTGATTGTGCACAATGCCATGATAATGATTGTTTACATTCCTGTTTTGTTTGTTTGCTTCTTCTCGAATAGACGACGACGTTGAGACAGACGATCTTTACAGCACCCCTTCTGAGGATCTAGCTCAGTACCAGGCTGCTGAGTTCGCAGGCAAGTTATCACTCACATGAACCATTGTGTTCCTTTCAACCCTGGTTACCGATACTTTCCGTTGTCTATTTCTGCTAGCCTTAGTGGTAGTTGTTTCTGTTACGAACCTATCACATGAATCCTTTAACCCTGATATTGCCTCACCACCCCTCCTACAACCCTATTGATTGAGCCAGTGTCTTACTAGCATGCTTAGGTTGTTTCTGCTCGAGTCTGTTACCCGTTACTTTCAGTTGCTATATCTTTATTATGTTCCGGGGGCTCGATGTTTAATCAATCAATCAATCAATCATGCTAATGTTATTACTTAATAATAATTTGATGATAAGGCACCGGCAGGAGGCCCTGTGTGGTTTTGAGGCCTGCTAGTGTCGACCCTAATAGGAAAAGGGTCTTGTCTACTGATCCATGATGAGCGCACTACCCGCATGTGGGAAGCGAGTATGGGCGCCCCCCTCAATTTGATTCGATTCGCATCTCGTCCAAATCATCTCATTTAGTTCGTGTTTTCCTTTTGCCGCATGCATGTTTTTGCGAGCCCAGCGCAGGGTGGAACTTTTGTAGTCGGCATATAGGGGGACACGTTCTTAGAGTGCTATGAGGGTCCATTTTCTTCTGGGCTCGATTAGCCGTGCGCCCAAGGTGCTTTGGGCTTGATGCGAAGAAGAGTTGAGTTGTGTTGAGTGCCCCGCTTGGTGGGAGGCATCCCATCTGGCGGGTTATTCATACGTGTACGGCCAAATTGGTGCAACCCTGCAGGGATAATCTTCTCGAGAAGCCGTGTTTTCCGCGGTTATGGTTAACTTGGTGAAAGTACTGGCTAACAAGTACTCAGGACAACTTAAACCTAATGATTCACAATGTCACACCCCATGATTAACAATTTGACTAGTAATAGGATTATTGTCACAATAACTTGTTTCATCTTAAGCCAACTGTGTGGGTTATCCTCGGATTGCTTCTTTGGATAAGGGGCGAGATCCAGGATGGGTTTGTTTGATGTTATCTTTGAGTTGGTTACAACACTCGATCTTATCCCCTTTCTGATAGTTGGAAGTGATAGAATCTCTGTAGTTGGTTAGCGCAGCCAGTTGCAGCATCTTATATATCCCTTTCTTTCTGTTGAACCCAAGTCATCTGTGCCTATGTTGACGGGCTATACTTTGGTGAACTGTGAGTCTTGCTTGCCAGTACGTCTATGTACTGACCCCTTTGGGGATGTGGTTTCCGCAGACTACGCTTACGAGGATCCAGGTGACGGCTACTACGTGGAGTTTGACGAGACTGCTGACGAGTAGTTAGCGGACCCGGGCAGGATCCGAGACATCGTGGATGGGCTCCGTCTTTATTTCAGTTTCCGGCTTCTTAAGCCTATTTGGATTTTGTCTGTACTCAGACCCCTTTGAATGCTTCCGCTGAGATGTAATGATGCTATGTTGGGACATGTGTCCTCTGGATGATTGTATTTGCTATCTCTGCCCTAGTGAGGGCCATTTGCAACTTATTTCTATCTTTTGCGTCGTAGAGGCATGTTGTATTATCCTTTTGTTCAAAGCCGTTGACGTACCATGTGTGTATGGTATGAAGTACGTCAATGGTAGTGTCCTGATTTCTACAGGATAGTTTACATCGACGGTGAACAGTAGCGATGGGTTGTCACACATAAGTGTTGGCCTACTCGTAAGAGGACGCGGGTGCCTGAAAGCCCCGTAATCCCATCAGAATACTGTTCAGTTCGTACGGTGAGTATCCTATAGAAGTCTGGGTGCGACAAATGGTATCAGAGCATGTCTGCCTGTAGGATCCCTTTTTACTGGTCGCAGTTGAGTCTAGAAACTATTTTGTAGCTATATAGGAAAAAATGAAACGTGAGAGTAGGAATTCTGTCATTTTTCTTCTTTCCCCACCCACCCACCCTTTTCTGGTAAGGAAGTGCAACGTTGTTTTCTCTTCTCACCTAAACTTTCAAGTTAGGATTTCACGTGTTTTGGGTTCTCCGTAGTACCTCAGGAGTTTTGGTCTCGTGTTTCCCGATGTTGCTTCAATATCCTGTTCTTTTCAACATCCTTTTCGTCCGTTGAACCTTGTTGTTGCTTTCCACATCAGTTCTCTACCGGCGTCTAATCAAAACTTCCCCGATCATCTGCAGATGGATCTCAGGTTCTTCCCGCAGGTGGTTCGGATGACTCGCTGTGAGAGCACCGCCGGTTATCCGGAGATGCTGAGAGACATGGTCACCTATCTGGGTTTCCATTGGGCACCAGAGTACCAGGTCTACGAGCAGCAGCGAGAGTTTGGCCAGACCTACTACCAGGCTATCGTCTATATTCTGTCAGATGATGGCAGGAGCGTTGTCCACCGCTACGAGGCAGTAGGTTCCACAGTGGATATGGCCGTGCAGCAGGCAGCTTACGTGAGTCTCACCGTCCTCCGTGCTGACTACTGGGGATTTGAAGATTCTATCTATCGTCACATTCCCCGGGGTTACATTACGTCGGCGGAGGTTCACTTCACTCTCCACGGCAACCTGGATACCTACGAGTCTGATAGCTCCAGGCTGCACACCACTCCTCAGTTTGTGAGGCACAGTGACGCAGTTGCTTCCACACTGTCTCAGGAGTTGGCTTCAGTCAGGGAGCAGCTCTACCTTGCTCTGACGCGTCTGGCGACGTACACCACAGATTTTGTTGGAGACGAGCGCTTTGCGCGTTTCACTCAGCCAGCTGGTCTTCCTCTGCCAGATGCTGGAGGTCACGAGCCGATCAGAGGTCCACTTCTCGACCTTGGTCCTGGTTACACTGGGATTCCCCGCTTTGGAGCACAGGGAGACGACGCTTTCTACTTCACCACCCTGAGAGTTGCTCTCAGAGCAATCTCGCTCTATGTGGATCGTCGTTCTACTTACTTCCGTGGGATTCCTCCTCACCGTATCTCTCGTCGTACTACTCACCGCCGTCCTGCGTGATGAGCATGGGAGTACCGATGTATCCGTTCCTAGAAACGTTTAGTTATCCTTTGGCTTTCGAACCATGTATTGGTGTGTTGGATATTCTGATGTATTCAAACATGTGATGATGTACCTGTTGGTTATCTATTCATGCGTCGGAATAATCTATCTTTCGGTTACCAAGTCTATCCTTTTCTGTTGTTGTGCTAAAATGCATGTCTATCCAGGATGCCGCCGACAAGGAGCAACCCGCCTGAACCACCTCCGCTCACGGAGCTGTTGACTCAGATGACTCAGGTCGTGGCTCAGATGGCCCAGATCCAGGCTAACCAGCACAACAACCAGAATGCTCCTCGAGTCAGCATCAAGGAGTTTCTGAGCATGGGGTCGAGAGCTTTCGTGGCAACACGTGAGCCTCTGGATGCTGATGACTGGATCAGGGAGATGAACAGGGCTCTGGACATAGCTCACGTTGCTGAGGAGGATAAAGTCAAGTATGCCACCTACCTACTGAAGGGTCAGGCAGCTACCTGGTGGGAGAACTACCAGACCATGAGAGCTGGCTATCCTATCACCTGGGGATGTTTCAAGGATGCCTTCCTGAAGCACCACATCCCAGATGGTCTCATGGAAAGGATGCGTGAGGAATTCTGCTCTCTCAAACAGGGCAAGCTGGACGTCCTCGGCTACCAGAACGAGTTCAATCGTCTCGCTCGATACGCTGGTGACGAGGTGTCCACTGAAGCCAAGAAGATGGCAAGGTTCCGCCGAGGTTTTAACCCGGAACTGAAGTACGCTCTCACCAACATCAAGTGCAAGGACTTCGTGGAGCTCGTGAACACCGCGCTCAATGAGGAGAATGGGCAAGGCGTTCGAGGAGTCCCGTAAGCACTCGCGTGAGGGTGGTTCCTCCTCCAACATGACCACCCCTCCGCAGAAGCGCCGCATCTGGGTGCCAAATGGTGCTGTCACTCGGGCTCCAAATGCCCAAGCTTCTCCAGGCTTTGGTCCCCGCCCACCCAACCCATCTCAGATGCATGGTCAGAGGGTTCCAATGGGGCAGCCAAGGCCAGGTCCTCCTCGTGTCGTCACTTGCTACAAATGCAAGGAGACTGGACACTACGCTGATAAGTGCACTCAGAGGCAGCTACCTCCACCTCCTCGCCCCAACACCAACCAGGCAATGGTTCGTGCTCCCCCGGCTAAAGCCTTCAACTCCAAAAACAGGCCTGTCGGGAGGACCGCGAGGGTGAATCATATCAAGGCCGACAAAGCTGAGGAAGCTGCTGACGTCGTTCTCGGTATATTACCCGTAAACTCTACTACAGCTAAAGTGTTGTTTGATACTGGAGCATTGCATTCTTTTGTGTCAAGGATTTTTGCAAAAGCATACAACCTAGTTCTGGTTCCGCTAAGCAATCAAATGACTGTTCACTCTCCGGGACCGCAAATGTTGACTTCCAAGATAAGCATGGACAATCAAATCCTAATTGGAGGTCGCATATTCCTTGCTTCACTCATGTTGCTGGGAAATTCTGACATTGATGTCATTCTGGGTATGGATTGGTTGAAGACCCACAAAGCTAAAATTGACTGTGCTCAAAAGTCAATAACTCTCTCCCACACTTCAGGCCAGATAGTCTATTCTCCATATGGATCAAGTTCTGTTCAGCTGTTCAACCTAGATGCAAAACCCCTTCCTGCAATTGAGAATGTTCCGGTGGTTTGTGAATTCCCTGACGTCTTTCCAGAAGAATTGCCAGGGATGCCTCCGGACAGAGCAGTTGAGTTCGTGATCGAGCTTGAGCCAGGTACTGCTCCAATCTCTAAGCATCCATACAAGATAGCTCCTCCTGAACTGAAATTGTTGAAGGAGCAAATCGATATGTACATGGAGAAAGGTTACATTCAGCCTAGTTCCTCCGCTTGGGGTTGCCCAACTCTGTTTGTTGCCAAGAAGGATCAAACAAAAAGACTCGTGGTTGACTATCGTCCTCTCAACGAGAAAACCATCAAGAACAAGTATCCAATTCCTCGTATCGATGATCTTTTTGATCAACTTGCTGGAGCCTCAATATTCTCAAAGTTGGATTTGAGGATGGGTTACCATCAGATAAAGATCAGAAAGGAAGATATTCCTAAGACAGCCTTCACCACTCGTTACGGTCTATATGAATACACCGTCATGTCCTTTGGTCTCACCAATGCACCGGCGACATTCTCTCGACTAATGAATTCTTTCTTCCATGAATACCTCGACAAGTTTGTTGTGGTATATCTCGATGATATTCTAGTCTACTCAAAATCCGTGGAAGAGCATGGAGAACACCTTCGTCTCACTCTCATGAAACTTCGCGAGCATCGTCTGTATGCCAAGTTTTCCAAGTGTGAGTTCTGGATCCCAGAAGTTGCTTACCTTGGTCATATCATCTCTGCCAAAGGCATAGCCATTGATCCCTGAAAAGGCTAGGCAATTGTTGATTGGAAACCCCCTAGACGGTGAAGCAAGTCAGAAGTTTTCTTGGCTTGGCTAGCTATTGCCGTCGTTTCGTCCAAAACTTTTCCAAGATTGCCAAACCTCTCATGATCTCACAAAGAAGGACAAGAAGTTCGTTTGGACTCCACAATGTGATGAGAGTTGCAATCTCTTGAAGACTAAACTCACTTCTACACCTGTTCTGGTTGGCCCAGATACCACCAAACCTTTCCAGATATTCTGTGATGCATCTCTCCAAGGCCTAGGAGCAGTTCTTATGCAAGAACGTCAAGTTGTGGCTTATGCTTCACGTCAGTTGAACCCACATGAGCAAAACTATCCCACTCATGACCTAGAACTTGCAGCAGTTGTGTTTGCCCTCAAGAAATGGAGACAATACTTGTTGGGTAACAAAACTGAAATCTTTTCCGATCATAAGAGTCTGAAATACATCTTCACTCAGCCAGATCTAAACCTCAGGCAAAGGAGATGGATTGAGAAGATTAAAGACTTTGATCTCACCATTTCTTACACTCCAGGCAAGGCTAATGTTATGGCCGACGCTCTCAGTCGCAAATCCTATTGCAATAATCTCATGATCAGGGAAAGCCAACCTCCACTTCATGAAGAATTCCAGAAGCTGAACCTTGGTCTTGTCCCTGAAGGATACCTTGCTAGCTTGACAGCCAATCCAACTCTCGAGGACAAGATTCGTTCTGAACAACTTCGTGATACTGAAATCAAGAAGATTGTAGAGCACATCAAGAAAGGCAACGATAAATTCAAGTCCTTCTCAATTGATGACAAGGGAACTGTGTTCTTCGAAGGACGCATTGCAGTTCCTCAGATTCAAAGTCTCAAGGATATCATTCTCAAGGAGGCTCATGAAACTCCTCTTTCCATCCACCCTGGAAGTACAAAGATGTACCAGGATCTCAAGACACTGTATTGGTGGCCTGGCATGAAACGTGAAATTGCTCAATACGTTTCTGAATGCGACGTTTGTTAACGTGTTAAGGCAGTCCATCAGAAAACAGCCGGTCTACTCCAACCTATGAAAATTCCTGAGTGGAAGTGGGACATGATTGAAATGGACTTCGTTACTGGGTTTCCAAAGTCCAAGAAGGGCAACGATGCAATCTTCGTTGTTATTGATCGTCTCACTAAGGTAGCTCACTTCCTTGCTGTCAAGGAAACTATCTCAGCTAGCCAGTTAGCAGAGCTCTACACAGCAAAGGTTGTTCCTCTTCATGGTGTTCCATTGGAAATAAGCTCAGACCGTGGAAGTATCTTCACTTCCCATTTCTGGAAGAGTTTTCAAGAAGCATTGGGACCAAACTTCTGTTCAGCATAGCTTATCACCCTCAGTCTCAGGGGCAAGTCGAAAGAGTCAATCAGATTCTCGAGGATATGCTCAGAGCATGTGGTCTCTCCTTTGGCATGAAATGGGAGGATTGCCTTCCATATGCTGAATTCTCCTACAACAACAGCTACCAGGCAAGCCTAGGCATGGCACCATTTGAGGCACTGTATGGTCGCAGATGCAGGAGTCCAATCAATTGGTCTGGAGCTGGTGAACGTTCACTCTTAGGCCCTGACATTGTTAAGGAAGCCGAGGAGAAAGTTCGTATCATTCGTGACAATCTCAGGATTGCTCAGTCTCGTCAGAAGAGCTATTATGATAGCAAGCACAGGGATATGATCTATGCACCTGGTGACAAGGCATATCTCCGTGTAACTTCCCTCAGAGGCACTCATCGTTTTGGTGTGAAAGGAAAGCTTGCACCAAGATACATTGGTCCTTTCAACATCCTGTCAAGACGGGCAGAAAATGCCTATCGTCTTGAACTTCCAGAAAAACTATCCAAGGTGCACGACGTGTTCCACGTGTCACAGCTCAAGAAGTGTTTCAAAGATCCAGATCGTGCAGTTGATCATGATTCCATTGAACTGCAAGATGATCTATCTTATGAGGAGCACCCTGTTCGTATTCTCGATGAGACCGAGCGTAAGACTCGCAACAAGAGCACCAAGTTCTTGAAAGTGCAGTGGTCGCATCATTCCGATAAAGAGGCAACGTGGGAGACCGAAGAGGATCTTCGCAAGAAGTATCCGGACCTTTTCACTTCTCAGTAAGGAATCTCAGGGCGCGATTCCTTCAAGGGGGGGCGTTTTGTAACATCCCAAGTATGAAATATCCCTTAGAATGTTTTGTTTCTTGTTTTAATTCAAGTATTGCATCATGTCATCATGTTTATTTACTTGTTGCATTTGTTTACTATTTGTTTTGCATCTGTTTTATCTTGTTTTCATAATGAAACTCAAACAAATTCAAATGGTTATTTCATACTTGCTCTGTTACAACTTTTGGAATAAAAAATCACAAATGAAAACAACCAAATTGTTCCATTTATTCCATGTTGATCACTCATTAACTTGTTGGTTTTAATCAAACAATTATTTTCAATCAATTAATTCTAAATCACTTCAATTTCAAACCAACTCTTCAATTCAGTACCCCTTTTGAATCCATGGAATTCACCAAACAAATGTAATATTTAATCACATGAAATCTTAGGGGTAACCCTATGAAAAATGTTGTTTTCAATAAGGTTTATTTAATATTGAAAATTCTTTCAAATATGGGTTCAAATACAAACAACAATTTAAATCTCAACTTTTTGCAAACCAATCTTGGCATTTGTTTGCTAATGTTCTAAATGGCTTAACCTAATTTTTCTGGAATTTTTACTAAGCTAAAACCCATCTTTTTCTTCCAAATCTGTTTTCTGCAAAAAAAAAATATAAAACAGAAAAAGGAAAAAAAGAGAAAAACTACAGCGCGCGCGCGTCAACTAACTACCCAGCCCACCTAATCCATCCTAGCGCGCAGCCCAGCCCGCTTAAGCGCGCGCGTACCGCTTCAATTTTCGTGCGCCCCTTCTGTTCGAGGTACGGCGGCCATCCGGGCACGCCACGTCGGCGTACGGCGGCGCCCGACGGCCAGGGACCTCCCCCGCGCCCTATTTATACCCCCTAGGGCACAGCTAGCGCCGCCAGACCGAGCCCTAGCACTCTAGCCTCCTCTCCGCCGCCAATTTCACCTCGCAGCCACCGTGCTCCTCTCTGTTCTACCCCACCGGCGGCCACCGTCTGAAGACATGCACGCCGCCGCCAATCCACTGCGCCACCCCACCTCCTAACTGCAGAAATCAAAACCCCGCTCCTTCCTCTCCAACTTGAACACCAGAACCAACCCCGGTGAGTTTCTGTTCGACGCCGCGATCCTCGCCCTCTCCGACCACCGTGGCGCCATTCTTTCTGAACCCGTGGTCGTCTACCTCGTTGCAGAGCCCTTCGACGCTGTCCGTTCGCTGGAAACGCACCACCACTCTCCCTTCTACCGATTGAACACCGGAGGGAGCCCGGAGAACAGCCAGAGCTGCGCCGCCATCTTCGTCACCGCCGCTGTCGCCGTCAGTCGTCCCCGTCGATCCCCTGCAACCACGACGACGCGGTGAGCGCCACCGTTCCCTCCCATCTCACCTCCTCTCTGTTGCGCATCCAGTTCTGCATCCGCGCGCGTCCAGCAGCAGCCACGGCGCAGCACGGCCGTTGATCCCTCCGGCGACGTCGTTTCTGTCAGCAGATTCAGTCCGCGCGCGTGCAGTTTCAGTTAACTGCAAGACTGAATCTTTATCCTCCCTGCGTGTCTGTATCTGACAACGAAACGCAACCAGCCCAATTGGTTCAGTAGAGCGCACGCGAGGGCGAGGTGCTGGGTTCGATCCCTGGCACCTGGGATTAAATCCCCACTTTTTTTCGACGGAGTACTTGTCGTGGGATAATCACGGCAGATGTTACCTGGGGTAACTGATCTTGGGGCAAGACGACACAGGTATTTGGGAGAGGGTTTAGCTCAGAGGAAAACATGGTGCAACTCGATCTGGTAGCCGGCAATCAAAGTCGCCGAGTCTCCGATCTTGATATAATAACTCAACTCTGGGATTACACTTGATGCTCGATATCACGCGATGTTGCTAGGGTTCTTAGATCTCTACTAAAACTATACCTGGGGGTCGGTTTATAAAGCACCCGTACCCCCTAGCTTATTCGGCAAGACACATCTCGGATCCTACCCGGACACGGCGCACTAACCATAACTTTCCTTTACAGTAACCCATAATCCGGGTCATTGGGCCCACAGGCTTGGGCCTCCACAAGCTTCTTTATTCTTAGCCGAATCCTGCACATCGTCCTTCGGGCCGGGTTATTCCTCAGAGCTTGGCATACCGGGTTAGCATCCCCCTGTCAGTAGTCCCCAGAATAGCCTGGGCTTCACGGATCTCCTTGAAGCGCTTGCTATTCCCTGCAAAGATATCGACCATACGGGCATATGAAGACCGGGTTAAGATGTTTTGATATTCAGCTAGGCCTTGCTCCTTGGTGGCCATATAATAACCCAAGTTTTCCCTCCAAACACCTTGGTTCAAACTTCTGGGTCCAAACCATAATAACAATACCAAGATCCTATGCTCGTTAACCAATCCTGTCATCACGGGACGAATCCCCTTCTTCCTTTTATCCGGATGCTTTTCTCAATACTTGGCGCACATCTCGCAGAAACTTTAGATAAATAGCCGTTTACCCCCATAATTCTCGGCTTCCACTCACCAAACCGAGCTCATCCATTTGCACTATAAAAAAGCCCCTTAGGAGTGACCCGAACCCTAACGGCTCATTTCCTCCATTCCATTCCTTTCTCCCTCTGAGCTCTCCTTCTCCCTGAGCGCCACCACGGAAATTCCGCGCTCGTCACCGGAACCCATCGCCCGGAGGCTGCGCTCCGCCACCATTCGCCCCGCGCCGCCGCCAAGGTCCGCCGGCGAATCCTTATCCGGCCCACCAAGAATCGCGAAGGGACACCAGGCTTGCGCCATCTGCCTCCGCAAGGCTTCCTTCAGATCTTCTCCGGTAAACCTTTTGCACCCATTAATTTTCCCTCGCAACCTTTGATTTCTTCCTCAGATTAGATCCAGATCGGCCCGCCTCGGATTTCTTGACTAGGCCGAATTAGAATACCCATAGTCTCTTCTAGCTCGCACAAAGGACGAAGCGCATGCTCCAATCCGCTCCCCTACTACCCACAATCATTATTCTTGCCACAAATCCAAAGATAAAACTTCCAATCTAGGCTCGAACTACCCAAATTTTCCGCCTTCGCATCAATCACCCGGCTAGACCATTCCTTTTCAGTTCCTTTTATTCACGTCTGGAACTTAAGCCGCCGTCCATTGTATTCAAAAGGCTTCTTCATCATTTAGATCCCATAAATTTCACCACAATGCCTGATGCCCGGAAACTTTCAAACTTTGCTCTGCAGGCTAACACCCGGATCTCCCGTAACTTTTCATATCTCAATATTATCCGGCCTATACTTAGCCGGCTCGCAACTTTCATGTCTTAATTTCCTTCTTACTTTGTACTCTGCAGGTCAGCCACATGGCTCCCAAGAAACAGGGGAAGACCCCAACCAAGGCCAAGGCCACCAACACCATTTCCGCCAACTGGGCGCGGTCTATGGTCACAAAGGCCAAGTTGGAGGAGCTAGTGGAACTGGGAATTCTTCCTCCTCAGGAAGATATCCAATGGAGGGTACCGGGTAAGGAGACCCGGCCCACCCCTACAAAAGATGAGGTAATTTGTTTCGTAGAACATGTGACCCGGGGTTTTCGACCACCGGGTCACCCTTTTTTCCGTGACGTCCTCAGCCACTACGGCCTTCGTGTCTTCGATATCGGACCCAATTCTGTGCTAAATATTTCCCATTTTATTGTCCTTTCCGAGTCTTACTTGTGCACCCCGCCAAGCCTAGCCCTTTTTACCGAGCTTTTTCAATGCAAGCCATGCCGCGAAAGCGGTGATGGGGCG
Source organism: Alopecurus myosuroides (assembly GCA_028641055.1). Classification (NCBI taxonomy): domain Eukaryota; kingdom Viridiplantae; phylum Streptophyta; class Magnoliopsida; order Poales; family Poaceae; genus Alopecurus; species Alopecurus myosuroides. The sequence goes on from CM054057.1 coordinate 176,896,940, forward strand.
CTTCTCACTTGCGGCGGGGTTTCGATCCAACGCCGCAAAAACTCTCTAATGCCACCCCTCACCCTTAATTCCCATGTCAAGCATTGGCAGCTTTCTTACTTCTACTGTCAAGACACTTCCCCACCCGGCAAAAGAAACTGCCGGGTTATTCGGAGGGTCTTCTCGACATCTCTGATAAGTTTAGTGCCTTTGCCCCTAACTCGGATAGGGAGGCAATTCAACCCTTGCTAGCCAAAATCGCTACTCTTACAGCCCAGGGTCTCATCGGGCTCAACCTAGTAAAGACCTGGGTCGATTTTAGGATTCAGCCCAATTCCATCCGCACAAAGTTGATGTGCGAGTATTCAGGAGAACCTTCCGATCTTCTCCGATACTCCGATAACATCTTCGCACCTCGCGACACTCATAAAACCATCAAAGGTTTTTTGACGGAAAAGCTTGAGGTAATCCGGAACATATCCGGGTTAGAGCCCTTCACGCTTGAAAACCCCGCCCCTGAGGTAAAAGTCCGACTCTGACGCCCTTACTTTCATTCTTTCCACTTTATACAGTTGATAACCTGTGCATTAACACCTTTCAGGCTGATGACGACTTTTGGAAAATCAACGCCTCCCCTAGCTCCGAAAGTCCAGAGGAGCAAGAGGCTGCTCACTCGGATGAAGGTACTCTTTGAATTTTATTTGATTCCTTTGAACTCGTCATAACCCCTTCATTTTCAACCATAACTTTGATGATATTCAGAACAAGAGGATGATGAGGAAGAAGACTCGGATGGCAAAGTAGAATCTGCCAGCGACGAGGATGAACCGGAACCGGCAACCAAAGTCGGATCCAAAAGAAAAGCTCAAGAGGCCACTTCCAAGGTTTCATATCCCCTCCTCGCATTCAATTCACATCACCTTAATGATATACCTGAGTTATCTTGACATTATTCCACTGGCCATTCTTGAAGGAGTCGCCCATGATCAAGCGTAGGTCAACTCGAAATAACCCGGGTGACGACGTCATCAACCCGGGTATTTCTTCGACTCCCACTCGGCGGGCTGGTAATTATTCTATCTTTTCTCGACCGGCACATTCCCCTTGAACTATTCTTATATGACATCGAACCTGACAATTTTCAGCCTCTCCCGAGTCTGATGACGGGTTTCCTTGTGACTTCGCGGTGAACACCGGGTAAGATCCCCTTCCAGATGCTCTTCCACACTTCATCACCCTTTCCTGACCGCGTATTTAACTGCTTCTTGATAACATTTACAGGGCCACGGTCGTCGTTAGCGACCAAGAGGGCATGGAAGACGAGGGCCCGGGTCAGGGGAGCCCGACCGATAAGACCACTGCCGTGTCTGGCGGTGAAAAACAAACATCGCCGATTAAACCGGACGCCCAAGAAACCGAGTATCCAATTGCTTCCCATGCGAGCAAGAAGAAGAAAGCCACAACCTTGGGTGCCGAAGGAGTGTCGGATTCCAATGCACAAATGACCCGGGTTCCGCCTCCCTCTAAGAAGAAAACCTCTTCTCGGAATTCCCAAGGCCCCGGGTCTTCTGATACGGGTAAAGATACTTTTGATCAATTGATGAACACGCTCCTCACCATGAAGGCTTCAGAGGGCGATATTTTAGAGCGCATGGCTGCAGAGCACCAGGTAAAAGCGCTTGTCATCTCATATTGCATATCTAGTCCCCAAGTTCCGAGTATGACTTGCAAAAGTTATGCTTGGTACTTCACGCCATATTTATCTTACCATAACATCCAACTGATGCTTGCCTTCCTTTCTACTTACAGGCACAGATAACTCGGTCTGATGAAACTTTACTGAAGACCGAACAACGTCTTCTTGCCGAGATAAAACGACGGGAAATCCTTGAGGATGACATGGAAACTTTGAAGAAGGATGTTTCCAAATATAAGAAGAAGTGCCTCACCGCTCGGACCGACTTGAAGAATTTATCGGATCAAGTCACCGATACTTACCAGATCTTACTTAGTAAGTTTTTGTCTGCCGACTAATTTCATGCTTCTTGTTATGCACCACTCTGGGTTACTGATACCTTCTTGCTTCTGTTTCAACTGCAGGTGCCAACCTTGCACCTCCAGAGGAAGATACTATTGCCAAGGCTAGGACCCTGAAGACTGTGCTCCGGACTTTCTTTGCCGGCACAAAATTTATATTGGACGCCATACATTGGCCCACAGAAGCCTATCCGGGTGAAGAGAATCTCGTCCAAGCCTGCTCCACTGTGCCTGGCTGGATTGAACTCTGGAAGCGTTCGTCCTGCCGCATTGGAATAACCCGGGCATTGACCTTGGCCAAAGCCTACTTTCCGAAGCTTGACCCGGCGAAGATAATATCCGGGTTTCCCGAGTTCAAGGCGGATGGTGCCAAATTTACGCCTAAGGACTTCAAGGCCATTCAGTCAGCAGTGCGCCCCTCTGCTACCACTTTAGCCGACAGCTTGGACCTGAATACGCTAATGACTGCGTATGACGCCGATGGCAAAGTTATCACAGAGGAAGCACCCCCGCCCTTTGACCTCTTGGAGAAGTGGGCTGATCACTCGGCCAAAAAGAAGGAGGCAACTGCGAAGAGGGAGGCCGAGTTAAAATCAGGGCCATCCGCCTCTACACCGTCCGTCCTTCCACCTATCCGCCCTGGCGCGGTGAGTCCGGGTGGCTCTGCCAGGAAAGCTAAGCAGCAGGCCCAGGAGCAAGACCCGGAAGATCGCACTCAGGAGGCCGAATAGGGTAATGATGTCATAATACCTTAGTCACGTGGGGCCTTTTCATTTGAACTATTTATCCTGCCAATGGTGCGCCTGTGCACTTCTGATACCAATGCCATAACTTGTAATGTACTTCTATTCGGTGACATATTTTTGCGGCTTTCCCTGCCTTTTGATAATCGT